>JAUNZM010000816.1:0-600000 GCA_033459285.1 Clamator glandarius
GATGCAACAAGGCAAGGAGGGCAGTCCCTGAGCATGCACAGAGGGAGCCAGGTCCTCTCCTGCTTGCAGTTCCCTGGGATGGGAAGGTCCCATCCCGGGCTGGTGGTCAAGGGGGACGACTCCATCCTGGCTGGTTTTGCCCAGGGTTAATTTGTTAGAAATAGAAACCGAACATCATCGAAGTGATGTCAGTGCTTGGAGAGCAGCTGGAGAGGAGGAAGCTGCGCTGTGCCAGCCATGGGCTGGGTAATTTGGCTGGAAGTCAGCCAGTAAAGGAAGAAAATGTCTTATCTACAGTCTAAAAAAGAAAATCAGGAAAAAAAAAAACCCAAATGGAGATATATAGTAGGGGAGGCAAATTTATAAACAGGAGCTTATCAGAAGGCAAAGCAGATAATAAACAGCTCTTCAGATCTAGGTCTTGAGCTCGCAGAGGACAGAAAAGAGAATGGGATTCCTCAGGAAATGGAAAGAACTGATAAGAGCCCACAGCTACTTTGCAAACATCATTTAAAATTTAAAAAAAAAAATTTAAAAAAGTCCCTCTTTTGTCTTTGCATGAGAAAACTCCCCACAGCCTCCAAACAGATTTTTTGGGCTCCAAAACAGGTGAACTGGGGGAGGGAAAACCCACCACTTCTACCCTCCAGTAAAATGGAGCCCAAACAGCTTAATTGGGAATTCTCTTTCAAGGAGTCTTCAAAGCAGGAGGGCAGCCTGGCCGGGGCTGGGCAGCTCCTCCATCTCCCCTGCCTTCCCTCCTGCCTCCCAAACCCCATCTCAAAGAGATGCAGCATCCTCATCTCACCATCGTGCACCCTCTCCTGTCTGCTCTTACGTTTAGCTGCACATTCCTCCTCCAAAACCTCAACCTGCGCCAAGGCAAAACGTTTCGGCAGCTGCAGCGTGCTTGGCTGTCACAGCCTTCACTTGCTTTCAATATTTTTTCCCCTTTCCTCAACCTGAGCAGCACCAGCAGCACGAGAGGGATGCGGGGATCCTTGCAGGGATGCTCAGGTGTGGGGTTTGCAGCCCTGTCCAGGTGTCCCATGGGCTCTGCACCTGCAGCGTGGTCCTCCGAGGGGCAAGGAAAGAGGAATACACCTGGGGAGACCCCAAAATTGCCCTCATAACCATCCAGAGTGCACATTAGGGACCAGAATGGGTTGTTGAGGCTGTAGTGGAGGAGCTGAGCTCCCCAGCACAGTGGGTTCTTTGCAGCCCCTTCCTGAGGTTCTTTGCAGCCCCTTCTTGAGGTTCTTTGCAGCCCCTTCTTGAGGTTCTTCGCAGCTCCCCTAGAAGCAGCAGCTCTGGTTGCTCAGTTCAGAGCCCAGGCTGTCACCTGCAAAGCTCAGATTTGATGGGTTTGGCATATTCAGGCGATTTTTTTTGCTCTCACTGTTGTTACCTGTGTATTTATTGACAGTCAATTGTTCCCTATTTTCATCGCATTTATGTACAATCTTGTTTATGAAGCTACTTAAACGCTTGGCGTAGAGGTAATTATGCCACTGGAAAAGCAAAGTAAAAACAAAAGCACACAACGTACATGCATTAAAAGGGAAGAAAATGATTTTTTTCCCTCCCGCAGGAGGGATTATAAAGCTCATCCTGGACAGGGTTCTTGGCAGGTTTGTCCTGCCCGGCAGCAGCAGCAGCGTGATGGGCGCTGCCGCCTGGGAGAGCTTTTGCTGAGTTTTCCCTCTCTCCAGGGTGGGGATGAGAGGGGGCAAAGTGATGGAGAGAACGAATTAAGAGCACGAGCGCCGAGTCAGCACTTGCTGGCTTCACTTCACTGCATGCGTCTAATAACAGAGTTATAGTTTTTCAGTTTGATGAATTCATTTAGACCCATTCAGCCTTTTCTCCTTATTATTATTTTCGATACCCTTATCAAGGAGTGATACTCTTTAAGCCATTATAATCAAATTTGCAGAAGCAGTCCTGAATAAGCAGGCTGCCGCTGCGAAACGCAATCCTTCACTGGTGCTGCCACTGCCACAAAGGGTTTTCCCAGCCCTGCTGAGGAGCTGAAGAAAAGCTCATTTGCAGCCCAGGGCCAGGATGGATCCAGAGTGGAGGCTGGTGGGGCCCTTTCCAGCACTCAGGCAGGCTGGTAAGGATGCTCTCAGCTCCTCTCATCTGGAAAACGAAGGTAAAACCCAGCCCAGGTCATTGTTTCCTTCACCAAATCAGGAAAAATTTCTTTACTAACAGAGTGATGAAGCCCTGGACCAGGCTGCCCAGGGCAGTGGTGGAATCTCCATCCCTGGAGGGGTTCAAAGAACTCATAGATGTGGCACTTTGGGGCTGGGCTGACGGTTGAACTGGATGAGTTTGGAGGGTTTTTCCAACCTTAATTAGTCTACAATTCTATGTAGGCAGGGCAGGGACCTTGCCTGCAGTGATGGGTCCCTCCACCTGCAACACTTGTACCGGCACAGAAAGGCGCTGCTTGATTATTTATTTATTTCCTTAGCGCTTCCTATATTTTACAGTAAATTACCTCAATTTACAGCACTTGCATCTTCCTTACATAATTGTTATAAATAACCTTCAAACAACATAAAAGCTATAAACGTTGCAAGGGAAGGAAGAGTAAATTGTAGAGATTTCAGAGCAGATGAAGGAGAACTCACACGAAGAGGGGAAACTGCCTGAGTTGGTTTGTTTGTTCTATTTTTCCCCCCAAAATTGTCTCTCTCCTCTTTCTTCAATAAATATCGAGTCACAAATAAATATTTCCTTCCTAGCCCTGGGCAGATTTGAGAAGCAGCATCTCAAATCACACCGATCTGTGCCACTTCCAGCTGGTAAATGTTAAATGTCCAGCCCGGGGGGTGGTTTTGGGGGGCAGTGAGGAAGGGTTGATGAATCCCAGGGCAAAGTGGCAACCAAGGGCATCCAGCTGCCCATCACTTGCTCCTGCCTTCACCTTGCTCCTGGCAGCCCCCGAAGCAACACGTGGGGGAATCGGCTTCACCCTCATGAGTGGATGATGCTCAATAAACCCTCCCTGAAGCTCGGGGGCGTCGATGCCGGCGTGCGCTCCCAAGGATGGAGATGGGAAGGAGGCAGGAGCTCACGCAGCCTGCATCACCCTCAGGAGAGGACGACAGGGCATCTCCTGCTCTGTACGCCTCAGCGCCAACCTGTAAAGTGCTGGGACAGTCCAACACCAGCAAAAAGTCCCCCATGTTCCCCTCCTTGTGGCAACTAACCAGCAGAAAGAGAAAGAGGCTTCTTGAAGGGTGCCTGCAGGGAGCTGATGCTGCCGGGGTGGGTATCACAAGGAACATCTCAGCGTGAGGAGCTTCTGAGAGCAGAATAATTCCCCAAGAGAGAGGGCAGAGGGTTCATGGCTTGAATTATTTAAACCACTGCTTGTCAAATCACTGCCAAGAGCTCCCCGGCTGCGTGCTGAACTCACTCCCTCCTGAACATGCCCTGCAGCCAGGTTTGAAGGTTTAGTTGCTCAGCTTGTTGTTTTTATCGTTAGCTCTTTCCCTAATGAGAGCCCCTCATGGAGCAGGGGACAGGCAGCGGCCGCGCTCGGGGGCATCAGGAATGCTTTTGCCAGCTGAGAATGAACCACAGAGCTTTGTCCCCAAATGCATCCTCACCCTGCATGGTGCGGGGAGCAGCCGGCCACGAGCTACCGCTGGTGCTGGGATGGCTCTCAGCAGGTGCCACTGATGACAAGGCATGGTCACCCTGGAATGTTTTTTTCCCCAAAACTGGGAGAAAGAAGTACTGAGTCGGCTCTGGAGAAGAAGCACCCAATAAACTTCCCCCGAACCACAAGACTCTGTGATGCCCATGGTGCCATCGCACTCTCCCAAGGATGGAGATGGGAAAGAGCCAGCATCTCGCCAGCATCACCCAGCTGAGTGTCAAGACGGGCACGGAGAATTCCCTGCCCAACAACCCACTGATCCCAAATTTATGCATTTGTGAAGCCCTTGGAGCAGCTGTCTCCGAAGGGGCTGGGTAATTTTTTCCTGCAATGATAAGGGGAAGATGCATACGCTGTGTCTACAGGGACTGGGCTGCTTCCCTCCTGACTTTTATGCAGGAAGCTCAGCTCCTGGGATTTGGAAATAAATATTTGATCTTTAAAAATCATTTTGTTGCTTGTTGCAGTCAACACAGCCAGGTTTTTAGTGTTTGTTTATGGTTTATACCATATGATTCAATAAACCCTGACTGAGAAACATGTGCATAATTAAGTTTAAAAGGCAGCCTCAACCCCACTCCACTCCTTGTTTTTCAAGCCAGGCTTTATGTAACAAATTTTGTTTATTGCTGACACTGATTTCATCCTTCCCTCCCCTTCACTCATCGTGTCAAGTTTGCTAGGAAGGATTTTAAAGACCCGAGGATTTTAGCAAAGCAGATTGTGCAGGTGTGGAGGAGAGGGGGCAGCGATGGGGCCATCACACCTCATCCACATGCGATCCCTGTCTGCACTAATTAACTCCCCTTGGATTCAGGTTATATGAGGAAAAGCAAGAGTGTGCTCCTGAATTTCCATAGCCCTAACCTCATGCAAAATGGTGAATTCCAGCTTGGGATGCTCTCTGCCACCTGGACCTTTGCTCATCCAGCTCCTTTGGGTCAGCGGCTCCAGCCCCTGGTGCTGCAGGACCACAGAATCGCAGGATGATCTGGGTCAGGAGAGACCTCAAAGCTCACCCAGTTCCACCCAGGGACACCTCCCACTGGATCAGGAGCTCCAAGCCCCATCCAACCTGGCCCTGAACCTCTCCAGGGATGGGGCAGCCACAGCTTCCCTGGGAAACCTGGCACTTGGCTGGAAGGGGAGGCGCACTCTCTCTCTTTTTTTTTTTACCTGAACCCTTTTCCCAAGTCACAGGTTAATTCCAACAATTCGTGATCCCTGCTTGGAAAGCCGTCACACCCCTGCAAACCTTCCCTGTGCTTCCTCCTCCTGGTCGCTCTGGACCTGGATCAAAGCATTTGTGCTCTTGCCAGCAAAACCTGACATAGTCTCCATGTGGAGTTTTCATTCTGGGTGGATTTTTTGAAAGAGGAGTGATATTTTTTTTCCCCCTGTATAAATTATTTATTGTAGTTCAGGGCGTTTCTAGGGCAGTCAGGCTCTTAATTACATGTGGACGCAGATCCAGCCATCAAGCGGGGGTGGATTCAACAGTCATTGTCCCCATTACTGCAACAGCCCCTCTTTAAATTCACAAGCAAATGCAGCCTCACCACTGGTAATCTTTCCTTTAATTAAAAAATACTGTTTTATCAGAAGCCAAAATCAGTGCTGAAAAGGATCAGTTTCAATGAATTCTCCCTCAGTTACAAAAGGAAAGAGCTGAAATAATCAGAAAGTCAAACTCCGATGCTTTCAAATTGAGACCTCCGGCTTTTTCAGCCGAGAATGACTTTTCATTTTGAAATGTTAATTGGGAGTAAGAAGTATTAAAAGCCAGACAGGAAACAAGAAAGTGTTTCCAGTTCCTTGCAGGGAGCTGCTTGGTCGACTAAAGGAGCTGCTTTCAGCTCTACCTCCTGAAGAACAACTGGAATTTGAGTTTTACAACCTTATTTGAGGCAGGAAAAAGCAAATATCAAAATTTGTAGCTGCTGCCTGGGAAAGCAGAGCCCTTCCCTGCTTGGATCTGCTAACAACCCACCAGGCAGTAAGGGAGCGGTACAATTTTATAGGTGGTTTACACAAACACCTACACTTCCATAGAAGTTTTATGTAAGCACACGTAGTTCAGCTCAGAAAGCAGAGCTTCGTTTAATTAACTGCAACCACACATTTCCTCTTCGCTATCACCTTGCAACATGCTGCACCAGGGCTGGGAAATGGCTTTGACTGGGGATACCGCCTGTTCCCGAGGTTTTTATCCCATCCACCCCAAAAAGGATCACTCTGTGCCCTCAGTTGCGATGTTCTCTACCAGTTATATATTTCCCAGGTCAATTTGTGCTCTGAAGATTTCCAGAGAAACATGGAATGATTAAGGTTGGAAAAGGTCTTCAAGCTCAATCGTCAGCCCAGTCCCACCATGCCTGTTAAACCATGTCCCAAAGTGCCACATCTGCACATTCTTTGAGCCCTTCCAGGGATGGAGACTCTCCCACTGCCCTGGGCAGACTGGTCCAAGCATTCATCGCTCTCTCAGTGAAGAGATTTTCCCCTAATATCCAGTCTAAACCTCCCCTGGTGAAACCTGGGGCTGTTTCCTCTCATCCTATCACTTTTTATCCCCCAAAAACGCTGCAGTCCCCACAGCCTGAGCGCCTTGCAGAAGTGCCAGGAGAGAGGCGAGGCTGCAAGTGCCTTTTCCAGCCACCACCTCAGCTCCCACATCCCCCCAGCTCAGCAGGGAACCCCACCAGTGTTTCCTGGGAGGCTGACGAGTTCTGCTATTCGTGGCACCTCCTTTCACACCCTGTTGAAACCGTGTGGCTCAGCCGAACCGCTCGCTCCTCCGAGGTTTGCCGGTGGGAAGTGATTACTATAGAAAAAAGCTCTCGCTCTGTTTGATTGAATGATTCCTTCTTACAAACCTAACAAGCTCTTCTAAGCATGCTCTTTTTGGTTTTCCTCTTCTATTCCTTTTTTTTTTTTTTTTCCCCCCAGCACTCCCCGACTCACTGAGTGGAGCCAGGAGGGTTTCTGAGCCAAGAGCAAGGTGCCTTTTCCTCCCTGCCTCCTCAGCATGCTTCAAATTTGGCGCTGAGCTCACCCAGCACACAGCGTCGATCATCTGAGTTACCAGGAATAACACGGAGCTCTTACCTCACTCCTTCCATCTCCAAAGTGCCACACAAGCATTAACTAATTAATTGAGTTACAGTGAAGTGCCTTTTATTTTTTCCCCTGAGGCACGGAGGAAAGGGGACTCTATCCAAGCTCCTCTCCCCTGCTCTTTTTGCTTTGTGCACCTGGAGCTTCTCACATGCTCGTTTTCTTGTCCTGAGCAGCAGGAGCTGCTCCCCAGCGAGCACCTGGACCTCCACGCACCCTGGTTCTGCACAAGGCTGAAGAGGTTGGATGCATCTCAACTGCCCTTAGGCAAAATCATCACCTCTTTGCTCACTCAAACTCCTCTCTCCAAAGCAGGGGAGGCATTTGCTCCTCTCTCTCTGCCTCTCGCCGTGTCCCACATCAATCCCAGTCAGACCTTTCAAGACCTATCAAAAAAACCCCTGCTTGTTGCAAGCGAGATGAACTTTTAGAGTAACCCCTTGCTTTGGAAAGCATCATTTTGGTCCTTGGAGAGAGCTCCGGAGCTGCCTCTCCATTGCCCACATGCCATCCAAGAAATATTAGCTCTGATTTGCTTTATCTGCTTCATTTCTCCCTCAGTAAATGGGTCAAAGTCCCGCTGGAATGTGATGGCCTGGCCAGAAAGAGAGCAAGGTGCTCAGCATCCGTGTCTAATGCCATCACCAGCTGGAAGTCCTTATCTGTTATCCGATGCTATGAAGATACAGCACAGCTCTCGTTTTCCCTTCTCACCTAATCCTTTCTCCTCTCTTCCTCAGATCAGACTCTTGCCAATGAGGGAAAAAAAGAAAAACCAACATCACAAATCCAAATCTACCACAGTCTTATATAAACAACCCTCGTGCGCTGTTTCTGCAAGGCAAAGTAATAGAGATGTTGAGAAATCTGGCGATTATCACGCCTCAAAATTCACTGATGCTCCTCTTTGGTCATGGGGAGCAACCACTGTGCCAGCGCCCAGGGCATCCCTCCCTGCTCCCGCAGGAGGAGCTCCTTGGTTACCCCTGAGCCACTCATGTCCTTGTCCTCTCCCTGCACTGACGCTGCCTTTTGCAAGTTCATTGTGTAAAGAAAAGGAAGATTTTTGAGCTTTAGCTTGGAGGAGAGAAACCTTAGAGCAGCTTCCAGTGTTGAAAGAGGTCCAGGAAAGCTGGGGAGGGGCTCTGTATCAGAGAGGGCAGGGAGAGGGTGAAGGGGAACAATTTTCAGCTGCAAGAAGGGGGATTGAGGTGAGATCTCAGGGAGAAATGTTTAGTTGCGAGGCTGGGGAGACCCTGGCCCAGGTTTCCCAGAGCAGGGGTGGCTGCCCCATCCCTGGAGTGGTTCCAGGCCAGGTTGGATGGGGCTTGGAGCCCCTGATCCAGTGGGAGGTGTCCCTGCCCCTGGCTGGGGTGGGACTGGATGGGTTTGAGGTCCCTTTCAACCCAAACCATTCCAGATTCTGTAACATCCTCACTAGAGGAGCGGCTACTGCCCTGCCAAACAAGGCACGGGGCACACCACCATCATATCCAAAAGCATCGTTGTCTTTCTTAATGAAGCAGTGATCCCAGAGCCCATAATTCAGCGCAGGTTTGCTCATTATTATTATATCATTATTGGTTTCTTTATTATTCTCATGCTAATAAGTGTTTCAGAAAGCCACAAGGGCAACCACTGTCTTGTAAGAGGGTGAATCCTGGGGCTCATCTATCTCCAGGCTGGAAAAGGGAGGTCTAGGAGGGGCTTTTTCCCTTTTGGGGGGGCTTAGACCTGGCTGTGCTCCCCCCAGAGCTCCGGAGTTTGCTGGAGGTCACAGCCCTGCCCTGAGCTGGACATCAAACTTCCGAGCTTAGAGAGAACGATTACAGACAAATGTCAAGGAGGGGGGAGCACTCAGTCAAAAGAGATGAATTATTCAGCTCCCGAGCTGCCGAGTGAACATTATCAGCTAATGATCTGTAATTATTAATAAATAATTTAAGCTTTAATAGCTAGGAAATGAAATGCTTAATTGCATCATAACATAATTAATGGAATTAGTTACTATGAATAAAATGAGTTGTGGGGGGATTTTTAAGTAAAAATCTTGTTTCTCCACAACGCGGGTGGTTATTTTTGTTTCACTTAAACACTGGGGAAGATGTGGGAGAGGAGGAGGAGGGGAATTTGTGGCTGTGAGGGTGGGGAGACCCTAGCTCAGGTTTCCCAGAGCAGGGGTGGCTGCCCCATCCCTGGAGGGGTTCCAGGCCAGGTTGGATGGGGCTTGGAGCCCCTGATCCACTGGGAGGTGTCCTTGGGTGGAACTGGATGAGCTTTGAGGTCCCTTCCAACCCAAATTGTTCTATGATTCTACGACTGTGGCTGCCACCAGGGACACCAGGGCTGTGTCTGCAGACACCACAGCCACCTCATTTGTCACTGCAGCTACTAGAGCGGGTTCCACAGCCACCACAGATGTCCCTGAAGACCACACCAATGTCCCTCCAGCCACCAGGGCCATCCCAGCAGCCACCATCGTCGTCATCACAGCCAATGCATTTGTCCCTGCAGCCACCTCAGCTGTCACCACAGGCATCGAGGCTCACCCAGAGACACCACAGCTGCCCCTGCAGCTGCTGTGACTGTCCCCACCGCTACCACAGTTGTCACCGCAGTCACCACAGCTGCCACCGCAGCTGCCACCACAGCCACATCGGCTGCCACCACAACCACCACGACCGGCTGTCACCGCAGCCACGGTGCTAACAAGCGTTAATAAAAGCGAGGCCACCATGCGTGACCCGTTCAAAGGGTTTTTTTTATTGGGCAATCATATATTTTCATTAGTTATGGTGATGAAACACTTAGGTTTTATGAAGTGTTTTAGTGTTTCATTTCCCTGTGGTTCCTGATTACCCTGCGAACGTTTCAGGGTGACATGGACCATTTTCCCCTCTTGCTAAAACGGAGCATTTTCAGCAATAGGATGGCCATAAACAGAGCCAGCTCCCATCTGCCGGGGGAGAGAATCAGCCCATTAAAGCCCGGGAATTCAATTCCAAAGCCTGTTCATAATTAATATACCTTATAACGTGCAAAAATCCCAAATGTTACTATAAGATAATTGTTTAAGTGATGGAGGGATGAGTTTAAAACCTTGCTGGGCATTTAACATCCTGCTCCAGCCCTCCTGCCATCACCTAAAAAGCAAACTACAGATCATTTCCCAGCCCAGATTCCCACACTGGCTGAGGGGTTTAAACCTGAAAATCCTTACGCTATTGCTGATTTACACCAGCTGCAGGCTTAGTGCTCTCCGTATCAACCTCAACAGCTACACACAGAGATTTCCCTGCAGGTCACAGCTTGCAAATACAAGGCCACCAGTCTCTCTTCCAAACACGAAATCAAATTATTTGCACAATTAGAAGCTGAGAGAAGGTCTTGGGTGCTGGTGGAGGAGAAGCTCAACACCCAGCAATGGGCTCTCGCAATCTGATCCCATGAGAGGTGTGGAGGGGGTGGAACTAGATGATCTTTAAGGTCCTTTCCAACCCAAAGTATTAGATGATTCTACGACTTTTGGCTCTGGCTGGTGTATATTTACAGCGACATTGGCCCTTTAAGGAAGGGATGTAGTGAATTCCTGCAGTCACTGAGCCCAAAGCAGCACTGCTGACAGGTTGGGCTGCCTCCCCTCCCCCTGGAAACAAATAGAAAAAGGAAAATACAACCCAAAGGAACAGGAAAAAGCAAATAAAAACTGTATATATTTGACTGCCTCCTGCAGAAGGGCCCTACACTCATCCTATCTCCAAGGCTCAATGTGCACATGTCCCCAGCATGATAAGGCTCCTTTGAAACCGCTTTCAATCCCCGTGCGCTGTCACCATTGCCTGCCTTGTTACCGAAAATCTACCATGAAAGGAAAGAGGAAAAAAAATAAATAAAAACCCACCCTAAAAAGACTCTGGACTGAGTCAAATCTATTTACTCATAATTCACAGAGTGTTTTCCTTTCCTTCCCCTCTGGGAGGGATGCAGATGCCAGCACCGTGCTGGGGATGCACTGGGAGCCGGGATCCCCTTCACCCACCAGGCATGGAGGTGCAGAAATAAATCCCTTAATCAATTCAGGGTCACAGATGAGGTGGGGGAATATGGGGCCAGAGAACCTGGTGTGGAAACCTGAGGCGGAGTTAATGCCACAGTTGTCAGTCACTTTATTATTTATGAGCCTGGAAGCCTTTTATGATGGGAATGTGGTTTGATCCCTCAGCTAGAAAGAAGCAGTATCTAAGGCTGTCTAACCCTTTTCCATCTCATTCAAGAGCTGCCTGAGTTTGCCAACACTATCTATTTTCATGTGCAATAATTGATTAATGGTGACGATCGAGCTTGGCAGCGCTCCGCAAACTGTCACTCTTTGAGCTCTTGCAATTTTCCCCCCGTTTGGCTGCTTGCAAGATTTTCTGCTTTTTGGGAGGGTTTTTTTTTTTCCACTCTTCTTCCTTTCTTCCAGGAGTTCAAAGGCAGAGAAATCATAGAATCATGGGATGGGTAGGCATGGAAGGGACATTAAAGCCCATGGGCAGGGACACCTCCCACTGGATCAGGGGCTCCAAGCCCCATCCAACCTGTCCTTGAACTCCTCCAGGGATGGGGCAGCAACAGCTGCTCTGGGCACCCTGTTCCAGGGCCTCCCCACTCTCACAGCAAAACATTTCTGCTCAAGATCTCATCATAACCTCCCTTCTTGCATCTTAAAACCATTCCCTCTCTTCCTGTCCCTGTCTTCCCTGATCCAGAGCCCCTCCCCAGCTCTCCTGGAGCCCTTTTCAGCACTGGAAGCTGCTCTAAGGTCTCCCTGGAGCCTTCTCTTCTCCAGGCTGGACAACCCCAACTCTCTCAGCCTGGTCTCTTACAGGAGGTTCTCCAGCCCTCAGATGATCTCCATGGCCTCCTCTAGACTCTCTCCAACAGCTCCATGTCCTCCCTGTGCTCAGGACTCCAGAACTGGACCCAGGGCTCCAGGTGGGTCTCACCAGAGCGGAGCAGAGGGGCAGAATCCCCTCCCTCCCTGCTGGCCCCACAGCTCTGGATCACAGAACCACGGAATCACAGAATAACCAGGTTGGAAGAGACCCACTGGATCATCGAGTCCAACCATTCCCACCAATCCCTAAATCATGCCCCTAAGATGCAGCCCAGGGGCGCTTTCTGGGCTGTGAGCCCACGTTGCCATCTCACATTGAGCTTCTCATCCAACAACACACCCAAGCCCCTTGGTGCATGGAGGGGAGGGCACAGTAGGTGCCATCAGGGCGCTGCGCTCCCCTCCCTGCGCATTTATGCAGCATCCTTCACGCTAGGTGCTACCCAGAGCTAAGGAGGAGTGGGAAGGCCAAAAGGAAGGATGGATAGAGTCCTTGCATTAGTAGAGAAGTCCATGTAGTGCTTTCCATTAGGATTTAAATATGATTTCTCAGTTAGAGGGATGGAAATATGGCAAAGGTAACATTGTGGAGACGGCTTCTGGAGAGGGTGAGCTTGATCACCCAGGCTGTGTCTGAAACACGCTGCCTCATCCCAGCAGAACTGTGCACATTGGGTTTTCATCCAGGGTTTGGAGGGCTGCTATTTGTTTTGGAGAGCTGGTTTTCTCTTTTCATTTGGCTTGGCAGAATTTCAATACTTCTGCCTTTCACCTCAATAAAACCAGCATGTCAGGCAGCAGGTTTTTATGATGGAATGACCTTTTCCACATGCAGAAAAACCATACCTTTTCTCACATTTGGGGGGAGAGAGTAAAGCTGCTTTTGATGAAAAGCAAAGCCTCCAACTCCATTGGTGATAGCACCATGAATCAGAAATTAGAGTAGTGGTGGGCTTTCTTAACTATGCAGAATGACATCAGGATAAAACTTTAATTAGCACCAAGCTATTTGTATAAGAAATTACCATTACCAAAAGCAGATCTACCCTCGGTGCCCCTGGGATGTTCAGACCCATCCTGCTACCTCGTTAGGTCAATGTTTGGGGCATCTTGGACTGCTCCATCCCAATCAATTGATGTGCCAGCATCCAGGAGAGAATAGCGTTGCTGTTTGCTTTCTTGGTCCTTCTCCATCTCCGAGATTCCATGGGGGCAGCCTTTGGATAAATAATGCCTCCAGAATCCCCTTGAAAGCTATGGAAGCACATCGTGTCCTCGTGCCGCAGTCCTGTTCATTAGCACATTGTTGACGTTCATTAATCGAGTGTAAAACTGTAATTAAAAATAATCTCCTTTTCTTGAAGCGGTGGCAAAAAAAAAGAGAAAAAAAAAAAAAAAAGAGGAAGCTAAAAAGGGGGAAATAAAACCAATGCATGAATGTGCTAATTGCAGCTGTGGGAACACGACAGCAAAACAACTTGCTGTTTTATTCCCTTTCGGCAGGGATGAGAGCGAAGGCTCTGGCAGAGCCAGCCAAGAGGCTGGGGAAGAGCTGCCCAAGCCTGAAAACACCTTGGAGTGGCTACATCCCAATAAGAATCCATCTTCTCCCCTAAAAAAATCATAGGCCGGGCTGATCCCTGCTCCTCTGGGAGCGGCAAGAAGCAGGGTTGTGCTTTATGTTGGCTGATTTATCTGCTTCAGTGGAGATTTCATTTCAAGTTGGAGGATGTTCAGAGTAAAGCCAGCCCTGTTACAGACTTAATTGGACCATATTTCAATCCCAGTTCATCTATTCAACGTGAATTCCTTATCCTAGGTCCATAAAGTTTTATTAAGTTATATATCAAGGAATATACATATAAGGTACGGAGATACAGTCCTGCTTACATGTTTTTTGATGGGAGGAAGGTTGCCATCGTCTCGGAGTCTGTCTCTGTCCACAGCCAGGTATCTGCTGCCCTGGGCTGGGCACTCGGAGCCTTTTCTCTTGCAAAGGTCCCTGGCAGAGGGCAGAGGGCACAGCCCCTACGTGGAACCGTATCTCATCAGGAGAGTGATTTGCATAAATAGGAGAGCCCCGTGGCTGGAAACACTGATTTCATGAGCAGCACACGGACATCTCATCCACCTGTGCAGGCGCTGCAGCCCCAGGGCTGCTTGGGCACAGGTTGGAGGTAATTCAGTCTTTCAGAGTCTCCGGATGGAGAAGGAGAGGGATGTTTGGGTGACGTTGTCCCACATGTCGACAAACCCTGTTGGGACCAAGCCATGGGACCAGGTAAAGGCAAGTGGTGCCTTTCCTAGCTGCTCCCTGCCCTCCGCGTGCTCGCTCTTGTCTCTTTTGGCTTCAGCTGCGTTTCCACCCGGCTCCTCCTCTTCGTCAGCTGAGGTTATTTTGCAAAGACAAGTAATTACTAGCGTGTTATCCGCCCAGCCGCGTGTCCTAACAGCGCCTGCTGATGTACACTGGCAGGCAGCTTGATAATGGGCCATATTTAAGCTGATTGCCACTGGAGATAAATGATTTCTCTGAATGGATGCACTTCTGTTAAACTTCTGAAGGCAAAAGGGAAAGTTACCTAAAAAAAAAAAAAGCAAGCACCCTTTGAAAAGGATGAGCCTCCCCCAGGATTCTCATTTCAGATTAGGATATCAGGTGTACAACAAGAGATCTCCGATTCCCTGGCTGTCAGGGCTGCTGTTTGATATTCAAACCCGTCATTTGATCATTCCTGAATAGCTGCCTCTGTGTCCTTGAGGATAGCTCTATTAAATGCCAAATCTGTTCCCTTTCCCTCTGTATCTGCGATGAGGCAGAATAACTCTCATGGAGGAGAGATGGGTGTATTAACGCAACTCAATTGTGTCTTTTTTAAGCGTATCAGGGAGAGAGTTAGTGGAGAAGGGAAGGAACAGGGAGGGGAGAGGAGAGGCTGAGGGGATAAAACCCACTTGAGCTGGAGTGTCTGTCTGGGGTGCGAGGCAGAGCCTGGAGATCAGCAGGTGATGATGTCTTTGTTGAAAAAGAAGAGGAAGGAAAAGAAGGAAGGAGAGAAAGAAGAAGAAGGAGAAGTAAAAGAAGGAAGGAGGGGAAGGAAGAGGAGGAAGAAGGGGAAGAAAAAAGGAAGAAAAAGGAGGAAGGAGGCATAGAAAAGGAAAGAAAGGAAGAAATTAACTCAATGCCTCATGCAAGTACTTAAGAGGTAACACTTTTTGGTTCAAAACCTCATCAAGATTCATGGGGTTGTGTGCAGTTAAGCAACCAGAGTGACAGAGAAGTTGGAAAACGCAAGATGCTGGAGGAAGCCTATCCAGAAGGTGATGGCTGAGTCTCTGTTGGGGTTTAGCTGAGCTGTTTAGGGAGGGAGAAGAAGGCAGCATCTCTGCAAACCCCTTGCATCTCGCTCATCGGCGTCTGCTCCCTGCAAGATGATCCAACAGCCGCAAACCAGCTGCGTGGCAACCTTGAGGTGTTGTCATCATAGCCACCGTGAAGAGAACTTTCCACGCATTAATGGCACTTGATTTAACGACATGTTCACATTAGATCTCAGTGTTGATTGCTGAAGTCACTTCAAGTTAATTACAGGGTTAATTACTAGCTAATAACTTTGTTGCTAATAGCTGTAACGGATTTTTGGCAGGAGTTGTCGGGAGGGGCTGATTGGAAGGTCTCTTGGGTAGGATCTTCATTGCAGAAATGGATATTCTGAAGGCGAATGATTCCAATCATTTTTTCTTTGATGAACAGTAAATTATTCTCATATCCTTCACTATTGTATTCGCTTATTATCTGTGGGTAATTAGAAATGAAGAGCTGCAAAGCTGCCTTGGTTGCAGATAGAAGACCAGAGCAATTGTGCTGTCTTGATTTTTTGATGCTAATAGATTAGTTTTGCATCTCTCATCTTTGCTTTCCTACTCCAAGACACACAGCAACCCAGAGTTTGCCCTGCATCCTTCTGCCACACCTGTACATGTGCCATCCCAGCATCTCTACAGTCTGTTCTTGTAGATTCCCAGGCCGGGACTTGTGCAAGGGAAGAATTGCAGGTGATTCCTCTCATGGTAACATCTCAGGAGTGACTCTGCCAGCTGGGACACAGCGCTCGCAGCACCAAATTGGTTTCTGTCCCTGCCTGACAGCAATAAGCATCCCCACAACTTCTCAAGAGTCATAGAATCACCAGATTGGAAAAGACCCACTGGATCATCCAGTCCAACCAGTCCCATCAATCACTAACCCATGTCCCTCAGCACCTCGTCCACCCATCCCTTAAACCCCTCCAGGGAAGGTGACTCAACCCCCTCCCTGGGCAGCCTCTGACAGGGACCAATGACCCTTTCCATGAAAATTTTTTTCCTAATGTTCAGCCTAAACCTCCCCTGGTGGAGCTTGAGGCCATTCCCTCTCGTCCTGTCCCCTGTCCCTTGGGAGAAGAGCCCAGCTCCCTCCTCTCCACAACCTCCTCTCAGGTAGTTGTAGAGAGCAATGAGCTGTCCCCTCAGTCTCCTCTTCTCCAGGCTGAACACCCCCAGCTCTCTCAGATGCTCCTCTTGTTCTCCAGCCCCTTCCCCAGCTTCGTTGCTCTTCTCTGGACTCGCTCCAGAGCCTCAACATCCTTCTTGTGGTGAGGGGCCCACAACTGACCCCAGGATTCGAGGAACGGTCTCACCAATGCCAAGTCCGGAGGGAGAAGAACCTCTCAAACATCCTCTCCTGCCCTCTACGACCCTGCTCTTTGGAAGGCAAGCTGGGCTAACTGGTTAAAAGCCATGCCTGTGCACTAGGAGCCAAGAGTCCCACTTGATTTGGATGGAAATTAGCAGGCAGCTGTTGAAGCCAAGGGAAGGAAGCCTTGGAGACCAACAGAGATTACCAAAAAACATATGACCTGAACAGTGTGTTATCCCTCAGCACAGCACAATCAAAGGCACAGGCAAGGCTCCGTGATGAATTGCAATGCAAGGGGAGGGGGAGGGTGGTGGAGAGCATGTGGCCCCGCCAGCTGCAGCCCAAGCGGGGACCAGACTCCTGCCCCAGTAGATCTGCTCTGACTTGGAGCCCTGCAGAGCCCTGTGATTCACGTGGTGCCCCTCGGCTGGCGAGGTGGCACACGCCAGGTTTGCAAGCACCCCACGAATCCCTGCAGGTGGCACCAGGGCTTTCACATCTTTGCAGCTCCCAGATCAAAACACAAACATGCTGCAGACATCCCAGCAAAAGCTTTATCACCTCCAAACAGCGGATTGATGGGAGATTCCCAGGGACCAAAGACAGGCTCCTGCCTTGCCACCAGCAGCCTTGTCGAGCTAACACCCCTCCTGCTGAGCAGAAGATAAAGCCAGCGGCAGCTCCTCTGGCTGGAGAAAAGGGCAGAGCTGCTCAGTGTGAAAACATGGCATGAGTTCAGCGACAAGATGTTCCTCGCATAAGCATCTCCGAAAAACTGATGCTGTAGCTAAATCTCTCCTGCAGCATTCGAAGGTCTTTATGTTTGTTTCCTGCTTCTGCTGTGAGCTGCACAGGAGGTGCAGGTGAAGGTGCTGCAACACCTTCTGCCTCTGACTCCCACCTGGAGGTACCATCATCTCCCTCACCGATTTGATGCTCGTCATGAGTGCTGCATCAAAAGAATTGTAACCAACAGGTTGAGGGGATTCTCCCTCTCTGCTCTGCTTTTATGAGCCCTTACCTGGAGCCTCTCGTTAAATTCTGGAGTCCTCAGCACAGGGAGGACATGGAGCTGTTGGAGAGAGGCCAGAGGAGGCAATGGAGATGATCCAAGAGCTGGAGAACCTCCTGTACGAAGCCAGGCTGGGAGAGCTGGGGTTCTTAAACCTGGAGAAGAGAAGGCTGTGGGGAGACCTTAGTGCAGCTTCCAGTGCTGAGAGGGGCTGCAGGGCTGAACCACGCTGCCAGGCTCCTTGGGTGCACCAAGAAGGGAGTCAGGACATGACTTTCCTTTGCTTTCAACATCCTGCAACACCTCCACGCTCACTGCTGAGCCGCAGCACAGCAGGGCAGAGCTCTCCTGGCACAGGAAAAGCTGCTCCCAACCCCTCCTTATCAATGAGGTGCACACACCAACATCTCGAGGGGAAGACAGAGGATCTGAAGGAGGCAGAAGGAAAATATTCAGCCTTTGCATCACTGCAAGGTTTGGAGTGATGGAGCGTGATAGTAGGATTTGTTTTCCTTTCCTTAAGCAAAATACAGGACTGAGAGCATCAGAGCCTGGAAGCTGATTTCATGGAGAGGCAGCCAAGCCCAAGCTGCCACTCGCTGCCAGGGCACTGCAGCTGCTTTGGGAAGGCAAAAGCCATCCCAGGGGCAGGAGGTTTCTCTCTTCGTTAGCCCGTCAGCTCAGCCCCTCTGCAGCCCACAGAGGCTGCTCTGTTCTTGCCTTTAGAAGCTGTGGCTTTTCACATCCCTTTTCCCAGAACTCACCGAGTGGTTATTTGCCTGTGCTGAAGTACAAGCACCGCTTCACCGCTTCCCTTGAACCCTTTTAATTCATCAAAGCTGCTGACAAGTCCAGGAGGAAGCTTTTCTGTGCCTGATTGGTCCCATTTGCCAGGGAGGGGTCCTGCCAGAAGCAAGAGTGAGAGATGGGAATTCATACTCGAGTCACCCGGAGGGTGCAAGACTCAACATGCTCAAGCAAATTTTAGCTTGAGGAGGCTAGGGTGATGAGTCCTTGCTGAGACCTTGCTCCTACCCTTTTCAGTGCTGCTCCAGCCCCTCTGCCCCAGACCTGGAGCCCAACCTGCCTGCTCCTTTGGCACCTGCACCTCAGCAGTTGCTTAGAGAGGAGCCTAAATGGGATCTCCCAAAGTGCTGAGCGCTTCCCTGACCAGCCCTTAGTGACAGAGCCTCCTGCTTCTCCTTTCCCTCAACCTCCAGCTTGTTTGCACTGTTTTTCAATTTATTCAGATCCAGATCTGAATAGAATAGATAACATGAAGCTTTGGATCAGCCCCTGACCCTGACCACATGAGTAATTCCGCGGGCTGCTGTTATCTGAATGTATAGTAAAATAATGATCTCTAAATCAATAAACTCTTTACTATTATACACCACAAGCACAACATGAATTCATTACAATCTGTAAATGCCACAAAGAGAAAACGAATCCAGAAACCGTTCCAGGTTTTTGTAAGCATTCAGCCCCCATCACGCACTCAAAATATTGAGCTTTCCTGGAAACCAAGCGCTGTGGCAGGTCCTGACACCTGAAAATGCTTCCTTTCAGGCTGCTGCAGTATTTTAGCTCGACTGGCTGAATAGATGCAGCTGTAATCACCCTGCAGTGAATGGTGCTGAAAATTGCACTTCCCAGAATGCAGAGAGGAGAGTGGAGTCGGCAGCAGGTGACAGTGTTTGAATGTCACTTAAAGTTCACTTTCATTATTTTAATTGTCACTGTAAAAATCTCCCCATTCAAGCCTGATTATGTTCCAAGAGAAATCAGAACTTAAACCCCAATCAATCAGACCTGGAACTGGTGTTTCTCCAGCACAGACAGTGGTGCCTGAGCTGTGATTAAGCTGCGGTATCAGAGAGCCCTGAAAAGCTACCAGGAGTCTCAGGAGAGCGTGGGATTAACACTGAATCACGTACGCGGCCAGAGTCATCACGGCAGTGAATAAGAAGAAACCTTCACCTCTCAGATTAGGTTGCTTCGTGGTGATGCTGGGAGGTGGGATGGCAAGGATGGGGTGGGTATTGGGGCTGTGGAAAGGTCATTTCCCTGCTGGTGCCTCAGTTTCTCTCTTCACCACATGGAAAATGCGCAGGAGGGAGTATTTTCATAGAATCATATAAGATCCCAGTCCTTTAATGCAAACAATTAAGGGTGGGGGGGAAGAGATGCTTCATAAGCTGCCTGGAACGTGCAACTCTCTTACAGACAAACCAATTTGCAAAAAGATAGAGCCAGTGGGATCAGGCAATAACTTAATAAACGTCTCTGAAAAAAACAATGCATTTAAGAACACCAGGGTTGGTTTTTTTTACTAATGGAGAAACATCAACTCCATGGGGAAATAAATGCAATAAACGAAGTCCAATCTCCACAAACATTTGTTTTCTTATCTCTGCAAAATCAATATACACGTTGCAATTATGTCCTCCGTTGAATCCCCCAAACTTTTGATTCTCTCTCCAGGCTTCCTGTTCAACTGTGGTTCATTACATGTCTCTTTCTTCATCTAGATAAATTTGAGAGGGTTTTTCTTTTTGCATTTCCAAACCCAATTCATGTTTTCTTTCTTGAAAGGTTTCATTTCTCTTTTCCTTACATTGTAGAGGGAGAAGAGTGCTTCCCTCAGCTCTAATCTAATCAAATTAAATGTAATTTAATTACTGTGCAAGCTTATATTTGTTGGGAATCCCAATAACAAATAAACCAGAATAAAGTCGAGGCAAATACTCTGCCTATCATGGGCTTTTCAGCTCAAGTAGCCCAGTTTGGGTTTCAGCAGGCTGGCCAAGCTTGACCTGGCTCTGCAATAACCAGAGCTGTTTTTTCCCCCCTGAACAAAGCCCTCGCTTGATTTCAGAGCCAGCTGGACCAGACTCAGGGAGTGAGAGCATCCCCAGCCATCCACAGCCATGAGTGGGCAGAGAACTAGAGCTGTAGCTGCTCACTGCAGCATCTCCCTGGGCAGCAAAGCTGAGGAAGGGTCTGGAGCACAAGTGTTATGAGGAGTGGTTGGGAGGGACCCAGGATTGTCTATCCTGGAGGCCTCATCTCTCTCTGCAGCTCCGAGAAAGAAGGTTTGTGGTGAGGTGGATGCTGGGCCCTTCTCCCAAGGAACAAGTGATGGGACAAGAGGAAATGGCCTCAAGTTGCCAGGGGAGGGTTAGATTGGATAGTAGGAAAAATTTCTTCACTGGTGAAGTGGTGAAGCACTGGACCAGGCTGCCCGGGGCAGTGGTGGAGTCTCCATCCCTGAAGAGATTCAAAGAACATGTAGATGTGGCACTTGGGGACGTGGTTTAGCAGGCACGGTGGGGTTGGGTTGATGGTTGGACTGGATGAGCTCAGAGAACTCTATGATCCCGATGCTCTCAGCACTTTGGGTGATCAAATATGATAGAAGAGGGTGAAGGGTTATTTGCAAACCACTCTTCCAAATCCTTCATCTTTCAACAGAAAAGGAAAGAGACAGTGAGTGATTTTTTTTCTGTTCCTCTACTCTGGGCCAGTTTTCTCACCTACCCTTGTCAGCTCTGAGATTCCCACGGAGGGAACAACAACCTATCCACTATTCACAAGCTACATAAATACATATGGGTAATTATCACCCAGGGGTATACAATTATTTATTTTTCTTCAATTTTTAATGAAGAAAATCGTTGCATGTTCATTTGAATTTCAGAGAAACAAAATATCTCGCTAGCCGATTTGAATAAAAAAACATATCCAAGCGGATCTGTCTGGAGCTGGGCAGCTATAAATCACACTGGGCTGCAGTCCCCAGGATATGTCGTAGCATCAGACCTCGTGTTCTCTGTGGGAACTGAAGGTTCTAGGAGGTGGCCCAGCATGGCCCTTTCTGGCTCAAATTGGACTATTTCTGTTTTCCAGTCCAGCTCTTAAAAGGCTTTTCTGGTGCCTTAGAGGACACAGCAGAGGATTCAGAATCTTTGAAAGCCTCTAAGCCAAAAGAAAACCGGTGCTAGTGCCTCTCCACCCTCACAGCAAAACATTTCTCCTCAAGATCTCACCTCAATCTCCCCTTTTCCAGCTGAAAACCGTTCCTCCTCATCCTGTCCCTGCCCTCCCTGATCCTGAGCCCCTTCCCAGCTTCCCTGCAGCCCCTTTCAGCACTGAAAGGATGATGAATGATGACGTTTTGATGGATGCAGGTGCAACAGTAGAACGTTCCTCAAGTTTCCTCCCTGGCAATCGGAGGAGGACGGAGCCTGGTTCCTCCCATGGCAAGAAATCTGCTGAACTCATGTTCATGGAGCAGCACAAACCCCTGGTGCAGCGGCGTGGGGCTCCTCTGACCATTGTGTTCAGGGGAAGGGGGATGGGGGCAAGACAAATTGCATTAAAATTAACACATAGCAGCCTGCCGGGCATGTGGACAGCAATGATTATCTTATTTAACAGGAGCCCCCTCCGGCGTCGGGAAGCCAATGTGCCGTAGAGCCAACTAATGGCTCATTTGTAGGATTCAGTTGGTTCAGAGAGTTCATAATGTCCCTGTGTCATGGCAGCTTAGTTTAAGAATATGGATCTTCTACTTAAGGAGACACAGCCGTACATCAAAGTGTTTAACAGCCTTAGGTCAGCATCCTTCTGTTTGGGTAGGTCTGGGAAGGGAGCCAAAGGAAACCGCTCCTTTCATTACAGGACTTCTTGGAGAAGTGTTTAGGAAACTGTTCAACTAACGCATGTGAGCAGGCGTTTGGCTGAGGACAGCAAGTTTCTCACCTGCCTGGTGTCACCCAGGAAGGAGGAGATGGAAACGGAAAGGTTTTCAGCTCTGGGCTTTTTCCATCACAACCTTCAGACCCTCAAGGTCCAGCGTCGACACGCACCGGCTGAGCGGCGACGCTGGACGCTGATGGAGAGAGACAGGGCAGCAGGGAACACAAACCAGCGGTAAAACCACACAGCTCAGCAGAGGAGCAGGACAAAGCCACTAGGGGCTGTGGGAGCTGCCGCAGGGAGAAACTGGGAGAAGGGCACCTGGCAGAACCCAACACGATGCTTTAGCTGTGTTGTAGGGGTTGGTCCTCAGCCAGCCTCACAGAAGAGGTGGGGAGAACCCAGGCTCTCTCACCCTTTATTTCGAACATCATCTTCTCCCAGATTCTGGGGAGACCTTAGAGCAGCTTCCAGTACTGAAAGGGGCTCCAGGGCTTTTGCAAAAGTTACAGGATCCCCTGCAAAATGCGGTGCAGGTTTTTGGGTTCTGGTTCTGCCCAGCCAGATACCAGAACAGACAGAAGACAAAGTCTAGAGAAGATTCTCACGTGGCAGGAAAAATGAAAGAAAAGGGGGGAAGGGGGAGAACAATTATGAAAAGCAGAATATGTTTCATACTCATGTTTTGGGTTTTATGAGTCTCTCTCTTGCCATCTCCTCGAGGGAATGCTGTATTTTTTCCTGTAATTAGCAACAAACTGTGATCGCCTTGCTTTAACAAGCCAAGTGTTTCCTTTGGATGCCCACATGGGCTTTTCCCTCCTATTTTTTCTTCGTGTTTTTTTTCTCACCATGTAATTAAACCAGAACTGGCAACCAGCAAAACTCTTTGAGGGACCAAACTCTCACCAAATGAGAACGCAGAGGATCAGGCTCAATGCTCACCCAGACGTGGGAGCACCCAAAGTCTCTCTCATCACCTGCAAGGGTTATTTTGGAACTAACAACCAACTCCTACAAGCAGAAGAGCTTTAGCCATTTACAGCGCTGCACAGAGTTAACTTTTCCATTTGCCAGCTATAATTTGCTACTTATTTCTTGCAACCAAATGCAATTCAACTTAAATAAACACCACCAGGAAAAAAATATGAACTTTTCTTCCCCCTTAGAGGGGAGAAAACCCTCAGTCTGGTGCCAAACTGGGGACACAAAGGCTGAAGGAGATGCTGGGAATCACAGATGGTTTGGGTTGGAAGGGACCTTAAAGCCCACCCAGTCCTAACCTCCTTCCACGGGCAGGGACACCTCCCACTGGCTCAGGGTGTCCATCCCTCCCTTCTAGGAGATCACCCACTGCCTGCAAGCCATCGGCGGCTCCTCCACCTTCGTCTTGCAGCGCGATGGTGGCTGCGATGGAGAAATGAAACGTTAGATGGAGAGCCCGTGAATAAAACATAAAGCAGAAAGTAAATCCTTTCTGGCACCTGGTTACTTCTCTTCCGAGTGCAATACACAAGGCTGCTAATTGCTTGATTTACTGTAGCAGTCACTCTGCCAACAGCAATAAATAATGTTAATTAATATAAGGTAACCCACTGACAGAGAGGCTGGTAATTACCAGGAAACCAGAGAGATGGGCCTTTTGTGGTACTGTTAGAGGAGAGAAGAGCACAATTTCCTCTCCTGTGTTCAGTTATCTATCATCCTTTATTTGTTTGCTGTGAGCACTATGTGGAAAGATCTTTGGTCCAATATCTGTTTGTTTTCTTTTTTTTTCCCTTCCCCAAGGATACTGTACATTAATCAGGGAAAAGTTTCTTTGATTGTACGTGCGCAGGAATTCTGGGTTTTCTCCTGAGCAAGAAAATCCAGTGCCAGCTGTTGAACAAGAACATCCAGGTGTGCCAATAAGACACGAAGCAAGCAAGGAACTGAGATTGTAACATCGTGAGGAGCCCTGTGTGTGCTGAGCATCATCCAGGGGAGGCCTCAAAGATGATCCAAGGGCTGGAGCAACTTCCATACGGGAACAGGCTGAGAGAGTTGGGGTTGTTCAGCCTGGAGAAGAGAAGGCTCCAGGGAGACCTTAGAGCAGCTTCCAGTGCTGAAAGGGGCTCCAGGAAACCTGCCCCATCCCTGGGAGGGTTCAAGGCCACGCTGGATGAGGCTTGGAGCCCCTGATCCAGTGGGAGGTGTCCCTGCTCATGGCAGGGGGTGGAACTGGAAGGGCATTGAGGTCCCTTCTGACTCAAACCATTCTGTGATTCTATGGATCTATGAATATGAAGGAGATGGGATTGTTGGCTTCAAAATATTTGGAGGGGAGAGTGTTTTCAAACAAGACAGAGAGAAAGAAACTGCATTTAATCGCTGTACTCTGATGGAGAAGCTGTATCATAACCTCTTCTCACCAAAGGAGCTAACGAATCTCAGGTATTACAATGACAAATGCAGAAGCCATTTGTTTTCCTAGATGAATTTATATTTTTCTAGCCTAATTTCCTAGTTAGCAGGCAAAATTCACCTTTCCCAGTAAACCCAGAACCCAGCAAATGGTGTTTCTGGGTTCCGCACAAACCTGAGCAGCTCCACAGGCGAGGGAGGTGGGCAAAGCTCCTTGTGTTTTTCCAGAGCTGGATTTGGCCCTGGAGTTAACTGATTTACACAGTCAAACGCTCTGACCTGGACGCATTTGCTGCAGATTTTTCACAGCGAGTTTTAAGAGCATCTCCTCTGGGGAAGAGCTTCCTGCACATTTCCCCTGCAGCCTCCCATCGTCTTGGAAATATGTTTCAACATATGTCATCATGACTCCGCAGAAGCCATTTGGAATAATTTGCCTGCTATATAAAGACACAATATCTGTTAGCAAGATAGAAACTTCTCCCTGGACTACTGGGAAGGGAGAGGTGGACTGCGATCTTTCTTCTATCGCAAATGCCTCATCCCCGTGCTGGCTGCAGAGTGTGCATTAACCTCCCCGACCGCCGTAACTGGTTTAGTTAGTGCCTGATTTATCCTGCTAAATGGTTCCCAGCTTTCCAGCTTGCTCTTTGTTCGAGCTCTGCATGTCAAGAGGTTTTTGGGGTTGGATGGTTTGGTGGTGAGCAACACATGCGCGCAAACAGCTGTTTGTAGCCTTAACTGGGAAGAAGAGGAGAAGCCGGTGCTCTATTTTTGCTTGCCTTTCACTGCATATGGAAACCACCTGCTAGCACCCAGCACAAGTGGCTTTAAGCAACAAGACGGTGTTAAAACAGGACCTTGGAAAGCTGGATTTTAGTCCCAGAGTAGATATGGGACCTGGTTGTGCCATCTGGCTTTCCCGATGCTCCTGCTCATCCCGTCCCCCTTTGGTCCATCACCAGCACATTCAGAGATCCAGGATCTTTTACAGGGTGTTTGCGTGGAGCCTCATGCAATGACACCACTGACGTAAGAGCGATACGAAATCTACTCAAACCCCTGCTTATATATCATCACAGAACTACAAACTCATTTGAAACTCCCAAGGCTTTGGGGAGAAATTTTAGCTCCTTTAAGAGCTAAGAGCTCATCAGAGACATCGACTTTTCGATGCAGAAAGCTCTGTTGTCAGAGTTTTCTGCTCTTTATTCATTAATAACAGACAAAGATTTGTTTCCTTACTCCTGAGCTGCTTCCCTGATCCCTCGCACACGGCGAGACAGGTGCTGTGCAGACGTGCGCGCCGTTATTATCCTGCATTTATCTCTCTCCAACTGTCTTTGTAACTCCCTGTCGTTCAGCATTGAGTCCTCTGGCACCTGGCTGCTGTTCTGCCTCCTCTTTACGGCTCTGCTGTCAGCGCTCACTGCCGCACGCTCCTGCGAGTGACAGTACAGCAGGGGCTGAGGCCCAGGGCCACAAATTTCTCCTCTTTCTCGCTTTTTGCATCTCTTTCCTACATGAAACTGGGAGGGAACACGAGCTGCAGGGGCTGATGCTGAAAGAGGACAGACTGAACTTCATCACAATCGGTTTGGATCTCACAGACTTGCCATTTTTAAGGACTAAATGTCCTATTTCCCACACTGAACCTGACATTTTCCTGGAAGATTAAAGAGGAAAGACTGAGAGAGTTGGGGTTGTTCAGCCTGGAGAAGGCTCCAGAGAGACCATAGAGCCGCTTCCAGTGCTGAAATGGGCTCCAGGAAAGCTGGGGATGGGCTCTGGATCAGGGAGGGCAGGGATGGGATGAGGGGGAATGGTTTTCAGCTGCAAGAGGGGAGATTGAGATGAGATCTCAGGCAGAAATGTTTTGCTGTGAGGGTGGGGAGGCCCTGGCCCAGGTTGCCCAGAGCAGGGGTGGCTGCCCCATCCCTGGAGGGGTTCAAGGCCAGGTTGGATGGGGCTGGGAGCCCCTGATCCAGTGGGAGGTGTTCCTGCCCATGGCAGGGGTGAGACTGGATGGGCTTGGAGGTCCCTTCCGACCCAAACCCATTTCCATGATCCTAATGAACGTCATAGAAATTCACCCAGTAATCCCCACGTCAGGTCCAGCTGCCCTTGGATGGACTGAGTTTGTGCTTTTAAAACATCAGGCGCCTGACCTTTAGCAACGGATCCCATGATTAATTACCAGGCCAGATAAAAGCATGGATTTTATTTCAATTAGAGCTTGGTTGACTTCCCCTTCCAGATGCCAAGACTGAATGCTGCTCCTTCTGCTAAGGTTTTAAAATCCACCAGAGCTGCTCCACATGCACCAAACAGAGACCCGCACCTACCAGAGACCATTGTATTTTTTTCTTTTATGCTGAGCTTCTCCCCACACCCATTAATCTAAAGATGCAATTTAACAAGGCTCTCGGAGCATTACTTTCAGGCTTGCAAGCTGCAACCACAAGTACAAACCTCCCCAGCTAGAAACAAGGGGCCTCAAAGTCTAAGAGTGGTTGGAACAACTGATTTCAGGGGGATTAAAATTCAGTGTAGTCTGGAGTGGCAGAGCATCCTTGTCAAGGATGCATAAAGCTGGAGCAAAGATGATTGTTGCGTTGGAAAATCCAATGTCTTGGCTGTTAATGACAGAATTTCCATCAATCACAGCCTCGGGATACTGGCTTTATAGCTGCACAATATGCAGGCTCCCAGTTTGAAGGCTGTCACTGTCTCTCATCCACGTACGTGACTCCTCATTCGGGGATTAGAAGCACTTTCCTGAAGAAGAAATCCTTTGGGGGATTAGGAGCAAGACCGGTTGTCTCTATCCAGAACACTGATGTAAATGGGCTGTCGTTCCCAGCTTCTATACTGGTGCGACCAGCAACAGGAAGAGAATTAGCTCTTCTCTGAGCGTGCCGGATCCTGGTTGGTGCTGAGCAGTAAAGGAGGATGGGACTCACCCCCAGAAAAGGTCTAGGAAGGAAAAATCCCATTGCATTTGAAAGGGCTGGACTCGCCTGAGATCTCACCTTCAGTTTGCCAGCAGGATTAGGGTAGTGTCTGATTGGAGCAGAGATTGCATGTTTTTCATGTAAATGCTCTTTAATGGATGTTTAGTACAAAGCTGACAGCAATCTGACAGATAGGATCCTCGCGGGGGCTTTTTGCAATCACACTATTAGTTTACTCCGTTAGATGACAGAGATCTTGATCTTTCAGTCTTTCAAGTGTTGTGTATTTTGGGTTTGGCGGGTGTGTTTTCTTCCTAAAAACTGGTGTCCTTGACAAATACACAAGAAAAAAAATGCCACAGAGCCAGGAAGAAAAAATCAGTCCGCATGGAAAAAAAGGCAAAAAAAAATAAAAGCCAAGCTAACAGCACTGTGGCAGCTGAGTGAAACCCCAGCTGGTGCTGAGAAAAGAAGGGAAAAGATTTCATCAACAGCTCGGGGAGGGGTGCAGAGAAAGGGTCTCCTCACCCCTGTGCCCTCCCTGCAGGAGTGAGAGCTCTGAAGAGACGTTGCGTCTCCACACAGCTTCATCACCCTCATTGTAAAAGAATTTATTCTTCTACCTAGCCTGAATCTATCCTCTTTTAGTTTAAAACCCTTCCCCTTTGGTCTTATCCTTACAGGCTGTACTAAAAAGTCTGTCCCCAGACCTTTCGGTGCCATCCGAGCATCCCCAGACTAAACTGGGCAGCGGGGCAACCACTGAGGGACCCAGCACAGCTTTTCCCTGCCTGCACCAAAGCGTTTATGGTCCTTTCATCCCCATCCTGACGAAGTACGAGCGGTTCTCACAGGCACCAAAAGCATCACCCTTGTTTTTCAGGCCGGTAAGACACCTCCAGGCAGAGGGCTTGGCTAAATCAAAATCCAGGAGCAAAATTCCTCCTCTTCCCTCCTTTATTGTTTGCATTAAATGTTTCATTAACGCAATAGTGCGAGTCGATGAAGCACAGTGGATTGTTAAAAAAAAAAAAAAAAAAAAAAGACATCACACCACATTGCTCCCCAGATCTTCCAAACGCATCAGCTGTGAGAATTCAATTTCTTACTGAATTCTAAAGGGAAATAAGAGGAGTTTGGGGGAAGAAGAGGGGGAGGAAGAAGAAAGCCTCACCCAAACATAAATTAATGAATTAAATGCAATCAAACCCAACCACGTAAGAGGCCCGCTGCAATCAAGGGGAATAGATGTAGATGTATAAAACTCCTCATATTGGCTAATGGGATGGAGAGAAGGATCTCTCCATCTTTTATATTTTCTAACATGCCGAGGCTTAGGACAAGCTATTAAGAAGCTGACATTTGCAAGTGTATTTAAACCCTGCTTAGATTAAAGTTTTTATTTCTTCTAACTCTCCTCCCTACCATGTTCTCTAACATTTGCCCCCTCTTTAGCAGAATTATTTCTGTAGGGTTATTCAATATTTCCATCCTCATTTGTACATCTCTGCTTTTTGTCTCCTTCTATTTACCATGAAGCTAATGGTGCATAAATTAAGAGCAAAATGCATATATCCTTTCTATAAATAATTGATGGACATCTCAGCTACGTACAGATCCCACACAGGTTGCTGTGAGTGTGGGTACAAAACGCACAGAGCCTGGGGAACAAGAAGAGAGAAAATTTGTGCTCCTCATCATAGAAACCAAGAGCTAATGGGAGAAGGAAGGAGAATATTCCTGCCTACCCTATTCAAGCAACAACATTTCAAACATATCATGGGCTGCATCCAAAGCTGCGGGACCAGCAGGTGAGGGAGGGGATTTGACCCTCTGCTCTGCTCTGCGAGACCCACCTGGAGCCCTGGGTCTGGCTCTGGAGTCCTGAACACAGGGAGGACCTGGAGCTGTTGGAGCGAGGCCGGAGGAGGCCACGGAGATGATCCGAGGGCTGGAGAACCTCCTGTAGGAGGACAGGCTGAAAAGCTTGGGATTGCTCAGCCTGGAGACGAGAAGGCTGTGGGGAGACCCCTCTGTGATTGTATGATTTCCAAGCCCCCAGTGGTGTCCCCAGTCCCTGCTTGTGCCACTGTCCCAGCCGGGTGCAGCCCAGACACAGCCACATTCCAGCAGAGCAGCTGAGGATAATTAAACTTTGCAGTTAAGAGATAACGTGCGAGATGTGGTTTTTCCTCTGAGCTTTTCACATCACAGCTGGAGGCATTAGATAAAGTGGAAATTGGCCTATTTTCCAGCCAAAAGGAGCTTTGCTGCAAGAAGACAAGGAAATTTAAGATTTTTCATCCCTTCTTTGAAATAAAAATTCAACTGTTTGCACTGTGACTCCTGCACTCCAAAAATCTCAGGGACGCAGCATCTCCTGAGACCAACAGGATGTTTTTCACAGCAGCAATGAAGAAAAGAAAAAAAAAAAAAAAAAAAAAGCCTGGACATGATCCTGTGTCTTTTTCCTAGGCTGTTCTCCTTGGATGCTGATGCTTGGTGTGGCCAACACCATCAACCCCCCAAAGCCACAGCTCGGTCGGTGCCTTCTGAGCCTCTGAGACAGCGCAGGGAGCCAGTAGCTGGGGATTAGAGTTAAATGCCACGTCTGTTGGCTTCCAAGAGGAGCCTGGGTGGAAATGCGTCTCACTGGCCACGCGACGCTCGGCAGAGATAGGCAGATACGAGTGGAACCAGGCTGTCCCCCTGCCCCCAGCACCCGCTTTCCAGGAACGCTTTAATACTTGTCTTAAAAGCGACCAACTTCAGAGTGGATGGGTGAGCAGCTCTGGTTCTTGAACTTTCCAGAGCAGAGGACAGGGGAAATCATAGAAATATTAAGGTTGGAAAAGATCTCTAAGCTCATCCAGTCCAACCCTCAACCCAAACCCACACTGCCACATCTACACATACTTCGAACCCCTCCAGGGATGGAGACTCCACCACCGCACTGGGTAGCCTCTGCCAGGGCTTCACTACTCTCTCAGTAAAGAAATTTTTCCTAATATCCAATCTAACCCTGCCCAGGTGCGACTCATTCCATGATGCAAATCGTTGACGCAAGATGCTGCTGGTGTTCAGGGCTTATGGGGGTGGAAATTAAGCAGGTGAGCATTAATGACGCCCATGACAGCATCCAGGGGAGGAAAATCCAGCATTAATCATCAGGCATTTTGGAAATGGTGGAAACCCTGCTAGTTCGTTACTAACTGAGAGCTTAATTAATTGCAGATCCGTACACATATACATTTATACACACACAGAGATATTCTCTTCCTATAGACGCGCATGCCTTCCCTGGAGACATCGATTAAGAAAAGCCTCAGCCTTATCCCCTGCCACAAGTTTCTCAGACAAATGTGCAATGGGTTGGGGAAAAAACAGTTCTCTTTTCACATTCAGATCATAGAATCATGGAATGGTTTGGGTTGGAAGGGACCTCCAAGCCCATCCAGTCCCACCTAACACTGGACCAGGGGCTCCAAGCCCCATCCAACCTGGCCTTGAGCCCCTCCAGGGATGCTGGAGGCTTCTCCAAGGCAGTCTACATCTCACTCCAAATGGCAGAGAGGCCTGGGTTGCTGTTTACTTGGAAAGATGCTTTCACGAGAGAAAGAAAAAAAAAAGTCAAACGACCTCAATCCAGGATATTGCTTCCTTTCTCCTGACATTTATGAACTATGTATTTCACATCTCTGGTGCCGTGTTCCATAAAATAACATCTGTCATAGCCGGCAGCCCTTGGAAAATGCTCTCGCTGGGGTTTACTTTGCAGATTTAGTGCTTCTGAAGGGGGGTTTGGTGGAGGCTGCTGGCAAGGGGGAGAGAGCACAAGGAGGGGGAGAGGGTTTGCCCTGCAAAGCTCTGCCTGCAAACTTCTTCATGGAGCTGCTCTGGCTTCCCTCAAAAATGGGTCCATCCTCATTTCGTAGAATCATAGAGTGGTTTGAGCTGGAAGGAACCTCAAAGCCCATCCAGTCCCACCCAGGGACACCTCGCACTGGATCAGCTCTCTGCTCATCCTGGCCCAGGAGATGCATAAAGTGAAGGGAATAAAGCATGAATCTCCCTACTGTGCTCTCTTTTCAACCTCTTCTCCTCCCCATTGCATTTTTCTCTCCTTACTCATTCCTGCACTTTTTTCAACTTTCCCCCTGTTTGACCCTCTTCCATGCCTCCCTCCGCTGGCGTCTTGCTCCCTTGCTCCCACTCCAGAGCAGCCTCTTGACACCTCAAGTCACCATGACAACCTCCTCTGTGATGATGGCAGTACAGATAGCAAAATCCCCCACCACTGAAGCCTCTTGTTCTCTTCTGGTATAAATTCCTTCATTCCTTCACCCAGCGAAGGTCTCAAAGGAGAGAAAATATCCCAGGGTTGAAACCAGGATGGGGCACACAAGTACACGGGGACAATCCTGGTTTCCAAGTCGAAATAAAGTCATATTGGGTATTAGGAAACACTTCTTTACCAAGAGAGTGGTGAAACATTGGACCAGGCTGCCCACGGCCATGGTGGAGTCTCCAGCCCTGGTGGGATTTAAAAGATGGGTAGATCTTCTCAGAAATACGGTTTGGACAGGTACAGTTGGACTTGCTGATCTCAAAGGTCTTTTGCAACCTAGGGATTCTACGATTCTATTCAGACTTGCCTTTCTCATCTCAGCATCATCCCCTTCCTCTCACAGCTTTGGGACATCTCGTGATTCCACAATGACTAGTAACACCAGTCCCTCACCAAGCAAGATTTGAAGCAGCTGAGTATCTGGGCGCACATAACTTTTTCAAGCAACCAGATAATTTCCACTGCAAGCGGCACAGGGAGGAGTCTGAATCCATAAACAGACCCCGCATCTGCTCTGCACCTCATGGATGTGTAAGGACACAAGCAGTGGAAGGAAAACAACAGTTCTGCCCCAAAATTGCACTCATTAGAAAGGAAAAATTAACTGCAATGAACAGACCAACTCCAAGCTCTGAGCTCCTATGCTCAGGGAGGTGGCAGGATGGAGACATAAGCTTTTAAGGAGAACACAGGAGACCTTTTAGCTCCATAAAAGTTCCTGGGGGCTTAAGAAACGCGTGACACTGGAGCCAAGTGCACAGATAGCCAGGGGAGTAACAAACCCAGGAAAGCTGAAAGCTCCCCATTGCCTCCTTCGGAGAGAGCGCGAGTGGCTGAGTTACTGCTTGGAAAGGTGCACCAGCTCGGGACGTGAGAGAGACCAGGGAATGGTGAAATATCTGCAGAGCTGAAATTTCTAGAGATCACAGCAGCAATGAGAAAGGGAGGGCAAGTTCCCCTCTTTCAAAGCAAAAGCAGCAGGGGAAAGGACTGAGCGCTTTTAGCTGCCCAGCTCCAGGGGGCTCAGGGGAGGTTTAAATTCAAGCAAGATCTGTGCTTTCAGCTGAATTGCATTTGGATGCTCGATACTGAAAAATCAGGGTCCAGCTTCCACATGTCAGATTTCAAAGACAAATGGGCAAAGGCTTTGGATGTGGAAATGGGTTTGCATTTCAGGTCTCCCCAGGGTTTAAATCTGGGGGGTTTGGACCGGGATTTTGGATTTATGCTGCCTTCTGTTTGAAAGCCACCATCTCAATCAGCTTTTACATTAAATAATTATAACAGGCTGAGGCAAGTTTCTGTACCACGCGTCAGGATGAAGGGAGTGAGGAAGGAAAACCAAGCGCCTTGTGGTAAATAGAGGCAGATGGCACAGGCTAGGGATGTGCCAAAGCACTGGACAGATTTAATTAGGTCTGCAAGCGACAGCACCCATCTCTTGCATTCACGATTGCTTTCCATGGCTGGTCTCCTCATCAACCTATTGACTGGCATTCCTGGGTTTTGGATATTCCCTCTACTTCCCCCATGGAAAATCCACCTGCAGAACAAGTCAAGGTATCAACTGCATGTTTATGAACAAGGCTGTTTTGTTGTAGACACTGCAAAACGCATGAAAACTTAAAAAAAAAAAAAAAAAAGGAGAAGAAAACAGAAGGAGAAATAGCAGAAATCTTCCTAGGAACGGATCTGTCTGCACAGAATATTGAAGAGGCATCGTTGCTCTTCACGTTGGAGGTTTCTTTATGGTGACATCAGAGATGGGAATGTCCCAAGAGGGACAAGAAACATCAGCCTCAGACCAGCCTGACAAGGTTGAGAGCCATGAAGTTAAAAACACCTCCTCCTCCTCTCGGCTGGCTCTGCAGCAGAGAGAGGGGTGAAGGGGGGAGAGCAGCAGGGTTCAGCTTCCAGCTCCAATGCATCCCAGCACCATGTGCCTTCCCCAATGTTGCAGCCGAGCAGAACGCTTCTTCTCACCACGGCTGCGAAACCGGGGACAGGATCTCCTTTGAGGCTTAATTAATGGATGTTTGCAAAGTCCTCCAAAATCCTAAGGGGAAGGGAGGCTGTGTTATCGCGGCAAGGAATCTTTTCCTGACTTTTATTTGCATTAGCTGCCGCTCGTGTTAAATTCATACAGGGCTTTGTAGGCGACTAAAGCGCTTTCTTTGCCGCACATCATTCACCGCTGCTCTCCTTCGCAACCCAAATCAAGTTGCTGAAAGGCTGCTGATGCTTCCAAAAAATATAAAACCCACCCCAAACCCTTGAAAGAAGCAGTCTGTGCTGAGATAATTCTGCTTATATAACACATTATCTGTCTTTCTTTTCTCCTGGATTTTATTACTAAGAGATATTTGCATGAAAACAGGATCTTCGTTGCTTTGGAAATTCATCTGCTACCACTCATGTCCCCATTCTGCTGCGGTCGAGTGACAGCTATTGTGCTCTGCTCTCAGCCCTGGCTATTTATACACTTCCCCAGCAGAGCACACTGGCCCGCGTGTGCGTCCGCCTCCTCAGGAAAAAATATCCCTGGTTTTAAAGGGGAAAAAACAAATTAAATAAAAGCTGCTTCTTGGTCTTCCTTCAACTGAAGGCGTCACAAGAAGGGAACAAAAAATGGCTTTGACTTCAGCTCCATCTTAGAGCAAACTAAACCGTCGCAGCTCAGAGAGAGGTTTGGGCTGGTTTGAGGAGAAAGGAGATATTTTAGTGGAAGGGAGAATGTAATTAGGGCTGATGGGCATGCAGGAGAGCTCAGGGAGAGGAGGATCATGTGTATGTTCTACTTCTCCATCACTGGAAGGGTTATCAGACATTGGATCAGGACATGTTTGAGCAGGCACCGTGGGGTTGGGATGATGGTTGCACAGGATGAGATTAGAGGTCTTTTCCAGCCGTAATAATTCTATGATTCTGAGTTTGAAAGAGCCAAGCAACCTCACTGAGGTGGAGTAGATGACATGCTTAGGGATGTGGTTTAATACTGGACAGGTATGGTTGGACTTGATGATCTCAAAGGTCCTTTCAAACCTGATAATTTTAGGATTCCGCAAGTTTTCCTGGGGTTCACACCAAAAGTTAAAGCTGCAAATGCCGAGGAAGGACGAGAGGATGGCATCAAGTTGTCTGAAAGCTGGGAAGATGCCTTGCGGTGGAGGAATCAGAGAGCTCAGTCTGTCTGCCTTACCCCGAAGAGGAATGAGGTGTGACCTCATTAGAGCATCCAAGAGCTTTCCAAGGGGAAAAAATACAGCGTGCTAAAGGGCTATTTAATCTAGCGGAGAAAGGCAGAATGAGAACAAATAGCTAAGGCTAAACAATTTCAGATTGGAAATAAAGTATATATTTTTTATAGTGATGGTGATTGGAACAAACAAACACAGCAGAAGCCAGTTTGGGGGATGCTTTCACCAGACAACTCACAACCAGATCCAGTGGGACGTGTCCCTGCCTGTGGCAGAGGGGAACTGGATGGGTTTTCAGGTCTCTTCCAACCCAAACTGTTCTGTGATTCTATGAAATATGAGTGAGGAAAACCCAGACAACTTTCAAATATAGCCACTTGCAAATGTTTCAAGCCTGAACTGCTAGTGCAAACATTTCTATGGGTTATAAAGCCCTAATTTTTCGTGCTTTGTTCCCTTACCCTGTCTGGAATTCTCGTCCAGGCAAGCCCATTCCAGAGCTGTCGATTCAAAATAAGAGGAAAAATGAGGAAATCAGCCATGAGGCACAAAGGGTGGGTGAGCAGAGCTGGGATAGAAGCACAGTACACGGATGAGAGTAGGGATGTCAAAAAGCAGTGGGAATCCATCCCGGCCCTGCTGGCGCTTCACACCCGGGCCGCTGCCTGCCTACAGATGTATAAATCATACAGGTCAGGTAGAGGGGATCCTTCCAGCTCGAAGTCTTTCAGCAGAGATAAAAGAGCGCTGCAAACCCAGAGACGTCGGTAATGCCACCTTTGATTAAAAATTTACCATCTTGAGGGCTCCCCTCTGCCTTCCTCAGGCTCCCACATCCCCACAGCAGCAGGGATGCTCTCACCCTCCCGTGCACAGCGGCTGCTCCCAGCCCTGCCCCTCCTGCATTTGTTTTGCAGGAGTTGGAGACGTATTTTTAATTCCTGGAGGTGTGACCAGGGCCTGGCTCCTCTTCCTCTCACTGGCCTGGCGCGAAGGACAAACCTCATCAAGAAAAACTAATTCTGGTCTGCGCTGGTGTCGAGTCAAAAGGGCCAGCGAGTCGGGGCTTTACCCGTTCAGGTCCCACCTCAGCTATTCCACATGTAAAAAGAAAGTAATTAGTTTCTGTAATGGATCAGACCTACACAAAAACCAGTGGGAGGGGAGGAGGCCATGTACAGATCAGCAGGTCGGGGAACTTTAATTGCTTTTTATTCATTTAAGCTTTGAAGACATGATGACAAGCTATAATACCGCAGCCCTTAGCGGATGAAGCCTGTTCCCGGCTTACCAAAATGATAAATTAACAAGACAAAGGTTATTTATTCCTTTATATCCTATTTGAAACCCCGATGCCCTCATCTTGGTGTCCCATGGCAGGGAGGATGGAACTGGATGTGCTTTAAGGTCCCTTCCAACCCAACTATTCCATGGTTCTACGACCTTTCCGCTGGGGAAGGTGGAGATCCTGAGCCTGTCTGGAGAGGAAAGCAAAGGACCCCACTGCCGAGGACCATGGGGGTTCACAGCCCAGGCACAGCTCCCCTACAAACCTCATTTCTGCATCTCCTTCACTAAACCATCCCCTCCACAGCTCCAGGAGCTGGTGAGGCAGGAGGAATTGAGGCTGAGGATGGAGTAGAACTCCTGCTGCCAAATCTCCCCTGCTGCTGTTTCTTTCCTAAGCGCCTCTGGGTGTTTTGTTTTTTTTTTTTTTTTTTCATAGCTCTACTCATCCCTGCTGGGAAAAGCTTCTTTTCCATTCTCCTCTCGTTAGCTGCTCCTTAATGTTTCATATTCCTGCCCGGGATGCAGGGTTTAGCAAAGCTTCTGAGAAGATTCTCTCGCTACCCTCCCGCAGACCCCGGGATCAGGAGAGAAGCATCATTAGAGAAAACCTGGGATAAAGATACAGAAGTCTGAGATCTAGGAGAGGGTTTTGCTAGCTTTTCTTGCTTAGGAAGCCCTTGAAAAGTAAGACCTTGCAGAAATCAGAAACACACATCTCCTGCTCTCTTCTCCGCCACGGGAAGCGACTTTGGGACCAGGCTTGCAGACGCTTGTGGTGTCTGATGGGTCCTGGCTGCATCCAGGACTCAAAATCAAACACAACTCCGAGTTGTGAGGGATGAGAGCAAGGAGAGGAACTTGTAAGAGTGGGAATCAGCCTCCTCCCCGCTCCCCAGACTCTACAAATTCAGTCATAAAGATGAGAGACTTTTTATAACAATTATAAACTGTGATTTGCATTTTCCTTTCCTCCTGGTTCAGCAGGTTGTATTTCTGGCTTTTAATGGGAATCACAGGGGCTGGAAACTTACTGGGTTTTTTTTTTTTTTATGATGATTTTGATTATTTAATGAAAGCTGAGATTCTCCCTCAATAACAAAACTCTGGGCACCAGGGCTTTGCAGAAACCACCAGAGAGGCAGGAAAGCAGAGGATGCAGTGGTACAGACCCGTGAAGCATCACATCATGCTTGCTTGGGCATCGCTGCCCACCTGCCAGCCTCCTGCCCCAGCTACCCAGAAGAGAGTTCGCTGGAGCCGTGCCCCTAGAAAGACGTTGCACAGCGCTTCGTGCCTCCCTCCAGCGCTCCCGTCCATCTTCTTTATGCCTTTTGGGATGTTACACTAATTGTGATGGATGCTCTCTTTGTGCTTACACAGGGAGGTAGACGATGAAGCCTTAATATAGGGTAATACGTCTATTAAAGATTTAAAATAACCCGTGCTGCTGGTGATTCCTCACTTTAACGGCATCTCAGCTTATTGTCAGCAAGGGGAGCAGGAGATGAGGGTGGGATGGCTCAGGGGCAGCCGGAGATGAGGGTGGGATGGAGGGGGATAAAGGTTTGTGGCACTCAGCCCATCAAAAGAAACACCATGGTACTTGCAATGAGCCCCTAGGGCTTTCTTATTTTCTGAACACAGTGGCCCAGGTGGCCAAGAACACCAACAGCATCCTGGCTTGGATGAGCCGTGGAGTGGCCAGCAGGAGCATGGAAGCAATCGTTCCTCTGGACTTGGCGCTGGTGAGGCCACACCTCAAATCCTGCGTTGAATTTTGGACTCGGCACTCCAAGAAGGACATTAAGGGGCTGGAGCGTGTCCAGAGAAGGGAATGGAGCTGGGGAACAGTCTGGAGACCAGGGGTTCTGGGAGTGGCTGAGGGACCTGGGGCTGTTTAGCCAGGAGAAGAGGAAGTTTACTCCAAAATTATTCAGATTAAGACTTACTCTTGGCACTAAAAAAGGAGAATTAAAATGTCTCTATTTCTCCCACTTCTTCCCAAAGCTTTTATGACAATGCTTTGAATTAAAAAAAAAATATATTCCTCCAGGCTTCTAATTGCGCAAGCAAATCTCATAGAAATGTACGACTTACTTCTAAATGCTATTAAATTTAAAAGCTAATATTACAGCTTGCAGACTCAACAATTTATACAGTAGTTTAGAAGAACCAAGCCGTCCTTTTGCATTACCATGGCCAATGCCCACAAGTACTTCCACTGAAGGATTTTGCATTCAACAGAAGCAGCAATTAGGGATTGCGCTGGCCCTGGGATGCCCATTCCTGGCATCCTCACTCCATGCCCCTTTCTGTTTGCTTGAAGGGTGTTTTCCATCACTTTTCAACCAAGCTGAGCCCCAGGATGTCCCCTACCCTGTCCCAGCCTGGTGTTTGCAAGCTGAGCTCTGTAAGAAGAGCACGAAGCCCATAGGGACGGGATGCTGCCAGGCACCAATTCCTCTCCTTGCTGCACCAACCCAAAGCAGAGGGAAAAAGCTGCAGGACGCAGCCTCACACCATGTGCTGGGATGCAAAACACTCTTTTTGAAGCATGCCTTTGCCTGCAAGACCCACATAGCTGCCACAAAGACACTATTCCCACACACATGCGACATATAGGAGTCTATCAGACCCCTGCACAAGCTCATTTCCCCTTGCTTCCCCCTCAAACCCCCCAACAACACGCTCAGCTGGGCAGCCAGGCTTTTATTTCCAGGCTTTGCTTTGAGATCCGCGCAGCACACAGCAAGTTGCAGCAAAGGGCTGGGTCTGAGCATCCATTTCCCCACGGCCCCGGCACCAGGGATCTCCCTCTCTCTCCTATCCAAGCTGGCAGATGCACAGCAGTGGCTGCAATAATTAGAGTTTCTCTGGGGTTTCTAGGGTTCTTTTAAGGCTGCAAGTGGGCGTCATGAGGGATGCAAGGCTGATTGCTCTTTGCCCTCTGCTGAAGCTGCCAAAGAGGGTTGAAACGAGTGTTACTGGATTTCCAGGCTTGGAAATCCATCCACCTCCTCTCACACTGAGTCTCAGGCGTTATGAATCCGCGCTGAACGAGCCCCCGTGACATTCACCGATCCGTTGCCTTTCAAGCCAGGAGGGGACATCAGCACCCATGGGCTGACCTGCTCAGGATCACAGAGCCTTCAATCTCATCTGCTGCCCCAGAACTGAGCTTAATAGGGAGCGTTTGGCCAAAGCGACCTTTCCGGGGAGCTTGATGTGGAGAAAACCTCCTGCTTCCTGGGGGGATTGAGCCAATTCATCACCCTCCCTGCAATAAATACCTCAAATGGACCTAACTTCTCATGTGAATGTGGCAGGCTGTGTCTTCCAGCCATTGCTGCTAAAAGCTTTATCGCCGGTGCCCTTTGTCAGACGACATCCAGGTCTTAACACCTCTGTCAGGGGAAGGGAAAAGGAAATTAAAGCTCTGGACATGCAGAGATGCTTCAGGCACCCCCTGGGGTCAGCAGGGACCTGGATGGATGGGAGAGCATCTATCACGAATGCAACGTGCTTCCCACCACCTCGAGCAAGTGTTGTGAGGAGCGGCTGAGGGAACTGGCACTGTTCAGCCTGGGGAAGAGGGAATAAGGGGAGACCTCATCGTCCTCTGCAGCTCCGAGAAAGGAGGACGTGGTGAGGTGGGTGCTGGGCTCTGTTCCCACGTAACGAGTGGAAGGAGGAGAGGAAACGGCCTCAAGTTGCACCAAGGGAGGTTCAGATTGGACAGCAGGAAAAACTTCTTTACTGCAAGAGTGGTGAAGCATCGGACCAGGCTGCCCAGGGCAGTGGTGGAGTCCCCGTCCCCGGAGGGGTTCAAAGAACATGTGGATGAGGCACTTGGGGATGTGGTTTAGCAGGCACCGCGGGGTTGGGCTGATGGTTGGGTTGGTTGAGCTTAAAGGTCTTTTCCAACCTTAATGATTCCTTGATTCTGAGTTTGAAAGAGCCAAGGAACCTCACGGAGTGAGCTTTCATTCTATGATGCTAACAAAAAGTGCAACAGACTTCCACAAATTGTCCAAACATATAAAACGGGCACTGCTACAGGAAAAGAGGAACATACAAAACAAATGTAAAAGGAAAAACACAGCACCTTTCCTTCCCTTTGGTGCTTCTCCCTTAGAGCAACCCAGCAGGGAAAAGGAAAGAGCGCAACCAAGAAGAGGGAGAAGAGAGGGGAAGCTGGTGGTAGGAGGGGGTTGTCAGGACAGTGCTGGTTTGTATCAGCCAAAATCCTCACCTCTGCACAGAGTAAGAACTCTCAGTGCTTTATTCAAGCACAACTTATTGCAACCGACAACATCCAAGGGCAGCGATGGGTTTGTACTGTCGAGCCTCTTGCACGTCTCACCTTCAAGCATTCCCCACGGAGCATCTGAGCCAGGGACATTCAGAAATACTGGATACATGGATCCACACTGGGTATAAACCCGAGGTGGCCCTGGTGATGTTGAATCCTCTGCCACGGTGGCCAAGGTCCTGCTGGTGGGACCACAGGGAGCAGAGCAGCCACCACTCAACCCACACACACCACACACAGAACTTGTTTCTACGCACTTCCCTCAAAGTTTTTATTTCCTCTGCAAACACAATAAAGCTGACATAATGACTTCCTGGAACATTCACATTTTAATAAAAATTACAGAGGGGAAGAGATATGATGTGGCACCTGAAATTGAAACCCAGCTATTTCTTCCATCTTTATCATCCAAAAAAATGTAATATTTTGACATGCTGAGAGAGCTGCAGCATTGTGATTTTTTTAAAAATGTATTTTATCTTTCGCTGTGTGATATTAGGCAAAGCTCTTCTCCATTTTCTAATTTCATTAACTGGCACCGAGAATAAACTCCTTTATTTCCCTCTGAATCCACCCACTCAACATCCTTTTTTCCCCATTCTACAGAGATCTACATGTAAAGACGTTTTTCAAGCCTGATTGCTCAAAGAAAAATTACAGGGGAGACAAGCGCAGAGGCAGCCGAGTGCCTGAGAGGAGCAGTGGGGAGCGAGAGGCAACCTGTGGGCACGGGACAAGGAGCACCCGGGGCTCAGGGGACCCGTCACCTCCCACTTTCCAAGTGGAGAAGGCTTGGTTGGAAAGGAAACTGTGTGGGAATTGGTGGAATGGGGAGAGAAAAGCAACGTCAGGATGAGCAGAGAGATGGGGACATGGATCTGTTGGAGCAAGTCCAAAGGATGTCACAGAGATGATCCGAGGGGCTGGAGCATCTCTCTTATAAGGCCAGGCTGAGAGTTGGGGTTGCTCAGCCTGGAGAAGAGAAGGCTCCAGGGAGACCTTAGAGCAGCTTCCAATGCTGAAAGGGGCTCCAGGAAAGCTGGGGAGGGGCTCTGGATCAGAGAGGGCAGGGAGAATATGAGGGGAATGGTTTTCAGCTGCAAGAGGGGAGATTGAGATGAGATCTTAGGCAGAAATGTTTTGCTGTGAGGGTGGGGAGGTCCTGTCCCAGGTTACCCAGAGCAGGGCTGGCTGCCCCATCCCTGGAGGGGTTCAAGGCCAGGTTGGATGGGGCTTGGAGCCCCTGATCCAGTGGGAGGTGTCTCTACCCATGGCAAAGGTGGAACTGGGTGGACTTTGAGGTCCCTTCCAACTCAAACCATTCTGTGATTCTATGAGAAGCGGATCCTCCAAAGCGATGGATGTGGAGAAGCCTGTCCTCCCTCTGCCAGCCCTGGAAAGAAGCATCTTTTGAAGACCCTGATGTTGAAACAACTCTCTGATACACGGCGAGGGCTGAGAGATCTTTCTTTCCTCTTGCTTGTTTATGTTTAAGGGAAAAGTTGCGGTTCTTGGTGATAACAAGGTTTATTTCTAAAGTTAGAAATACTGGGCGTGTCAAGGATGCTTTTCCTGCAGGAGCCCTTGGAAGGCTCAGGCATGTGGATCGCTGCCTTGAACTTTAATTAAGGGGGAAAGAGCTGAGGCTTTCAGAGGTGCGCTTTCATCCAGGGGATCTTCAGCTCTGGAGCTGAATGGGTGCTAATAAAAACAAGCGTAAAACATGCCCCATTGTCAGTGCTCAGGGTTTCTGATGCAATTCATCTGCGTGAGCTATCCCTGCAGGGCTCCCCTCCCCACATCATCCAGACCTGCTGGGAGGGTCTTTGTTTTTAGATGTAATAATTCTTTTCACACACTTTACAAGAGAGACATAAAGAAGAGATGCTCCCTGGTACCCAAAGGCACAGCAGAAGTACCAGTGCTGGCTACGACCTGGGAGAATTTGTTGTTTGAGGTGGACCAAGGGGAGTTCTCTGGGATGTTTAATGCTTCATATCACACCCTGGTGTAGGAACTGTGCTGTTCTGTGATGTTCTCCATCTGTGCTACATCCTCACATCCAACCTGAGCTTCATCTCACAATACAAAACTGCTTGAGGTGAGGAATCAAAGCTCCTGAGGGATCGGGGTCAGATCCAGCTTGCCCTTTCCAGGGACAGGCACCCAGTGACGTCCATCAGGACTCTCCTGTGTCCCCAGAGCACCCCACAGACACATTTACTAGAAAGAGCTACAGCTCCTCTGCTTTGTGGCTGCTCAGCACCAGGAACTGGGGACTGCAGGCAGGAGTAAAAGGTATTTGCAACCAAATGCTGAAGTAGGCAGAGCCGAGCAGAGAAAACCGTCTCTGAGTCCCTGGATCTGCATTATACCTACTATGTTCACAGCTCTGCAGCTAAAAAAAGACATCAGGGAATTAGAAAGAGTAGTGATCTTCGAGGAGGAATGAGAATGATTAATGCTGTAGAAGGACAGAGGTATGATATGGCGAAGTAATAAAAGAAATACAGATGAAATAAAATCCTCCCTTGAAGTCTCATTCATCCAGATCTAAAAAGGTGGAACCTTGCCACCTAAATCAGGGTTTCCTTGGCCAGAAAAGCAGAGAGATAAATAGACAGATAAGGTGCCTGCTCTGTCTCCCTCCCTTCACTCCTTTCTCTGGGTCCCACAAAGACTGATCGCTGCGGTTAGGGGCTGTGTTCCTCATTATCCATCACCCCAAAGGCAGCACTAAATAACAAGTGTGGCTCCACGAGAAGCAGAATCTCTGTGGATCAGTGTCTGGGGACATGATACCTAATGGGTGACAGCTCCTCCAGCAGTCCTTGTCCTCATTAACCCCATGCCTTGGCCGATGGGCTGAGGAGCAGGAGAAGAAGCCCTGGCAAGCTGGGACATGAACAGATCTCCGTTCTGGAGGAATTACCGGTATTTCACATTATTCTCTGTCTCCACATTGGAATAAGGGAGAGCAGTGTTATTTTCCAAGGCATGGAGAGTGAAGTGATAGAAAAGCAAAATGCACATTCCACCAAACAGCCTGGCATTTTTATACCTGCATCCCCATTCACAACAAATTTGGATTTTCCTATAAGGGGCTACAGGAAAGCTCCTCTTGAGCAGGGAGACAACAAAGGGGAATGGGTTTTAGCTGAAAGAAGGGAGATTGAGATGAGATCTTAGGTAGAAACCTAAGATCCAACTCCATCCCTGGAGTTGTTCAAGGCCAGGTTGGATGGGGCTTGGAGCCCCTGATCCAGTGGGAGGTGTCCCTGCCCATGGCAGGAGGTGGGACTGGGTGGGTTTTGAAGCCCCTTCCAACCCAAACCATTCCATGTATCTGATTCTATGATTTTCCAAGGCAGCATTTGGGAACCCCACTTTACTTCCAGGCTTTTCTCATGACACAAAAAAGGATTCCCTTCCGATGACGTAGTAATATTAACTCTAAACAGTGAATCCATTATCAAATCCATATTTCTTTATAAGATACGGGTGGAAAGAGAACAAATTGCAGCAATAAAGTTGAAACAAAACAGTTTTAGCTTTCTATTACTGCTGGCCCCAGGCTTTGAGCCTTTAAATCTTGCTGGCTGGGATGGATCATGTCCTGTTTTCAACGTGAAATGGGAAACCAGCTCCTCCACCATTAAAGGAGGAGAGCAGCCGGGTTTAAATGTTGGGTGCCCCAGGACGGTGCTTGGGAGTGCGAGGTGGGCAGGGTGGTTCATGCTTGCAGCTGGGGGAACAAACCTTCCCCCCTGCCCAGCGAGGAGTGGAGAAAAGCCCGAACACAGGCAGCAGCGGCTCTGCACCCTGGTATCCCCATCGATTGCTTGCTCTGCCTTCTGATGCTACGCACAGGCATGCAGGTTGAGATCAATAAAACAAGACTCTTCTATTAAAGCCAACATAAAAACTTACATTTTTCGACAGGGGCAGTGGATATGGGAGTTTAGCAGCCAGCGAAAGCAAGGGAACAGCAGCGTGGTGGCACAGGGTGCTGTGCTGTGTGTGAGCCTCCTCGGAGGCTCTCGCTGTGCATCCCGAGCCCACGGTGCTGCTGCACGTGGATAAACCGTGCCCTGCCAGGAGCCTGGTTGGGAACACGAATTCACCACTGAGGCAGTCACCTTGCACCTGCACAAACCTATTCATGCAGGCAGGAGCGGGGACTTCTGCTACCAGTCACCTCCTGCCATAACGCTACCAGCCACAGCACCCCCCATGCCTCAGTTTCCCTAGAAGGTTGCGTGACAGAGCCTAGAGCCAGATTTACATCCACTCACATGAATCCCAGAGGGTTTTTTTTTCCCCAACAATATCTAACATTTTGCCCCTTCATTCCCAACAACAAACTTATTTTCCCCAATTTCCAAAGCCAAAGATGGGCTTTGCTGTCTGCTCCCTCCCAGGGGAGAGCACAGGCCCTCAGGGGTTGGGGACAGGCTGTCTCCGTGAGCTCTGTCCATTAGTGTCGGTGATTGTGTGATTTATTGCCACTATTTGTGTGGCCGTGGAAGACAAATGGAGTTAATAAAGCCACCCTTCCCTGCCAGAGACATTTATTATAAAGCTGGTGCAATCCCTTCCTTTCCATCCCTGCCCTGGATGCAGTTTGGACCAAGAGAAAGCACACGGGAGGCACTGGAGGGGTTCAAAGCCAGGTTGGATGGGGCTTGGAACCCCTGATCCAGTGGGAAGTGTCCCTGCCCATAGCAGGGGGTTGGAATTGGATGATATTTGATGTCCCCTTCAACCCAAACCATTCTGTGGTTCTGTGATTTGATGAGCTCCAGCAAAAGCAGCCACACACCTCACAAAAGCCTCTGATAGGGATCTTAATAATTCTATTCCTGCTAATCCTCACAAATTAGTAAATACAGCTTCATCCTATTTGGAGATATTTCACTACCCAGGGGTTTCTAATAAGCCGATAGAAAGAGAGAGCCAAAGCAGCTCCTCTGACTATCCCTCTGAACAGCAGCATCAGGTAGTGTGTCTAATAAACCCCTCCTGGTCCAAAGGGAGTCTCCGATCAATTCGTATCAGGCAATTCCCTGTGTTACTTCCCATTTACCTCCTCGATAATCCCCTCCAGCAGTTAATCAGCGCTTTGCATTCAAAGTCACTTAAGTTCCATTGGATTTTCCTAATGTTGCTGCCATGTTAATATTTAATAGCCCTTGCACTGTGCTGTCTTGGAGCCAATGGACCTGGGATTTTGCTCAACAAGAGCTATTGTTTCAAAGCAAAGCTGACAAGTCCCCGGGGTTAATCCTGGGGAAACCGGGAATACGGACTCAAACTGCAGCTAAGCGCTGCCTGACGTGCTTGCAGCCACCCCAGCGTTCTCTCTGCTTTAAATGAACACATTGAATGCTCCCCAAACACAGAGCAGCAGCACAGCAATTCAACTCTAGCACCTCCACCTTCCTCTCCAGTAGGACAGGGTGAAAAAGCTCCTGTTAGCCACACTCATCATCCAAGCCAGGATGCTGTTAGCCTTCTTGGCCACCTGGACCACTGCTCAGCTGCTCCCAACCAGTACCCCCAGGTCCTTCTCAGTCCCACATCTCAGCATCATCTGCACCTTCCCCCCTGCCAGGTGTTCCCAGTCCTTCCCAGACAAGGCTGCATCCACAGAACTGGGAGAGGCATTTGTAGCAGGAAACCCATTATCCAGCTGTAAAGACGACTCTTATGAAATATGAATTGTGAGATAATGAACGTTTTAATTTTATGTATCCCCTTCTTTCTTTTTCTCCCCCTCCTTCTTTTTAAATAAATATTTAAGCATCTTTCAAACTGTGTTAGAAGTGCAGAGACGAGCAGGTTGATTTAATCTCCCATTCCCTGCTCTTTGCCAAACAGGAAATCTCTCATCTGCCTCTTTCACAAATCTTTGTCAAGGCAAGGAGGGAGGATTAGAGCATGCGAGGAGCCCTCAGTCGCTTCCCTCCTTTCTTATATTCGTTTGGAAGCCCTTCAAGGAATGCTATGAAGATGTGATTCATGCTTTTTAATCACTTTTCCCCCTTCTTTCTGCTTGTCTGATTAACTCTTTGGGACCAGAACCCAACAGACATGCCCTCAATTTGTTTTGCAATAGCATTTCCTTGCACAAGGTGCCCCTGATCCACTCTGCAAGAGCATTTCCTTGCACAAGATGCTCCTGATCCACTCTGCAAGAGCATTTCCTTGCACAAGGTGCCCCTGATCCACTCTGCAAGAGCATTTCCTTGCACAAGGTGCCCCTGATCCACTCTGCAAGAGCATTTCCTTGCACAAGGTGCCCCTGATCCACTCTGCAAGAGCATTTCCTTGCACAAGGTGCCCCTGATCCACTCTGCAACAGCATTTCCTTGCACAAGACGCTCCCCACTTACTCCCACCAAGATTTTCCCTAGGAATGAGGCCACCAGCTGCTTCCCTATAAGCCTCTTCCCACAGAAGTGAAATCCCCTTGGTCTCTCCTCAGCTTGCCTTTGTTTGGGTCCATTTAGCTCTGAATTGGTAGAGAGGGTCCTGAGAGCATGAAGAAATTAAATCTTTTTACAACAGTTACAAAGCCCTGGGGCTCACAGCTCAGTGCTGCAGCCCTGCTAATGTTGCCCTGGACCCAGGCAGGTACCACATCTGCAAAGGGATCATGGAATCACTAGGTTGGGAAAGACCTTTGAGATCATTGAGTCCAACTGTGCCTGTTGACTACTGAACCACATCCCTGAGCACCTCATCTACCTGTCTTCTCAACACCTCCAGTGATGGGGACTCAGCCACCTCCCTGGGCAGCCTGGGAGGGATCAATAGGTGCCTGACCTGGCTCACGAGGTCCTGCCTTCCCACCTCCAGCACCTCCTCGGGCAGAGATGAAGGGGCAGTGTGGTCGGTGCTGATGGAAGGATGAAGCTTGCCCTGGAACGGCGCCAGAGGATGACCCTGAAGGGAGGAAAGCTCAGTGCTCAGCATCATACATAGAGAGGCCAGTGTCCAGGAAGGGCTGATGCAGCAAAGGAGAAAGATTTATATTTAATCCTTGCAGTAGGAAAATAATGAAGAGTAGTAGAGAGTTCCTTGGGAGAAAAAAATAAAACAGAACAAGACCTGGAGGTTTGTACAAAATAAACAGCACCGTAAAATCTAAATAATAATCATGCAGCTTGAAAAGCAGTGCTGGAAAGCCCTAACTCAGCAAAGCCTTAAGCCTTTGAGTGGCCAGCTGGAGCCAACTGGAGCCCTTGTCTGCTGAAAGCTCCTCTTGAGTGTCAGCCCACTGCCAAGCCCGGATGAAAGCAGCACTCCTAAGGATGCCAGTGCAATCTTCCTCGCAATTTCCTTGGCTTCAGGAAACCTTTCCAGGGGATCGTTACCCGTTTTGTCTCCGATTCAGCAAAATGCTTTTTAGGCTCTTAATTTTACACTTTGAGCTCAAAAACCTTCAGCGAAGGCAGAAATAAAGGTCAGCAGATGGGGAAAGGTTTGACACAAGGCGTTCAGGTCTGCTCTACAGCTTCCTGCTGCCCTTCAAAACGCAAACGCTTCCAAGTCTTGACCTGCCCAACTCTGCCCATGACTGGAGGGATGGCAGCCGCTCAAGCCTGGCTGCAGCAATTGATCCCATAAAACTACCACGCTGATGATCCGGTGGGTCTCTTCCAACCTGGTTATTCTATTCTATGATATATCGTTCTCCTGCTGCCCTCCCAGCTCACGCTGATTCTCAATCCGGGAATGGACGCGATGCCCCCAGCAGAAAGCTCCACGCATGGATGTTTCTCTGCAGGGCAGAGCTGAGATGCACTGAAATCAGGCTGGGGCAAAATGTTTAAGCTGAGAAGCACGGTCACTGCACAGGGCAGCAAAGTTTCATGCTTCAACACAAGGGAATCCTGCCCTCAGAAGAGCACCAAGTTCAGTATTCAGCTCCTTCTGTAGTGGAGAAAAGGGGAAATACCTTTATTTTTGCCACACTTGAGGGTAAGAACCTCAGTCATGCTCATCACCTCAGTGCCTCCTGCACACTGGCATCTCTCCACAGAGCCGCAGCGACTGCCCACATGCTCAGAGCAACATTCATCACAGAGAAAAACCTTTGATTTTACAACCAGCTCAAGTAAAGAGCACAGAAATCTCGAGTTTTCCTAGCCCAAGCTTCCAAGCTGCAGCTACTCTATTGCATTCAGTTGTGGGTCTGTATCTCTCACTCCATTTTGGGTTCTTCTCTTGTTTAAGAAAAATCGTATTATATTTAATAGAAGTGATTCCTTCCTTTCTGTTTATGCTGATGAGTTCTCATTCAGTTCCTGTGGGTGCTTTTACCCAAATGAATATTACAATATCAAAATAAAAATCAGTTAATGTGGTGGAATAAATGGCCCAGAGAGCATCAAAGAAAACACACCAAGAGTGAATATAAACCATCCTAACTCCTCAATTCTATCTGGCCATCCATCCATCTATCAGTTAGACAGGAGGAATCTCAATTAGCAATTAAAAGGATATTTATGATTATTTTACGGGCAGTGCGCTGCTTTTCTATTCCCAAAAGCTCTTGCGACACTTCTTCAACTGAAGGACAGGGAAATAAACCCAGCAGATTAAATGTTTTCCCAAGAAATGAGATACACCCTGGCCGCTGCACTGGGGAGGGGCAGCGCTTGGCCCCCCAAACCTCCCAGGAGGGATTTGGCTCATTCATAGAATCACAGAATCATTACAGTTGGAAAAGACCTCTAAGCTCATCCCATCCAACCCCACATGCCTGCTAAACCATGTCCCCAGGTGCCACATCCACATGTTCTTTGAACCCTTGCAAGGATGGAGACTCCACCACTGCCCTGGGCAGGCTGGTCCAGTGCTTCATCACTCTTTCTGTGAAGAAAGTTTCCATAATATCCAATCTAAACCTCCCTTGGCACAACTTGAGGTCATTTCCTCTCATCCTATCGCTTGTTCCTTGGAAGAAGAGCCCAGCACCCACCTCACCTCCTCTCCAGGAGCTGCAGAGAGCGATGAGGTCTCCCCTCAGCCTCCTCTTCTCCAGGCTGAACAACAGCTCCCTCAGCCGCTCCTCATAACGCTTGTTCTCAGACCCTAAATTCCCACCACGACCATTCCCATGTATCAACGGGACCGAATAGAAGGAAGCTCCCGAGTGACCCATTAACTCCAGCGTATGTAATTACCCTCTGAACAACCAAACGAACAGGCCTCCTTTCTCCCCCTCTTTCTTGCTTGTTCAGAACAACCAACGATCGCAATTAGCTGTAATTAAGAAGGATTATAATGATTCTACCGCATGCAGTTTTACATGCACCTATTAAAATCCCTAAAATTTTCATTTCCAGTCCCTGGGCACACGTTTGTGCACACAAGGCAAGAACACAAAAGGAAAAAGGCTTCTTTTTGGTCATGATTTGTGTTGAGGTTTTCCATCAGGGTTCTCTGTCTGCAGCTGATTATAGACGTCGAATTGAATTCTAACTGGAGACAGAAAGAGAAATTAAACAAAGAAATAAAATTGCAGAGGCTGTAATCCCCACTGAACAGCCTCGCTGGGATCGCTGCGTAATGAATCCGGCTTCTGCTGCCATTACTCGCCTTTTGTTTACCTAACAGTTTGACAATGCATATTTATGCAAATTGGAGCCCGGCTGCTTTTTTTTTTGCTGTTCATTAATTAGCATCTCATTCTGGACGTGTAAACCAGGCTTGGAAAATTTGTCTAATTTGATCAACAGTTTGATTCCGCTCTCCCCCACCTTTCTCCCTCCCCTTTGCGGGTCTTTAACGAGGTTTTGTGGATTGAAGGTAAAACTGCCGTCTACAGGCAGACCTCATGGGGCTCCTGCGCTTGGAAGGTCAGAAAGAAGGATTGAGAGAGGAGAGAATGCAAGTGTTAGGATGAGGTGAGCAATAGTGGTGTACATAAACCTGTCCAAAACCTGTTTTCCTTCCAGTTTCTTACTACAGCAGCGTTGTCTTAGGGTCATGGAATGGTTTGGACTGGAAGGGACCTCAAAGCCCAACCAGTCCCACCCCCTGCCCTGGGCAGGGACACCTCCCACTGGATCAGGTTGGTCAAAACCCCTCTCAGCCTGGCCTTGAACCCCTCCAGGGATGGGGCAGCCACAGATTCTCAGGGCAACCTGAGCCAGGGCCTCCATACCCACACCGCAAAACATTTCTACCCAAGATCTCACCTCTATCTCCCTTCTTGCACCTCAAAACCATTCTCCCTCATCCTACCCCTGTATTCCCTGATCCAGAGCCCCTCCTCAGCTTTCCTGGAGCCCAACCCCACGATTAAATACCTAATCAGAGCCACCTGCATTGAGGGCACCGCCACATCTTTAAGCCAAGGTGAGTTTTAGCTGGGAGTGTGGCAGAGATGAAGCAGCTCCATCCTGGGCTCCCACAATTGTGTTTCCCTTCTCCCAGTGCTTTTTGCTTCCCTCAAAGGGCAATTTCTTTTGCTCGATTTACACATTTGTTTACAAATACTTGACGACTGCGGGGGGAGCACCCACCGCCCGCAGAACGACAGCACCTATTCCTAACCGCTGGCCCCTTCCAGTGCTTCCCCTGCAATTTCTGCACGCGCGCAGCCACGCAAAATGGGCCTAAACACTGCAATTTTCCAACCATTTTCATCCAAATTGTCTGCAATTTCCCAATGGCCCCAGCACCAAATTGCAAGCGAACGCTCGGTAACGCTGTGTGGCTGCACCGGCATCCGCGGGCACGGGAGGGAGGGGAGGATGAGCAGGATGCGATGGCAGCAGCTGGACACGAATCCTTCAGAAAAAGCCTGTTAGGTCGTTACTGGTCACGTCTTGGGCGTCAAGTTATCAGGGTGAAAAGATGAGCACATTTTTATGATGCATTTCAGATATAACATCGCAAATCTTCCCAGATGGCTGGGAAAGGGGGCTTTTTGCATGATATTTGCGACTCCGTGATGTCAAAGTAGAAATGGATCCCAATATAAATGGGGTCAATTGTTCAGATTTGCTGCGACTGACTGGTTGCTTTAGAACAGCTCACTTAAAAAACAATCCCACTTGAACAGGTTGGGCTCTGCCCCGGGCTGGGCACCTCCAGGGAACCCTCCAGTACCCAGAAAGGTGTTGGAGGGGGTGCCTGTTGCAGACCTGCAACAACAGTGCTCAACTCATTTTCAGGAGATGACTTATTTGGGTGCTGATGGGGGTGCTTCAAGGTGCACCTCACCATGACCTCCTTTCAGGGAGCTGCAGAAAGCGATGAGGCCTCCCCTCAGCCTCCTCTTCCCCAGGCTAAACAGCCCCGGGTCCCTCAGCTGCTCCCAGAACCCCTGGGCTTCAGACCTTTCCCATCTCCATCCCCCTTTTCCAGACAAGCTCAAGCCCCTCACAAATTTTTCTTGCACCAAGGGGCCCAAAACTGAACCCAGGATTCGAGGTGCAGCATCACCAGCACTGGGTAGAGGGGACAATTCCTTCCCTGCTCCTGCTGGCCTCATGGTGGCTGATCCAAGCCAGGATGCTCTTGGTGTTCTTGGCCACTGCTGACCAGCATCCCCAGGTCCTTTTCCTCTGGGAAGCTTTCCAGCCACCCTTCCCCAAGCCTAGACCGCTCCATGGGGTTGTTGTGACCAAAGCGCAGGACCTGGCACTTGGTCTTGTAGAATCATTTCCCCACAGTGCAGGTGGCTGCTTTGGAAGTCCTGAAACGATTTGGAGCACAACATCTCCACTCCATGCCAGCCTGGAGGTCCAATTCATGAATCACATGCCCAACCATGCCCCTATCAGCCCATCCTTTCTCTTCCTTGCTACTGCAACGGGAAACTGGAAACCAGTTCTGCTGCACCCCTGGCTTTTTCACTCGAGTGCTGTCCTCGTCCTTCACCCAGCGCATCAGCCTGCTTCTTCTTACTAGTATTTTACATTCCCTGCACCACCTAGCTAAGCCTCTTAGATATTTATACGTTTATCACAGATGGCCTTAGTCTCGGAAACAAACCACGCTGCAGTCAGAAGTAATGTATTAATAATTATAGAGCACAACGTGATAATTACTTCCAAAGCAATCTGAAGAAAGTCTTTTGTCTCTCCTCTTCTGCTCAGGCAGTTATTTCACCAGCGACTAGGAGAGTCAACAAGTGTCAAGTATGGTGGTTAATTCCTGAGCCGATAACATTTATTAAAATTGCTAATGAATCTAATAATTAAACACATAAATATAAGTTACCTCAGGTATTAAATCTAATTATTGGGCCAGCAGAAATCAATTTTTGTGCATATGCATAATAATGAATGGGTAATGTTAATTAGAAATGTCCAGATCAATATTTGAATAATTCTTAACTAGCAGAATCCCTGTCTGAAGAGCGGGTCTAGACGCTGTGAATAAGTTATATTTCAGAAATGAATGCCTTCTCCTAAAGGAGTTTATCCTAGTAAATTAATAATACTCCAGTAAATCTGCAAAATAAATGACAAACCTGTTTGCCTGAACATTGCCCTTAGGGAAACCATTAATATCCTTTGTCAGCAACCTCTGAGGTCAGAGCTCGAGCTCTCATAGGGAGGCACTGAGGGATGAGGGATTGGGCAGAGATGGAGCCCTGACCCTCGTTCCCTCCTTTTTCATGTGCTGAACAGTATTTCAGCCAAATCCCACCTTTCCCGTGAGACCAAACCCCCACCAGCTCTGCCCTGTCCCCCACCCTGAGCTCCTGCAGCCGTGGCAAAGCTCATCCCCAACGCAGTTTTAACCCTACTTGTCTTGAAGTATGACCTTGATTACAGTCCAAGAGCTGTGCTGGTGTAAATGAGCGAAGCGGCGCTGATGGATGCTATCCCAGCTCCCAACAGCACCCACTCTCATGGAGATCTCCCAGGCTGAGAAGAAAACCTTAGCTAATTTTTAAAAGCAGCCCCTTTGCTTTGAGAATAGCAGGAAAGATCCAGAGCCTCATCCTGATGTTTGAGGAGGTCTCTGGGTTGGTAGAGCCAGGAGGACCCAGCAATTCTGGGGTGATTATATCACCCCCCATCCTATCCCTGGTGGAAATCCACTATCCATCCCTGCTTCCTCTCCACGGGCTCCTCCTGTCACCTCACAGGTGGTTAGAGAGGAGAGAGGAAGAGGAAAAATAGCACAAACGTCGTGTTTTGCCTGGAGATGATGCTGCACAGCTAGTTTTAACACGGCACTAACAGGAGTCTCCACCTTTTCCCTTGCCATCGCCCTGGCACGCTCTCCCCTTGATTATTCATCTCGGCTGAAGGGAGATAAAACAGATGTAATACGGCGCAGAACTCCAGCACACATCTTAAATCATCTTGTCTCGACGCGGCTCCTTGGCACACGTGCGAGCGATGCTCATCGAGAAGCTGGCTGAGCTCTTTCGGTGCACATGAGTGATTTGATTGCTGGGTTTCTCCAGCACGCGGCTGGCACAGGCAGAGACGATGGAGGGGAAGTTATTCAGTCATGGGTGAAATCGTGATGGGTAAATCCCTGCTCTGAATTACACTGGGGTAAATCCATTGAAGGGTAACTCAATTGAGATCAATGGCCCAGATTTTTCCTTTCCTTCACTCTAATGAAAGTTTAACATTGTCAAAACCAGCAGTAACGCTCCTGATTTTCACAGCTTCCAGGCAAATCTGAGCTACCCTGTTGCCAATCCTTTGCACAATCTATTTTGTGAAACCACAACGTCATAGAATCGTTTGGTGAGAAAAGACCTTCGAGATCATTGAGTCCAGTCATACCTGTCCAGAACTAAACCATCCCTTACCACCTCATCTATCCATCTTTTAAACACCCCCAGGGACGGGGACTCCACCTCTTCCCTGCTCAGCCTCTGCCAGTGCCTGTGAACCTATTCAGGGAAGAAATTCCTCCTAATATCCAACCTGAACCTCCCCATTTGCTCTGTCACTGAATTGAAGCCTGAGGGTTCTCTTTAAGAAAGAGAGATGGGAGTTGAGATGCCGCTAATTGGATAAAGACCATGGAGAAGGGTGGTGGCTCCTGAGAGCCCTCCTGGGCCCCTCAATTGAGTTTGGAGTGCTGAACAACCCAGGGAACAGCCCATCACCACCAGCAAATGGGCCTAATCCAGGACCACTTTGGCTGAAGTGGGTTTTATGCACTAATCAAAGGCAGAGGCACAGCTGCTGTGGCTCCCCTACAATTACAGACTCAGGGAACAGGTAATTCAGGAGAAAATTGGATGCCCCAAGGATATTCCTGCTGTCAAGTGGGCATCAGGGAACAGGAGCCTGTGGGTAAACGCAGGGCTTCCACACGAGCTGCAGGGGAGGGGGCAAATCAAGTCCTGAAGCAGAAGCTCGGTTGCTTATTTGGGTGATGGTTCATTTACAAATTATTTATAAAAGCAAAATCACCACCTCAGAGCCGTGCCAAGGACTCTGGAGGTGTAATGGCCAGTGTGGGGCACGCAGCTCCAAGGACAGGAGGTTTTTTTCCTCAGTCTACCGTGGCAAAGGAAAAAAAAGCCCTAGAGGCAGTAAAGCAGCACTTTATTGAGCTGCTGGGTTCTCTAGCAATTAATTCTCCATTTATTAAACCATCTATTTGTCATTTATTTACCCTCCAAGTGCTATTTATAAATCTGTTCTTAATAAAGCACAGCTAGGTCTGAACAGTCACACTGCGGCGGAGGGGATCCAGAGCCCGTGGCCATCAGCGATCTGCGCAGGTCTTACAGAGCTTTTCCATCTTCTGCTCCGACAATTTCCCTGTCTCTATTTGTTTCTGTCTCTCTTTCACTCTCCTGGGATAACACCATCTTTCAATCTACTCTGACACATTCGTTTCCTGAGGGCAATTTAAACTGAGAATGATTCCCTGATTGCTCACTTTTCCTCCTCCTCTCTTATTCTGCAGGGTGGTTTGGTTTTTTTTTTTTTTTTTTTTTTGAAGGATCATAAAATAACATGTTTAGAAATAATTGCATGATAGGGATGTTTTCTTGCCATGCGAGCATTGCTCATTTCCTCCCCAGACGGTGGATTCTCGGCACAGCTTCGAGGAAGGTTTCCCCTGACGGCCAGAGCCGGCTGGGCTGGACGTTGGTGTGGAGCAGCTGATGGGAGCAGGACATCGAGGAGAGGTCCCACAGCCCAGCCAGGGCACGGAGAGAGATTTAGGATCAGATCTGAGTCAGTGTTGGCCTCCAAGCATCCTAAACCCAAACGATTTCCCAGCAGGAGCCAGCGCAGGCAGCTCTGCCCACAGCGGGTTGGAACTGGGTGGGCTTTGAGGTCCCTTCTGACCTAAACCATTCCATGATCCTCAAAGGAAGAGATCGTCTCTGCCTTCCCCAAGAGGTGACCACTGTGCAAGAATTGGTGCCTAACCCCAAAATTCCACACCTCAGCAATATTACATGGATGGAAAAGATAAGCAAGAGTGCAGAGGGAACAGCGGGCTGGGTAGGAACTGGCGTGGAGCAGCTGATGGGAGCAGTGTCAGACCCTCAAGGAAAGGTCCCACAAGCCCAGGCAGGACAGGGATAGAGATCTGGGATCAGGTTTGATCTAGTATCACACTCCAAGCACCCTAAATCCTAAAGATTTCCCAGCAGAAGCCGGGCAGGCAGTTCTGCCCACGCCAGGCTCCGCTGCAGCATCCAGACCCAACACGCTCCCAAATTAAACAGGATTTCTGGAGGTGGCGGAGGCACCGGGGCTGGCAGAGCCCTGCTCGCTTCACCACAACATCAATTCTACTCAAGAGCACTTCTATTTAGTTGCAATTTTATGTGTATTAGATTATATATTGCAAGCACAAATAAACTCCATGTATTACCCAAAAGCCGTTTGATTTCACCCCCTATAACTAGCAGGTGTACTTTATAGCAATGCATATCGTAAGAAATGAGAATTATGAACAGGGCTATGGTTTCCCTGTTTCCTCCTCTTGTTTAACCTTTTACAGCCCACCCAGATCCCGTCATCTCCTAACAAATATCCACCCTGACTCAGCCATCATCACCCAACTCATTATGACCTCCTCGGCGCGTGAATTATACGGATAAGGTTCATGTAACGAAGAAGATATTTATGGTGGGCCATAGTTTTTCTTAGCAAAATATTGATTTGTTAACAACTGAATGACTGTGGAACTATTAAATCAGACCAGTCTATCGCACACCCTGGCGTTAACAAACAGGTTTATTTTTTACTTTTCTGTGTCTGTTTTATTTGTATAGAATCACAGAATGTCCTGAGTTGGAAGGGACCCACAAGGACCATCAAGTCCGGCTCCTTTCCATTCACAGGACAACCCTAAGGTTCACATGTGGCTGAGAGCATTGGCCAAAGGCTTCTGGAATATTGTCTGGCTTGACTGCTTCCCTGGGAGCTGTTCCAGTGCTCCATCACCATCTGGGGGAAGAACCTTTTCTTGATGTCCAACATAACCCTCCTCTGGTGCATCTTCCTGCCATTCCCTTGGGTCCTGTCACTGGTGGCCAGAGAAAAGATCTCAGCTCCTGCTCCTCCTCCTCCCCTTTCGAGGAAGATGCAGACTAAGATAAGGTCTCTCCCCTCAGTCTTCTTTTCTCCAGGCTGAACAGATCAAGTGACTTGAGCTGCTCCTCATGCAGCTCCCCCGCTAAACCCTTTGCCAGCTCCATGTCCCCCTCTGGGTGCCCTCCAGTGGCTTTAGATCCTTGTTATCCTGTGGTGCCCAGACCTGTACCCAGAGCAGAGCAGGACAATCTCCTCCCTCGATCACTGGTGATGCTGTGCTGGATGCATCTCAGGACACAGTTGTCCTCTTGGCTGCTAGGGCCCTGCTGGCTGGGGAGAGCAAAGAAGTTCTCTGCTGCTCCTGGAGCTGGATCTGCAAAGCCTGAACCTGCACCTCCCTCCTGTCTAAACAGCCATGCGGGGACTGATTGTTTTCATTCCTTTAATCCGCTGTAGATCAGAAGTGACTGTTCCCGGTCACACTGTCTCAGTAACTGGAACATCTCTGATTTACAGGGGAGCAGGGCTGATCCTTTCCCTCCCTGCACTGCAGCCCACATGCAATAACCTTGCGGAGGGCAATGCCGTTATCCTGGATTTATGCAGCTATAACAAAACGAAGAATCTGTCCTGCTTGGGTTTTTTTCTGAGGTGGGGCGAGACAAGGGATCGTAGCATCACCGCAGGATTTTTTAACTCCTAAAACAGGGTCTGCAGTTCATTATTCTGGGGTTAAGACCTTAGATAAAAGCGCAAGCAGCGATGCGGGGGATTTTTTCTTTTAAAGAAATACAACTTTCTTCTTTTATTGATTGCTTGCTTTTCATTTTATATCCTTTTCCCCTTGCCTGAAATGAGAAAAATGAGTCCCCGCCACAGGCTCTAAACTTTATACTCCCTCACTATCTTCTCCCTTATCTAACGCCAAGCCAGCCAGCAGAGGCGAGAGCACGCAGGGTAGCGCTGCAGATTATGCCATAAAATCTGGAGATAAGGGCAGGGACCAGCCTGGGGGGACAGGAGGGTCCCAGCCTCCCGCCTCCCTCCCTTCCCTTCAAAGCAAAGCTTCCCATCAAAATGCTTCCTTTTAAAATTTGATAACAAGGAGCATATTTTCCTTTGGAGATCGGGCTCTAATAACATTGGAGGGATGAGGGGGAGCAGACCCAGGATCTGGGAAGCAGAGCAGCATCACGATTGATCCTGGTCCACAGGGCTGCTTTGCATGACTGTATCTCCTGGCTGGCCAGTGTAATGCAGCCGAGAGATCATAGATGTCTCCAGCAGGCACCACAGTCTGCTTATTGATCTCTATTTGTTGTTCTTCTCAAATATAATTGCTCCCCTTGATTAAGGCTTTTCATGCCTAAGTGTGCCAGCAGAAGGCTGCAATCAGCATGCGAAGCATCGCTCCGTAACCACAGGCACTAATGGCATCATCGGGAAACGTGGGGTTTGGGGCTGGGAGCAGGAGGGAGAGGAAAACCTCAGCAGGAGGACAGCAGAAGGACATCGAGTGGGATTAGCTCAGCCCCAGTATTTACCTCTCAGCACTCAGCTTTAAAGATAACAACTGATGCCTGATGTGCTAAACTCGGGCCTGATCCTGAAAGTCCTTTTCCACGCAGGTTATCCCTGTTCGTAGTCTGCTGCTTGCAGAGACGTGGTGAGAACCACAGGCATTGAGGGGGTAAGAGGAATTACAGCTGCTGTGGGCAGGGACAGCTGCAGCCTGGCTGGACTCACAGGGTGCTGGTGCAGCACAAACCTGGAGGATACAGGCAGTCCTGGCTTGACTTGTTGGATGTGGGACATGGGACCATGTGGATTGGTTTAGGATAACCATAGAATCACAGAAGGGACCTCAAAGCCCATCCAGTCTCACCTCCTGCCATGGGCAGGGACACCTCCCACTGGATCAGGGGCTCCAAGCCCCATCCAACCTGGCCTTGAACCCCTCCAGGGATGGGGCAGCCACCCCTGCTCTGGGCAACCTGGGCCAGGGCCTCCCCACCCTCACAGCAAAACATTTCTGCCTAAGATCTCATCTCAATCTCCCCTCTTGCAGATGAAAGCCGTTCTCCCTCATCCTATCCCTGTCCTCTCTGATCCAGAGCCCCTCCCCAGCTTCCCTGCAGCCCATTTCCATAGTGGAAAACTGCTCTAAGGTCTCCCCAGAGCCTTCTCTCCTCCAGGCTGAACAACCCCAGCTCTCACAGCCTGTCCTCAGAGCAGAGATGCTCCAGCCCTCAGATCAAAGCTAATTGTTTCTGCTGGTGGGCTCATCCCCACACATACCCCAATGAGAACCGGCTCTGCCGCAGCTCGAGGTGCCCGGCTGCGCGCCCGAGGCAGCACACCCACAGCCTCGCTGACTTCCAGATATCGAGTTAATTAAAATCCTCCATCTCAGCATGGATGCTACTTAAGAAATGTCAAAGGCAACAGGCCCAGCCCCTAAGAAAGGAGGAAAGTAATTAAAAGGGAAATGAGAAGTCAGCCTAAATAGCAACAAGATGCAGGAGTTTGAACCACGCACGAGCTTCTCAATGGCACCAAAATCCAGAGCCAACTGCAGGTGACACAGAGAGAGGGACTGTAAAGAAGAGACAGCTAAGGACATGAAAACAATTAGTGACAAAAGTCCCTGAGAGAGGGGGAAACGGGATTTGTTTTATCTACTGGCCTGCCAGAGGATAAAGGGAACAGCTGAGAACAGATTTCCCATGAGGAGAGAGAAAACAAGTCTGGAGCAGGTTTGCCCAGAGCCGGGGTGGCTGCCCCATCCCTGGAGGGTTTAAAGCCAGGTTGGATGGGGCTTGGAGCTCCTGACCCAGTGGGAGGTGTCCCTGGGTAGGACTGGATGAGCTTTGAGGTCTCTTGCAGCCCAAACCATTCTATGATTCTATGAAAATACAGAGACTGCTGGTTCAAGAGGAGGGAAGAGAGGAGATAGCGGATGGAGGAATTGAGAGGGACACGGACCAGGTGCTTTTACCTTCCTGCCAGCTCATGCAACCCAGGCAGTGTCAGCACACTGTGCTACTCAGGCAGCAGGAATACAGCTCCTAAAGGGGGGAGAAAGAAAAAAAAAAAGGAGCAGGAAAATATTCTGCACGGCCCCCTGCCTGTCCCTGACACCCAAGGCTGTCATCTGTGACGTGGGAAAGTCGTTGCCGGAGGGAAGCGTGGGAGAGCAGAGTTCACAAAGGGAGAGACGTACATATGTATGTGCGTACACACGCGTGATCTCCCTGTCTGCTGCGTTTGAAATAAAAATGAGTTTCCTTTATTCTTGCAAACACTTTGTTATAGAAAGCGCCTGATTACATCAGCGGGAGAAGCATCAGACCCCAGGGTGAACCACTCGGTAGCTTTCTTTGGGGTTCCTCACACCTTCCCCTGACCTGACCCTCCCGTGCATGGTGCGAGGACCTGCCAGGGCAAGATGCAACCCAGGGCAGCAGAGAGGGAGCTGAAATTTGCTGCTGGCTGCACTGTGGCACAGTTTAGCATTGCCATCTAGCGGGGTCCCCACCAGCCCCGCTGCTTCTCCATCCCTGGGGGTCACATTGGTTATGATTAGTTACAGGGACGCAGCAGAAATCCCATGTGTTGCGTAAAACCCACCTCCCTGTGCTGTTCATAGCGGATCCTGAACAGCTGGAGAGACAAGGGGGTTGCTGGATTTTGAGAGAGTTGGGGGTGTTCAGCCTGGAGAAGAGAAGGCTCCAGGGAGACCTTAGAGCAGCTTCCAGGACTGAAAGGGGCTCCGGGAAAGCTGGGGAGGGGCTCTGGATCAGGGAGGGCAGGGAGAGGATGAGAGAGAATGGTTTTCAGCTGAAAGGGGGGAGATTGAGATGAGATCTTAGGCAGAAATGTTTTGCTGTGAGGGTGGGGAGGCTCTGGAACAGGTTGCCCAAAGCAGGGGTGGCTGCCCCATCCCTCGAAGGGTTCAAGGCCAGGCTGGATGGGGCTTGGAGCCCCTGATCCAGTGGGAGGTGTCCCTGCCTGTGGCAGGGGAGGAACTGGATGGGCTTTGAGGTCCCTTCCAACTCAAACCATTCTGTGATTCCATCGATGGGGGCAGATCCAGCAGCACCCGTGCTCTGTCCCCTCTCTAGCAGTACAGCCCCTCTAAGCAACCGGGGCGAGATGCTCTCCCTCACCACAGCCATAAAAGCTGGAAGCAAGTTAAAGCGAAGCCTCAGACTGCTTTTGTTCTCTCTGTCCCTACAGTCTTCACAAATAAATACCTCTCTGCTCTGCCTCCTTTCAATTAAGAGAAAGATGGCAAAGGTCAGGCTTTGCCCCCGGCTGGCCAGCCGGCAGCCACGGATCCGCAGAGTTTGGCTGTTCCCCCCGCCGGGGAGAGCTGACAGACACCTTCACTTGGCAGAAAGAAACTCAGCACTAAGTTAAACTCCAGGCAGCGAGACACAAACTTCCTTCCCCAGGGCTCTGAGGCTTCTTTCAAAGGGTGCCTTCAGTCAGCAGCCGGTTTACACTCAGATGACAAAGTGCTTATGGATGAGGGACTGAGCCAGACAAGGAGCCGCGATTCAGGGCAAATGGAGCGACATCTCCAAAGACACAAGAGACGAGACTATACCTTGCAGCCCAGCACCTTGGCACAAAGCTGCTCACCCCCGTCAAACACCCACGGCAGATGCCCCAGAGCGTCCAGCATCGCTGAGGGATGCAGGGGTGAGTTGCTGCCTCCCCAAACCCCAGTGCCTGGGTCCCAGAGAGACGGTGTTTCCCTTCCACTCCTAATTCTGTGTGGATTCCCAGAGATGGTAAAAGCCAAACGCAGCCTGGACAGGTGCTGGACGTCCAAGGAAAGTGCTTGTGATGGTCAATAAGTGTTTCAGCAAACAGCAAGCTTGGGAAGGAAGGCAGCTTGCGGAGCAGGAGAGCTCTCTGCCTGCCATCCAGCTCTCTCTAAATGATTCATGTCCCTCCCTGCCTATTCCAGGAAGACCCAATTACCAACATTTTCTTCTAAACCGTTGAGACAGATGAAACTTTGTGTTGGAAGGAGGCGAGGAGCACGTTGCCTTTGCCCAGCACTCAGTGCCCTCTGCCCAGACAGAGCTGCAAAGAGCCTGGTTCAACTTGGAGAGGGCAAAGCTGAGACTGTGGAGATTCCAGATCGCCCTGGACCAGCTTGGGCCAAGGGCAAAGGGTGACAAATCCCTGTTCCAGAACACCTTTGCCAGACCCAATGCAGCAGTAACACAACAATGTCAGCAGCATTCAGAATTGAAGTTTTCCAAACGTTCACTTAATTTAGAATTAATGGGATGATTTCTGCCCCCCTCCACATTAATTGAAAAGAAAAAAAATGATTATTAAACACAGATTCTCTGAGCTTTGACAACTAGGTAGTAAATATCCATCCAGCACATGGCTGCTAATTCCCAATAAATATGTTTCTTTCAATAACCAGCTGGTTTTAATTTAACAAACAAATAGCTGTCTGGTAAAATCGGAATTAATTGAGTGTTTGGAGACCTTAATGGAAAACAGCAGTTGTGCCTCAGCCCCCAGCCCCAGCCTGTGCAACCTCCTCATCCCTGTAGAGCTCAGTGCTCGCAGGGAAAAGCAAAACTCTGTGGGTGCCTTGAAGCTGCAAGAGGAGAGATTGAGATGAGATCTTAGGCAGAAGTGTTTTGCTGTGAGAGTGAGGAGGCCCTGGAACAGGCTGCCCAGAGCAGGGGTGGCTGCTCCATCCCTGGAGGGGCTCAAGGCCAGGCTGGATGGGGCTTGGAGCCCCTGATCCAGTGGGAGGTGTCCCTGCTCTTGGCAGGAACTGGATGGGTTTGAGGTCTCTTCCAACCCAAAAGATTCCATGATTTGGTTTCCCAAACTGAACTTCTCCAGGAGCAGCCTGAGCCACTTCTAGTGATCCCTGGTAGAAGGAAGAAAAGTCAAAGCAGCTGCTCTTGGTTGTTTTGGCTGGGAGGGGAAAGCACATTAGGAACCCCTTCTCAAGGTTTGTGTGAGGTGAGGAATAAGGAAATGTTCCCATCACTGCACCTGCAAAGCCAAATACGCCCTTTCATCTCTCCTGCAGGACAGCAAACATCACGAAGCCTTTTTCCTCCTGGGTTCCTTAAAGCAAGTTATTCACAGATGAGACACAGCAAGCAACCTGCCTAGAGGGTTATTTGCAGAGGAACACGACACGGAGAGCTGGATTGGGGAAAGAGGAACTCAAGCAGCCTGTTGCAGGAGACAGCAGGGACCAGAGAGACCACCCTGCCCTGCAACCATCCTGCTCTCAGCCCTGGGAATTCACTTCCAGCCTTAGGAAATACAGCAATAAAGTGGTGCCATCAATTGAGCAGCTCTTTAGAGAAAGGGGGGGAAGAGTGGTCCAAATTATCCCCCGTGGGAAGCTGCACGCTCCAGTCCCCACTGATGGCGCAATCACCAAATCAAGGTCCTCGTTCCCCATTAAGGACCCGCCAGCCTGCCTTAGGCGCACGGTGCCTCTGGGTTATTGTTTGGAAATCGAGTTATTACAACCAATCACTGTGCTTAGCGCCTTTCACAGCACCCACCAATGCCTGTTGTCACTCAGGTGCCTCCCTTCAGGGTTTGTATATGGGAAAGAAAAAGATGAAGCGCACAAGATGCAGCCTGGCAAGTCACAGCCTGGGGATGCTCCTCAAATCTGCGTGGAAATGACACCCTAAAACCTGAGGAAGCAACAGCTCCCACTGCAACGCTTGCATCCAACAAACGACCCCTGTCCCTGAGCTCTAGGAGAACAAACGGAGCAGTCAGGGTGATTTACACCTGCTACTTCGGTCAAGAAGGTCTAAGCCCTCTCCAAGTAATTCCTCAGTTTACCTACAGTTTTTCAAACAGGTTTTTCTGATACAGCCACAAGGACAATTGTATCAAGCCTCTAAAATGCTCTTTTCACACTCTCTGTGCATAAGATCCCCGGAGATGCACCTAGAGGGCTGAGCCCCAGCACAACAGCAGCGCTTGGGGTGCTTTACAGGGAAAAAAACTCCAACATTTGCATGAGCAAGAAACAACCTGGCCCTGAAGTTCAAGTGTGATGCCCTATGGGTGAGTAGAACAGCCAGAAAAAGTGACATGAAGCATGTTCAGCCTTGAAGGACGTTCACACCCCGTTTTGCAAGTGGAAGAGAAGGGGGAACACACACACAGAGCTGCAGGGACCAACTGAAGGGGACAGCAGTAATTCTTTATAATCCCTTAGGGGACAGTTTGCTTCAGCTGTGGAGCTGAAGGAGCAGCAGAAGGGAGGGAGGAATGGGGAGTCAGGGGCTGAACATGGTCATTGCCTCCCAGCCTCTCCTCCCTGCTCCAGCACAGCACAGGATCAAGGGATTAAATGAGCACATAAAAGACCCTGCCAGACACCATGCAAAACTGTTTAATCAGAAAATTGCCTCTTGACCAGTGTGAGACTTTCCAGCTGCCATGGAGATCCCTGTCTTTGTGAAGGGGTTGCAGCAGGGCAGTGTTAAATATCTCTTTATTAAATCCGAGTGTCAGGGATACAGTGCCAGCCTGTTTGCTTATTGCGGAGAACAAGCCGTGACCCTGAGAGGTCCAGAAGCTGCCACACAGAGCTGAGAATGAATTGCAGACACTTCAAAGAGAAGTGGAGATGAGATGTAAGGTCAGGCTGCCTCCCCCCAGCCTCCTCCTGCCTTGGAGGTGCAGGAGGAAAGTGCTGAGACTCCCATGGGTGCAAACGGAAAGGGGTGGAGGAAAAATACAAATTATAGACTTTCATGAGTTGGAAGGGACTCACAAGGATCATTGAATCCAACTCCTGCCCCTGCACAGGACAAACCCAACTTTCACACCACGTGTTTGAGGGTGTTGGCCAAAGTCTTCGGGCCACGACTGCTCCACCTCCCTCTGGTGGAAGAACCTTTTCCTAACGTCCAACCTAACTCTAAAATGCCATCTCCTTTCCAAGAGATGAACTGATTACAGCCCACGATGTACACAAATGCCAGCCGGCACGTCTCTCTCTCCCCAGGTACGAGCAGGCACACGCTCGCCTGCTGGAACTGCTCCCAGCTGACAGATTGCGCTGTTTGGCCACAATAATTCCTGTATCTGCAGCAGAGCAAATTGTGAAAACCCGATATCTAGGAGAGGACCCCAGACTTTAATTATATCTTATTTCCCAGCTGCAGTCCATTCCTGCTACTGTTTAATAAACAGGTTGCATGAGCCGTGAACGTATTTGGTTAATTTTCCTCAGGAAAATTGAGTTTTTACTAGCATTTGGCGGAAATGCTTATCATAACAATTACAACAAATTGGTGAGAAATTGAAAACATCTGCAATGAGAAGAAACTTTGGGACAGAAGGACATCAGTCAGTCCGGGCATGGCCAAAAAGTGATTTTAAACAGATTATAGATGTTCCACATTGTCTTGTTTTCTCCCCACAGTAAAAAGTGGGAAAAGGTGTTTAAGAATCTGATCATTTGAGATGAGTTTGGCTTAAGCGTATGTGAATCAGAGCTGTTCTCTCCATTTGGGTGTGTTGACAGTCATTCAACCAGGCAATTATTTAGAATAGAAAGGGAAATAAAACCCTAAAGCAGGTAAAAATGCACATGTGTTAGAAATATTGGACTAAAACAAAAACGTGAATTTAATTCCTACCTATTTGACTTTGGACAGTGCTTTTGGCAAGAAAAAAAAACAAACCAAAATTAAAATACACTCCAAGTTAAGCACTGATTTATCTTTCTGTAAAAGAGACGAGTTCTCCTTTTTGTTGCCTGGAAGACTCTGAACTCCTTGCGTGTGCACACAGCACATGAGCACTGAGCAACCTTCCCGAGCATTAGCCTAAGCTTGATTATAGCAAAAGGAATAAAAATAATTGCTTGGCCCCTCTTGGCCCAATCTGATGCAACTCAGGAGTTGTACAAGTTGTATTTCCACCAGTATTTCATCAGAATCACGATCACAGGATGGTTTGGATTAGAGGAGACCTTCACGATCATCCCATTCCAACCACTCAGTTCTACACCAATGCATTAAATACAATTTTTTCTCCAAAAAAAACCCCTGATGTTTTAATAAGCTGCTCACAGCATAAGGGATTTTCCACAGCTTTTATTTCAGCATCCACTGAGTCCCATCACTGCCTGCATTTACAAGAGCTGGAGGAAGGAAGGAAGGGCCCCTGGCATCACTTTGGGGCTGCAGGCACTTTTGGGCCCCTTGCAGCATCCTGCATCCCCTAAGCTGGTCTCCTCCCCAGCTCCACATCCCCTCCCTGTGCCCCATCAGCCTCGTCCAACTCATTAGTAGGTCCTTATTCCAATGAATTCCCTGTCAATGGGATTCAAACAAACTTCAGCAAGGAGTGATCAAAAGGAATCAGCCAAGACATGAAAGAAGAAAGGTTGAAGCAGAGGTGTGGAGGTACAGGAGTGATTTTCATGGTTCTTTCTCTATTTTTTTTTTTTTTTTTCCTTCTTCTCCCTCATTTCTTATGAGATGATTAAGTTCAGTCAGAAGCAACACGGCGGTTTTGATGGCTTGGAGATCTGAGGCGTTGGGCTGTCAGGAGATGCTCCGCGTTTAGCATCTCTAATAACTCACAGACACCACGACATGAAACTGCTTTGCACACAGCAGTCCCCAAAAAACCCTACCAAGTGCTTGTCGAAGGAGAAAGAGATGAGCTTGGCAGTGTCAAGATCAGGATGGGGCTAGTGGTATCAAGTCCAGGCAGCCTGGTGGGTAGAGGCAGAAGACTAAGGCTGAAGCTTACCAAGAGCAAAGGTAGATAGGGAGAGGTTAAGATGTGAATTTGCCTGTTTAAATGATAGCGCGACACCAAGATTTCCTGGGGAAAGAGACAGAAACCAGGAGAACTTAATGGGGCCAAAAAACGTGAGCAAAAAATTCTGTATGAACATCATGTGCTAACATATCATTGACAAGTAGAGCTGGGAGCAGGCTCTGCTGAGCAGAGCTTGCCTCCAGAAGATTTACCATCTAGGAACGAGGCCAACGTGTTGCAGTTACGAGTAAGGAACTGACCTTTTTTGGATATGAATTTAATGTCAAAAGAAAGTCCAGATATCCATATGACTTTTCTGGCAGTCAAACCTTTCACCACTGGTTTAAATCCCAGGAAGAGACTCTTAATACGTTTCTACCATGGAAAAAAAAAGGACCATTACCACCACTGCTTTAATTATTTCCTTGAATAAACTAAGATACACCCACAGAAACGCTTCACAAAAGGAGCTCTGCTGGGACAGAAACAGTCTCAAAGAAGAAATCGCACCCTCTGCCAGCACAAATGTCCCTGTGTACATTTTAAGCACAGCCCACGTGTGATGCTCCAATCCTTCCTTCCCACATTTCAGGAGCCCAAAGGGCCTCCCGGCACAGGCGAGCGTGCGTAGCAGCTGTGGGAGTGAGCTTTATGGACCCCTCCACTTCAGATGCAATCCTGTTTATTGCCCAGATTCTCCTCGGTTGCTTTGATGAAAACAATGTTTGGTCACTTAATGAGGCAGGAGTTGAAGGAGCATTTGCCACCGGCTGCACAGCCGAGCAGCTCGCAGGACATCTGACACCGAGCTTCTTGCACCTGTAATTTAGCATAATTGGCCGTGGCCTCCATTGTTCCGCTATGAAAATGAAAGCTCATTAATGTGGCAGTAAAAGGAAAAGGGGAGGGAGAAAATAAAAGGCAAGGAAATGAAGAGACTTTTAGCAGAGGATGGTTTAGTGCTTTCAGGGGAGACTGGCACCTCGGCACGCTGCGCCAATAAGCACCGGGCTAATTTCACCACGGCACGGAGAGAGTGATGGATGGAGGCAGTAACGAGCACCATGACAGCAATAAAACAGATGATACATGCCAGCGCTCTGAGAGCTCCACCTGCACTTCTTGTTCCTCCACTGCCACTCTCCCTCTTCCAGATGTGGGAGACCGGGAAATTAGAGTAGTGGTTTTCAGTTGGAAGAGGTGATTGAGATGAGATCTTAGGCAAAAATGTTTTCCTGTGAGACTGGAGAAGCCCTGGCAATGGTTGTCTAGAGAAAGGAGGGGTTCAAGGCCAGGCTGGATGGGGCTTGGAGCCCCCGATCCAGTGGGAGGTGTCCCTGCCCATGGCAAGGGTGGGACTGGATGGGCTTTGAGGTCCCTTCCAACCCAAACCATTCCATGATTCTATGAAAGCATCACAGGAAAATCTCTTCATCCCTGGCATACATCACCCTGCTCTGAGAAGCAGGATAGGAAATAACTACCCTAAAGGCCTTAATTCTGCCTCCGTTAAAACCACTTGATGATGTTAATCAGCTGTGAAGCACCAGCATCCCAGCAGAGTCAGATCCGGACAAGCAGCTGCTTGGGTTATTTAAACCATCACCAGAGAGCTCGTCCCAGAGGAGACTCCAGATCCAGGGCAGCCTGAACAGGTGGGAGAAAGGCAGGTTTTGCTGGGGGTGTTCCCACGTTTGGAACGGGGGCATTGGCAAAGCTCAAAAGGGGTTCAAGGCTTGGCAGGGTGAAGGAAGCCACAATCACAGACACAAACGTTGGCAGAGGGAAAAAGGAGGTAGAGAAACACAGCTGAGCACCTTCCTTTGGGTAGGAATCCACTGATCCTACCCTTGCTTCAAACTCCCTTCTCCACCCAAGATGCACAATACCCAGTCTCTGATCAAGACGAAGAATCAAATGAGCTGAATGTCAAACCACTCCGGACAACAAAGATAATAAACAGAACTAACACTTTGCAGTCTCCTTTCCTTGGTGCTGGTTCATCACTGGCACCTTTTGAAGAAGACTCAGTCATTTCATCTCTTCATCCAATCTGGCACTAAAAATAAGCTGCTCTTTTCCTACAGGTTTTCAGGTACAAAGCAGCACAAGCGCTTTGTAATTTATTTGAAAGAAAGGAGCTGTTTTCTTTTTAATCCCCTAAACGGTGTTTTTCCCTTCTGCAATGTGCCAAATCGCCGGGATTTTATTTTTAATTTTAGAAAAAGAAATTGATGCACAGAACAAAACGCCGCCCCAGAACAAAGCCGAGAGGGTTTGTTTGTCCCCAGCAAAGGAAACGAGATGACAGACAGACAGACAGCCTTCCACCGCAGGTACAGCCCAGATTCGCACTTCTTTGTCTTTGATGCCTCAAATTAAAATGTGGCAGAAGAAGGTAATTAAAAAAAATCCTGAGAACCACTTGGCTTTTCGCATTCACTCAGATACATCATGATTTAACCCTTTTTAGGATTTCTCCCCAGCAGTAGATGTTACCTGAAAATACTCATAACCAAAAGGGGGGGCAGTAAGATTCATGCTGTGCCTCAGATTTCCCTGCGAAACAAGAATTATGATTCAGCTTGGACCAGAGGAGGAAGAGACCCTGCCCTTCAGGAGAACCCAAATCCTTGCAAATATAATCAAGAGGAGGTTGGAGCAGAAGTCTGCTCCAGAGGAGGCCACGGAGGTGGTCCGAGGGCTGGAGAACCTCCCATAAGAGGCCAGGCTGAGAGAGTTGGGGTTGTTCAGCCTGGAGAAGAGAAGGATCCAGGGAGACCTTAGAGCAGCTTCCAGTGCTGAAAGGGGCTCCAGGAAAGCTGAGGAGGGGCTCTGGATCAGGGAGGGCAGGGAGAGGATGAAGGGGGAACAGTTTTGAGCGGAAAGAGGGGAGATTGAGATGAGATCTTAGGGAGAAACATTTTACTGTGAGGGTTGGGAGGCCCTGGCCCAGGTTGCCCAGAGCAGGGGTGGCTGCCCCATCCCTGGAGGGGTTCAAGGCCAGGTTGGATGGGGCTTGGAGCCCCTGATCCAGTGGGAGGTGTCCCTGCCCATGGCAGGGGTAGGACTGAATAGGCTTTGAGGCCCCTTCCTGCCTCAACCATTCCATAAGGATTCTATGACCGAAGATGGGGTGTTTTCCTCCCCTTCTCTCCATCCCCCAAGCCCTCAGGCCTGGCAACTCCTTGCTTCCTACAATCATTCTCCTTCTTCACCCGGGGTATAAACACAACCCTTCTCTTCGCCGGGGAACGCAGAGTCAGGGCGGCTGAGGATTCTTCAGGCTCTATTTATGGCTCTGCAAATGATTCACTGAGTGACCTCGAGGAGAGTCCTTCTCCCCAGTATGAGTCAAATCCTGTTCACGCTCACAAGTGCATCTGCCATCGTCCTGAGTGCACTTATCCTGCCCCTGCCCACTGGTGTAAATATGAAGAGAACTTGGTTCCCCTCTTCAGCGCTACCCGCTCTACCCTGCTATAAAATGTGACTCATACTGGCAATTCTCCCAGTGGAAGGTTGTAAGGCTAAATTAATGTGTGCAGAACACTTTGAGATGCTGGAAATTGTTTTATGAATGCAGAGTATTAATAATATTAGTGTAGTTACCATAGAAGAGGAAGGTGATTTAGTGCTATTTGTGTCTGAGAATTGCCACGCACAAAAATGATGCCATTACCATAATGAAGAAGGGGGAAAAAAAATACATTAACCAGGATTTATTTGCAGCAAAGCGTGGCAGGGTCTCCCCTTGAACAGCCTCTTTTTTGTGCCCAACGCGTAACAGCAGAGCTGTTCTGGGAGACCCCACTAGAGAGCAAAACCCCACTGGGCCAAGTGCTCCACAGGCAGAAGCTTCCAGAAAGAGCTGATGAAAGGCAGATGGCAGGGCAAGAGAGAACACACGGCACCACGTTTTGTGGTGCTCTGCTCTCTAGGTTGTCCCCAAGCCCACTGAGTTGAGATACACGCAGGCATGATGGTTCCCAGCCGCAAGGCATCGCCTCTGCTCCTCATCACTGTCCCTGATGTCTCTCCTTGAGGTTTAAGAAACCATTTAAGGCCAGGTTGGATGAGGTTTTGAGCAGGTTGATCCAGTGGGAGGTGCACCTGCCCGTGGCAGGGGGTGCAACTGGATGGGCTTTGAGGTCCCTTCCAATCCAAACCATTCCATGATCTGATACGTATGGATAGAGCCACTTATTTTAATCAATCACAGAGAAAAATCACCCCAGACAGGGTTTGTGGGTCTGATAGGTGCCTGTACCTTAGGGGGATGTATAGCACAGGCTGCAGGAGGGATCTGGGTGCAAGACCAGTTGCATCTGCTGATGATGAAACCCCTCCAAACAGGGCTCTCATCATAGCGCTTGCAAGAACAGCATCTACAGGTTAATCCTAAAATGAAAAATCAACACACGTCACCAAAATGGGAAACAGCTTTCGGACCACAAAAACCTTAGCAGCTTGCTGAAAGTTGGAGGATGAAGCAGCTGGCAAAGTTTGCCCATCAATAACTGATTGCGAAAGAAAATGAAGCCACAAGACCCGTCTCCTGCTAGCCAGATGCTCCAGCCCGTGGCCTGGGGACTTCGCAGCAGCGAGACGAAACGTGAGCACAAATCATATCACAGGGAGCAGCAGAGACATTATTTATCAAAGCAGACCAAATAGATACATTTGCATCCATTAGCAGCTCCATAATCAATTGCTGATAAGAACATACCGCTCCATCCTTCTTGATCACTGAAAGCTCACTGCTAATTCGGTCTATGGCTGATTTCAGCTAACGAAGCCAACCAAATACGGATCAATCGACAGAGGGAAACAATGATGCCTAAACTTACATTGGAAAAGAACTAAACCTTGTGTTCTCAATAGGATAAATTGATTGACTGTTAGATTCAAGCAGGTCCACTGGAGTTTAGGGGGTGTGGCAGCATCTCCTCATACCTAAAGGTAGCAGAGAAACAGCCTCTTTCTTAATTATCTCCCATGGGAAGCCAGAAGAAAACAGTGCTGTAGTAAACACTTAAAAACTACACATATTAATTTATGCCGGCTGCTGCCTTTGTATTTTGGAACAAGTCAGAATTGGGTTCTTTCTAATTGCTTGATGCAATGTCCCATCAGCCCCGACAACACAAATAATGCCACTACCTAATGGATGCCCTCACGCCACCCGAATGGCAGGATTGCTAATTAGAGCCTCAGGTGCAGGGGGAGAGCGGTGGGCATGGGGTGACCTCCCCTGCCCGCTTCCAGCTCACTGTGCCAGCGAGGAGATGGCAACAGCCAAACCACGACTGTCACCGCGGCGGCTGGTGCCGATCACGCACTTGGCAGCTCTTCCCGCAGACCCTCCCCAGCTTCCCCACAGACCCATTTTTAGACTGACAGTGGGACTGGATGTGCTGCCAGCGAGGCAGACGTCAGAGCAGCGCTCTGCCACCCCCTCCCCAGCTCAGCAGGAACCCAGGGGGGACAGAGAACGGTCCCCGTTCTCCAGCTGCAATGAGACAAGTTCCACGTGTTGGAAACTGGCCTGATCCCAGCCACAAACCTCACTGCCCAGTGAGGATCGCGATGCCTCCAGAGAGACTTGGAGCAGCTTCCAGTGCTGAAAGGGGCTCCAGGAAAGCTGAGGAGGGGCTCTGGATCAGGGGGCACAGAGATAGGGTGTGGAGAACAGTTTTGAGCTGCAAGAGGGGAGATTGAGATGAGATCTTAGACAGAAATGTTTTGCTGTCAGGGTGAGGAGGCTCAGGTTGTCCTGAGAACCTGTGGCTGCCCCATCCCTGGAGGGGTTCAAGGCCAGGTTGGATGGGGCTTGGAGCCCCTGATCCAGTGGGAGGTGTCCCTGCCCATGGCAGGGGGTGAAACTGGAAGGGCTTTGAGGTCCCTTCCAACCCAAACCATTCCGTGATTCTATTTTAAAAAAAAATGGGAGGGAAAGGATGCAAAGAGAAGAACATCTTAATAAAACCCAGCAAGGTTTCTGGGTACATTTCTGTTCTGTGCTGCTTTTAAGCACCTCCAGCTGAAAGGGGATAATTCATTAACTTGCTGTCTGTATGGTTGGATTATTCCTTATGATTTTGGCTGTATTGCTGCAACTGATTTTTGGCAGTGAGAGCGTGCAGGTTTATTGCTTTTTGAAAAAGGTAGACCGAAGCACTCTCCTTGGAAGCAGCTCCGATAATTGATTTGTCATTATTAGGGAGATAATTTACTTAAATGCACTAGCAAGCTCCTGCTGAATGTAGGACCAGCTAATTCCAGCCTTGGATTAGTGCTGATAAACACGATTAGCGTGGACCCGTGGAGCTCTGCAGTCCTGGAAGCGCTCAGGCCGACAGGGATTGCTCAATGGAAACCTGGATGGAGAAAGGCAAAAATCTCGGACCGAAAGAGTGGTGGGTAAAAAGTGCTGATATGACAATGTTGTCTTAAAAATAAGCCTGGAGTGCAGAGCAGTGGGACTGGTTCGCCACCTCCTCCCTCTGCATCCCACGAGTCACTGCCGGGAGGCATCACCCTTGCAAAGGAGCATCTGTGTTGCTTCAGGTGCTCCTTCCACCACACTAAATCCCAGATTCGGGCAAACCAAACCCTTCAGGTTTTGCTCAACGTCCGTTTTGCAGGCTCATGCCGTGCATGAGATCTTGAAGGTGCTCAGCACCCGTATCCACGTTCTCAGAAGGGCAGCATCAAAGCCTTATTTATCACAAGCAACCAAAGGGCCCCAGCCCCATCTGAGGTAAACTTTCATCCATCAACCTCCTCCAAAAGCCCCTTGAAGGCGACAAGACAAACTCTGAATGCATAAAGGGCTGCACAGAACTCCAGGAGAAGGCGGCGGGTGCTCGGGGTGCAGCAGGCAGCGCTCATTAGAAAGAGCAGCAGCATCCGCACTCCTTACCTGTGCATCATGCTGTCACCCGGAGAGGAGCCCACGGACTCGCACGTGCACACGTAACAAAGATGTTGTTTAGCAGCTTGTCAGCAGCTGTAAATTGGCCAAGGAGTGAAGCCGTTTGCATTCTCCACAGGGCTTCAGCTGAGAATTAAACAGCGGCAGCAACTGCTGCCTGATGGAGCAAATCAATTCTCTCCCTCCTTCCTTTTTCCCAGCACCTCCCCAGCCAGGATTCATCACAGCATTGGCCACGTAGGGCAACATTAGCCAGGGAGCCCTTCAGGGCCAGCAAGAAAAGGTAGCTAGAGATCAGGGCAATTAACCTGAAAGGTCCCTAGAGAATGGAGAAAGGAGGAGATCGGGCTAAAACTCAGGATCCGAGCTCTCCATCTGTCCGCATGCTGCTTTAATTGATCTGGGAGTCAATCAAAGCAGCAGCAGCTTTTACTCAGCTAATCTAACCTCTGTGCAAAGCAAGCAAATACAAGGAGAAAGGGCAGAAAACGATCCTCCAGCATCGCTGCCCATCACAGATGAAAGGTCTGACACAGGTAACAAATCAATCAGCAGAAAAGGGAGGCAGGGCAGGACAGCAAGGAAGCCTGTGCTGATCACCAGCTGATTGTATGGTGGGTTGAGACCAGGTTTATCACAACAGAGAAATACAGATGTCTCTGTACTTGAGCTGATTAGGAGAATCCAACTACACAGCCCATTTGCGCTGATTAAACATCTTCACAAGCGACCCAGCAGGTCTGGAGACGCTGTCCCTGGGGTGGGGGGTACAGACTCGCTGGGCCATGGGTTTTAGCGTCTCCTGACAGCCTCTGTGGCAGCTGTACCCCTGCAGCCTCTCCCCAGCCAGCCCTGATAGCTGTTTCCTGGGCCAAAAAATAATTAGGAGGAACAGTTTGTAAAAGCTGGTCATCAATAACCCACCTTAAAACGGTGACGCGTGGGAACCAGGCAGTCCATCACCAGGCAGTGACAGATCACCAGGCCAGCAGACCACAGAGAGAGAAGTCCTCAGGCACATTAATCATCCCCAATCCCGGGATAACCCTGGAGACCTTGCCAAACATTAGCAACACTTGCCTTCATCCTTGCTGCTTCTCTTCCCCTCACCTTTTTCCTCACCCTCAATTCCCACTTTCCACACATCCTCTGCACGGCACCTCCTCAACGACTCCCCAGCCCCTTTTGGGGAGCCAGAACAACACGTACAGGTGGGTAGAGCCAGGAATGCTGCCCTCAGCCCTGCTATTTCCACACCCTTCAGTGCTCACCCCAGCAGTAACTCAGCACATTATCCAGAGTGATGAACGTTCACATCCAGCACCGTGCTCAGGTCACGCACATCCAACATGCACCGTCCCACCTCTCCCCATCCCACACACACCCCGTTACGGTCCCAGGTTTTTTTTTTTTTGCAGACACAGGCTGGCAGCACCCACCTACGTTCTTTTGCAGAGGTAGGTGCTAGCTGCCTCCCTCCCCTGGTGCCCCCACTTTCTCAGAGCCCACAGCCTCACTGCGTGCAGAAGCATAATTAGTTCAGTGTCGCTGCCTTTTGCACAGCAACATCTGTTTTGCATGGCAAGGGGAAAGGAGGGAAGTAGTAAACATCATCTTTATTTTAAAAGGAAGAAAAACATTAAAAGCCTCTGCACTGCCCTTTCCAAAGCCCTCTGGCTTTCTGATTTCTCTTCGCAAGACAATTCTGTTACTGCAACCAGCTCCAGGAAGCTGTTTTGTTCTTGAGTGGTGCACATGCAGAGAAATTACGCTTCTCCTGAAGAGCTCTTACGTGCACAGAGATGCTCTGTCAATGCCCAGCCTGGATGATTAACCCCAGGCTTTGGCTCTCCCATTCAGTCTGAGATGGTCTGTGGAGGCGTCTGCTTTCCCCCTGCTTCAGGGAACAGAGAGTGCGAGACAGAGATTCTTCCCCTCTCATTTTATTCTCTTCTGTATCGAAAGGTCAGTTCCAGCCCTGCCAAAACCATGCGAGGCTGCCAGGAGGCTGCTGAACCCAGCTGCCGACAGGAGATGGGCTTGGAGGAATGAGGCTGCTTCAGTCTTTCATAAAAGAAGCTATTTTGCCACCTTGCTCTCTTGCTGGGCATGGAAAAAAAGATGCAGCTGGATAATGACCTCCTGATGGTGCTTTCCAATTCAAGGGTCTTTCAATGCATCCCCAGGCACCAGCTGGAGTCAGAGGGGGTGGAAAGGCTTCAGAATATTCTTGTCTATGTGTAGCATTTGTACCTGCACATCTCTGGATCTGAGGGGATGCTTTCTAGGGACAGGGACAGATGTTCAGGCAGAAAGCAGACATCTGCACACTACCTCTGCCCAGATGTTTGCTGGTCCCTTCTGGCACGGGGCAAACCCAAAAACCAGGATCCAAACACGTCCTGCTGCCTGGTAATATCCCCACCTCAGTGCTGCATGCCCCCATCCCTGAGGGGAGCCTCCTTCCTCAGGACTCAGCAGCAAATCTGGGAACCTCTAGTCAAGGAGGACCCTTTATAATAACCATGTGTTGTTTCAAGATGAAAATTATGTAAAGAAAATCACGCTCATGGCTGTAGCCCCATGTTTAACTACCACTGCTGTAACCAGAACAGGACACAGAGCTTCCGACCTCATGGGGAAACACCAGGTGTAGAGCTTGTGCCGGGGCTAATTCCTTCTCGGAGGAAACATGTGCCTTACAGAAAATAAACATCCCCATCAGCAGCAGATATAAGCCTGTATTCTGCAATGTGATCCCTATCAGCTTTAGTCTTATCTCTCAGGCTTACCACGTTCCCTCCACACGTGTCATCACCAGAGACGGTGTCTGCAAACTGCCACTCACTTCTGCCTTTGCTTTTACGTGGGCACGTCAGCATCTAGAAGGGTTTTGGGGAGGCTGCAGGCTCAAAGTGATGGAGTGGATCAGGTACCAGGTGATGGCTCACACCCAGGTAAAAACCTTGGGACTGGAAGAGTTTGGAGCCACGTAGCATTCACACTTCAGCTCTCTCGCTCCAGGCTGTGCTCCCAACACAGGCACCGGGAACATCTTGTTTTACCATCACGGGTTGACAATATCAGAAGGAATAACTTGGCAGAGCAAATCTTTGAAACCCAGAGTAGTACCAATGGGTTCTCTCCTTTCCCTTCTTAAGGCTGAGAGAAACAATTAGATCATTAGCAATCCTCTCTAATTGTGCCACGATGAAAGCGTGATCAATGCCTGCTGCCTCCTCTGCACCAGCCGCAGGGGACAGGCTGCTCGCTGCTCAGATCTTTGCCTCCCCAGAGCACAGACCAGCTTTGTTGGGTTTCCTCTACCCCCAGATTTTGGTATGTGGAGGCACAAGCTAGTGTTATTCCTGTTTACTTCAACCTAGAAGAGGTAAAGCAACTCATCTCCATCCCAGGAGGCATTCCCAAGGCAAAGAATTTAAAGAAGAAACTGTTTGTGTTGTTGCTACAACATTTGGTACCGATCGTCTCTTTCAGGTGTTCCAGGGATTGATTTTGCATCATTTGTCTCTCACTCAGGTTTCTGGCCCCGTAATATCACAGCACAGAGTACAGAAAGGTTCCAGCAGCACCAGCGCGTGAGCAATAGGGAAAACCATTAGGGAGTGGGATGTGTGACAGCTGCTGCCTTCCCGCTGCTGCCAGCCACCGAGAGCATCGCTAAAAGCAAAGTCGCAGCAAGATAAAAGTTATAACAAGACTTTGAGCAATATAGTGTTTGTGTGCCTCTTAAATTGCTGTTCAGCAAGCCACAGAGCTGCCTGTGCCGTGCTGGGAGGGATGGGCTGGAAATGTGAAGTGCCTTGAGCGGACACCCAGCTCCTCTTGCTCTTCACTTTCCTCTCTGCTATGGAAAGCAGGGGCTGAGTGGACAGAATTGGCAAAGTCAATGCAAAGGCAAGTTTGTCGTGCAGCTAAAGATTCTAACTAAAGGGAAAATGAGCGTATGTATGTGTCAAACTCCTCTAATCGCAGCTCAGAACCACTCAAATGATGCTCCTCATCAGCGAGGCAGGAGCAGCTGCATCGGGCCACAGATTTCAACAAGAGCAGCCCCCAAAGAAATGAGGTATCCAAACCCCACAACAACCCAACGAGCACTCTGAGCACATCCAGAATCCAAGCCAACGTTCACCGGGCAAATACAACCCTTGTATTTTGTAAAGCCTTGCCAAATCCCACCATCCTCAAGTGGCGCACTCCAGGATTGTTGGAAAGACGGGAGGCAGAGTCCTAAAGTCTGGCTGGAGGAGGGATTTTTATCACTTAAGCCCATCCTGGTCCGTGCAGCTCTGAGTGAGCTGGCAGATTTCCACCTCGGCAGCTTCAAGTGAATTTTCAGAGGGAAGACAATCCTCATCCTTTTGCGTGACTGACTCCTGCCATCTAGTGCTGCTCTCAGCCCCAGCTCCCCACAAACCTCGGTTGCGAGGCCAAAGGCCAAGTGGGAAAACCCATCAGGGACCCAGGAAAATGACTCTTTTCGACAGGTCATGACACGAGCCAGGGCTTTGAGGCAGAAATCTAGGGAGATACTGAGAAGGTCAGACAGAGAGAGCAGAGGTCAGAGGAAGAGGAGCTTGGTGATGCTGGAAAATGGGACGGAGAACAAGGGCTCTTCTTGCACAGCTCAAAGAGGCTACGCTGACCTTCAATGGGTGACCTCCCGACAAGCGCGTTGAGTGCAAGGGCTGCACACGTGCCAGGAGCTGGCAGCCCCAGGCAGGCTGCCCTCGAAATAAAGAGCCCTTGGACGGGGCTGGGGACAGGGGGGGTTACAAATGCAGAGTGGGAAAAGCCTCCGTTGGATGCTCCACGCTCCCGAGTACCACTGCTTGGTACGTCCACAAGCTCACGCTCGCACAGTTCTGGTGTTGCGGGAGGGATCACACACATTTTGCGGGCAGGAAAAGCCACCGCCCGATCCAGCTCGAGTTTTAAGCCACGTAGCCGCTCTCCCCTCAGCCCAAACACAAGCACAACCCCCTTCCTCATAACCAAGCAAATCCTAGAATCATAGAATATCCCCAGTTGTGATGCTCTCAGCCCTCAGGGCATCACTCCCCACCAAAACCCCAGCAGCATCTCTCTCCAAGTGCTTTCACTATGATAAGCGGAACTATTAGGCAAATTTGTTATTGACTGTTTCATATTAAACTACTGGGGTTTTTTGCACTTTCTAGCCAACACGACTAATAAAAATGCACTTTATCTTTTGGGATTTATGGGTTCGTAAAGCTGCTTTCTTGTACCTCAGGGAATCAGGGGATTAGAGCTGTATTAAACATCTCCAGTGAAAATGCCACTCAGGTGAAAAGGGGGAGGGAAAGGGGGGAAATTCAAGGGCAAGGAATGAGTAGAAGCAAACTTGGTAAAAAATATGGGTTTAATATATTATCTAAAGAATAAAACCCTCATAAAACCTTATCACCAGGCAGGAGGAATTCATAATACCACTGCTTGTGAATTCTGCCTGGGAACTTCTTCCATAGATGGGAGTCATTAAAGAAAAGCAAGATACCAACACGCAGCCTACGTGGACAGAGAAGGAAGGAGGAGGAACAGTATCATTAATGCGAATCATTTCTCTCTGCACAAAGAGGAGCCAGGGCACAAACTATTATGGCCTCAAGTTGTGCCAGGGGAGGTGTAAATTGGATATTGGGAAGCATTTCATCACTGAAATATTATTGAAGCACTGGACCAGGCTGCCCAGAGCAGCGGTGGAGTCTCCATCCCTGGAAGGACTCAAAGAACATGTAGAGGTGGCACTTGAGACGTGGTTTAGCAGGCACGGTGGGGTTGGGCTGACAGAGCTCAGAGGTCTTTTTGAACCTTAATGATGCTACGATTCCCTATGCAGCACAAGGGTACTTTGGGAATGCAGGTTTGCGTTGCTCCCAGCAGGAGCAGAGAAGAAATAACCTTGCACAGCAATGACAAATGGCTCCAGACATCACCAGGTATTACCCATAGCGATGGTTTACCTCAAGCCTGCAATTTTATCTCTGAAGCAGTCTTGTACCAGACTTAATTTCATTATTGGAAATTATCATCTCATTCCAATTAAAGACTTTTGGTCAAAAAAAGTCAAAATCAAAACAAAGTCATTTTTTCCATTATCAAACGCTTTTACTGGGAAGTCATCAATAGCGAGTTATCTTCACAAAGCCTTTGATTTCAGCCAAACCACGTCTCCAGTCTGGTGAAGGATTTCAAGCCTTGTCACTGCAGCTGGTGATCGAATCCTCAATCCAGGGGAGTTATTTGGGATTTACAGCAGTAGGAGAGCAGAACCCACAGCATTCACTACAAAGAGCTTTAGGATCCTTCACCAGAGCAAAGTTATTAAGCTCTGCTTTTCAATGAGTTTTAGCCCAAGGAGTAAATCAGTAGTTTCATCCATCCTCTTCTATCCATCACTTCCAGACCTGGGTCTCTGACATAGACCCATCGTGCCCCATGGTCACCCCCAAGCAGAGATTACTCCCCGAGTTTTGATGCTGCATTTTCTCTTCCCTTTCCTTTGGCAAAGAGCCTTCGGAGAAGTTGCCCACAAACAGAGTTGATTTACAAACACCCTGCTCTGGAAACATGTGAAGAGAGGGGTATATATCCCTGTAATTAATCCTCTGAGGGCACTAATGGCATCAGCAGCGCTGCTGGTGCAAGTCAGCTGCTACTAAACAGCTTGTGTTATCTAAGGAACAAATGCATTTCATACCCAATCAACATCCCTGGTGATGAGTGCTGCTAAACAGACCATAAATCTGCTCCCACCTCCCTGAACACTGCGGGGCAGGTACATGCGAGCGCTTCCAAAAGCCTCCCTTCCCCAAAAGCCACCTCATTCCCTTTCCCAAAAGCCTCCCTTCCTCTTGAACTAGACTTTTCTTCACCACTCCACCCTGGGAGGAGGTAGTTTTGCTACAGATTCCTTCAGGCAGCATCCACCTCCCTGGCTCAGTCTCCATGCAGGTTGCTTATCCCACACTCACTGATAATTGTGCATAAAATCCGTGCTCCAAGCACAGATGTGCCCAGTGACTGGAGCAGTGTTCTTTGTACAGCGAGATCTTTTCCCCTTAAATTGAGGGCTGACCAGAAACAGGCATTGTTTTATTTAAGCATCCCTGGCTTCAAACTCCCCAGGTCTGCAAATATCACTGCTTTGATGCTGGGATGTCTTCCCAACCAGCAAGTGCATCAGGAGTGATTTGAGCTAAACTGCAGCTTGGGTTTCTCTAACACTGCCCTTTAAACATCTGCATGCACAGCTGGGTGCTTGTTGAGGTTTTTTTTACAAACCACAGCCTTCCTTTGACTCAGCTGCATCTGAGAAGCATCTTCCCAGTGTTAAGAAATCCCCCTCTACAAGCTGCAGGACACAGAAGCATCACCAGCCCCTCTGCAGGCTGTGATCTCCCCAGGAGCAACAGCTCCTGAGACTGAAGAAAACTCCCTCCTCCTGTCTCTTTTTGAGACAGATCAAAAAAAGGACCGTATTATACTTAAAACTCATGATATAATAATAACAGGATGTGCAATGATGAAAAGAGAAAACAGTAATAGAAATACCAGGTGAAAAACATCCTGTCTGAGCTTAGTTTATATTACTTATGTTTATGACAGCGCTATCATCCCAGCCACAATAAGATGAATGATAGGATAGATCAGTAAATATTATCTTCCTCAGGCAGAAAGGGAGCACGCGTCCCAGAGGTGTTTAAGCAGTTTGCTGAGCCAAAAAAAAAGTGGCATAATCTAATACAGGCTTTGCAAGAAGTGGTTCCCAGAGCCTCCCATTGCATCCAACTTCCCCACAACAGGCGTGGTTACGGCTTTGGGGTCTAGAGCACAAGATATTTGGGGCTGCAACCAGAGCAGTGGGATCAGCAGGGCTAGGGAGGGGATTCTGTCTCTCCGCTTTGCTCTGGTGAGACCAAACCTGGAGCCCTGGGTCCACCAGTTCTGGAGTTCTCAACATAAGGAGGAGATGGACCTGTAAGAACGAGTCCAGAGGAGGCCACGGAGATGATGCAGATGAGATACATTGTGCGATGGAAGCAGAAGCAGGATGGATGGGAATGAGCTGAAGCATGTTTTCCAGAAGCAAGGGATTCAAGCCACTTTTTCAGATAGGTTTGTTAGTTAAAACAACGATCAGTAAAACCCTCCTACCTGGCAACGCAGGGAAATTCCATCTGGTGAGAAAACATCTAAGAGTTGTACTTAAAACACACATCGCTGCCAAGTTCCTGAAGCAGAATTGTCTTTCCTTAATGCAATTGGAACTGAGTGTGATTTTACAGATTCTGATATGGTTAAACACGTGTGCCGAGAAAAAAAACATATTACCAAGGTAATTGGACTATAAAATAGTCCCTACACACTAAGGGTTTGTCTGGTAGAACCCTGATAATCTCAAGAGCAAAATTTGATTTTCAATAATCCTGGAATATGACACTGAATTCAGAATTCTCTCTGTGGTATTGAACATATCTGGAAGGTAATGTAATATTTTAACAAGAAAATGTTATTACATCCCTGCATTTGCTCCAATTCCTCCCCGAGTTTCCTGGATGATTGTTTGCAACTATCTGATTGTTGGAGAGAAGGTAATTGCAGAAAGAAAATGAAACTTGAGGAAACTCTTTCAGAAGTTGAGCCTGTGTGGCATGAGCAGCAGCCCAGCTGATTGCAAGCATTTGCATATTCCAGTTCTCACTGCCTTTGACATTTGTCTGGCTCTTTCTCCAGCAGATGAAACCATCCAAGGTGGTTTTTCTTGCCTGAAACAAAAATTAATACCCCAGGGATTTTTAACCCTCTGTGCTTTGTCTGTGTGCCTATAACTGACAAATCCGAGTTGGGCTCTTGGTGTAAAACTCTGCACCGTTAAAGAGAATTGTAGAATAGTTTGGGTTGGAATGGATCTTAAAGATCATTGAGTTCCAACCCCCCTGCTGTGGGCAGGGTATGTTCCACTGGATCAGGAGCTCCAAGCCCCATCCAACCTGACCTTGAACCCCTACAGGGATGGGGCAGCCACAGCTTCCCTGGACAACCTGTTCCAGGGCCTCCCCACCCTCATTGTGGAGAAATCCCTCCTTACGTCAAGCCTAAATCTGCCCCTCTCCAGTTTATACCCATTGCCCCTTGTTCTATCACTCCAAGCCTTTATGAACAGTCGCTCCTCATCTCTCTTGTAGCCCCTTCAGGTACCAGAAGGTCCCTAATGTCTCCCCAGAGCCTTCTTTTCTCCAGGTGGAACAACCCCAACTCTCTCAGCCTGGCCTTGTCTGGGAGGCGCTCCAGCCCTTGGATCATCTCTGGGCTCGCTCCAGTAGATCCATGTCTTTCCTGTGTTTCCCCTGACCACCACCTGGGAAAAGCTTTTCCTGCCCTTTTCATTTTCTCCCCTCTGAACCAAGCCAGGGAAGCTTCTACTACTGACTTTTAATCATTGGTCTTGAAAGGTTTATGCGAGCGTTAAACCTCTGTCGGCACTAATATAACCCTGGAGCTGGAAATATTTGCTGTTGGGAGGGTGACTGCAGAGAGCAGAGGGAAGGAGAGCTGGGGAGACCCAGAGGACAACGCTCTCAAGGGAAAATAAAAACAACAGCAACTTTGAGAGCTGGTTTTCTGTAACCAGCAGGGAACTCACCTGCAATTTTCAGGAGAGACTGGAGAGCTGCTGCCTCTAGGAGCTTCCTCTGTCAACTTCCCAGGTTGCAGTGGATGCTCTGGATTAAAAACACTGCTGTTGCCTCCTGGAGATACTTGAAGAGCTCTGTTTAGTAACTGTCTCTCAGTGTCACAATTTCCCCCCCTTCCTCTGCTTCAAAAGAGATGGAGAGGGCAGGTCATTGATTTTCACCCAACCTAGACGATTTCTCCCTTTAGAGGACAGCTGCCCAGCACCAACTCCTGCTCCACGCTGCAGCCCTTTCCCTGTAGGAAACTTCTGCCTGGGTTTCAATCACCCTTCCCAAACCCTGACAGGCACCGATGCTCCTTTCCTTCCACCCTCTTTGGGAGGAGAAGGCTCTCAAATCGTAACAGCAACCCACACCCTGTGATTTCAGAGCATTTAAATGCAAGGGGATGGTCACTACTGTGCAGAAAGCCATCTCCAAGGAGTCCAGCACCAAAGTCATCGTCCAGACACCAAGCAGAGCTCCTCCTCACACAAGCAGAAGAACCAGAGCTTCATTACGATGTGCCACTCCAGCTAAGTGCTCTCCTGAATGTTGATGGGGACTGGAAAGGAGAGGGGCAGGAGCACCTGGGCTGCAACATTTAGGTATCATTATGAACAGATATTAATATGAACAACATCTTTCTGGTAACTTTTTCTCATTATTTCCATGTTACTGTAATTTCATGCAAACTTCTCCTATCCAACACGGCTCCTGACTGCCGCTACACTTGTTCTGAGCTGGATGTGCCCCCCAGCCATGCTAATAACAGCTTCCGGATCATTTTTATTCATTTGGTGTTTCACTCACTGTACTTCATGTGACTTATGTATCCCCCGAAGCTCATATTTCTATTTGAATTGCAGGGCAAGTAGTGGGTTTTAACATTCTGACTGCACACACATTCTCCTTTCCCTCAAAATGAAAGATCATTTGAACTTTGAATTGCATTAGCATGACATTTTTCTACTAAATTACCCTGGCTGCACTCAGTCTGAAAAGAAACAAACCCCTTTTAACTTTGCGTACGTTACGCAGATGTCTAAACACCAGAGGCAACACACAGGGGAGATAAGAGGAGAGAGATCTGCAGCGCTGCTTGGCATCCTCACCCTCTAGGAGAGGTGAGCTCCATCTGTGAGGACTCCACATCTGAGTCCAAGTCTACCTGATCCCTTTCCTGGCACTGAAGGATGAGGAATCATAGACTGGTTTGGGTTGGAAAGGGACCTCAAAGCCCACCCAGTTCCACCCCTGCAGTGGGCAGGGACACCTCCCACTGGATCAGGGGCTCCAAGCCCCATCCAACCTGGCCTTGAACCCCTCCAGGGATGGAGCAGCCACCACTGCTCTGGGCACCTCCCCACCCTCACAGGAGAACATTTCTGTCTGATATCTCAATCTCCCCTCTCCTAGGCTTAAAATAATGGACACGGGAAGCACCACTATTCTGAGACCTGCTTTTCAATGATCACCCCATAGGCTGCATCTCTTTGGAGGTAAGAACTGTTCCAGCTCCCAGCTTTGCAAAGCTTTCCAGTTGCAGGATGCCAGTTCCCACACAGATCCAGGGGTAGAGGGGTGGGTTTTGTTGGTTTTGTTTGTTTATTTTATGCAGTATCAACAGGTGACAGATCCGAGAAACATTCCAACTGCCATCCCAGCTTCTCCCTCAGCTCGCATCCTGGTTTATCCCTCATTCATCCAATCTCATCAGCCGTTTGATCCAAGTGACTTACACACTTGATCACCACATTTTGCCGTACGAGACACTTCTCCACACCCAAACTGGCTCCTCTCAGGATGAATCTCCTGGCTCTATAGACCTCTGCCTCTCACATTTACAGGCAAAGCATTTCCATCTGAAGAAGAATTTAAAAGCTATTAGTCAGGGAACACAGCAGATAGTAACTATAGCAATGCATCAATCACAGCATGGTAATTACACACCACCAGGTTGCCTGTAAAAGCTGGTCTACCTGGCAGAAAATGGCAGTAATCAGCCTATTGGCAACAGACAATACAGCATCATTTGTAATTCTTATGGCTGCATGTTCTTCATTTCACAGGGACTGGATGCTAATCAATGAGTTGCCATAGTTACTCAACATCCCTGGCCATCAATACACAATGAGATGCAAAGAAATTAGAGGGGCTTTTAGTCCCCACTGCTCAGCAGGAGCTGGCAGACCTGGCTGGCTTTAACCTTCTCTCCACGTTGCACCCACAGGTTGGAAGCTCAAAACTTGGGCAGATGGTTTCAACTCTGCTCCTGGCTTCTCCTCAATGACTGAAGTGATGTAACCAGTAGAAACCAGTGCTCTGCCCTGAACACCACAGCCACCTCCCACCCTGTGCGCTGAAAGGGCTCCCTAGAAGAAGACAAGGGGTGGCAGAACCACAGAAAGATGAGAGGCAGCTCCTAACAGGGAGCAAAGCAGAGTCTCTAGCCCATGAGCCACAAAGAGACCCAGGAACAGGCAGTCAGAAAGCATCACCAAGGTCACACAAGGAACCTGCAGCAGAACACAGCACAACCCGCTTGTTGAAATGAGCAGAGGACCCAGCTGAGGTCAGAAGGCAGAACCTGCCCCCATGTCACAGATGTTTCATCCTGGCCAAGCTTCTCTTCCCAGGGAAGCAAAGGGTTTTGGTTTTTTTTTTTGCTTATGACCTATTTACTTTAATATGCATCAGTATTAAAAAAAAAAGAAAATGACGTTTGATGTTTGTGAAATTTCAGTCTAGTTATGAATCAATTTCCTAGATTGTTCTTATTAAAGTAATTAAATTACCTGGAGTGCAGGAATCTCCTGGGAAACCAAGAGAGCTTTTCCTTTCTTCGGGGGACCCAGAACACAAGAGACTCACAAAGGGCACTGGTCCCACGCAGCACCAGGATGAGAGGGGTTGGAGGTCCTGGGCTTCACAATAAGCTCCAGGGAACAACCTGCTCTGGTGCAGCATCTCAACCCTTTTTAACTGAAAGGCCATCTAAGCTCCTTCCAGGAAGCCTCTCAATTGCAGGCAGCCTTTTCCAAAGGCATCCAAAGATTGCAATCTGAAGCACTGCCTTTGTGTTTCATTTATAACCACATAAAAGGTAGGCTGAACCTTGAATGCTCATTCTGTTTTGTCTCCCTTCCCTCTTTTGCTTGAATGCGCAGGCACATCCACAACAATTTAAATGATAAATATCCACAGAGATATCACAGACCAAATGGCACCAAGTTTCATGGATGAAATGAGATGGAAAAGGCACCGAGGCACAGCCCCAGTGCTGATTGCAGGAGGACACTGGGTTTAGGACCAGCAGTTCCTGGTCCAGCACTGGGAGAGCATGAAGACTAACACCGAGAGAAAACTGCAGGCGTGAAGAGATGAAGTATTTCTAATTATCTTCTGATTTTAGAATTGCTGCTCCCCCCTCTCTGCACCATCACTTTTCAGCCAACGTGAAAGACGAGATCCAAGGAGCTGCTCACCACCAGGAGAGAACTAGACAGCAAAGCCCAGCGCAGGGTGTAGCTGCTTTATAATCATCCAGTCCAAACTATTTACATGCAAAATGCATGAGCTCTTGTCTATTAGCGGTGCCATTCTCAGGTGGCTCTCAGCAGGCCCCTTGGCACAGAACAAGGTTTGTTGATGTGAAATAACACACACTGTAAACACTTCTCAGTATGCATGAGGAAGAGGAGCAAACCCACTAAAGAATGAGGCTGGGACAGAAGGAGAGGGCTGGCCAGACACCCCCCCACTCACAGCCCCAGCCAGTAGATACTCAACCACTTATCACTAAGATCTCATCTCACCTCCTCTCTTCCAGCTGAAAATCATTCCCCCTCATCCTATCCCCACCCTCCCTGATCCAGAGCCCTTCCCCAGCTCTCCTGGAGCCTCTTTCAGTACTGGGAGCTGCCTTAACTCTGCCTGGAGCCTTCTCTTTTCCAGCCTGAACAACCCCAAACAGAAGGGTGCAGCTGGCACAGTTGCACCAGCTCTCAGCATCAGCCCCTGTTCTGTTCACCCACCACATCACATGCCTTCATTCTTTGCACAGGACCAATTTTGCACCACTCCACAGTGTTTTCCCCCTTGGCTGTATCCAGAAACACCCCTGCAGGACTGTCCTGCCCCATCCCAGCACCCTTTTCCAGCAAGGACCAATTCCCTCATTGGGAAAGCACCCAGTCCCTCACCCATTTGGGAAGGGAACGACTTCTTTTCTGCATTTATTGTGTTGTGGTTTTCTTTTACAGGTGTTATTCTTTCAGAGTGAAATCTCTGGTTAAAGGAAAGGAAGAGCTGGCTGCAGGGATGCTCGCAAACAGCAGCAGCAGCCTCTTGTGGGCAAGGACAGTCCTACAGCTGCGAGCACCCCAACCTGGGATGCTGGGCTGCTCTTTCTCTCATTGCTCAAACAGGGAAACACTTGAGACAAGAAATGCAGCACGATCGAGCCCTCAGTTCCCCCTCCTTCAGGATGTAAAAGTGGAAGAAAACACTTTGGCACAAGTAGGATGCTAGCAGTCCACGCTCATCACCTCTGGAATCTTGGTTCAATAAACCCTTTAGGATGAGGCTCACCACCCCTGATCACATTAACACCTCTGCTCAGTGCACAGATTAACAGAATTAGCCAGGAATTACATGGAAAAAGACATCACATCAAAGGGCTTCACCTGACAAAGTTACCTTGTGACTAAGCAATTCAATCAGCTTTCTCTACCTGTGCTCTCTGGGCTGAATACTAACTTCAAGTCACACTCTGCATAGATAAACCAGACCCTTATCTTCCCAGCGATCTAGTTTTCTCCCCCAGAGTCTCCCTCTCAGCCACTTTTATCTCTCAGTGCATGACAAGGACACTCAAACCATGGTGCCACTCAGGTTGCTTCAGGCTAACCGAGGATTTACTCAGAACACTCTTTAACCTGCCTCCACTTAAGCACAGAGATACAGGAGAGAGCCCACAAGGCTTTAGGACCAGCAGTTCCTGGCCATTAAGGCACAGTAAGGGGCAAGAAGGGGAAAACATTTCACCAAAGACCCTCAAAACCCAAGAGCTGTGCGAAAACCAGCAGCATAATCCTCTGAGCAAGCAAGAAGTTACAAAGTCCCACTCCATCCCCAGCAAAATCCTGTCTATCCTCACCTCTGCAGCCCCACATAAGCATCTTCTCAGCATCCCAAAGCCACGTTTTGATTAAGATGGACCTTCCCAAGAGGATACAAACATTTACCATGGAGTGAGCAATGGAATTGTCATGGAAAGGCCTGAGATAACTGGAGTTGATGGGATATCCATCCCATAGCAGCTTTCCCAGGGTACCCTGTGACCAGCCCAGGGCCACACCATCTCCTCCACACCAGTACAAAACCAGTCCCACCCAGCAACCCCCGGTCAGCCCCTCTTCACACAAGGTAACAGCAAAAAAACCCCTCAGTTCTATCCCCTCCCAGGGTTTTCTCTCCATTAATCAGCCTGCTAAACCGAGTTACCGAGCGTAAGAAAACTGAGCCAGCCACCCCTCTTACTCCAGAAATATCACAGCTGGCTGCTGCTGCTGCTTCTCAGAAACACAAGCAGGGAAGAGCAGAACTTCTCTCCCAGGTCACTTGGTATTGCAAGTTCTCCCACACCTCCAAAAGGTGGAGAACACCCTGCTACAGCCCAGGCTGCACACTGCTCCCCCCCCAACACTCCCTCTGCCACATCTCCCTTCCCCACACCTCAGGGAGGGGGTGGAACAGCCAGGAAAAGCATTTACATCTCTCTTCTTGCTTTATTTTTCCCACTGAGCTGTTAATTCCAACACCCACACGCTCAGGCGGCTCAGGGACTGAGGACCTCTCTGCCCTGCTGCAAGAAGAATGACTGTAAAGCACCATCCTGCCCAAACCTGCCTTAATCTAAGGGAACAACCAGAGCAAGAGCCCAAACCCCAACATCACAGACCCCCCAGGCATGCACACGCTCACCTCTGCTCCAGCTTCTCTGCCCCAGCTCTAGCTATTCCAGGTCCAAATTAACTCTCTCAGTCCTGCTGCAGGGTACCTGCACGCTCAGGGATCTGGTTTTTGGGCATCCTCCCCCTGGCCCCTAACAACCAGCTTTTGCACCCCTGTGAGCCTCCTGCCCTGGATGGAGAGACCCATCACTACAGGGACTGCTGCTGCTCAGCCTCCTGCCTCCCCCAGTTAGTTTTAGCTTAAACCAACTTGAAACTGGTTTAAACTACTAAAGCAGAAAAGAATAGCTGCCTCAGGTTTTGCTGTGATCTAGTGAAGTCGGTTTATATCTATGTTTATGTAGACCTCGGTCCGATAAATCCCTGGATTATTGCTTGTGTTTATAAGTGATTTATGTTAATTTAAGGGATTTGAATTTGCAACAGTGTAGACAAAGTGATGTTTCACACCAGGGCAAAATAAACAAACAAATCATGGAGTTGAGCTCTTAGACACCACTAAAACTGATTTCACATGCGCTGGCTCCTGCTCCTTCCCAAAGGAAGCACAGGAGACTCTCACACCAAGCTGTGCTGCATCCCCCAAACTGTCCCCAAGGGGCCTTTTAACCCAGTTTAAACATCCTGTATTTGAGTTGGGATAAAACCTCATTACGAAAGCTCTCTTTTCAGCTCAGCGGTGGATGCTCCCTGTTCCACCAGGCTCGCAGGGGACACGCCACAAATATTTCATCCTGCGCAGAGAGCCACGGTTAATTGATGCCCAAATAGCACGGAGAGCTCTCCCGAAGCCTCAGCACAAGGCAGGACACAGGGCCCAGCCATGGATGCAGGCAATGCTGAACAAGGGGTTATTTTTGGTGTGCACCAAATTCATAGATAACCAGTTCCTCTTGAATCCCAGCTGCTGTTGCCTCGACTCTGCTCAGGTCTGAGGGATTCTGAGCCGTGACCGTGCTTGAGCGGAGACAAGGGCTGAGTCATGACTTGAAAAAAAAAAGCCACTTCCCTAAAAATACACCCTGGCATCCTTTCGCAGCCCTGATAAACACACTGTGATTCCCTTTAGCACGTGGCTAAACAACCCCACATCCTCCAGCCCCTACCCACAACTCAGCCTGGGCTGCATCAGAGCATCATATAGGAAGGGATTCCTGCAAAACTCGTGCCCAGCGCATCCCCACTCCCATTTTCCAGCCTGGTCATGTCCCACCAGGACAGACCCCACCAGGCTGCCAGGTGCCCCCAACTCCGCTTGTTGTCCCCCCAAGGCACCGATGTCTCTGCAGGGGATGGGTCCACCGAGTCCCAGCCAGCCTCTCCTGCTGCTCTAATTGCAGTTCTGTGAGGTGGAGAGCTGCTGTAACCACAGCCCTGGCACGCTATAAAAGCACATAGAGAAACGTATGTGATCATTATGCAAAGGACTCGCTCCTTTATGGGGTTTAGATTATAGTTTATAATAGACGAAGCTAAACTGCAAAGCGCGTTTGGGTTTTATGGTCACCATAAACACGAGCAGCAGCGAGGCTGGGAAAGAACAGCTGGGCTGGGGGCATCGTGTCTCTGTTGGGATGTGGAGCAAACGATATCGGATGAACCCAGAAGCAAGAATCTTTTCCAAGCCCCATTGCCTTCTGCTGCTGCAGAGCTCATTCCATGGGGCAGAAGAGCAGCATCCCCCACCTGCATCCCCAACTCAGCCCTGAGAGCAGCAAGTCCCACTGCTGTTCCGTGTGCAGAGCAGAAGGAGAGGAGAGGGAGCCACATGCCCGTCTTTTATTTTTTTTCGGAAGGAATATTCCCCAGTGTGTGGCTCACATGTGCCCAGGGAACCCCTGAGCTGCAGCGGAGGGTGAAAGTGATGTCAGCCCAGCCACTCCACTCACCCACTTGGCTGCCAAGCTCATCTGTTACTGTGGGACTTGCCAAGGCTTCCAGGTTGGGAAGATCAAATTACTCAGTGCAGAGATAAGGCTACACTGGGGGAGGAAGGGAATGGGGGGAAAGGAGCTGTACGGCAGCTTTTTGTCACAGGGATGCAGAGGAGCAAGGAATGGGAAACGTAAGGAAACCAGCTGGGAATTTAGGTGCTGTATGGGAAAACGAAGAGGGTCTGAGCAGTGGAAGGGCATTATCTGTTTTTTCCTTGCCTTTGCTCAAGCTCTTTCACCCCCATTTCTGCGAAATAAATGCTGTCACCCTGCTAAACCACGTCCCAAAGTGCCACATCTACACATTCCTTGAACCCCTTCAAGGACGGAGACTCCACCCAGCCTGGTCCAAGGCTTCACCACTCTTGCAGTGAAGAAATTTTTCCCAATATCCAGTCTAAACCTCCCCTGGCACAACTTGAGGCTGTTTCTTCTCATCCTGCCACTTGTCACCTGGGAGAAGAGCCCAGCACCCACCTCACTACAACCTCCTTTCAGGCTGTTGTCTTTCTGCTGTTTCTAAGTCACAAAACCATCCAGCTCTCCACTGCCTGGCACGGCAGGCACAGCATCACCCCAAAAAGCTTCACAAGCCATCCCACACCGGTTGTGGAGCTCTGCTCTCCTCCAGATCTGGCTGTGCTTCAGGTCTGCAAGGATTTAATAAATATTTAAGCAAAATACTTTCAGACAATCCATGCACAGCGTGCGTTACTCACGTCGAGCACCAGAACTGGAGTATATGGAGACAGCCCAGTGGGTTGCCCTCTGCAGCCGGTCTGGCGCCAGCTGGGTTAATGATCAATGCTTTGCCCTGGCCACCAGTGGGCAATTTTTACTGTAACCAGCCCTTTGGAAAAAGAAGCACATATCTCTGCTCCCGGATAAATCTGCTGGCCGCTGACACGGGTTGCTCAACGATTCCCCGTGGGAGAATCTTCTCCAGCAAAAGGGATTTGAAAACACAACACGGGGATTTCACATGCGGCTGCTCGAGAGCCACCCCGGCCCTTCTCCTCCCCAATGTTCAGGACCAGGCTGTCCCAGCCACCCCTCTCCCTGCACTGCAGGATCCAAACATCCAAAGGGAGAAGACGAGGAGCCGGCACAGCCTGTGTGATGCCATCACCCGCGGGTGATGCTCCAGTGCCCACAGGAGCATCCCCTTGTGCTGCCTCATTCCTCCCTCTCTTGGGAAGCCCTGGCTGGGTCCAGGCTTTGCCCTAAACACTTCCACTACGAAGAAGCATCCCAGCCCTTGGTGGCTGTGTGGGATCCAGCTCCGTTCAAAGCCCTTAGAGCAGCAGCTTCTCCCAACAACAGAAGCGTCTTGGTCTGATCAGAGAGAAACTTTGCTGTGGAAGGGAGTGGAAGAGCCCCAAAAGCTTTGCTGCGCGGGGTGATGTAACCGCATTTCCCTCCTCAAAGATCCAGGATGAATTATTTAGGCTTGTAGTGCAGCAGCTTTGCTGAATTATTTAGGGGGATTTGGATTTGTAGGCCAATGAAGCAGAAGCAAACGGAGCTGAGCAGCACATTGAATAGTCCCAAGAGAGAGCCAGGCCCTTTTTCCTCCCTGGTAAACAGGAGGAAAGCAGCTTGTATGCTACTCTGGGTGAGCCCTGGGACTGAGGCAGGCAGAGTGAGACAAACTGCTTTTTCCAGCTGAATATTTGTTGCTGCTCAACTGGTTACTGGCATGTGTGCCGAGATAAGCATTGCATAACCCAGTGAGTAATGCGAGGAGGAGGAGAGGAGGAGCAGGAGGAAAAGGCTGCAAGAGGGAAAACCTCTGCTCCTCTCTACCCAGGGAGAAACCCAGCCTGGGCTCTAGGGCTGGGACAACACAGGGGGTTGGGATATTTCAGCTTTGCAGTTGATTTCTGTTTCTGATACCAGATTTAACGCCCAGCTCCAGCTCCTGCCTGCAGCCTGGGATTATCCTCTTGCTCTCCCCACCTTTGCCCACGGAGACACCATCGCTCCACAAACCATAAGCAGGGTTTGGAGCACACGATGCTCTAAAAAGATAATATATCTGGGGGTCTGTGTACAATCCGCCTTTTGTCTTGGATGCCCCGAGGAGCCGCTTTTTCCAGCTCTCTTTCTGGCCCTGAGGACTAGAAACCCTGTTTACTATCAGAGCAATGATGACACCAGGATGATGCTTTAGAAGAATTCCTGGTTGCATGAGATCTGGGCTAAACAAGGCAGACTCTGTGGTGTGAGCAGGGTGTTCAGCTAACAGAGCCCCCGATTAGCATTGCAGATCAATACCGAGAGCCACGCACAAACTTATCACTGTTTTGCAACCCTGCTGGGCAGAGGAAGCTGCTTTGTTTGACTGCAAAAGCAAAACTTTGCTTGGAGGCTCTGGGGACACAGTCTGGGCTTGTCTCTATTTTAGAACAAGGAAAAAGAAGAGGTGGAAGAGCTCCCAAGGAGCCGAGGCGGGCTCTTATTATCAGTTTTAATGGGAAAGGAGCAGATGAATCCCAGAAGCAGTAGAGGAAACATCAGTTTGGTTTATAAGCTCAGATGCAATGTGCTTTTCTCATGACCTTTGGGTTTTTTTTTTTTTTTTTTTTGCTGCTGAACTGGCTGGGATTGAAATCAGGGCTGCTGGTTGCTTCTCAGGACTCCAGGAAAGGGAGCCAAGAGTGAAGTCTGTTCTAAGTACACTTAAACTCACCAAGAGAAAGCTGCTGCAAGTCAGGGGAAGCCCCGTGGAGTTGAGTTTTCATTCCAGCTAGGATTTGCTTTATTCTACCTAAAATTACAGAGTGTGCAAGAAGAGAGGCTGCCAAGGGCCATGCGGGTGCCCCATCCTTTCGCTTGCCCTTAAAACTTGTCAGGAAGGGTAGGGTCAGAGGGGATTAACTGGATGGATTCTCTCCTCTGCCTCAATCCAAACAAGAAACATCCCCAGCCCTGGCTGGAAATCGCTTTGTGTGGCACAAAGAGGACAATATCACAGACACGTCGAGGATATCAGCTGGTGGCTTGGCCGCAGCGGGGCTGAGCTGATTAACATGCATCACACCCTGCACAACAGCTTAAAGCAAAGCCCCGACGACACATAAGTAGCCACCACCACCACCACCAGCCTCAGCCGGGATCCTCCTCGGCTGCAGGCATAAGCTCCTCTCTTGCACCTTGCTCCTGGGGTGTTTACCCACCTCCAGGATGGCTAAGCCAGCTTCGTTTCTGTTCTGCAAGATAGACCGTGTGAGCACACACACCTCCCTGGGGCTCCTCCACAATTATACCGAGCAGGTTCACAGGTTAATTGTCATTTGTAATCTAATCCACCTGCCCAGCCGAAATGATCAAACACCAGACACTCACTCTTCTCAGCTGCATCTCATCTCCAAATCCCTGGGCAGGGCCAAGCACAGCACTTCCCCGCAGCTGAGCATGTCAACCTACTGCGGGGATGCATTTTCAGCTTTTAATTTGCTCGGGAGCTGGTTTTCGGGAGGGATGAAGGCTGATGTGCCTGAGCACTCAGCAATCCCAAGGGTGAATCCCAGCCCTGAAGCCCCAAGTCCCTGCTCCGTCACCTACAGAAAGGCTCGAGCAAACTGAACCGCTGCCGGCTTTGTCAGCCTGCACTTTCCTGGGAATGGGAAATACCCAGGGGTGCAGTTGTGGGAAGCAAGCAGGGCATGTGCAGGCAGAGCAGCTCTGTCCCCCCGTGACCCCCTGGGCTGGGATGCTGTCCAGCTCCCGGGTACCAGGGATGCTCCTTCTCTACGCTGCCAGCACATCCCACCTTGGCCTCGTGTCTGTCTTGCTATTTCAGATTCGTGTGCAAAACTAAAAGTGTCCTCATTCCTGTTCCTTCAGCTACCGTGTCCTCTGACCCTCCAGAGCATTTTGTGGGATCATTTCCTCTCCCCAGACTTGCCTCACTCTTCCAATATTGCTTCATAGCTCTGTAGGGGGAAAAAAAAAGTCATTACATCCACCTACTTCTTGCTTTTATCACTGATCTAATTATCTTGTAATTCCCTTACAGAGCAGTAAATTAGTACAAACTTGGTTTAAGTTATATACAATTTCAATGGCTTTGTAAATAATTTGTTATTTAAAAAGAGGAAGAAATCCTGCCTTTGTCATTTCTGCTTATCCTTCATCTTCAAATATAAGGGAGGAAGGACTCTTATTCAATCTATCCATGGAAATCCACTTAGGGCTCTACGAGGGATGACTGCGCTGAGTGATTAAGGAGATCTAGTATCGAGTGGAAGGGATCAGGGTCTGACTCACGCACCCACTACCTGCACCGGCCCCGGCACTGGCGGCAGCAGCTGGAGGTGCCAGGCTCCAGGGAAGCAGGTGAGCGTCTCATCCACAAGTCACTGGATTGGATTCAATGGTCTTAAAGGTCTTTTTCAACCTACGTGGTTCTAGGATCAATGCAGCATCCTCAGCACAAGAAGGACACGGAGCTGTTGGAGCGAGCGCAGAGGAGGCCACGGAGATGATTCCTCAGTTGGATTTTGCTGGAGGAATTTGGAATCTCTCTGTTATGAAGGAGACAGGCATGTTTGCAGGGACTTCTTCTACGAGGGCTCAGCTCCCAGCATCAGGAAAATCCAAGCTCGGGGCCACAGCCACCCCGGGATGCAGCCAGGGATCTGCCCCAGCACCCCACAGACATTCACCCCACACTCCTCAAGAACCCAAACCTCCACCAAGGCCCTTTAATATTTCTCTCCAAGGCTCTCTTGTCCTGGGAATGCTTCCAGGTGACTCGGGGAGGTGAGGCAACACCACGTAGTCAGACTCGTTTGCGGGGGCGAGGGCGCAGCAGGCGGGGCGAGTGCTGACACGAAAGGATGAGCTGGTTGAGTTTCAGCCCAAGAGGATCCACTCCAGCACGAGGCCAGCGAGGTGGCGATATGGTCTGGGGGGGAACAACAACCCCCTTGCACCCAGCTAGGGACAGACAAGGGACACCGCGGGCTTGTGGCACCCCCTGTGCCCCCCAGGATGGTTAAACCCCTGAGCTCTTGGCTGCAAAATCTGCCCAGGTCAGGATGATTCCTGAAAAGCTGCAGATGCAACCACTGGCCCATCTGGTACAAATAACTTCTTGGCTTCACTGCCTTGTTTTGTTATGACTTGCTATAGAAACATGAAGGTCCGCTCGACTGAAAATGAATCATAATTCTTTTTTTGTGCCTTTTCCCTTTGAGTGAAATCCTGCTAAACCACTCCTCTGTGCTCACAGGAATCCACTTTCTTCTCCTTCTCCTCCTTCTTCCCCCTCTTCTCCTCTTTCTTCTTCTTCCTCCTTCTTCCTCACCTCATTTTTCAGCTCCCAAAATAGCAATTCCAGCTGATTGCTTTCAAGGCAACGAGGCACCCGCAGGATTGTGGGAGCGTTGCTCAAATCAGCAGAGAAACCAACTAAGCTGCCAGGAAACAATATTAAAAAAAGCAAAGGGGTGGATCTCATCTGCCGAGCGCCAGCTCCATAAATCAAAGCCCTGCGGTCTGTGCAGAGCTAAAGCCTCGCTTCTCCCATGCTCCACCCCGGCGTAACTATTTTCACTCCGTGTCAAATGCCGCGATAGTGGGAGCCGAGGGCTGGGATCGGGCACATGCTGGCGGAAGGCAGGGCAGCAGCACATCTCCCTGCTCTGTTTCACACCCCCTGCCTGTTCACACGGCAGCGGCTCGGCTTCTGCAGCGGGAGCAAAGCAAATCCTAGTGCTGAGCTCTTCGTGACTTGTGCCATTGGTTGGCACCCCTAGCACGCCAGGAGCCTGGTCCCATGGCTGATGGGTGCACAGCCCTGGTTTAAGATTAGAATCATAGAATCATAGAATCATAGAATCATAGAATCACCAGGTTGGAAGAGACCCACCGGATCATGGAGTCCAACCATTCCCATCAATCACTAACCCATGTCCCTCAGCACCTCGTCCACCCGTCCCCTTAAACCCCTCCAGGGAAGGCGACTCAACCCCCTCCCTGGGCAGCCTCTGACAGGGACCAATGACCCTTTCTGTGAAATATTTTTTTCCTAATGTTCAGCCTGAACCTCCCCTTTGGGACGGGAATGGCAGCAGCTCTCCTGCCGTTCAGCCAGACACCAGCTGCGATGTGCCAGCTCACCCTGGGGCTCCCACCTTCCCCATTCCCCTCCCCTGTTCCCTCTCGGCACTGAATGGTTCAGGAGGCGATGCAGGGCTTGGAGGAGCCTCCGTCTGCTCCCCAGTGCGGCTCAGGTGTGCGTTGGACCCACCCGGAGCCTCCTGGGCTGCATACCTGACCACGCAGCACCCTGCGCCGGGCAAGTCCAGATGTGCTGCCAACCACCCCGCGAATTCCTGGGCGCTGCGTCAGCTCTCGACGGCAACCAGACCTGCGCAGTGTGCACAGGCGGGAAACCTGCGGGAAGAGGTGAGGAAGAGGGAGGCAAACAGGTATTTCCCCAGGCGGAGGAAGAGATGTGGGAGCAGAACTGCACCTCCAACCCGGCTCCAGGCTCTGGGGAGCAGCGGGATGCTTGGAAAGGCACAGTGCCCGGGGGTGCCCGCTCCCGATATTGGAATAATCACACCGGCACCAGCAGGATGGGCCCTACCTGTGGATAAGTGCAGCCTGTTTGGGCTCCAGAAACTGGTACCAGGGCCCCAGGCTGTATCACTTCAGGAAAGTTTTAGCAGAGATGCTCAGGGTTTATTCCATAGTGCATCTCTCCACTCTGAAGGTGACACCGAGAGGGCTGCCCCCAACATCTGCACCTTGGCACAGTGATTCACAGCCCCGCAGGAGGTTCTCCAGCCTGCAGCATCCTCAGCCTCGAGCTTTTGAGATGACTTTTTAGCCTGGAGAAGAGGAGGCTGAGGGTAGACCAGCTACCTGAGAGGAGGTTGTGGAGAGGAGGGAGCTGGGCTCTTCTCCCAAGGGACAGGGGACAGGACGAGAGGGAATGGCCTCAAGCTCCACCAGGGGAGATTCAGTCTGAATATTAGGAAAAAAATTTTCACTGAAAGGGTCACTGGGCAGTGGCAGAGGCTGCCCAGGGAGGGGGTTGAGTCCCCTTCCCTGGAGGGGTTTAAGGGACGGGTGGACGAGGTGCTGAGGGACATGGGTTAGTGATTGATGGGAATGGTTACCTCGATGATCCAGTGGGTCTCTTCCAACCTGGTGATTCTATGATTCTATGATATCGATACCTGAAGGCTGCACTGTGTGCACACAGCAAACTCTAGCTGGGTTTGGCAGCGCTGGAGCCAGGATGGGAGCAGCCACCTGTGCTCGTGCTGCTGTGGCTCAGCTCCCCCTCACCCTGTATTTTTCTGCCTTTCTGGATGCACACGAGCACTTGCAGTGGAGCAGCCAAAGGGGGTGTCTTGTTTGAAGAGCCAAAGCCACTTAATTGAGCACCAAGCGTGAGCAAAACTCCTGTGCCAGCACCTGACAGTGCGGCTGGCTTTGCGCCTGGTGTAGCTGGAGTCGTGCCTCAGTTTCCCCATCCACACCAAGGCTCTTCCCAGCCCTCCAGCTCCCCGTGACCAGAGGCCTGAGCACCACAGCCTGATTTCTGCCGTGGGGACTAGTCCTGGCGTGAGAAAGACACACCCCTGCCCAGCCCGCTGCTCATCCCGTACTGGGGATAGTGGTGACTCCGCTTCAGGTCCTTGTACCAAATCAAGCAAAACAAGAACTTCAGCCTAGACTTTTCCCAGCTGGGCGAGCTCCTCTGGCTGCTTTCCCTGGGCTCTCGACTCTGTTCCTGAAGAGCTTTCCAAGGGGCCAAACTGATCCCAGAGCCGAGCAGGGACTGAACTGATCCCAGAGCCGGGCAGGGGCCAAACTGATCCCAGAGCCGAGCAGGGGCCAAACTGATCCCAGAGCCGGGCAGGGACTGAACTGATCCCAGTGCCGGGCAGGGACCAAACTGATCCCAGAGCCGGGCAGGGACCAAACTGATCCCAGTGCCGGGCAGGGACTGAACTGATCCCAGAGCCGGGCAGGGACCAAACTGATCCCAGAGCCGGGCAGGGACCGAACTGATCCCAGTGCCGGGCAGGGACTGAACTGATCCCAGAGCCGGGCAGGGACCAAACTGATCCCAGTGCCGGGCAGGGACTGAACTGATCCCAGAGCCGGGCAGGGACTGAACTGATCCCAGAGCCGGGCAGGGACCAAACTGATCCCAGTGCCGGGCAGGGACTGAACTGATCCCAGAGCCGGGCAGGGACCAAACTGATCCCAGAGCCGGGCAGGGACCAAACTGATCCCAGTGCCGAGCAGGGACCAAACTGATCCCAGTGCCGGGCAGGGACCAAACTGATCCCGGTGCCGGGCAGGGACCGAACTGATCCCAGAGCCGGGCAGGGACCGAACTGAATCCCGGTGCCGGGCAGGACGGGGTGCACCGATGATCCAAATCCGGCTGAGTTTATCCGAAGCATCCCTCACCTTTCCGTCTCCTTCAGCGTCTGCCCCGTCGCAGGGCGAGGAGCGGAACGCCGCCCCCCCCCACCCCCGCATCCCTTCCCCGAGCCCTCGGGGCCGAGCAGGGGGCGGGGACCGGGGCCGGGGCGGGTGGGGAAGGGCCGTGGGGAGCGGGACACAAAGGCTGGGGGGCTGCGGGGGGCGGTGCGGGGCCGCTGGCTCCTCCTCCGGCCGGGGATGCAGCCGCCGCCGCCGCCGGGAGCGCAGCGGGAGCCCCGCGGAGCGCAGCCTGCGGACCCCCGAGGTGGGAGAAACCCCAGTGCCGGGGCCGGGGGAGGGGGGAGAAGGGGCTGAGCTGCCCCGGGAGGCGCTCCCCGAGGGGGCGGGGAGCGGCGATTTGGGGGTGAGAAACGGGACGGAGCGCGGTCGGACCAGAGCCTCTCCCGGGATAAGGGCGGTTCTGTGCCTTTCCCGGGGCTCAGACGGATCCATCCCTGTCCTGGGACACAGCCTGATCTGTGCCTTTCCTGGGATACAGCCGGGTCCATCCCTATCCCGGGATAAAGCCGGATCCGTGCCTCTCCCAGGACTCAGACGGGTCAATCCCTCTCCCGAAATAGAGCTCAATCCGTGCCTTTCCCGGGACTCAGGTGGATCCAACCCTCTCCTGGGACACAGCCGGTTCTGTGCCTTTCCTGGGATACAGCCGTGTCCATCCCACTCCTGGGATACAGCTGGATTCGTGCCTCTCCCGGGATTCAGACGGATCTATCCTTCTCCCAGGATACAGCCGGATCCGTGTCTTTCCCGGGACTCAGCTGGATCCATCCCTGTCCCGGGACTCAGCTGGATCCATCCCTGTCCCGGGATACAGCTGGATCAATCCCTGTCCCAAGATTCAGCTGGATTCGTGCCTCTCCCGGGACTCAGCCGGGTCCATCCCTGTCCCTGGATACAGCTGGATCCGTCCCTGTCCCGAGATAGAGCTGTGTTTGTGCCTCTCCCGGGACTCAGTTGGATCCATCCGTGTCCCGGGACTCAGCTGGATCCATCCCTGTCCCGGGATACAGCTCAGCCACCCCGCAAGGGCAGGGCTGGGGCACACAGGGTGCCAGCAGAGCATCCCCGGCTTCCCCCGGGCTCTGCTCCGCCTTTACCGCTTCCCTCTGAAGTCTGGAAAACTTCTTTCCAAGGAAAAGAAGCAAATCCTGCGCGCTGGGCACCTCGGTTCAGGCTGTTTCTGCTCGCGCAGCCCCCAGGCTCCCCGGGAGGAGAAAAGAAGGAGCAGATGCCTTTGGTTTGTTGCCAGCAGGACTGAGCCATCCTCGGGAAAGGGGCTGCCTGCCCCTGGAAGGAATTATTTGTCGCTGTTGCCTGTGTGCGTGGGGTAGGTTGGGCAGCAAGGGGGTGGGCAGAGGGGGTGGAAGGGGATTAGCGAGCGCGGGGGGGCTTGTGAGGGCATCGGGTACCTCTGTGTGCGAATACTCCAGCTAGGGCTGTGTTGGAGGCGTTTTAGCCTTTCCCTGGCTGCAAACTCGCACACGGCCAGGTGTGTCTGTGGATGCTCGGCTCGGCGTGCGCTGTGCAGGCTGCAGGAGCTGCACCTGTTTGCTCGCACAGGTAAATGCACGGGGCGGGGGGGGGGGAAAGTCACAGCTGGCAGGAGGGTGCGCAGCTCTCAGGGTGCCTGCCGGGACTCCTGGAAAGCCAGGGATTAACCTCTGCTTTTAAAAGGAGGTTTTAAGGAGCACTGGGCTGTCACTTCTCACCCTGCGGATGCTCTGCAGTCGGTGCCAGGTCTGCACAGCTGGCAGCTGCTGACTCCAGCAGGGAATGAGCTCAGATCCAGGTCCCCAGCTCGGTGCACGATGCTCTTTTCTTTGCTGAGTAGTTTGCACCTCGATTTTTCTCACAGCTAGGGAGTATTCGGCCACGGGTCCAGGTTCCCGCTGGGGTGGGAGGAGGCTCCCACAAGCAGAAGTTGGCCCAGAATGGGAGGGGAGCCCTGACATCTCCCATCCAGACCCCCCCAGCCCTGATTCCCCTGCACAGCCATCCCCACATACCTTGATCCCAGCTGCATCCCTGCTACAAACCCCTTTCTCCCCAAGCAGTTTGCATTTAGTTCCCACTGTCCCCCTCTCCAGCACCCCCTGAGCTCTGTGTCAGCCCCTTCGAGCAGCACCGAGCTCCTCAGCCAAGACTGACCCGGCAGAGCAGCACCGAGGGGGCTTCTCTCTCTCTCCTCCTGTGCTCACAAATGAGCTGAGGCCTGCAAACTCCTTACACTTGTGACTCTGTGCACTCAGCAAAGGGACCAGCAACCCAACCCATTTTTCCCCAAGCAGGCTTGCGTTTCCGCAGTAGCTACCTTGGCTGCCCAAATTCCTCCTGAGAGCTTGTTTTCCTCGCTGAAGGCTGCAGCAAGTGGAATACAAGCAGGGAAAAGGAGTCCTCGTGAGTCTCCGCTATCTATCTTCCTGATAGCATCACTCCAGACACTGATTAACCTCCCTTTGAAATCGTTGCCAGGGCAGAGCCTGGCCCCAGCCTCCCACACCAGTCACGGCCACGCACCGTCGCACCCCATCACCCCAAACCCCTCCGTGTCGCACCGTTCCAGCCTTCCTAGCTCACCCCTTTGGGCTTTGCGAGGTCAGCAGAGACCCCCCCCCCGTTAGCCATTCATTCTTTTGCCATTAATACCCAGGGCCATTAACCGGTGGGACAAAGAATTGCAAGTGCAGAATCATCGGCGCAATCAGCGGTGGGGGCAATTAATGGCAGCTGCAGAAGTGAGCTCAGGAGCACAATCGCACGCTACGGGGGGTGCTCTCAGCTCCCTGCCAGGCCCCCCAGTCACACACACACACATGCTCGAGGGGTCACGCTCGCAGCCTTGACAGCTCCCTCGCCCTCAGAGCCCCCCGGCTGTGCCAGTGCCCCTCCTGCTCCCCAGGTGACCCCCTCCTCTTGACTCCACAGGCTGCTAAATTGGTCTTGAGTTATTCTTTTCCACCCACCCCTTAGTCACTCTTCCCTGGCAGGCAGCACCGCGGAGCAGTGGGAGGCAAATCAGTGTGGAACTTGAAGCAGGAAAATGAGATTTTTAAGAAAAGCCAGCTCCACACAGAAGTGGGTGTAGGGACTTCCAGGGCAGGCTTCTCGTGCCGAGGGTGCACAGGGCAGATGGGCCACGGCACCAGAGCCAGCCCAGCCCTTGCAGATGCTGCCCAGGAGAGCTGCTGCTGCTCTCCCATCCCGTGCCTCCTGCGGTCCTTGCTCTGATAATATCCTTAGCCCTAAATCACTGTTTTCCCCTCTCTGAAAGCCTCTGTTTTGCTGCGGGCAGGTACAGTCATGCTCAGGTGAAGCATCCGCGGCATGCAGAGAGGTGGGCAGCCTCAGCACAACAGGGAGCAAAACTCAGTTGAGAGCTGGATCGCGTGCCTGCGTTCCTTGAAACCATTCAGAAAGCCATTCCCATCTGCGACAGCGAGAGCTGAGCTCCAGGCTCGCTCCTCGGGATGCTCAGCCACCCCCAGACAGCCCAGCAGAGCTCAGAGCCTGCGGTGCAGGGTGCTGCGTGGACAAGTGTGAAAAGATAGTAGCACTGCAGCCCTTGCAGAAAACGGGTGCTGTAACTGCTCCTCGAAGCAACACAGACTGGCAGAGACAGGACTGGGACCCCGTACCACTCTGTAGGCTTTTCTTGGGCAGTGCTGTCCATCCCTGCACCCCGAGGCGTGAGACCTTAACCCTTCATCCCTGCACCCCAAGGCGTGAGATTTTAACCCTTCATCCTTGTTCCCCAAGGCGTGAGACCTTAACCCTTCATCCTTGTTCTCCAAGGCGTGAGACCTTAGCCCTTCATTGCTGCACCCCAAGGCGAGAGACCTTAACCCTTCATCCCTGCACCCCAAGGTGTGAGACCTTAGCCCTCCATCTCTTCACTCCAAGGTGTGAGGCCCTAACCATCTGTTCACCTCAAGGCGTGAGACCTTAACCCTCCATCTCTTCACCCCAAGGTGAGAGACCTTAGCCCTTCATCTCTTCACCCCAAGGCGTGAGACTTTAACCCCCCAGCGCTTAGGAAAAGCTTAGCACTGATGGGAAACTCTGAGGCTTTTTTTCCTTGTCCACCTACCACTGGCTTGGATTTGTGCTTATAGATATTTCTTTCTCTTGGGAAGTCTTAACAGTCCCTTCCCTCCAGCTTAATATATCGGATGTTCTGTGTTTACTGACTTTCCTTGGGTTTGCTGCGGTGTTTTTTTTGCAGGACCCCTGGAGGTGTGAGGTGTAGAAATCCCTGCAGGGACAGTGGGAGGCAGGATGCGGAGGAGCAGTGGAGCTCACAGCCCTCAGGTCAGGGAGAGCAGCGGGGCAGGAGTGGGCAGGACCAACGTGGACCATTGCCATGAGGGATTAGTTAAAAATAGCAGGGAACGTACAAAGGTTTGGCACGTGGGTCGCAAAGTCTTTCCAACACAGATTGTTCCCTACTGGTGGGTTTTATGCTTGCTCGCATTAAGAAAAGCCCCCCACCTCCCTAACTTGAGCTCGACAAATCGTTTCTAGGAAACCCTGAACGCGTGCACACACAGCACCCTGACCCAGGGGGAGGTGGAACTGGATGGGCTTTGAGATCCCTTCCAACCCAAACCATTCCGTGATTCTATGATTCCCCTATCTTGCTGGGTTTGGAGAGCAAAAATCTAGGGGAAAAGGACACCCTGTTGCACAAGCAGTGCCAGGATTACTGCAGAGCTGCAGGAGCCACTGCCCACCCTGCAGCACTTTGCAACCAGCTCCTCTCAACAGCAGCGCTCCGGTTCAGACCTTCCTCTTCCTCACACACAGAAGTTTTCCTCTTGAGCCAAAAGATCTCCTCTCTCCATTATCTCCTTAGCAATGCGAGGCCCCTGTGAAAGCCAGCTCCTTCCAGCAGAGGGTAGCAATGCGTGTGCACTCTCTCCGCCTTAGAATAAGAGGATTTTTAAGCATTTGTTTAAGAGCTTTATCTCCTGAGCCTCTGACTTGTGGAAAAACGAGCATCTCTCCCCCAAGGGGCATTGGCAGTGCCCAGATCTGAGAGCCAGAGAGGCTGCAGCTGGGCGCTTGCCTCCCTTGAGCAGCCTGGTCTGGTGTCCCTGTCTGCGGCAGGAGACTGGAACTGGATGCGCTTTAAGGTTGCTTCCAACCCAAACCATTCCATGATTCTATGATTCTCTTAAGTTGCCCTCGTGCAATGGCACAGAGCTATTTGCCAGCGGTGGCAATTCCCAAGAGCAGTTTATCGAGGTTTCCTGGAGGCAGGAGGGATGGATTTGGCCATCCCTTTTAGCAAGACGTAACGGCAGCAAAGCCAGAACCATCTCCAAAGAGATGCTCCTCTGAAACGCAAGGGCCTGTGCTTACTTCTTTAAACAATTAAATGACACCTCTGTGAGGCAGTTATGGATGATCTCCTTTCGTGGTTAATTGAATATTCCTTGCAACGTTGGTGTATGTTTCTCTTTTGAGAGAATTGCTCCGTTTGGCAGCCGGGCATTAAAGGGGTGGTTTTCACAGTGGCCAAGTTTAAAAAAGAAGAGGAGGAGCAAGAACTGGAATTGTCTCTTTCCCCTTCTGTGGCTGGTGCGTTGAAGCTTGATTGTGTAGAGCAGGGATGGGGACATGTAACACACTGGAAAGCAAGAGCTGACGGATGAAAAGACAGCAGCAGCACAGCAGATGCTTTGCCCAGCAAGGACTGAGATTGGCTCTTCCCAAATACGCAGAAGTTGCCTTTTCTCAGCCCCGACTTGGCTGAGCATCATGCAGGGTACAAAAACACCCAGCACTGAGACAAACCACAGCATAGCTGGTATGGAAGGAAAAGGAGCATAGAAATAACACGCAGCTTGGTTTTGGAGCTCAGATGCTGTGAAGCCAAGCATAGACTTGACAAGGAGAAGTTTACTTGGCTGGAAGATCTTTAGGTCCTGCCTCAGAGAAATTCTTTCTCTCCTAAGTCACTGCTAAGACAGAGATTGAGGGTTTTCAGCTGCTGCCAGGGTCAGTTATTTCCCCTCCTGTTTCTTAGAGGAGCAGGCAGAGCTTCCCACTGCTGCAGGCCTCTGGCTTTAGGAGCACATCCCAAGAGAACCAGCCCTATCTCAGCCTCTGGCTGCTCATACCCTCTGCTACCTGGCCGCTGCCAGTGAGAAAAGAGCAAGGGAAAGCAGATAATGGGTCCGTGCCCTCTGACAGTGCTCCTGATGCACATGAACCCAGCAAGGCTGAGAGAGAAGCAGCGCAGATTAGCTTTGTGAACCCAGATATACCAGGGAGGTACCAAAGACTCAAGGAGGCGAAGGACCAGAGGGGAGATCTAGATAGGTGTCCTAAGCACTTAGATAGCAGCCAGGGATGGTGGGCTGGGCAGTCGTGTTCAGCAGGAGCAAGGGAGACAGTACAGGCCATGCTCCTGGATGTTTTTCAATTGCTTGGGAGAGTAGGAGAGACATTAAAAGGCGAGAAGATTGCAAACAGGGCTCTGTCTCCATGGCAGCCTGCAGCTCCACTTCTAAATTTTCCCTGTGCATGAAGAGAATGCTTCTCCCCTGCCAGCTCTTGCAGGAGTTTTGCAGCAGAAAGAGCTTTAGTCCAGGTATTCCCTGGTGCCTGGGGAGGGACTGGCCGGTAGAAGACACCCTTAGCGCTACCATCTTGTCATAACCTGGGGAAAACGGGCTCCCTGTCCCTCGTTACTGTTCTATCCATAACGAGGAGTGCAGAGGAAGCCACATGCAAAGCCTTTGGGAGCGGAAAGCCAGGAGGAAAAGTATTTAGGGCTCCTCTCATGTTACATGAAGTTCTTGCTATTTTTAGCTGAACAGGCAGACCCTTTCCATCACTTAGACCCTAGAGAAAGCGCGTGGGAGACATGTAGGACACCAAAGCTCACCCACTGGGCTCCAGCTCTGCTGGTTACCAGGAGACACAGACCTCGACGTGTCAGTGCTGGACAGGTGGGAATGAAAGGACAGCATCTCTGCAACCTCCCAGCCACACTCAGAACCACCTGCGAGGTGTGTGGAGATGCTGAGCTGCCTAGCATAAGCTAGTCCCTTGCAATCAGCTTTTTAGGATGCTCTCCCCCTCCCAACCATGTTCACACCCTGGCAGATTGTGTTTTACAGGGTCGGAAATAGATGCGCAAGAAGGGGCCTCACAGATCCCAAGTGAAAGCCGTGCTCAGCTGTCACCCACCCCAGCACCAGCTGCTACCTCCAGACGGTTCCCAAAATACTCAGCCTGTGGTAGGGGTGCGAGGGCCCCCTCGCCCTCCTCTGAAGGAAGGAGAGGTCCTATTCCACCTGCAGGGAAGCGGGGCTGCTGTGGATGGTACCTCCCGCAAGGTCCTTCCTGGGAACGGGATTGTGGAATCATAGAATAACCAAGTTGGAAGAGACCCACAGGATCATCCAGTCCAACCATTCCCATCAATCACTAACCCATGTCCCTCAGCACCTCGTCCACCCGTCCCTTAAACCCCTCCAGGGAAGGTGAATCAAGCACTTCCCTGACTAGCCTGTTCCAGTGCCCCAGTGACCCTTTCCGTGAAAATTGTTTTCCTAAATTTCAGCCTAAACCTCCCCTGGTGGAGCTTGAGGCCATTCCCTCTTGTCCTGTTCCCTGTCCCTTGGGAGAAGAGCCCAGCTCCCTCCTCTCCACAACCTCCTCTCAGGTAGTTGGAGAGAGCAATGAGGTCTCCCCTCAGCCTCCTCTTCTCCAGGCTAAACACCCCCAGCTCTCTCAGCCGCTCCTCATAAGGCCTGTAAGATGCTCCCTGAGAGCATCTCCAGGCTGCAAAACCTCCTCCCTGAAACTCAAACCCATTAACAGACGGGTCCTGCCAGCAGCCTGAGATGATGCTGGTGGCCCGAGAACCAGGGCTGAGAAGAAGCTGTTGGGCTGAGAGCCGTGGCACAGCTCTGACCTGGCTGATTCCCACTGTACCTGCTGCAGGAGGGTGGCAATTATCCACTCTGGAGGTGTGCATCACCCTTCAGGTGTACCTGCCACAGCTCCAGCAAGTCCCCAGACCTACAAAAGACAAAAGCAGGGACCAGAGCATTTCTGAGTTTCCAGTTAGCAGGGCTTTAATTGCAGTATTAGTTGCTCATTAGTGGGGAAAAGACAGATGCTCTTAGGAATTAAGTAAGCTGACAAGATCTTTCTCTCCGCCCCAGGAATATTTAACTATGTCTCATACCAACATTTCCTTTGCAGCGGGAGCATGACTGAGATGGCTTGTGTGGGTGCTGAGCTGTTGAATCACTGCTGAGCTCCAAAATCCGTGTGACGCGAGGCTGCTGGCAGGGGCTGGGGGGGAAGCTGCGAGGAGGTCTGGGTACTTCTGGGTGGCACAGGTTGGGTGTCTTCATATGTGGTCACCGTGAAGTGGTATTTAACCTAAAAGGCAGCTAGAAAGCGTTTGGGCTCCAGAGCTGGGGGTGTCACCGGCAGGACTGAGGGTTGCTCGTGGAAATAGAGCTGCATCCAGAGCAGTGGAACCAGCAGGGCACCCACTTCCCAGTGCAGCCTTGTTTTAGTGACACCATCCCACCCCTGACCACTGGCCAAGCTGGAGGTGGGAGCAGGTTAAGCAGGTGATGGTTTGTCCCCCATCACCTCATCATACAATGAACCACAGCACCCCAGGACCGGTTACGCTGCCCCAGTTTGTTTTGCTCGTCTCTGGACTTGTAACTCGCCACAGGCCAGGGCAAACACCTTCTTTTCCTGGGAATAAAGGGCTATTGGCTGAGGTTGCAGCCTTTCAGCCGCTAGCAACAAGGATCTCACACACTTCTGTGAGATCCCTCTGGGGTTAGGGAGACAGAAAGGATAATTCATCACTTTCTCTACCCCACATATTTGCTGGTGCTAATACTTTGTGCTCGGGTTAACCGTCCAGTAAGCGTTTGCTGGAGGGAAAGCGCAAGGCTCTGCAGAAGCGCAGATGTCGAAAATCATGGGACTTTGCTGACTTACACCAATTTTCTGTGGGTTGAGCAATTGTCTCCAGGCAGGGATGGGAGCCTCTCCCCACTCAGCCAGGGCTCCCCCACAGGAAAACGCTGCCGTCTCCCTGCGGACGGACCAGACGGCGTGGAAGTGGGCAGGGCACGGCGGGCGTTGAGCCCATACCCTCTAAAGCTCGCTCTTCCAGTATGATTCATTGTTAATTTGAGAAATTCCTCTTATTCCAGTACTGGCTTCCCCAAGCATAGCTCAAGCCCTCGGTGCTACCTACATCACCACGTGGATGATTTTTTCTTCTAGTAAAGCCACTCGTTGACTCACTCCTGGTCAGGATTGGTGCCTCGGTTGCTCAATGGATGGAAGAGAGGTGTACAGAGCTCCTTCGGGCTCTTTCCAGAGCTGCAGGCACAGTGGTGTTGGGCTGACAGTTGGACTTGATGACCTTAGAGGTCTTTCCCAGCCTTGATGATCCTATTCTGCTGTATTCGGTGTCAACCTGAAAGGAGGTTGTGGAGAGGAGGGAGCTGGCTCTTCTCCCAAGGGACAGGGGACAGGACGAGAGGGAATGGCCTCAAGCTCCGCCAGGGGAGGGTCAGCCTGGACATTAGGAAAAATTTTTTCATGGAAAGGGTCACTGGGCAATGGCAGAGGCTGCCCAGGGAAGGGGTTGAATCCCCTTCCCTGGAGGGTTTAAGGGACTGGTGGACGAGGCGCTGAGGGACACGGGTTAGTGATTGATGGGAATGGTTGGACTCGATGATCCGATGGGTCTTTTCCAACTTGGTGATTCTACGATTCTATGAATTTTTGGCTTTTCCAGCAGAGCTGGCAGGAGGAAAGAAAGCAAAAGAGCCCTTGATCTGAGTCCCCGTCCTGGAGAAAGTGGGTGCAAAGAGGCAGCGCTCGGTGCTGCCAATGGGCTTCAGAAGGGACGCACATTGCCTCTTGTTGCTTTCTTTCCACCACAAACTAATTGCACCTTCATGTCCAGGGCCCACAGCGGGATCACTGCTTGCAAGAGCCCAGCTGCTGGGGGACACGGGCAGAGACGTGGCACCGTCTCCTGCTGGCACCGAGCCCACCCAGCTCTGTGCCAAAGCCGCTGCTGGCTCCTCTTAACAAGCACCAGCCCTTGGGTGTGAATTCTCTTAGTGTTCATTGAAACAACATTAAGTGTGATGGACTCCTGGGCTCTTAGTGGATGTAACATGTAATTGAGGCTGGTTATTCTTCATCTGGAGTGTCCCCCTTCGCTAATGGCAAATCAGGGCAGAACACATGGTGCGCCGCTTTGTGAGTCCCGGGCTCAATTCACTCCCTGCCTCCGATCAAAATGATCCCAATGAATGTCAATGAATGAGTGGGAGACAATGAATTAGAGTGAATGAAAGCCTTGTAACGGGGCCCTTCGCCGCACCGAGCCACAATTGAACACCACAAGGATGGTGTCTGTCTGGGCGGTGTTTGAATTCATCTCCATTAGCACGATTAGGGGGAAGATTACAGGGTGGGGGCAAGGTCAGCGCCGCTGATGGGGCTCTCCAAGCCCTACTGCTGCCATTTCTTTGGAGACAAAAAGTGAGCAGGTTTTTGGAGAGCACAGTTCCAGCTGGGCGTGGGGAGAGCAGGCTGAGCTCCTACATCTGAGCAGAGACAGGGAGGGTCCATCTCACTGGCCTGGTGTTCGTTAGTGTTTGGGGTTGGGGGTCATAGAATGGCTTGGGTATGCTGCAAAATTAATTCTGTGGCTTACAGAGGAAGGAATCATCCTAGAATGCTTGAAAGGGACCTCAAAGCCCATCCAGTTCCAACCTCCCACTGGATCAGGGGCTCCAAGCCCCATCCAACCTGGCCTTGAACCTCTCCAGGGATGGGGCAGCCACCCCTGCTCTGGGCAACCTGGGCCAGGACCTCCCCACCCACACAGCAAAACATTTCCCTCTGAGATCTCATCTCAATCTCCTCTCTTTCAGCTGAAAACCACTCCCCCTCGTCCTATCCCTGCATTCCCTGATCAAGAGCCTAGCTCCATCCCAGCTTTCCTGGAGCCCCTTTCTGTCTTGGACAGAAGGGTCCTGAAATCAGAACTCTGTTTTGATTGCAGATCCCAAATCCAGCTCAGTGCTACTGCTACACTCGCAAGGCTTGGATTGCCTTCACTAAAACATAAATCAGGTGGTCCAGGTAGCACAAATAGGGCTTTTTACTATGGAAATGTCCATATTTTCCCCTAGGGCCACATTCCTGCTGTCTCAAAGACCCAGATCACCCCATAAACCAGGGGCACATCACCTGGCAGCAATCGAAGGAAAGAGGAAGGAGGGAACTGCTGCTGCTTCTCTATTATCTCTGCATCTCCCAACAAACACCCAAACGTGTGGGCGCGCATCTGCACAGAAATGATGAATAATAATTGAAGAGGAAAAAAGAGTAGGCGAGGGAGTGCAGGAGAGAAGGAAGCGTTTGCATCGCAAGGGGAGAAGAACAGGATCAGCAGGGGCAGAGTAACACTGCGAAGCCTGGAAGGAAACGCATCGTCTCGCTAAGATGCCCTTTCTGGGGTAGGCAGGGAGAAAGCAGCCGCCTGGGAAAAGGGTGCAAGGAAGAGGGAAAGGCTTCAAAGAAACTGTGCTGTGAGGTGATAAGATTAAATTCCTGCAGCCCATTCAGAAAGGAGGCGACGGAGGAGAGTTACTCTCCCACATGCAACTGCAGGGTAGGCACAACTTTGATCAATGTGAGATGCCATTCATTTTCTTTCCCCCCCCCGCTTCTGCAAAACCAAGAGTGGGTGCACCTGAGCATTCAGCCCCGATGCTCTGACTTTAGCCTGTGGGGTTTATTGGGATTCCATCCCATGGGTGATCACACCGGACCCCTGAGCCACCTCGATGGGTTTTGTTAACAGCCCCTTGAAGCCCCAGGAATGGTCACGGAGTGCAGGCAGCACCCTTGGCACAGCATCATCCCGGGGGTCTGACCGGCACGGGGCTCGTGCCATCGTCCCTGCCACGGTGACAAAAGAGCTTTTGAGGGGCTCATTTGCCAGAGGCAGCAGAGCAAGAGGGAAAGGCTTGTGTCTTTTCTGGCTTTCTGTCCCTGTTAATTGGTGAGTGACAGCACAAAGCACGTCTCAAAGTAATCACATTTAGCACTGAGAGCCAATCAAGGCTGGGAGCTGCAGCCTTTGGGGACAGAGATGGGCTGGTACAGTGGAATTGCCATCGCCTACACAGACCCGCAGCAGACAACATGCATCCTACGGGTCCAGCCTGGATGATATCATAGAGTCACAGAATCACCAGGTTGGAAAAGACCCATCAGATCATTGAGTCCAACCATTCCTATCAAACACTAAACCATGTTCCTCAGCACCTCATCCACCCGTGCCTTAAACTCCTCCAGGGAATGTGACTCAACCCCCTCCCTGGGCAGCCTCTGACACTGCCCAATGACCCTTTCTGTGAAAATTTTTTCCTAATGTCCAGCCTGAACCTCTCCTGGTGGAGCTTGAGGCCATTCCCTCTCCTCCTGTCCCCTGTCCCTTGGGAGAAGAGCCCAGCTCCCTCCTCTCCACAACCTCCTCTCAGGTAGCTGGAGAGAGCAATGAGGTCTCCCTTCAGCCTCCTCTTCTCCAGGATAAACACCCCCAGATATCCTACAGTGCTGTCTGCAGTGCTCCCCATGGTGTGAGCTTGTGCCTACAACCTGGGGGGCAGCGCGGTGCCACCAGCCCTGCTCACCCGGGCACCCATCGCTCTCCTGCATCTCTCCCCACAGCCTGGGCCACCCACCAGTACCAGAGCATTTTCAGACCCTGCACCCTCAGCATCACTTATATCTATTTTTTGCACTTTGCAATATGCCTAAACCCACCCAAGCTGTGACTGTTGCCAAGCATGCAAAACCCCTCAAAATCTACATCTATCTAAATATAAGCACACGTACATAAGGACTGGGTTTTGTTTGGCTCAGCAAAGCAAGCTGGCTCCCTGGGGAGTCGCTGGATTTGACACAGAGGAAGATGCAAGTGTGGAACCCAGAGGCTGAACAAGAAAGGTGGACAATTTTAGCACTGGTGAGGCTGCATCTTAAATCCTGGGGCCCATCAGTTTTGGGCCCATCACTACAAGAAGGACATGGAGGGGCTGGAGAGCATTTGGAAGAGGGAATAGAGCTGGGGAAGGGGCTGGAGAAGAAGCCTTATGAGGGGTGGCTGAGGGACCTGGGGCTGTTTAGCCTGGAGAAGAGGAGGCTGAGGGTTTAGCAGGCACAGTGGGGTTGGGCTGACAGTTGGACTGGATGAGCTTAGACGTATTTTCCAACCTTAATGACTCTATGATTCTGGTCTCCTCTTCTGGCGCTGCCTCAAACCTAGAGCAGCAGCCTGTGCTCCGTGTGCTTCCAGCTGCGCTGTCTCTAGAGTCTCTCTTTCTGCTAACACTGTGCCTGAATGCCAACTCCTCCACAGCTTTCAAAGCGTTCGTTTTTAAATCGAAAAAGAGAAGAAGAAAGACATGCCCAACCCTCTCTCAGGCATGTGTAGGAGGGCTGGGATTGATTGAAACGCCTCCTGCCAAGAGGCTGGAAAGTCCCAGCTCTCCCTCCCCACATTTCTTCTCTCTTCTGCAGGCGTCCAAAAACACGAGAACACATCTATCCAGGGTGTTCTGACCACAGTGACTGCAAGCCTGGCATCCCCGGAGCAGGGGGTCCACGCGCCCTGTACTGCTCCGCGCTTTGGAGCATCGAACCTCCCTGACACCCCAACCATAGGTGGATGCAAATATACCTGCTGCTTTTCTCCCCTGCACACGTTAAACCCCGTCTCTGCGATGCTGTCGCTACAGTTGGCAGCTCTGCTGCTGCAACGCTGCCTTTTCTCTTCAGCAGGCACTTACAAGCGTGATGTCGGGAGCCTCCTGTGCCAATTATCCTGTTCCCTGCAGCAATTCCTCCCCCTCCACGCAGATTATGCCTCTTACCATGTAGAAGTGAATGAAGCCGAAGTCATTGATCACTTTTAACACATCAACATCCAAGGCGGCAGTTCAGACCTTGACCCTTACTTCTCTTAATCTCCCCAAAAAGGATTTGGGGATTAAAGTGGATATTCCGCCTTCCTAGGACTTCTCTTTGACAATTCATCAATGTGGGTCCTTAGGGCACAGGGGAAAAAGGAAACAAAGCTGCAGGATGAGGTTTTGTTACCCTGTTTGGGATGCAGAGAAGCTTGCGCTGGAGCAGATGTAAGGTAGGACATGAGGAAGAATAGGAAAAAACATTGGAGCCGCTCTCTAATCCTTGAGGGTGAGGCAGGGAGGATGCACTGTGCCTGCTCATCCTCCACCACCCAATCCGCTCCTGCTTCCAGAGCGCATTTTACTCCCAGGACACCTGCTGAGGGGATGGGAGCCCAGCACAGGGCAGCTCCAGAGCAGAGCCAGACCGCGCAGTGCCGACACAGAGCAGGAGCTTCGAGCTGTTCTGCTGCAGCAGAGAGCAGAGACGTTCCCTGTCTCATAGAATCATGGATAGAATCATGCAAACGGGATTTAGCTCATTTTGACTATGCACTAACCTCTGCCTACGTGCAGCTCTTCCCCCTTCTCATCACCTCACCCTTTAATTATCTAGATAGAAGGTGCATCACCATTATAGCCCTGACACTGGGAACAGAGAGTTGCAAAGGCCACTAGGAGCTGGGATTTCATTTTACACTTTCCCTCGCCCCCCTAGCAAAGAGAATTAATGCACAGCCCCGCATACCTCTGAACCCTAATCACAATACTTAGCGCACACAAAACGCCTCTCATCTTCTTAAGTGCTGCGCAGGCATTAAGCGTAATTAAGCCTCACAGCATCCCTTTTCAGGCAGTTTAAGGGGAGCAATGAAAATTGGAGAGAAATCGGGGAGCGACAGGCTGATGATGCACGAGAGGTTGTGACCGCGGCTCGCAGTGGCTGTCAGGAGATGGGATCTACCTGCAACACAACAAGAGGAACAGGCGCTTGTTGAAATTACCTATTGGCTACCTAAGGATCAGTACAAATCCCTTTTCTTCCTCTCCTTATTTTTAGAGAGACTCATGTGTCTCATAACCCTCCTAGTTTCATCTGGGTGCACCGTACCCAAAAGCTCCTGATGAACCCTGGGGTGCAGGGCAGGATGCGCCCAGCCAGCCTGGGGGGACACAGGCACCTCCTGGGGGACTCCTGGAGGCACAGAGGAGAGCTCAGCTCTTCTCTACCTGCCACCTTCCTTCACTTGGGGCTTGGGTGGAGGACAGAGGAGCAGCCCTAGGCTAGTAGCAGGGTACCAGCCTCAGCGAGCATCCCTCTCCCTTTGCACACACCCCAGGACCGAGCAGCTCATCGGCATACACCCCTTGAGCCTTTCCCAGCCACACACGTGGGAATTGTGTACACGCAGCCTTCGCACAAGCTGCTGATGCCAGCTCATCCCCAGATGCGTGCGCAAGGCACGTGTTTACACGCTTGTATCATCAGGAATCACCCCACTCCTGCCGATGCCCAGGCCACGGGGTGCAGCATCGCGCCCCTTTCCCAAGCTGCTTTTCCTCACCCTTCTGTCTCTTGCCTCCCCCAGGCTCTCGGCTCCCCGGTGCAGCGAGGTCTTTGCTATGATCGCAGCAGCCGCCGGCTCTCCCCGCTGCCCGGACCCCTCGCCGCCTGCCCCGGGAGCAGCATGGGCAGCGTCAGTAGCCTCATCTCCGGCCACGGCTTCCACAGCAAGCACTGCCGAGCCTCCCAGTACAAGCTCCGCAAGTCGTCCCATCTGAAAAAGCTCAACAGATACTCGGACGGGCTGCTCCGCTTCGGCTTCTCCCAAGACTCCGGCCACAAATCCAGCTCCAAAAGCAGCAAGAATGAGGACTTTTTTTACATCAAGGTCAGCCAGAAGGCGCACGGCTCCCACCGAGCAGACTATACCTCGCTTGGAGGCGGGGAGCTGGGCGGCCAAGCCGGGACGAGCGGCATGGACTTCGGGACACCCACACCGCAGAAGCTGATGCCTTTTCCCAGTCAACTGGAAGTGGTTAGTAGGAAAATTCCTGGTGCTACTGGGATTTTAAGTGCCCTCAAAGCAGGTGCAGGTCCCACTGCTGGGTCGTCCTGGTCCAGAAGACTCAGAGGCACCAGTTTGTGCCGAGAAAGCAGGAGGAGAGATGCAGCAGGGAGGTGCTGAGGTCACTCTGCCATCAGGGATTTGGATCAGCAATGATCCGTATCCTTTCATTTCCAAACATGCTGTTTGCCTCCCAGTTTTTATAGAATCATAGAATAACCAGGTTGGAAGAGAACCACAGGATCGAGTCCAACCATTCCCATCAATTACTGACCCGTGTCCCTCAGCACCTTGTCCACCCGTCCCTTAAACCCCTCCAGGGAAGGGGAGTCAACCCCCTCCCTGGGCAGCCTCTGCCAGTGCCCAATGACCCTTTCCGTGAAAATTTTTTTCCTCATGTCCAGCCTAAACCTCCCCTCCTGAGCTTCCAGCTCCTGGTGGAGACCCAGGCTATCCCCACCATGGGGGTCTCATTCTTGGGGGTGGAAGGGATGGGGGAGAGGAGATGACGTGGTGCTGATGGGCTCTGCTCTTCTCCCCAGGGCGCGGAGAAACCAGCCGTGCGACCCACCGCCTTCAAGCCCGTGCTGCCCCGCTCCGGCGCCATCCTCCATTCTTCCCCGGAGAACGGGGGTCACGTCTCCCAGCAGCTGCATCCCCCGGACAAAGCCAAGGAGCAGGAGCTGAAGCCGGCGCTGTGCTCGGGGGGTCTGTCCGACTCGGGCAGGAACTCCATGTCCAGCCTCCCCACCCACAGCACCAGCAGCAGCTACCAGCTCGACCCCCTCGTCACGCCCATGGGGCCCATCAGCCGCTTCGGGGGCTCAGCCCACAACATCCTGCAATGCGCCGTCATCCAGGACAGCAACATGATGAGCCTCAAGGCCATGTCTTTCTCCGACGGGGGCAACAAGATCCTCAACCCTGGCAAAGCCTCCCACCACCACGCTGCCGAGAAGGCCACCTGCATCCGTTCTCCCCTCTCCACAGATGAGTCCACCATCCAGGAGCTGGAGCAGAAGCTGCTAGAAAGGGAGGGGGAGTTACAGGAGCTTCAGTCCAGTTTCGAGGAGAAGGAACTCAGCTCCTGCCAGGCTTATGAAGAGAAGCAGCGGCGCTGCAAGGAAGAGCTGGAGGGCCTCAAGCAGAAATGCAACAGCAAGCTGAAGCAAACTTCGCAGAAAACCCAACGGACGCAGCAGGTCCTTCACCTCCATGTGTTCCAGCTGCAGCAGGAGAAGAAGCAGCTCCGGGAGGAGCTAGAGAACCTCCTGAAAGAGCAAAGCCTGCTGGAGACCAAACTGAGGTCCTACGAGAAAGAGAAGACCAGCTTTGCCCCGGCGCTGGAGGAGACCCAGTGGGAGGTAAGTGGGAGCACCAAGAGGTATCTCGGGCTACCAAAGCATGGAAGGCGATAGCTGTGGCAGCAGCAATAAAGCACACAACCCATCTCCATTTCCATACCTGCATCCAGCAGCACCCCAGAGGCTCTGAGCAGAGCAGATGGTGCACACACAAAGCCCAGGCTGTAGGAGATAGAGATTAAAGCTGAGGAGAGCCCTTGTCTGTTGTGTTATAACTTATAATTGAGTGACTCGCTGCCCTTCTTAACCCCTCAGCACTTCACATCATACAAGGAAACAACCACTGCATAAAGCCCCCAGTCATTAGAAGGGCTTCGCTTTCCAGCCTCCAGCACAGAGTGTTTCAGGCTGCCTGCCCCAAAGGAGCAGTAAAGCTGCCTTCCCACGTGTAAATAGGAACTACCAGGACTCACTGTGGCCATTTATTAGAGAGCAATAAAACCTTCCACTCTCTCCTTAAGCTTAATTTTCCTGCTGATTGGGTATCGCTGCACGAAGATGCTGAAAATACACACAGATATTGTTTCATTGTGGCTGTACGGGGACAAGCTCAGCTCTTTCCCTTCAAGGAGCACGGTGATCACCTTCACTTCCTTGCAGGCGAGGATTTCTCAGATCATTTTCAGCATCTCAATTTCATTAGCTCCCAAGCTGATGCTCCCCGGCCCCTCAGGGTACATTAGGGAGCCACTTTTCCAGGGTGTTCGCAAGCCCTGCTGAAATTCCAGCCGCAGGGTCCCACCAAGTGCAGCTGGATGCTGGAAGCCCAGCAGCTGTCTCGGGGAGCAGCTGTACCAGCCGTGCTTCCATAGAATCACCAGGTTGGAAAAGACCTCTTGGATCATCGAGTCCAACCATTCCTATCTGCTCCTAATCCATTTTCCTTTAGGCTCCAGCAGGATCACAGAATCATTAAGGTTGGAAAAGACCTCTAAGCTCACCCATTCCAACCGTGCCGACCAAACCGCGTCCTCAAGTGTCACATCTACATGGTCTTTGAACCCCTCCAGGGATGGAGACTCCACCTCTGCCCTGGGCAGCCTGGGCCAGTGCTTGACAACCCTCTCTATGAAGGAATATTTCCTAATAGCCAATCTCAACCTCCCTTGGTGTAACTTGAGGCCATTTCCTCTCATCCCATTCCTTGTTTCTTGGGCCAGTTTTCCTGTAGGACTTTGAGGTCTCCACGTAGCAAATGCCAGCTGTGCCCAGCATGGGTGCTGCAGGATTTCTCCAGGGCGCAGCCCTAACTCAGGTGCTTCCCCCCCTCCAGGTGTGCCAGAAGTCGGGGGAGATCTCCCTCCTGAAGCAGCAGCTGAAGGAGTCCCAAACAGAGCTCAACACCAAGACCACCGAGATACTCAGCCTGAAGGCTCAACTGAAGGAGGTGAGGATGAAGATGGAAGGGCTGGAGATGAAGACCCAGGACCTGGAGGGCTCCCTGCGTACCAAAGCCATGGAGCTGGAGGTGTGCGAGAATGAGCTCCAGCGCAAGAAGAACGAGTCCGAGCTGCTGAGGGAGAAGGTGAATCTGCTGGAGCAGGAGATCGTGGACCTGCGGACGGAGCTCGCCATCCTCAAGGAGCAGCTGAGTGAAGCCCGGGAGATGGCCAGGCCCTGTGCCGTGGTGGACAATGCTCACGTCCTTCAGGGAGAGCTGGAGAGGCTGAGGGCAGAGCTGAAGGCTGAGCGGGACAACAACGAGCAGATGACCTCCAGCTTCCAGCATGAGCGGCAGACGTGGAAGGAGGAGAAGGAGAAGGTGATTCACTACCAGAAGCAGCTGCAGCAGAGCTACCTGCACATGTACAAGAGGAACCAGAACCTCGAGAAGATGCTCCAGCAGCTCGCTGCGGGGGAAGATGGCAAGGAGCCCATCGAGCTGGACATACCCGGTGCCGACGTCCCTTACGAGGACATCATTGCCACCGAGATCTGAGCCAGGTCTGCCTTCTCCTCCTTGCAGCTCAGGGGTGGGTGTCTCTTCCAGAGGAGAAGCTCTGCCCCGCAGCTCGGCGTGCGCCTTGTACAGTTCAGATGAGCCATGTATTTATTAGCGGAGCTGGCGGCCCGGCCAGCCCTGCTCCCCTCCCTGTGTCGCACCACGGTGGTGCCCGTTGTGCTAGAGGTGAACAAGCAACTCGTGCCAGTGGTGACGTGCCAGCAGCTCCCCCTCGCCCCAGCAGCGTCCCTCCTGTCCCCTCGTAGGGCTGAGAAGCCGGTGATGGGGGCAGTCAGGGACCAGGACTTCAGCAAATAATCTCCCATCCGGTAACGAGATGATGCAAAACTCCCAGGGGATGCTCTGCTCCAGGCTTGGTGGGATCCCATGACACCACGTCCCTTCCCACCATCTTCAAGAGGAATCGGCCATGGAATATTTCCAGCCACTCGCTGCTCACAGCCGGGAGGGAGGCACCGCGCTGCTCTCACACCTCCTTAACCTCCCTGCAGGTGAGGGGCCACCTCCTGCCACCAGTGCAGTCTTCACATCCACTTCTCCCATCCTTCAGCAGCTGCAGTGGCTCGGGAAGGAGCCACACACCCCACCACCCCCTCCAAAATCAGCTTTCACTCACGAGCACAGCTCACCCTGCACTCCTTTGGTCCCTTGGCCATGGTCGCACCAGCACATCGCTCCTCCCAGGACCCGCACAACCACGGTGAGCCCAGCATTCCTTGGAAAAGGACTCCGTGTTCCTTTTTTCCAGCTGCCAGATGGGCAACCGGATTTAAAGGATTAACAGAAATCTCCAAGCCGCAGCCAGCCCCGAGGAATGAAGGGGGGAGCTGGTTGCGTGTGTCCCATGACCCCACATGCTCTCACTCCCTCACTGCGACCGGCCTTCCCAGGAAACCCGGCTGCCTTATCTCCTCCCGTGCCCTTACGTCCATGGGATCTGGCCAACAGGAGCAGGATAAAAGCCCAAACCAACCACTTTCACTTTGTTTACTACCCAAGCTCTTAATATCCCCCTCCTGTCACCAGCGAGCGGGTACCAAGGCTCCGCTGCACATCTCCAGCGGCGACTCTGCTGTCCCTCCTCGGCAGGGGATCAGCTGGCATCCAGCTTGCTGGGATGGAGGTTTCCAGCCAGGATCCCTTCATGCCTGCACTGGAGTTTTTACTCCAATGTGTTTGTTGACCCATGAGCGAGCCGGGCACCAGCCCACGAAGCCCCATCCCAGGGTTGTGGAGGGAATTCTCACACAATCCCATGCTGCAAATGTGGCCAAGGGCTCCAAGCTGTGCACGAGCAGCGAAAAATCAGTGTTCCTCACCCTGCTCAAGCCAAGCCTGGAAAGGCAACACATGGAAACCAGTCTGTGCCTTCTGCACCCACCCCTGAGCACCCTGTTCGTGCCACCCCGGGGCATCCTGCAGCCTTGGTGCTGGCACATAGCACAAGCCAATCCTTAACCATGGTCCTCTGGAGAAAAGCCGACTTCAAATCCCGGTTCCAGCCCCTCAGCCGTAGGTCGGGGCCACACTGGGTCAGCCAGGCGGTGCCCAGACCTGCTGAGGGATGATTTGAAGACCAGGAGTTGAAGGGCAGCACCCAGCGCACGAAGCCAGAAGGGATTTTCTGCATCATCCAAGCCTCAGCCCCGCACCGAGGGCTCTGCACCCCCTCCACACCCGGCATCGCAGCCGGAGGGCAGGAACCAGGAGCTTTCCAGTGCCAAACCCGCGGGGCGCCGAGGGGAGCAGAGCCCTCCTGGCTGCCCCATCGCGCGGCTCCCCTGAGCCCAGCCCTGTTCCTGCTGCCCCCAGGGTCCCCGTCCCGCTGCGTCCCCCCCAGCCAGCGCTGTATGATGTGATTGCTGGAGGCATCGCCGTGCTGCCTTTGCACAACGCTGTGTGTGACCGTCCGCATCGCAGCTCTGTCGCCCCCGGCGTGGCCAGCCAGGCTCAGCCTGTACATATAATTATTTTTCTGCAGGCTTTTTTTTTTTTTTTTTTTTTTCGGATGTTCTTTCTGGTGCCCGATGTAATTTTATGTTTTTATTTATAAATAAATTTTTTAAAACCTACTTCTCCTCTCCGAGCGCCCAGAGGGTTTTCGTCTCCAGTGAGAGCGTTGCCATTCCCCTCTCTGGGGCACGTCTCAACCCAAGCCACAAGCCATTTATCACTCCGAGGTCCCCTTTGGGGACATCCTTCCACCTGGCCCTGTTTGTTTCCAGCCCCACGAGCGCTTTGCTGCGTGGGCGAGTGGCGTTATCTCCGCTCTGCAGCTGGGAGAACCCATGCATGGAAAAGCAGATCCGTGAGCACCGAGGGATTCGAGAGGAGGGGATAATCCTGCCTGGCCCCGCTCCCAGCTCACACCTCAGGGGCTGCACCCTCCTGCTCTGTGTGGAAAACCAATTTTCATCCCCGTCCCGTGCACCTCAACTCCCCAGCACCCCAGGACAGGCAGGGTCACCTCCGCAGGAGAGCCGAGAAAAACAATTACAGAGGAAGAGAAAGAGAGAATGGAAACATCTTAATGGAACCAAGGACATGTTTTGACTACTTAAGCTGTTTTTTCCCAACTTGGAGTCTGTTCACACTGCACAGATCTGGTGGTTTCACAGGTCTAAACAGCAGTGGGGGAGGTAAAAGGGGAGGTTGTGGGGCAGAAAATCAGGGGAAACACTCAAACTGCAGGAAACACTGCTCATAGAATTAAGGAATGGTCTTCTCCAGGCTCTCTCAGCTTGCCCTCACACAGGAGGTTCTCCAGCCCTTGGATCATCTCCGTGGCCTCCTAGACTCGCTCCAACAGCTCCGTGTCCTTCCAGAGCTGGACCCAGGGCTCCAGGTGGGTCTCACAGAGCAGAGCAGAGGGGCAGGATCCCCCCCCTCCCTGCTGCTCCCAAGGCTCTGGATGCAGCCCAGGACACAGTTGGTTTCTGGGCTGCAAGCGCACGTTGCCGGCTCACGCCAAGCTGCTCCTTCCCCAGCGCCCCAAGTCCTTCTCCTCAGGGCTGCTCCCAATCCATCTTCCCTGCAGCTTTGTGCTGGGGTTGCCCTGACCCAGGTGCAGGACCTCGGCCTTTGCGAGCCTCCTGAAGGTTATTATATTCATTATAATTCATCCTGCCCCATCTGGCTGTTTCCACAGAGCAGCGTGGGGGCTCATGCCATGCACAGGCTGCTCCTCGCCCTCCAAAAGGGCACTCGGCACTGGCACCCGCTGAGGCTTTCCAGGGGCAGCTCGGCTTTGCTCACACTGCCTGAGGCGTGAGAGAAATTTATTTTTAAAGCCCTTGAAGCCTGAGAGGAGGAAACAGATAGAAAACCATGCATGAGGGTTCTTTCTACTGAGCAGCACCTTCCGTTACGAATCACCTCCGAGCATCTCCTGGCCCTGCTGCGGGATGCTGCCAGCTCCGACAAGCCCTTCCCAGACCTCCCCATGTGTCTGGGCAGGGGAGGAGTGAAGAGGAGACCCTCAAGCTGGCTGTTCTCCCAGGGGACGTCCCTGTCCTGAAGAGGTCACAGCCAGACCACAGATTGTGCAGCGCAGCAAAGCGGAGACTGACCAGGGCTGAGCTGGAGGAGTCAGAGCTGGTCCAGGAGCGAGCACAGCACCCCTGAAGGCACACAGGAGACCTTCTTTGCAATGCCCAGGATGCTAGGAAACCAAAACCTCGTCCCTAAGGGCCCTAGGCTGCTTCTTCCGTTAAATCAGGGTCCCACTCCTTTTCCACCAAAACTGTAATGAGCGACTGATAGGAAAAAGCTGTGTCCTCCCCAAATCAGGTGATTGGCACCACCTGGCCCTCGCAGGGCTGTTGTGTGCCAGGAGGAGGCCTAGAAGGGAGACACAGCATCAGTGTTAGCAGGCTGTGAGACTCCGAGGCATGACTAACAGCAGAAGACATCCTCAGCCAGGACAGCCTGGTCCCAGTTGCCCTGAAAGGAGGGAGCAGAAGGACCTGATAATACTGGGGTTAAACCATTTCCTCGTGGTACCCAATGCTTCCTCCGTGAAAGGCTGAACAGGGATGGGATGGCATCAGCGTGTGCTGGAGCTCCTGGGCTGAGGAAGCATCCGAACACGAGGGCACCGGGAGCTCAGGTGGTGGGGAGTAAAACAGAAGAACCAGCACCAGCTCCTGCATCCCCCTTGCAGTCACTAGCGCTCGCTCCATGCCCTCTGCCCCACGGTGCGAATGTTGGGGGGTCCTGCGCAGGGGCAGGAGTTGGACTCGATGGTCCTTGTGGGTTCTTGCAACTCAGGACATTTTATGGTGTTCTCTGCCTTGTCTGAGCTTTGCGTTAGCTCAGCTCCAGCTGCTCGAGCGCCAACCGTCTCAAACAGAAGGAGTTTGAATTAGCTGTTGAACTAATCAGCAGATGCAAATAAGCTTCAAGACAGAGAAAAGCTGATTTGCATCTTCTTTTAACACCCTGGTGCCACTACACCAGTTTCTGGCTATTGGGGGGAGCAGAGTCAGCCCTAAAAATCTCAGCAGGGACAAGACCAGGGCTGCCTTTGAAAGAGCAATTAAACCAAGCCACCTCTCTGCTCACAGGGTGAGAGAGGGTCGGAGGCAAAGCTGCTTTTGATGTGCAAATAACCTGCAGCAGCTCTCCCCACCACCAGCCTTACATCTGCCAGTCCCAACCGAAAACCCAAGGGGCAGGGTTGGGGGGGAGCGTGTCCAATATTTGCTCTCCTCCCCTCCTCAAAGAGCCGACAGCTGGCGTGTGCTCCTCGGAGGGCTCTGACTGCCTGACATCAGTTGGCGAAGGGGGATCAGACCCCCAGGCAGCCCTCATTGCTTAAAAAAATAAAGGGAGGGGAAAAAAAAAAAAAGCAAATAGCGTGTAAATGCGCTCAGGCAGCAGCTGGGAGATCAGCACGTCCCATTTAGCACGGTACCTGCTGTCTCCACGCCATGAAATATCGGGCTGTTTGTTTAGCATCCGACAAAGCCCCGCGCCAGGAGGTGCCCCATGAACCCAGCGCCACACAGATGGGCACCCGTGCCTCCCCGTGCCCAGCACCCCTTTGCTTTCCCTCTTCGTTTTCCTAGTTAAGTGCTATGTTCTAGGTGCTAAAATTAGCTGTGCTGCAAGCCCCAGCCTGCTCCCCAGGCCGCCGGCTGATGGGAGTTGAAGCTATTTTTGTCGTTCCTCCCTTGCAGGGCGCCGTGCCAGGCTGGTCGCTGCCTGGCAGCTTCCAGTTCCAGGCTCTGTTGCAACCCAGAGACTTGCAGGGGGAACAGCGATGCTCTGCCCGTGCTGGCAGGCGCGTTCCCTCCAGCAGCAAGGGAGCAGAGCCAGGAGGGAAGACGGATTTCTGCCCCGATCCGAGTCTCAGGAGCTGGAGAAGAGCAGGCTCGGGCAGTGCAGCCACTGCAGCCGCTTGCGTGTGTGCAGCCAAGGAGCAGAGGGACAGGGTCGGCGCTGTATTTGGCTCCAAACCCCTGCCAGATACAAACACCTCACTCAAACAGAAGTCCTAGAGGTTTAAACACCAAGAAAGCCTGAATTAACTTCCCGAGGGAGGAGCTGAAAAGCCTCAGTGGGGGTTGGTTTTGCTTCTCTAAGCACAACATTCCTGGCTGACCTTGCAAAGCTAAGCAAAGAAATTCCTGGTGCCCAGAAACACCGTTCAAAAACTCAGCGCATCTGCAGTCAGCAGCATCCAAGCAAGCAAAGCATCATCCCTGGGTGCATTGTCCCATCCAGTGGGTCTGATAATCTCTGAAGCAGCTCTTGCACTGCTGCCTAAGTATTTAATAGGGAAAAAACCCAGTTATTTCCCGGTGATCCAGGATCTGAAACAGCCTTGTCCTACAGCAACACGGCTGCTTCAGGAGCTGACATGCAGCAGCTCACTCCGTCACTTCTCTGCTCGCTCCTACAGTGCCGCTGAACGGCTGCTACGCCCACCAGAGCCCTGCCAGCTTCTCCCGGCCACGCAGGCTCAGCACACAGCTCTCATCTGCAATTTTATCCTAGGATAGAGCCACCACTCATCTCAAACCTTTGCTTGGCCCCACTGAGCTGTTCTTAACCACAGGATCACAAAAGCTTCCGTTTGGTTTAACACTTTCCATGTTTAATTTAATATTTAGATATTGTCTACATTAAAGTACTCTCATGCCAACACTTCCAACCGCCCATCCCCGCCTCCAGAAAAACAGACTTGACACAGCTTTAGGGTGGAATGCACCAGATGAAGTTGCTATTGCGCTCAAGTTACAGAGAACACTGAACAAACTATAGAAAGAACTGCACAGAGGAGACGTCAGGGAAAGCTGGAATTAGTACACTGCCATTCACATCACGTTAGCACCTTCCCAGACAAGCACCGAGGGTGTTCAGAGAGGTGCAACATGCTTTGGTTAGCGAGACCAGAGCTTAGACTACATTAAGCCTGGGAAAAATGTGAGAAAGCCTGCCAGCACCAGGCTCGGAGCCTCATCTGAACCCGTTCGGCAAAACCAACATGGAATTGAGTAGCCAAGTTTGCAGTGTTTGGGAATGCTGAGCTCTCCTGGTTGCTAAATCTGTGCCTGGAGTGCAAGCCACAACAGCTCCAAACATGGCTCGGGACCTAGTGCCACCTGGAGCTTGTGCTGTAACAGAATTCAAAATACCCATTCATACACCTTCCTTGCTTTCTCCCGCTGCGTCCTTCTGTACCAGACACTCGTGAAACACCAACCTCTCACCAGCACAACTGTGTGAGCTGGAAGAAGTGTTGAACATCTTGCATCATCCCCTTCATCAGCGGCACAAAGCCTCGAATTCTCAACAGTTACGCCCACTGGGACACCTCCGATCTTGGAATGCTTTAGCTGCTGGTTTGTGCCCCTGGCATTTCCAGAACTCAAAGGAAAAAGAGGATAAGTAGGAAATTTACTCTGCAAACTTCAACTTAAAACTCTTAATTCAGTAATTAAGCCTTAACAGGTAGCAACCCACTGGCCTGTGACCTCTGAAAAGGTGGAGAAAACACCTTCAGGAATCAGCATCTATAAACACCTGTGATTTGCACTTTTCAGAAAGGTTCTTGTCATGCACCACGCTTCCCGCATTAGCCTGTGCTTCAGGCACCCCATAAGGACAGCAGAGCCATCTGTTCTACCCAGCAGCACGGCAACTGTGTCTGATCACCTGGAGCAGATGCTCTGTACACAGCAAGTCACGTTTGCTCTTTCATGTTTTCTAAACCACGTGCTCCTGGTTTGCAAGTAAGGATTTGCAATGGCTGGTAATCCTCAGACTCCCTTGAAATGCCTACAAAACATCCAGTTCAAAAAAACTCAAGTTTCGGGAAAGCTATTGCACATTTGTAAGAGCTGGCCTAGAGAGTTTCCTGAAGATCCAGGCTTTGGAAGAAGGGATATTTTAAAAACTGGTAGCAGTGCACATTGTAACACTGGCACGACTGTCACCTACTCTCGGTTTTAACTGTAAGGGCGACAAGTAAACACCAACACATGAAAAAAAAGAAAACAAACAGCATTTCACAGAGCAAGGAGTTGAGAGGAAGCTGTGGCTAGTGTTTGGCTGTGGAATCCCGAGGATAGAACTCGGCCAGAGTTGTCTGAGGAATTCTCTTCAGCATCTCCTTGGGGAAGATTCGCAACAGCTGCCATCCGATGTCCAAGGTCTCGTAAACAGTGCGATTTTCGTAAGGACCTGCAGGAAGCAACCACAGATTGAAGTAAGAGGCAGGAAAGCATCTGGCCAGCAGGCAGAGCTGAGACCAAGACCTTCAAGGTGTTAACGTGTTGTGGAACAATCACCTACCCTGAGCAATGAAGTTCTTCTCAAACTTCTGCAGGAACTCCAGATATAGAAGATCATCCGAGGTGAGAGCTTCCTCACCAACTACGGCCTTCATAGCCTGCACATCCTTTCCGATAGCGTAGCAGGCATACTGGAAGGGACAGAAACAGAAGTGCTTTTACTTCATGACCCATGCAACAACTTAAAGCAGCACCAGGAGCTCTCTGGATTGCAGCTTTGCCCTTCAGAGGCTGTTAGTGAGGGGTATATTTGAAATACACCACTGCTTTTGTACATACCAGTTGGTTGGACACATCTGCATGATCCTTCCTGGTCATCCCTTCCCCAATAGCTGACTTCATCAGTCGAGACAAAGAGGGCAAGACGTTAATAGGAGGGTAAACCTGCAGGAAGAGAGACATTAAGGAATTTCAACACTTCAGAAATAAGAGATGTAACACCTCAGATACGTTCCAACCAGTGTGGCACACACCTGTCTGTTATGTAGCTGCCTGTCCACATAGATTTGTCCCTCAGTGATGTATCCAGTCAAGTCAGGGATAGGATGAGTAATATCTGTGGGGAAAAATGGTTCAACAGTTTTCAGAACTTTTAAATCCATTCTAGCTCTGATGCGGCAGGTTTTAACAGTAAAAGACTTCTGAAGTTCATCAGTTATCACCCCCTTACATCACTAAGTGCTCTTACACAAGGATTAGTGCTGTAAACACTCCTGATAGAGGGCTGGAGAACAGGCCTCGAGACTGAAATGCGTTTCTAGAAGCCATACAGACAGAGCAGCCAAGAACTGCAATATTCAAGTGGAAACCCAAAGGCCACAGGATCTCCTATGCTGCTGTGTCCAAAACAAGACAGGTTGCTCCAAAGGAGCTCTTCAAAGTGCCATTAATTAAAACCACCTGAAAATAACTCACCATCATTTGGCATGGTAAGAATCGGAATCTGAGTAATGGAACCATTTCTGCCTTCCACACGGCCAGCACGCTCATATATGGTAGCCAAGTCGGTGTACATGTAACCCGGGAAGCCACGGCGGCCTGGCACCTCCTCTCTGGCTGCCGACACCTGAGGTGATCCAGAAACACGTTTCCAAGACATCAGATCCCTCACACAGAGCTGCTTTCTCCCCTCATTAAGCTGCACCAGCGACTTGAAAGTACCTCTTACAGCAGGTGATACCAAAATACAGCCACACAAACCCCTGTTAGAGAATTCTGTCACCATAACCAGGTACAGCAAGAGAAGATGCCAAGGCAGATCCAAAGCTATGATATCAACCTGTGGAATGCCACCAGTCATTCCTGAACTATCACAGAGGCAATAGCTGCTTGGCTGCTGACCATAATCCCAGACAATCAATAGATAAAAGCCTCGCTGGCTATTTAAGAACATCATAATGAATGCTAATTGTAACGGCTTGAGCAGGAGTTTCCATTCTCTATCCTACAAGCCCTTTCTGTCAATGCCCAGCAGCATGTGAGCGAACAAGACGTACCTCTCGCAGAGCTTCCGCATAGGAGCTCATGTCTGTCAGAATGACCAGTACGTGCTTCTCGCACTGATATGCCAGGAACTCTGCTGTTGTTAGAGCCAGACGAGGTGTGATAATGCGCTCAATGCTGAAACAGAACCGTATGGCATTATTTACGACAGCTGCTTTAAGGCTTCAAGGTAACAGTTTCACGTTAGCAATGTTTTGAAACCCTCTGAACATCTGCTACTTGCACCAACATTTTGTATTCAGCAGTGCCAGCATTTCACACCCAACTCTGCTGCAAAACGTCAAACTAAGTGACATCAGTGCAGCTTCAGCTTCCAGCTTACTTGTACTCCCCTGCCTTTCCCAATCAATACAGCGTAACTACTTACGTTGGATCATTGGCCAAATTCAAGAACAGACAAACATTGTCCATGGACCCGTTTTCCTCAAAGTCAGATTTGAAGAAGCGAGCAGTTTCCATGTTCACCTAAGTCAGAGTATTAAGGCATCAGTTCCAGACCATAAGCACCATAAGCAAAGCTATCACAAGGACTTCTCAACAGAATGAGTTATTTCCAGAATTCTAGACTAGAGACTAAGTTTAGGATACTTTATCCTGAGCAGATGCACTTTGTCACAGTACTTCTGCCCAGCTGGGACCTCAGCCAGCCAATTTCAGCACTGTTACATATGTAAGATTGACTTGGAATACTTAAAAAAGTAACATTCAGCTACTCTCAACACTGTCTTACTTATTACTCAACCATCAGTTTCCTCCAATTACCAACTTACACCCATAGCAGCAAACACGATGGCAAAGTTTTCTTCACTGTAGTCCATCACATCTTTGGATTTCTTCACCAAGCCAGCTTGGCGACATATCTGAGCTGCAATCTAGGGAACAAAACGTTTCAGTCCATCTGTCTACTTGATGTTATTACACAGACCAAGATTTAATTTGCTGTACTTTGTAAAGCCCAGTCAAGCCAAGTCATTGCTTAGAGAGCAGCTCTGAGTACTCACCTCATTGTGGGGCAAGCCAGCAGCTGAGAAGATGGGGATTTTCTGCCCTCTGGCGATACTGTTCATACCATCAATAGCAGAAATGCCGGTCTGAATCATTTCTTCTGGATAGATTCGACACTGGGGATTGATGGGCTGACCTGTTGTATGTTTAAGAGAACGTGTTATTCCATGTAGATGTCTGAAGCTCAATCAAGCTAGCACTGATCCTGAGCACAGATCCAAGGCTCCTGTCAAAAGGTGCAAACTCCACCTTCAGGCCTACAAATCTTTAGATGCACCTGGTCAAACTTGACCCTCGTGTAGATCCCAAGACGCTGGCATTCTTCGTTCATGTAAATCGTATGAGTGCTCTGAAGAAAAGGCCACCAGGTTATTTGCTTTTTATCTTTGCAGGCTGTATCATTAAGATAGTTACAAATGATTCCAAGAACGGCTTCCAAGTATATCACCGAAAGCAGTTATTTTCTGCTATCTCATCATCCTGCACTTGTGTAAATTTGATTTGGGTTTAATGCTACACACAGACTTAAAAATAAGATGAAATTCCCCCTAATAGTTACACCTTATGTTCAAAACCAAATCCATTGTAACATTCAGAAATCAGAACCACCAGAACTCCCTCCTGGGAATGGATTAAGAACGTACCCATTATGTCAAGGAAATCTTCAGCCAAAACAATGGGGCCTCTGTCGATGGGTTTTCCTGATCCATTAAATACTCTGCCTACAAGGAACAACAAGAAAACCCAAATGTAAGCAGCTGTGAAAATCAGCTGAGATATTTCTGTCCATTGTTCAAAGCAGACGCAAGCACTCACCGAGCATATCCTCGGAGACGGGGGTGCGGAGAATATCCCCAGTGAACTCACAAGAGGTTTTCTTGGCATCAATACCTGAAGTTCCTTCAAATACCTGTGAATACAGCAGAATAAAAAAGAAACCCACAAAAGAAAGGAGTCAGTACTGAGCTTTACAAAATCACACGTGAGAACGCTACTTCACAGCTTGAAAACTCCATTAGCCACAGGGCAGAAAAGCGTGGCAGTCAAAGGGTTTTGAGAGCAGCTCGCTCATACAAAACATCAAAACCTGCTTTAAGCAGAATTCATGAAGCGTATCAGCAGCAACCAACAAACCCAGTGCCTTCCCTTTGATCTCAAGCACCTCCATTTGCCAACAGGGTAAAGTTCTTCAGATAAGGAGAATTAATATTAACAAGAAACAGCTGCTTGGAAGAAATACCTGCAGCCACGGAGCGCAGGACCTGATCCTAAATCTAATACTGCACAATTACACTCCGATGCCTTTAATCCAGCAGCAAAGATATCCATGGGGGATGCAAATAAATGTACTGTACTCCAGTTTTCCCTCTTCTAAAGTTATTTGTGCTTCTGGCATGTGGAATAAGTAGGTGATTTTTCGTTTACAGTACCAAAGGAACCTATCACGGGGCAGGTTGGACATGGCACATGCTGATTAATACAACATTTCTTTGTTGCAACAAGAGACACTCCTGGCCTCGATCATACCTGAACTACAGCTTTGGAGCCGCTGACTTCCAGAACCTGCCCGCTTCTTCTTGTGCCATCGGGAAGAGTCAAATGGACAATCTCAGCGTACCTGGGGAACTGAGGATTGGCAGGAAAGGAGGCAGAAAACATTAAAATCCCTCAAAACACCCATGAAGTCAACATACCCCATTTTGAGCAAGCTCCAGCTTAGCAACTACTCATTTATTTAAAGAATAATTTCAACACCAGAACAAAATTCATCCTAAGACAATTAACTGAAGTATTTTTACAGGGACTAAACACCATTTACTCAGAGTTGCAGGCAGCAGGAAGACCCTGCTCTAAACCACCAGTAGTCGTATGCAGCAGTAGTCCTGATACTCCAACACAACGTCCCAGTGCTGTGTCTGACAATGAGAACAAGCTGGATTTTGCCAGAACACGGCACTAGCTGTTGCCTTCAACAGTACCTTCCTGGGAATGTGAAGACAAACCCACACTGTGCACAGTCTCCTGTTAGAGAGCATTTCTGCTTTGGGGACGAACAGGTCAAGAACACAGGGCAAGTGAATACATACATTTCCAGAAGTTTAGACAACATTTGGGGCTTTTGGTAAAGCTGAAACAGCGTTTCTTCTCTTTCTCCCAACAGTCTCAACTACTCTCCCTTTCTTCCAGGACATGGACAACCCTGAGCTTCACAGCAATTCCCGTATTCTCATTTATCTTGCATTAAAACTGACCCCATGAATTTCACAACAATTTAACCCATCACAGCTTTTCCCATAAACTCTTTCTCAAGAACATTCACTCATTCAGAAACTGAATCTTTACCTTTACTTGATCCAAGATAACCAGGGGACCATTCACACCCGATACTGTTCTGTAAGCTGAAAGAAAGCAAACCACAAGTCAGGTACTTCCTCAGGCCATCAGGAATATCCTATGCCAACCTTTCCGAGCTTCATTCCTACCACCAGTCTCTGGTTTACAGATTCTGGGCTCAGCTCTCTGTTTATTATGAATCCTATAAGAAGGATTAGGAATTGGATTGTGTTGCCAGCTACATCAATGCCTCTGAGGTCAAGTTAGGATGTATGACATTGCTGTTTTCTTATCTGTCATAGAACTCAGCTTCAAGGCTTTTGTTTCTTTAACCACAGAAGCCTCCCGCTCCACGATGTCAGAACTGCCCATGGGAAAACCTGGACTTGGCAAAGTGGATCTCTGCTCAAAAGCTGATGAGTTGCTGCAGCAAGGTGTGGGTTTGGCACACTTCTAAGAGGAAACCTTATAGCACCTTTCCCACCTGCTGAGAAAAGGTAGATGCTATAGAAGGCTGAATTTCACTGCAGGCAAATTCCTACTCTGGGGTGATCCAGGCTTAAGGACTGGCAGCGGATAGAAGGCCACAGCCAGGCAGCTCATGTCTTACACATTAGCAGCTCAAGTGTTCACACTACACACAACTTTGAAGTATCATGTGCCCAGGATCTGGTTGCTCCAAGCCCCATCCAGCCTGGCCTTGAACCCCTCCAGGGATGGGGCAGCCACCCCTGCTCTGGGCAACCTGGGCCAGGGCCTCCCCACCCTCACAGCAAAACATTTCTGCCCAAGATCTCATCTCAATCTCCCCTCTTCCAGCTGAAAACCATTACTCTTCTTCCTGTCTCTGCACTCCCTGATCCAGAGCCCCTCCCCAGCTTTCCTGGAGCCCCTTTCAGCACTGAAGCTGCTCTAAGGTCTCCCCAGAGCCTTCTCTTCACCAGGCAGATAAAGGTAACAATGAGTCAAAGCTTGATCAGGGTCACAAGGCGCGCTGACCAAGACAGTAACTGTTAATCATGGAAAAAAAAGCAATTTGAGCCATTTGCATAGCAAAAGGGACACCAGCACATCTGGTCACACTACAAAGTGGAGGAAACTCAGCTCGTGGCACTATGAGAGATCATTGAGAGATCATCAATTCCACCAGCACCAGGCCACAGCGAATCACCTGCCCTGGCCACTCCAGTCTGGCACGTTTAACCCTGCACTGTCTGGGCTGTCAGCAATGCTGTTATTGCCACCTGAGCAAACAGACTGAACTGCTGCAGTGTAATCTCTTAAACAGCAATAACTGAGGCTGTGTTAGATAAGGTTTGAGGGTCACTGGGTGTGGGAGAGCATCCAAGGCTGGGACTCCCTGTATCTCAGTTTTAACTCTTGCCAAAATCCTGCTGAACACCCCACGACACGACACGTGTCACTGAAATAGTCTGAACAAAAAGCAGAAGCTGGCTGGCTCCTGGCATGGAGAATCATGCTAATTATCATACTGTGAGGAGGACTCAGCTCAGACCACAATCATTTCCAGCAAGAAATGGAAAACATTATCTTGAGTGAAGCACTGTCCCATGACTGTCTCATGAGCACTTCCTTCTAGGTCAGCGCGAAAGGGCCGACGCTCCTTGCCTCTGTCCATGAGAAAACACTTCCTTGACAGCAATCAGCACCGATTCCCCTGGGAAGCAGCTCCCTGCTGATTCACAACTCCTGTTTCCACTGAGGTTCTACGGCAAACCAAAAGCAATTGAAGTGTTTTTCATACCCAGCTTGCAAGCGATGTCAATTTGGGCAAAAGCCAAAATCCACATGGGAAAAGATGAACCAAATACGAAGTCACCTTGGCTCCAACCTTGACAGAAGCCTCTGCTCCAGAGCAAAGCAGAGCAGAAATCATAATGATGAATTTGGCATTCAAACCACACTGACATTTTCAAGGAAGCCACCACAGAGAACCCTGGCCATGAGTCTGACCGTATCCCACACTGTTTCTGTGCACCGAGTGAGTCATTGGGGTCATTGCTACATATATTTAAAAAAACAGCAAGAAAACACACATCTTCAAACAACTCCGACCTTCCCCTGCCACTGTGCAATAAACGGTTTGCTGCAAGACTATTTCCTCTTTTTATTTCTCAACTTCATTTTAAAGGAACAGGCTATAGGCCACCTCCCACAACTTAAAGTGATTTCCAGTTCCTGCTAAATCTTAAGTTTTCAGAATCATCAAGGCTGGAAAAGCCCTCCAAGCTCATCCAGTTCAACCGTCAGCCCAGCCCCATCGTGCCTGCTAAACCATGTCCCAAAGTGCAAGGTCTACACGTTCTTTGAACCCCTCCAGGGACGGGGACTCCCCCACTGCCCAGAGCAGCCTGGTCTGGGGCTTCATCACTCCTTTGGTAAAGAAATCTTTCCTAATAACTGGATATTGTATCAAGGGGCCCCATCCCGCAGCCCTAGGCAGCCCAGAGCCCAAAGGGGCGGCCGGGATATGGGTCGGGATCCAAATGAGGGTCGGGATCCGGACCAGGATCGGGATCAGGACCCAGATCGGCGCCTCCCCGCCCGCCCCCGCGCTCGCCGCCCCCCCCGGGATCCGGATCGGGATCGGGCCGCGTGCCCCGGGCCGCCCCGCACTCACTGAGCCGCGGCTGGGAGCGGTAATCGCGGAGGAGAGCCGCCGCCTGCTCCGCGGGCCCCGCGCCGTTCAGCATCGCCCTGGCCGCCAGCACCGCCGCCATCTTCCCCTCAGCGGAACCGGAACCGGAACCGGAACCGCATCGCGAGGGAGCGGAAACGAGGCGGGGCGGAGCTGTCCAGGGTGCTGAGGGGGCGGGGGGAGAGGAAGAAGGGGGAGAGGAAGAGGGAAAGGGAGGAGGGAGAAGGGGGAGAAAAAAAGAGAGGGGAAAAGGAATATGGGAAGGGGAAAAGGGGAAGGGAAAATGGAAAGGGGAAAGAAAAGAGAGAGGGAAGGGGAGAGGGGGAAAAGAAAAGGGAAATGGGAAAAAGTAAAAGGGAAACAAGGAGAGGAGAGGGCAGAGAGGGAAAGGGAAACAGGGAGAGGGGAGGGAGAGAGGGAAAGAGAAAGAGGGAGGAGAAGGAAGAGGGAAAAGGAAAAGAAAAAAAAACAAGGAAAGAGGAAGAGAATGGAATCATAGAATCACCAGGTTTGAAAAGACCCATTGGATCATTGAGTCCAACCATTCCTATCAAACACTAAACTATATCCCTGTGCACCTTGTCCACCTGTCCCTTAAACACCTCCAGGGAAGGTGACTCAAGCCCCTCCCTGGGCAGCTGAAACTAAATAGAAAAACAGAAAAAGGAGAAGGAAGAAGGGACAAGGGAGGAAAGAAGGAAAGGAGGAAGGAAGCTAATTACTGAACTGACAGCAGGGTTGAGTGGCAGACAGGACAATAATGGAGCAGTTCCACTGTAAGAGGAAAGCAGAGCCACAGCGTCTCGCCCCAGCAACCCCGGCACAGCCAGCCCCCACCCCAGGCCAGGGCTGCGAGGGGCAGTTGGAGCCTCTCTGCCCCACCGGCCCAGCTCAGCAGGGCTCTGGTGGTGGGCTTCGGGGTTTCATGAGCTCCGTGGGTGCCCTTATGGCTCAGCCATGCTTCATCTAAACCGGTGCTTTGGTCTAAGAGTGTAGCAGTACATCTCTGGGGAGATGGGAGAAACCAAGAAACCAAGAACAAACCTGGCAAGGAGGCAGGGCTGTGGGTGGAAACACCCTCCTTGCACTGATGCTGCGTACTCAGACAGCAAAGGCTGACTGGTACAGCTGTGTAAGGGACACAGTAAGAGCTGCTTTATCCCCTAAACCTTTAATGTAATGAAAAAAGACAGTGGGCTATTTGTGAACAGCTAAGCCATTTGTCTGTCAACTCTCTACTTCCTTATGGGTTACCTGTCTCTTTATACAAGTTAAATTCTAATAGTTGCTCTTTGTTCTCCTCCTAGCTTAGCACTGAGATAGAATTATTTGATGTTATAAACCAATATTCTATTTTCTTCTACATTAAACCCAGAAATATCTCAGAGGAACATGTTTTCAAAGAACTATTGGCAATTCTGTGCGTAGCCAGAGAGGCAGCAAAGTACCAGGGACTGTTGAGACTGATACAAAAAAACCTGCACAATGAGCTGTTTCACTAAGGAGTGAACACAGTAAATAATCCCCAGACAAAAGGGACAATGTCGTCAAGTGGATTAAATACAAAACTGGAAGGCTTTGGCCAGGTTTCAGCTCTCCTTCTAGCTCAATGTGACCTTGAGCAAATTATCTAGGTCTCCTCTTTGTTAAGGATTTCACAAAATCCAAACCAGCCGAGCTCGCTGAACGGCAGCCTTGAGGGTTCCTTCAACCGACACCGCTTTGCAAACAGTTTCCAACTGCATTCAAAGCCTGGCTAAGCAGTGGACCGGGAATGCAAACCCCAGTTGCTCAAAACAGACCCTTTTTGTGGTCTAAATGTTTGTATTCATTCATAGCATTTGAGAAGACAATGTGAATGTGCCCGCAGAAGCATAGGGCAGCAGCCACACCAGGGCAGTGGGTCCAGTGCCGGGCAATACAAATCTTCCAGTAAAGGAAATACTAGCAGAGGGTGGCTCTAAAGAAAAGGATGGGTTTACTGTTCCAATCCGTGTCTACGCTGCTGTGTTCACCCGACTCCAGTCTGGCAGCGTTACATCTATAAGCCATTAGCCTCACGCTGCTTTGTAAAATGCTGCTTTGCCGCGGCAGGCAGGAGCCCTGGCTGCGCAGAGGATGTATTTCGTGGTGCCTTCGAGGCGAGGCAGCAGCAGAGAGCAATCTCGCCGAGAGAAGCCCGCTGTCACCTGAATGCACCAGAATTGCAATCGCCTGCAGAGCCGGCGTGACGTCTGCTGCCAGCGATATTTCAGGCCCTATGCTGGGGCTCAAAACAGCCCATAAATTCTCTTGTACTTTTCTTTACAGCAGAAATGTTCACCATACTTCTTTACCTCAGTCTGGCCAGGAAGAAAATATTAGACTTTTCTTTCCTATAGTGTTACTGAACAGAAAAATAGAACCATAGAATTGTTTGGGGTGGAAGGGAGCTCCAAAACCATCCAGTTCCATCCCTGCCACGGGCAGGGACACCTCCCACTGGATCAGGGGCTCCAAGCCCCATCCAACCTGGCCTTGAACCCCTCCAGGGATGGGGCAGCCACCCCTGCTCTGGGCAACCTGGGCCAGGGCCTCCCCACCCTCATAGCAAAATATTTCTGCCCAAGATTTCACCTCAATCTCCTCTCTTTTTGCTGAAAACAGTTCCCCCACATCCTCTCCCTGCACTCCCTGATCAAGTACCCCTCCCAAGCTTTCTTGGAGCCTCCTTTAAGTATCGAGAGGACTTAAAATTCACGGAAAATATTTATAATGGTTTAAAAAATGTATATATAGAAGAGAATTGCCTGGAAAAAGCTGATGGACACATGGAAATGCTTCCAAATCACCTGTGAGTAAGCTTTCCCATTGTCTCAGTGAAACAAATGACGTGACACTCCAGACTCCCTCAAATGCTTACGGCTGCCAACTGCGATAGAGTCCTGACTGTGAAGACTACCAAAAATAATCATCGTCATCATCATCACTGTCTCCACATGCCCCTCCTCACCTGAAGGAGACCCCGAATGATGTCCTAGCTGAAACCTCAGGCACAGCTGAGCAATCCCGAGCTCTCTCAGCAGATGGTAGTGCTGTACTGTTCATCCTCTGCCTGCTCTGCAGCTGTTTAGAAAGTTGTTTCTAGGCCTAGACATTCAATTCTGAGCTTGTGAAACATATTTAAAGGCTTCAAGTTCTGCTCTAATGCACACCCCGGGAATTCCTTGGTAGGATGCACTCATCTCACGTCATCAGCAATAGTTTTGGGCCATGCAGAAGCCAGATAAACAGCCTCCTCGCAGATTTTTATGTGCCAACAGAGAAAAGGTGAATATGTTTAGGATTTATTTTCTTTCTTGGCAGCAAATCTCTGTATCCTGAATGAATGATGGTATCACTTTGGGTTTAAAAGGACATCATGGAGCAAAGTGTCAAAAGTTTAAGAAAACAGAAATGATGGAAGAGAAGATCACATTTTCAATGGTATTCGCGGTACCTCACCCATGCATGGATATAGTTTTCCATCCAGCTTTGCTTATGAAAATCTAGCCTTGTTAGTCCAAGAGGTATCTCTGTCCCTGGAGAGAAAGCAGACATAAAATAGCTTAAGGACCAGCTCTGGACAGGCACCCACTGCCAGCATCCTCCTTAAAGGGGGCCTACAGGAAAGCTGGGGAGGGGCTTTCTTCCTAATATCTAACTTAAATCTCTTCTCTTTCAACTTAAAAAAGCAGTGAGAGAACAGCCACCAGTCACTGGAGGGTAGTCCAAGACCTAGACTGTTATGTATTTTATAAATGCATTTCCCAGGGCCATTTATTGATGCCAGCCTTGTCTCCCAGTGATGAAACTGTTCACTGCCCCTCGTATCTACCCACCAATGGGGCAGAGTGGGATTCCCCCATGGAAATTCAGTCCCAGGGCAGCACATTCAGTGTGCACAGACCCAGGCAAGAGTTAAGGTGCTCAGAGAAAGACAGGCATTGATGGAAGCCTGGAAACCAGGTGCTTCTGCTGCAGATAAACACTCCTGCCTCTCCTCCCCATCCCCCTCAGCCCACCCCTCAGTCCTGCTCTGACGCAGAGGGAGCTGCAGGGCTGAATGAAATTTGTTTGAGGTTCCAATTAAATCTCCACGGAAGAGGGACACTCATATCCTCTTGTGATAAAAGGTAATCATAAATCCTCTGGGAACAGCGCCTACCGACCACACCGTCTCACACAGCATCAGCCACCTCCTCGCACCGAGATGAGCTCCAGGGTAAGAGTTCGTTTGCTTTCCTCTGTTACATGCAACAGGTTTGCATTGAGAGTGAGACTTGAGATGTAGAGGCTACATTAGTCTACATGTTTTTATTGTCTATGTTTCCTTACTCGTTCTCTCTCTCTAATTTATATCTATCAGATATCTCTTCTCTTGCATTAATTCTATTATTTGGCATTTCCTAGTGCTACAGTGAGAAACAATCCCTGTTTCCCAACTTCGTGACTCATATGCAGTGATAGAGCATTTGCTTTTCATTTAATTAAAAACTGATAAATATCATTGCCTGGGATTTCAGGAAACCACAGGATTATTGGAAAGAGTGATAGTTTGGACTTGGCTTCATTCATTTTGCCACTTTGTCTCTGAAGTGCCTATGAGCTTCAAGAAGGCAAATGGCTAATTGTTTGGTTGTTTTAGTGCAAATTTCTGATTGATATTTCCAGTGTGAGCGAGCAAGCAATCTTCTCTCCATCCCTCTGAAGACCTGATCTTGATTACCTATGTTAGGCTTTTAAGTCTTGTATCTTGCCTTGACATTTCAATTAGGTCAAATGAAAAGACATGTAAGGTAAATTAATTTCCTTTGAGACCTAATTTAATCTCCAAAGAACAAACGTGGAATAAAAGATGTAGAGATTACCCCAGATAAGCTCCTAGCTTGATCAGTGCTTTGAGTCTCTGGAAGAAGACTTAAATGATGCCTTGACGCAGGTACAAGATGTCTCAGGAGAGTGGAATTGAGTTACAGCGCACTCCATCTGTGATTTTAAATGCAAGCTTGATAAAAACCCAGTCTTTGACTGCAAAGCTGGTGGTCCCAGCTCCTAGGGAAGAGCACTTAGCTCCTGGAGGACACAGCCATCGAATGACCTCAGAAGTTGCCTTCTCAAGAGAGAAGTCATGAGCTGTGGGAGGTTGTAACCAGTAGTGTTTTCTTTAAAGCTCACAGGAGACCTCCAGTCCTGAAAAGCAGGGACCATCGGGACCCGTGCTGCGAGCTCCAGGTTCTTGGCCATGTCCGCGGCTGCTGAACACACGCCCTGGCGCTGGCTGGCAGCAGGCAGAGCGTCACGCAGGCTGGTGCTGGTGGTGGTGTTCGTCGCGCTGCTGCTGGACAACATGCTGCTGACAGTCGTGGGTATGATATGGGGTTTATGCTGGGCACTTCGGGTGCTGTCTGGGTGCTGTCTGCCTCTTCATTCAGTCTCCAGATGATGCCTGCAGGGTCCTTGGGCAGGGAGAGCCATGGGGATGGCTGGGCATGGGGTGCCTGCAGGACACCAACATTTAGCCAGCACCATTCTGTTCAGCTGCACATCAAGCCAGAAAAAGGAGTAAAATCAGTAACTAATCCCTTGCCTGGCTTTTCTTCCAGTACCGATCGTCCCCACCTTCCTTTATACAACAGAATATGAAGGCACCAACAGCTCTGTTGCCCCAGCCTGGACTGAGCTGGCCCCTTCAGGCTTGAAGGCTCCTCCTTTCTCCTCCATGTTCTCCTATTTTGACAACACCACAGTGCCTGTTTTGGGCTCCACGAGTGCTATAGGCTTGGCGAATGGGATGGGGAGCAGCCCCCCACCACAGCCCCGCACCAGCAACCCACCTCTGCCAAGCAGCTGCCCGGAGGGCAAGGAGTTCCTCACCAAGGAAAATGTCCGCGTGGGGCTCCTGTTTGCCTCCAAGGCTCTTGTACAGCTGGTGGTCAACCCTTCTGTGGGTCTCCTGACCAACAGGTAGGTCAGAGAGCTGGGTTTGCAGCAGGCTGTAGCCCTTCAGGGACAGGCAGCTCCTGCCTGTGGATGAAATCACCGTTAGCTGAGCAGTAAAGGTCTGTGCTGCGTGTATGTAGCCCCTGCAGACACAGAATTACAGGAACTGGTGGGATAGATAGCAGGGGGAAGAATATACTCAACAAAATAAGCATGAATTTTACCTTTCCTAAGAGCCTATAAATAGCTTGCAAGTTTATATTACAACATAAGCCTCACTAATGCTCTCCTCAGGTGCAGACAGATGCTGTTTAATACCAGTAAAGTATCAAATAAACAAACAAAGACTCCCATCCCATCATGGATTTAATGTTGCTCAGATTTTCTGCCCCGGAGTGTTAAATCACCTTTGTCTGTAGCAGACGTGTGGGAGAGTGCTGGGCTCATCTCCAAATGGTTGGGGTGGGTGGATGGGTTGGCAAGAGAGCTGTGCCTCTGGGGGTGCTTTGCAGTGCTGTTGGGGGGCCCTTATGCACTGGAGCCTTCCTTGAACAGCACTCACATCCGTATGTTCAGGAGATGATCACTAGCCCACAAAGATGTGCCTGTGTGTATTAAGGCTGAACATCAAGACCAGATTGCAACCTGGAATGAAGGATCCTCCCTGAGATGGTGCCCCTTTCTTTGCTTTCCAGGATAGGATACCACATCCCCATGTTCATCGGATTCATCATCATGTTCATCTCCACAGTCAGTAAGTATCGTTCCTCGCTCTGCCCTTCACACAGAGCAGCACAGGAGACAACACTTCGGACTGTGCTTGCACCACTGAAAGGAGTGAAAGCAGAGCAACCAGACTCAGAAATCAGTGACAAGAAAGGATGAGCAGCACCCAGCACCCAAACTGGTGCAAGCTGGGACTGCTATTACCCTCTCAGTCTGCAGTTCTGCCTCATGCTATCTCTCTCCTTCCCCCACAGTGTTTGCTTTCTCAGGCACCTACACCCTGCTTTTCATCGCCCGAGCCCTCCAAGGCATTGGGTCATCGTTCTCATCTGTCGCAGGTAAATGTTTTAGCTACACTTCAGTCCCTGCGTTAACTCCCCTTGTCTGGGTTCAATTATCACCTCGGGAATGATCAACAGCACAGACACCAAGTGCCTTCTTCAGCTCCAGACTCCTCCTCCTCGCTGCTCCTGCCTGGCTAGTGCAGAGGGTGCACCCACACAGCCCAGCCGGCAAGCAGATAAATCTCCCCCAAAGCCCAGGCTGCTTTCTGAGCAAAGTCCCACCACCACAGTTCCCAGCCCGCCTCACGTGGCCTCTGCTTTCTCTCTGCTCCCAGGCTTGGGCATGCTGGCCAGCGTGTACACAGATGACTTTGAGAGGGGCAACGCGATGGGGATCGCTCTTGGAGGCTTGGCCTTGGGTGTGCTGAGTAAGGAAACCTTGTTCCTAATGGGGTTTACATCAGTAGCATCTCCAGAGCCTTGGTGGCCATCACCTATGGCTTCCACTTTCTTGTCTGTGCCCCTTCCCCAGCAGCATTCTATGGGAATGACTGGCCTGTCCTCCTCCTTCCCCCTGTTCCCACTCCATGGTCGCTGCCTGCAGGACCTGACACCTTCTTCCATGCAACCCATCACCAAACACCCAGCAGGGCATGCCAAGAAAACCACAACAAGCAGAGCTGAGCGCCTCTGCCTGAGCGCTGGGGATGGTGGCAGTGCCACTGTGTGGTGACACAGCCTTTCCCTTGCAGTCGGAGCCCCCTTTGGGAGCGTGATGTACGAATTCGCGGGGAAATCATCTCCATTTCTGGTCCTGGCCTTCCTAGCCCTCTTCGATGGAGGTAAGAAACTACACGGTTTAAGCCAATCAAAAATAAGGCACGGGGAAGAATTTAAACACAGTTATTTGGGGGAGAACCTCACAGGGTGTGTGTGTGAAGGAAAAAGCAGACGAATACCAGCCGGGTAATATCATCAGCACTGGTTATTCTGTTATTGCTAAATCACATGTTTTCTACCACCAGATGATTGACATTGCAATACAGTAAGAATTAGTCTCTCATTACTTAATAAACCCCTTGATTGCTTTAATAGCTTGAATAGCGCATTCAGTGCAGCTTTTTGAACTACGGATTCATTGTGAAAGGCACACTCGTCTGCAGCCTCTTCACCACACCACGGAGCAACGAGGCTTTGCCAGCAGGAATGGTGATCCTTGTTCCTTCCCCGACAGCTGTGTTACAGATGCAGGCCAGGAGGCCCTGCAGAGCGTAACGGCAAAGTCAGAGAGAGCAGAAATGTGCATTTTCAGCAGGAAGCATTAAGCTAATTAAATTATAGTCATAGTTACCATCTTTGCTTGGATGTAATGCAAGACAGCTTTAATGAAGCATGTAAGAGCTTTTGGAAAATTAAATGTCGGTCCGTACACATGAAACTTTATTTTTTCAATCCTATTCTTTTCCACATCTAATTTCTGTCATGCTCTAGTTGTGGCTCCCAGCAGGCAGACAGATGGAGAGCGTCTGCGTATTTAACTGCTTCATGGTACAACAAAACACTTCTAACCCAGTCCACTTCAGGGAGCAGGGCTGGGACCCACTTCTTCCTGTACCTGCTTGAACGATGTCATAGGATCATAGAATCATGGGCTGGGTTGGAAGAGACCTTAAATATCACCCAGTCCCACCCCTGCCATGGGCAGGGACACCTCCCACTGGATCAGGGGCTCCAAGCCCCATCCAGCCTGGCCTTGAACCCCTCCAGGGATGGGGCAGCCACCACTGCTCTGAGCAACCTGTGTCAGGGCCTCCCCATCCTCACAGGAGAGCATTTCTTCCCAAGATCTCATCTCAATCTCCCCTCCTGCAGCTGAAAACCATTCCCCCTTGTCCTGTCCCTGCTCTCCCTGATCCAGAGTCCCTCTCCAGCTCTCCTAGAGCCCTTTTCAGCATGGGAATGCTGCTATAAAGTGTCTCCAAACACAGTTACTGCATCCCCAGGGCCTCTGCCAAAGACAGGGGTCCAGCCAAAGGAAAAGCTGGAGGGAAATGCAAATTGAAGCAATTCCATCCCCAGAAGTAAACCAACATCAGCATTTTCTTTCCAGCTTTGCAGCTCTGCATCTTGCAGCCCTCTAAGATCTCCCCCGAGGTGAGTACAGATGTGTGCTTCCATCAGCTGGTGCCAGGTGCGCGACCCCCAGAGAGGAGGGCTGGGAGGGCACGCGTGACTCTTGGCCAACATAACCCCTTTGCCCTCCCACAGAGCACCAAGGGCACACCAGTGTTCACCTTGCTGCGAGACCCCTTCATCCTGATTGCTGCAGGTAAGGTGGACATCAGCGTGCGCTGTGCTCTTTTTTGTGCACTGGTGTCGCCCAGTTAAAGAGATTCACTCACCCCTGCTTGAAACCACAGCAAAAGGTGATTAAAACAGAGCATTTCTCCCTTTTCTCCCCATTAGGAGCCCTCTGCTTCTCCAACATGGGGGTAGCCATGCTGGAGCCCACCTTGCCCATCTGGATGATGCAAACCATGTGCTCTCCGAAATGGCAGCTGGGTAGGTACCGTGGTTTCCAGCCTTCACACCTGAACAGTTGCTTGAGGTAGCTGACAGCCTGAGAAGTGTGGTTGTTCAGTCTGGAGAAGAGAAGGCTCCAGGGAGACCTTAGAGCAGCTTCCAGTGCTGAAAGGGGGCTCCAGGAAAGCTGGGGAGGGGCTCTGGATCAGGGAGAAGGGAAATGGTTTGCAGCTGAAAGAGGGGAGATTGAGAAAAGATCTTAGGAAGAAATGTTTTGCTGTGAGGGTGGGGAGGCCCTGACACAGGTTGCCCAGAGCAGTGGTGGCTGCCCCATCCCTGGAGGGGTTCAAGGCCAGGCTGGATGGGGCTTGGAGCCCCTGATCCAGTGGGAGGTGTCCCTGCCCGTGGCAGTGGGGGGAGCTTGATGAGCTCTGAAGTCCCTTCCAACCCAAACTGCTTCCATGAGTCTATGATTCTATGGCTCAGTTACAACTGGTCCCACTTTGGCACTGCAGGATGGATTAAATAATCTCTTGTATCATTCTAAAAAAGAAGAAGTCCCAGGCTGTGTGTTTCCAGTTTCAGCTGGAATTGTCCTTAGCAATTGCTTTACAATGTGCTTTTCTCTATTATTGAAAAAATTGTATGGAATCAGACTCCCCACAAGAGCAATAATGGTGAGAGAAAGGCAGTTTTCATGCAGGGGAAGCCTGTCGAATCCCCGTCTTCTGCAAGGCAGATAATGGCATCATACTGGGTTGGAATGGTGGCAGCCAGATGGGTTCTGCAGAGGCAGCTCTGAGTCAAACAAGGCCATTTAGAGAGTCTCAGTCAGGACAGGATGCTATGTGCTAATTACCAGCTGCCTAGAAAATGGGATCTGGAGATAACACTGTCTGTGTGTGCTACGAAAATAAAAACTAATTGTTATAAAACCTAGTTGGCTGAGGGATGACCTGGGTGTGCCATGGGCTACACTTAGGCCCCAAATCGAATTGCATCTGGGAGCAGGAGGGCTGGGAGAGCTCCTAATCGAGTTATCTGCTGGTTGGACAGGAGCATCCATCCTGATAAGAACCAAGGATGCTGCTCATGAGTGACTGAGCAAGGATGGGAGAGGATAAAGCAGTGTCCTGAGGCTTATGGCAGTGGGACAAGGGACAACACAGCTGCCTGGTAACTACAAGTGTCACAGGCTAAGGAAGGTACTCAGGGTTGCTCCTGTCACTGCTGAACTCAGAGGGAACCTTTGAGGTGACTTAGGAGGACCCGGAGCTCAGCAAAGAAAACCCCAAATATACTCACTAGATTTTTCAGGTCCCTGAGATTTGAGAGCACTTTGGATTTAGAGACCATTCAACTCAACGCATCCATCTCACAAGCTTCTATGTACTCAAGGGGCTTCTTCATTTGTACGCTTCGCTCTGCCTACTCCCATAATTCTGGAACAAAAATACCCAGAAAGGCTTGGACTGAACCTCCAGGATTAACCGCGTTCTGTAGGTGTTAAAGAGAGGAAAGAAAATTAAACATGAATCAAGCTGTTTCAATAAGGAAGCTGTTTCAGCGAAACGGAGCTACCCAGTTTAATTTATATTCAGTGGCCATGTATATTAAAAATAAACATATCAGCAAATGGAGCAAATATTTAATTTTGACTGCACAGTGATACCCAAGCTTTATACATAAGCAGTGATTTTTTTCCTCTCCATTTAGTGAGCCAAAGGAAAGGAGAGAGAGGAAGAATCTGTGATAGGAAAGGAAGATGGGTTCATTAAAGCAGTGGGGACAAAAAGGTTCAGCGTTGGGTCCTGGCTGCCTCACAGCTACTCTGGGTGAACCACTGCACCTCTCTGTGTCTCAGTTCCCCCCATGAAAAGCAAACACGTTTTTTACACCTCCCTTCACAGAGGGACCCCTATCCTTCCATGGGGTATAGAGTGCAGCTGGGAGAGGGAGGCAGCAGAGGAGGCAGGGAAGCAGCACAGCACAGAAAGGCACCCAGAGTGGGTGCTGGGCATTTGCTGGCCTTGCCTGGCTCACAACATTCTCCAGATGACAGAGGCAGTCAGTGAAACAAAGAGTTTTGCAAATCCCCTGTATTTTTTTAGGTATGACACACTTTTTTTTTTTTGTTTCCTCTCAGGGATGGCATTCCTCCCTGCCAGTATTTCCTACCTCATCGGCACCAACCTCTTTGGGATTCTGGCTAACAAAATGGGCCGGTAAGTGGAACACAAGAGATGGTTTTAAACCAAGGACATGCAGACTTAGACTGGATACAGGGAAGAATTTTTTTACACTGAGGATGGGGAAGCACTGGCACAGGTTGCCCAGGGAGGTGGTGGAGGCTCCATCCCTGGAAACGTTCAAGGTCAGGTTGGATGAGGCTGTGAGCAACCTGATCTGGTTAAAGATGTCCCTGCTTCTGCGGGGCGGTTGGACTGGATGACCTAGAAAAGTCGCCTGCAACACAAACCATTCCATGATTCTACCATCTGCCCTTTCCTAACCGCAGTGTCCTTGCAGGTGGCTGTGCTCCCTGATTGGCATGGTCGTGGTGGGAATCAGTCTCCTCTGCGTAAGTAGCGCAAGACAATTTGAGACCTTTCTGTAGAAGAACCAGCTAGAGCAGTTCAGCTGATAGGACTGAGAAGGGTTATAGGCCTGGCAGCCGCTAGATATGCAGTGCTTGCACCCATGTATTGGTTTCACACCTCACCCAGCTTTTCTGACCTCACTCAGAAATCCTCTCTCTCCTCCCAAAGGTACCCCTGGCCAAAAATGTTTATGGGCTGATTGGCCCCAACAGTGGGCTTGGCTTCGCCATAGGTAAGTGGTTGGAGCTCAAATGCAGCTCACACCATCGCCCTCAGCAATGATGAGATGACTGATCCGGTCCTTCTTGCTTTGGGCAGGAATGGTTGACTCATCAATGATGCCCATCATGGGTTACCTGGTGGATCTTCGCCACACCTCCGTCTACGGCAACGTCTACGCCATCGCTGACGTTGCCTTCTGCATGGGCTTTGCAATCGGTATGGAGGAGCTCTTACTCATGGGAAGACAGACATAGTCTGTACCTTACCCAGTTTATCATTCCATTTCCTCCTGGCACAGCCTGCAACCCACTCCCTGTAGATTCCTCCAAACTGGAAAGGCACCGTTTGCTCCCTGGCATCTCAGCCATTATTAATTATATTCGCAGGCCCGTCGACGGGTGGTGCAATTGTACAAGCTATCGGGTTTCCCTGGCTGACAATCATCATCGGAGTTATCAACATTGCTTATGCTCCTCTCTGTTGGTACCTGCGCAACCCTCCCGCTAAAGAGGAGAAAATTGTGAGTCTGATTGTACTTTATTCTCTTAAATTATGAGGAATTGATAGTCCAGAGATTTTTTTGGGGGGACTAGAATAAATTTTCCAAGGATTGTGTCTCCTCTTTGGGGCTCTGCCCTTAAAAAAGGGGCAAACCCTCAGATAATAAACTCAGAAAAGTCTGGAGCTCCTGTCTTTCTGCTAACTCACAGTTTGTACTCTATGGGGAAGAGCCGTTGCCTGCTTTGACTTCCTCTCCAAGTGGCAACGCTCCCATTAACTATTTAAATTAATCATTTTTTACTAACACGTGATTCCTTCTCTCCTTTACCCAGGCAATCCTAAACCAGGAATGCCCCATGCAAACCAAAAGCTACACCACTCCAAAAACCCTGCGCGACTTCCCGCTCACAGATGACAGCGATGTGGAGGTAGAAAATGCAGAATAGCAAGCGTAAGGACACGTGCTCTGCTTTGAAGCTGCATTATGTGTCCCGGACATGGATGTATTAGCTCCCAAGAATAATCCAGCCTCCCCCAAGACTTGTGGACACAGAGTGGACATAGAATCACTGACCTGTTCTCTCAGCCATGCAATCTGCAGCAAGGAGCGGAGACACAGGATTTGCAGGCTCTGTCTGTTCAGTTAAGCCTCTCGTGTGCTGTGTGACTTCCAGGCGAGTTACCCAAACTCACTAGACCTTATCTGCCAAAAACAAAGGCTACAGAGATTAAGAGAACTGTGCCATCCTGCCCTGCAGAACAGGATTGTCTCAGGCACAGCCTGCCCATGCAGTAGAGAATCAAATCAACATCTCTGCTAGACCCAGTGACATTTGTTAGAGGTCCAAAGTAATTATGAATCAGTGCAAATTCCTGTGATCTCATTTTTCCCAGTGAAACCTCAAATGTAAAACTTCTCTCTTCGCATAAATTCATTTCTGTCTTGAGCAAGCAGTTGTGTAACACGCAGCTGCCTCTCTTGCCAGACAGAACAGATGATTCCCTGCTCTGCAGCCTGAGACTCACAATGCAGATGCACTCGCCAGCAGGGAAACAGGAGGATAATAACAATTCATCAAGAACTGGTACCTGATGACTCATTAGCAACGGGCACAAAACGGCTCTCATCAGGCAACCCCACACCCACGGCAGGGCTGTTGCCTCTCGCTCTGCGCATACAAGATGAAATTGTGTTTCTTAGGCTGGCTGGAAGTGACTAATGCTCAGCCTGTTCTCAAACCCGTGTTATTTTTATCTCCCACCTGTTTCCCTGTTTTGCCAAGAATAAAAGGAAAAACATGTTTGCTTTCTGTGATAGAAGGGAAAAAAATCGAGCTTTTCTGGTTTGAGATTTATCCACACCACCACAGGTAAATATTAACTCTGATGCCCTCTGTGTGCCTGGCACCAGGTTTCTCCAGAAACTCAGCCCCCCAGAGCATCAGGAAGGTGGAGGAGCCTTCAGATCCTACAGGGAGGGCTCCTCACCATCCAGCCCTCAATTGTTCCATCAGCAACGCTGCTCACTCTTCCCTCCAGCCCTGGCAGCTCAGACTAATTATTAGCTGCGGTGCCAATGACATTGATGGAGCTTCTCTGCTCTAAGCGAACAATTAGGATATAATTTTGCATCAAACAACTCCATTGTTTTATCCACCCTGCTGAAAAAAAGAATTAATCTAATTCTTTAGCGTGTTATCTGCAATGCATACAGGTATCGGCTGGGAGAGGCAGCTATTAAAATTTATGGAAATCAGAAGTGATGAACTCAGAGCCAAGACCCAAAGCAAGTGGCAAATTAAACCCCACAGCTGAGGGAAGTTCCTGGTCCAGTGGGAGGTGTCCCTGCCCACAGCTATGGGGTTGAACTAGATGATCTTTAAGTTCTCTTCCAACCCAAACCATTCCATGATTCTATGGTTCAGTTACAACCAGTCCCGCTTCGGCCCTGCAAGATGGATCGAATTCTCTCTTGTATTGCTGGCAGAGGCTCCCAGGGAGGTGGTGGAGCCACCATCCCTGCAGGTGTTTTAAAAGGCGGGTAGATGAGGTGCTCAGGGACATGGCTTATGGTTGGACTCTAAGAGGTCTTTTCCAATCTAGTGATTCTATTATTCTATGTATCATTCCAGAAGAAAAGATTATTTCCCAATATCAGGGGTTTTGTACTTGTTCTCATTAAGAAAAGCCCCCCTTCCTGCCTTAAGCTTAACAAATTGGTTTTAGGAAGCACTGAACGCGTGCACACGTAGCACCCTGACCCAGTGGGAGGTGTGCCTGCCCTTACCAGAGGGAGCTGGAACTACAGCAGCTTTGAGAACCCTTAAAACCCCAACCCTCTTGTGTCCCCGTCACCCCTCCCCTTCCCGCCCCCCCAACTCTCGCGAGATCCGCCCGGGCCGACTTCCCACCCCCCAACTCTCGCGAGATCCGCCCGGGCCGACTTCCCGCCCCCCAACTCTCGCGAGATCCGCCCGGGCCGACTTCCCGCCCCCCAACTCTCGCGAGATCCGCCCCGGCCCATTTTCCCGCCCCACCAAAATCTCGCGAGACCCGCGACGGGTCCTCCCCGCCCAACTCTCGCGAGATCTGGCACCGGGCCCGCCCCTTCCTGCTATGGCCGCGCCCCCGCCGCTCTCCTCACGATGCATTCGGACGATGTGAGTTCCCCCGCGGGCTCGGTCCGGTCCGCGCCGCAGAGATGAGAGCCCCCGATTACCCCCTCGCCCCCTCCTCTCACCCTCCAGCCCCGCCGCCAGTCGCTGCTCGCCCCTCGCAGCCCGGACGGGGCGCTGCGCATCCCCAGCACGTGGCTGGGGATGGAGGGGGTGTGTGGCCTTGTCCCCAGCCCCGGGGGTGGGCAGAACAGGCTGGGGGGACCTCAGGCTTTAGGGGGAGACCCTCACCCCCGCTAGAGCCCTATCGTGTCTGGGGAGGGCGTGAACAGCCCCAGTGACACCACGCTGAGGGGTGACACTCTCCTCTTATAGAACTTGTCCCCCTGTCCCCAGCAGGGGGCAGGGATGCAGAACAAGGAGGGGTGACCCCAAGCTTTTGGGCTGTCCCCACACGCTCATTAGGACTTGTCACCAGCCCCAGGGGGCAGGAAGAATAAAGGAGGGGGGCAATCTTTTAGGGGAGACCCTTACCCCCGTTATCATCAGTATCCTGGGAGGGCAGACAGACCCAGGGACACAAAACTTCGGGGTGATCCTCACCCCTGTTATAGCCCGAGGAGGGATGCAGAACAAGGAGGGGGAATCTCAAGATTTAGGGGGAGATCCTCACCCCCATCAGAGCCTGTCAGCATCTGGCCATGGGTGGGGCAGATAGAGCCAGGGGGGAGGTCTAGATCTGCTAAAGAGGCGACTCCAATATTTGGAGGTCCCCCTGCCCCTGTTAGAGCTTGGCTGGGAGCTGCAGGGGGCCACATCACCCAATCTTTGTCCCCACAGGTTGTCTGGGACATGCTGGGGAACCGGCAGTTCTGCTCCTACAAGATAACGTGAGTTTCAGAGATGCGTGGGCTGCTTGCACAGGGAGAGGAGCAGGAGGGAGGGATGTGGGTGGCTCTGAGGGGCAGGGGATACAGGAGGGTGCTCCTGCCTCTCCCCATCTCACCTCATCTTTCCAGGACGAAAACTCAGAACTTCTGCCGGAATGAGTACAACCTGACGGGTTTGTGCAACCGTTCCTCCTGCCCGCTGGCCAACAGCCAGTATGCCACCATCAGGGAGGAGAAGGGTGAGAGCTGCAACCCCTGCTGGAAGGCATCCTGGCTCCCAGCGCTTCCCCACTCTTGGTGACATGCTCCTACCCTTCTCCTGGATTGCATTCCTCTCTTTAGGTCGGTGTTACCTGTACATGAAGACAATCGAGCGGGCACCTTTCCCCCGTCGGCTCTGGGAGCGGGTGAGTTAAGGACAGCAGATTACTCTGACACAGCAAGAGGCAGGGAGTGATGGCATGGATTTGTTCCCACTTTCCTGCTGCTCCTTAGCTCAGCCCTTTCCCCTTCCTGCCCTCCCAGGTCCTGCTAAACAAGAACTATGAGAAAGCCCTGGAGCAGATAGATGAGAACCTCATCTACTGGCCACGCTTCATCAGACACAAGTGCAAGCAGCGGTTCACCAAGATCACGCAGTACCTCATCCGCATCAGGAAGCTGACGCTGAAGCGACAGTGAGTGACAGGATTAGGAGCAGCTCCTCTGGCCTCTGTCTGCCCACTCTGGAGGGGTTCAAGGCCAGGCTGGATGGAACTGGTGGGCTTTGAGGTCCTTTCCAACCCAAACCTTCCAAGCATTGAAGCCAGGCTCACTGGCTTTACACAGAGCCTTTCTGCAGCTCCAGTGACTCCAGCTGTTTTCCCAAGGCTTTGGCAGGCTTTTAAATAAACCTGGCTGCAATGGACTTAACTGCAGCATTATAAATGCACTTAGCTAATTGCAGGCACGTTTCTAATGACACAACTGCTGGCTGTTGCCCCAAATGAGCTTTTGCTCGTCTGCTACACGAGTGCTGACAGATTCACTAATGAGTGCTTGTTGTTCCTGCAGGAGGAAGATTGTTCCTTTACGGAGGAAGATTGAAAGGCGAGAGAAGAGGAGAGAGGTAAGACCGCTCTTTCATGTCATCTCCTGTCTGTGGCTTCTGGCCCACACGTCTTTCAAACCACTGACACAGCTCCTCTCTACTCCGTTAGGAGAAAGCCCTGGTTGCCGCTCAGCTGGATAACGCCATCGAGAAGGAATTACTGGAAAGACTGAAACAGGATACAGTAAGGATCCGTGTCTTCAGAGCATAATGGGAAAACTGCATCCTGCTGACTCTCCAGGGAGAGACATGGGCAGTGGTGTGGAATGGAAGCACCAGCCATGTCGGAGGGGTCAGGGATGACTGCACACTGCCCTTCTTTTCCGGCTTTATAATGGGCTGGAGAATTTATTCCCCTAAATGTAGAGCCCCTCATTTTTTGTGTAGCAGCACCTACTTCTGAAATAGGGAAGGGGCCAAGCCACAGAGTTCAAGCTGATTTCATGCTGCCCCTGTGCCACTCCTGGGCTACAGGTGGCCCTGCCTTTCTCCTGTGACTGACCAGAAATCCACATCTTCCCTTCCAGTATGGAGACATTTACAACTTCCCCATTCATGCTTTTGACAAAGCCCTGCAACAGCAAGAGGTTGACAGCGAGAGCGAATCCGATGCAGAGAAGGAAGAAGACGACGGGGAGGTAACGCTTTCAGCCCCAGCACCACACTTCTCTGACCTGGTGTGGCAGCTCTAAGTCACCCACGCTTGTGGCAGTGAATATCAGAGTGAGAAGAGATGAGGAGAGGTTGTTATGACACAAGTAAGGGAATTTAAGGGGTTGTAAAGGTGCCCTCAGGCTAAATACCCTTAAGTGAACGCAGTATCTGTGTGCAGTGGTGGCCTCAAGGGCCCTTTTATCACAAGCTGCGATGCTGTGTTGTGCTCGGTGTACGCCTACCAATTTCTGACTTTATTCCTTACAGGACGCAGATAAAAGGGAGTTTGTGGAAGCAGATGACAGTGACCTCAGTGACTTTGAGGTAGGTGAAGCACCAAGAATGACACATCAGGTTAAGATGTTTGAAAGTAACCCCCACCCTTGTGGTATCTCCATGATGGGATGAACCAGTGGAATCATGTTTGTGGAACAAGATCCAACCAGGCTGCACTGTATCCACACCCCAGCTCCTCTGGATACACAGCTGGGGGCTAGGAATGATACAATGGAATTGGATACACGAGATAATTATGCAGAAAGGGGAGGTTTTGTTACACAGTGTGCTTTGACACCCCTCTTATCTTTCTCAGGACATGGATAAGTTGGAGACAAGTAGCGAAGAGGAGCAGGAAGAAGAGGAAGAAGTAGAAACGAAAGCCTCTAGCTCCAAATCTAAAGGGAAAACTCCCCTGAAAGGACCAGCCAGAAGAAAACGTCCCTACATTGAAATAGAGTACGAAAAAGAAACAGAGCCAGCCACCAAAACAAAAGCAAGCTGAAATGCCATTTTGTACCAAATGACAGGACTCCAGATCCACCACCAAAACTCCTTCCAGCTTCTGCCTCTCTGTGTAGGACTCTGAATTATTACTCCTTTTTGTACTCCAGACTAATAATTTTCATTAAGATAAGAAGGCTTCCTGTCCCGACCCCAGGGAATTGCAGCAGGTTTGTACAACTCCAGGAAGCACAGTGTGAAGAAAGAAGACTCCCCACTTTTTCTACCACCCCAGGCTCAGCTCAGACTGTGCTCCAGGAAGGAACCTGGACTGGGCAGCACTGTCACCTGCTTCAAAAGCTGGAGAAGCTCCCATGTGGCTAGGCGAGTGCACTTCTTGTTTTGGGGATGTGCTGGGCTAACAGGGATGGGATGAGAGAGACAGTAACTTTAAATAAATAAAAAAGTTTTACTGTACAAAATGCACAGTGAACATTGGTCAGTCATGGCTCACGTGTTCTCCTGCACTTTCCTGATGCATTCTCGGACACGGTTCTCCTCACAACTGCTGTAGACACCTTCCAGCAGGACCTGGAATGAGAAAAGCATGGACACCTGTCAATATGCATCATGTCCCTTACCAATTTAGTCAAGCACTAAGTTCAAGGTATGAAAATTGGTGCTTTCAAAAAACTTTCGAACCAAAGAAGCTTTTTGCTTCCTTGACCAAGGAGAAAGGGATGGGAGATGAAGCAGGGTAGGGTCCTCAGCTCACCTTCACTTGCCCTTCTGAGCAGCGATCCAGCAGGATGAGGCATTCTGTGGCCCCCTGGAGCAAGGCAGCTTTTACTGGCTCAGGTGTCGGACCTTGGCCAGTGTGTACATCCCAGATCATCTTCAGGAGGGCTTTGAGGAGCACAGGGAGTCTACATGGCATCCTGCAAAGGGAAATGACAACCGTGCCTTCCTCTAAACCCTCTTTACAAGCCAGGGGAAAGCACAGTCGCGCGTGACAGTTCCTGGAGGCCAGGCTGCCTGTTGCCACTGATGTGCAGAGTGGGGCTGTAGCTGGTGTAAGGCAGCAACAGCTTCAGTGATGAGGCTGAGGAAGCTGCCTTGTTCACGTGGTTTAGTTTTTAGCCCAGCTGATGCTCCTAAAACAGGCAGAAATCAGGTTGAAATGAGGACCTGGCTTCGTTTTGGAGCAGGTGTTTCAGCAAAGCAGTAATGCCAGCGATTCCCTCCTGTGACAGATTCTCCCTTGAGGTTTCAGGGCCTGTTCCTCAAGGAACAGTAACTTTGGCTCTGGGAGACAAACAGCATTCAGGATACACTCCCTACAGCATCTTTCATTCCCAGACCTGTACCTAGGCCAAGCGTGCTCTATGGTGTATTGCAGTGTCTCCAGGATTCCCAGCCGAGCTTCTTCCTCTGGGCCATCACAGACTTCCAGATAGCCCAGGATAACTCGCTCCAGCCTCTTCAGGTGCCTCACGATCAGGATGCCAAGCCTGCTGACACAAAGAAATACTGAGGAAGGGGATACAGAGCAGGTCCCTGCAGGGCCGTGGCCTCTGCTCTCACCTCTGCACAAAGGCAGGCAGGGTCCTGGCGTACACCCTGCGCAGCGCGAGGCGATGCTCTCCCTCCATGTGGGTCAGCAGCAGCTGCAGCACCGCGTCGCAGGAGGAGGTTGGCCTGGGCTGTTTCTGCTGCCGCTGGGCCTTCTCCAGGATTGGCAGCAAGTCCAGCAGGCACAGCAGTACAGCCTGGTTTGGAGAGAGACAGCAAATCTGGGTAAACCTGCTGGTGTTGCCTTCAAAATACCAGGAATTCCAACCCTCTGACCACCCAGAGCTGCTGCATTTCACCTGACAGACCAGACCCAACTGCTTCTGCAGCACAAAACAGACATTGAGGGGCTGGAAGTGTGTCCAGAGGAGGGCAACAGGGCTGGAGCCCAGGGGTTCTGGGAGCCACTGAGGGACCTGGGGCTGTTCAGCCTAGAGAAGAGGAGGCTGAGGGGAGACCTCATCGCTCTCTGCAGCTCCTAGAAAGGAGCTTGTACTGAGGTGGGTGCTGGTCTCCTCTCCCAAATAACACTGGATAGGATGAGAGGAAACGGCCTCAAGTTCCATCAGGGGAGATTTAGACTGGATGTTGGGAAAAACTTCTTTACTGACAGAGCAGTGAAGCCCTGGACCAGGTTGTCCAGGGCAGTGGTGGAGTCTCTATCCCAGGAGAGGATCAAAGAACGTGTAGACATGGTGCTTTGGGACATAGTTTTTGGTATTTTCCCCAGATCTACTGAGTTGCTCCATGTCTTGGCAAAACCATCACTGAGCAACAGCCCGAGGGGACGGTCTGCGAGGAAACAGGTTCTGCCTCCCCATGCCTTATGCTGCTGTCCCTCGCACGGCTGATCAGCAATACCACATAGCAGATCAAACATAAGTTCTTGCCTGGATGAGTGGGGCCTCCCGTGAATAGAGGTGGTTGTACAGGGCATGGTACACAACCTGAGCCCTGTTGAACTGGCACAGGTCCGCAGCTGGCTGCAACAACACAAGAGAATGGTATTGCTGTGCATCACGTTCAGCAGCTACATAACTTCATAAAAGAGAACAGCCTGCATAACCTCAGGCCTTACGAAAACAAGCCCCACCCACACCAGCATTAGGAACGCTGCTGACAAGAAAGTGGGAGCAGGTGTTGGAATAAGCACAGGTTAAACCCTGCCACACACACACAGAGGCAGCCAATTCCCGTCACCTCTCCAGCTGCTGTTTTCCAGTTCCACTGGCATTAACTTTAACAATCTGCTCTGCAAACTGCTGTTGAGCCGCTCTGCAAATCAGCCGAGTTCAAAGCTATTCTTTGCCTCATGTGAGTAATATTTAAACAGACAGGGATGGTTTGGAGGACACAGCAGAACTGTGAGGTTAGCAGCAGAAGCAGGATGACAAGTCAGGAATCCTAGCAGGTGTCCGGTCCACCCTTCCTTCAAACAACACCCAGAACGGGATCCAATGTCTCAAATCCCTTACCACGTTGAGGATGATATGATGGAGGCAGCGCACACCGAGGATTTTGTTCTCTTCCCTGTAGTCATCAGAGATGAGCAGTGACGGTGGGAGGACGCACTCCAGGTAACGGCTGAGCCAGGGCCGGGTGACTTGAGGCAGCGTCCAGGAGAACACGAACTTCGTGGCAGGGTTGCGCTTCCAATTGTCTCTAGGAACACAAACATAGGCTCAGCAAATGCTGGAACTAAGGAATGCTCATCTACACATTTGGGTCTCAGCATGACAGTGAGCTCTGATCAATTCCTCCCTCCCCTTTCATAACTGGGGATACAGCGTCCAGTTCTAGAGTTCTCAGGACGGGAAGGCCATGGATCTGCTGGAGCGAGTCCAGAGGAGATCACGGAGATGATATGAGGGCTGGAGCACCTCCCATACAAGGATAGGCTGGGAGAGTTTGGATTATTCAGCCTGGAGAAGAGAAGGCTCCAGGGAGACCTTAGAGCAGCTTCCAGTGCTGAAAGGGGCTCCAGGAAAGCTGGGGAGGAGCTCTGGATCAGGGAGGACAGAGATAGAATGAGGAAAAATGGTTTTCAGCTGAGAGGAGGGATTGAGAGATCTTGGGCAGAAACGTTTTGCTGAGGGTGGGGCGGCCCTGGCCCAGGTTGCCCAGAGAAGCGGTGGCTGTCCCAGTTTCTAGTTTTTCCTAGACAAAGACCAGCCAAACACACTAGCCTCTCCATCGCTGCCCTCCCCTTCCTACTCACTTGGTCAGCTCCTGTTTCAGGAGCCGCATCACTACTGCAAATCTTCCCTCATCATCTTCACTCTTTCCCCGAAGGAATTCAGCCTCTGACTCACAGTCTGCGGCCTGAACCAGCAACGCCAGCACCTCCTGTGCCACTGCCCGTGACCTCGCGTTCGTCCAGGGCCTCTCTGCAACGTGCGTGGCAGCAAAGATATAGATGTGTGCCACCACACGGCACAGGACTGGGCCTACCACGGGGACACCCAGAGATTCCTGGCTCTTGGCAGCTTCCAGCTTTGTGAGGAGGTGCAGGAACACGGAGCCAACGTCCCCCGCTCTCTCAGCTGCAGCAGCATTGGCGCTGTCCTTAGCGGGGAGATCCACCGAGTCCTGCTCCTGCTTTGGGGGTGCTGCGTACGCGCTCAGCGCCACCACCAACCCGCCCAGCGTGCTGGGGCTCAGCCCTCCGAGGAGCCACTGGCAGCTCGCAGCCTCCACCAGCGCTCCCAGGTCTCGGACGATGCTGGGTGAGCGGGGCCCCTCGCAGAGGAGCTGCCGGAGCTGCAGGAGGACTCGCTCGGCTGGGGGGACGGCGAGGGGCGGCTGCTCCCCATCCCCAGGCCCCTCCAGCCTCAGGGCCCGCACGACGCCGCTGAGCTCCATGGTCCCTCCAGGGCCGATCCGATCTCCCTCAGGGCCCCCAGCCGCCTTCATGGCCCCTTCCCGTCCTCAGGGCTGCCTCCCCGGCTCCGAATTCCCCCTCGCACCCCGCGACTCCCGCTCCGCTCTGCGGCGGCGCCGCTAGACAAGCAGAAACCTCCTCACGTCTCCCCCTTCCCTCCCACTTCCGCATTGGCCGCGCCGCTGTCGCAAAGCTCCGCCCTTGCCGTAAAGGCAGCTGCAGGTTGGGGCGTGGCTAAGAGAGAATAAATTAGCATTAGTAATGAGCTCCCGCTGGGGGAAAGAGAGAGCGGGTTTGCCCGCGCGGGTGGGTAAAAAGTAGCTGTGAGGGCGGGATACCTTGGTGAATAATACATTATATTGATATGCCGGAAAGAGTATAACCGTTTCTCTGTGTCTCCCTGATGTAGAGATATGTGGCACAGGGTGGCCTTCGAGCGCGGGCGAAAAAGCGTGTGATCCTTCCGGTTCATAGCGCATGATGATTGGGGTTTCACGCGGCTGCGTGACGGGTGCGCCCTCCGTTACGACATGGCGCCTCATCCCTTCTGAGCATTCCGGGAGGTTCTAGTGTCGCAGAGGAGTAACCAGATTGGAAGAGACCCAGCGAATTACCGAGTCCAACCGTTCCCACCAATCCATGAATCATGCTCCTAAGCGCCTTGTCTACTCTCACCTTCAACACCTCCAGGGACGGTGACTCAACCACCTCCCTGGGCAGACCGTTCCAATCCCTAACCACCCTCTCCGTGAAGAATTTTTTCTTAATCTCAAGCCTAAATCTCCCCTGGCGGAGCTTGAGGCCATTCCCTCTCGTCCTGTCCCCTGTCACTTGGGAGAAGAGCCCAGCTCCCTCCTCTCCACAACCTCCCTTCAGGTACTTGTAGAGAGTAATAAGGTCTCCCCTCAGCCTCCTCTTCTCCGGGCTAAACACCCCCAGCTCTCCCAGTCGCTCCTCATAAGATTTGTTCTCCAGCCCCTTCACCAGCTTCGTTGCTCTTCTCTGGACTCGCTCCAGAGCCTCAACATCCTTCTTGTGGTGAGGGGCCCAGAACTGACCCCAGGATTCGAGGTGCAGTCTCACCAGTGCCGAGTACAGAGGGAGAAGAACCTCCCTGGACCTGCTGGTCACACCATTTCTGATCCAAGCCAAGATGCCATTGGCTTTTTTGGCCACCTGGGCCACTGCTGGCTCCTGTTAAGTCGCTGTCAACCAGCACCCCCAGGTCCTTCTCCTCCTGGCAGCTTTCCAGCCAGGTTTCTCCTAGTCTGTACCTCTGCTCAGGGTTGTTGTGCCCCAAGTGCAGGACCCGGCATTTGGCCTTGTTAAACCTCATGCCGTTGGTCTCAGCCCATGGATCCAGCCTGTTCAGGTCCCTTTGGAGCCTCTCGACCCTCCAGCAGATCCACACTTCCACCCAGCTTGGTGTCATCTCCAAACTTGCTAAGGGAGGACTCGATGCCTTCATCCAGGTCGTTGATAAAGACATTAAACAGGACTGGACCCAGGACTGAGCCCCGGGGAACCCCACTTGTCACTGGCCTCCAGATGGATTTAACTCTGTTTACCACCACACTCTGGGCCCAGTCATTCAACCAGTCGGTGCTGATTTTTCTTTCCTGTGTTTACGACAGTATTAACAACAGAAAATTGGTTTTGGGTGTTGACTAGGATGGGTTTCCCCTTTGTAATAGCCCATTTCAGGCTTGGAAGGTGGTTTTAAGGTCCTCTCACAACCTTGTCCTCTGCAGGCTGAGCAACCGCAACTCTAGCCTGTCCTCGTAGAGAAGCTGCTCCAGCCCTCGGATCATCCTTGTAGCCTTCTCTGGACCCGTTCCAACAGCTCCATCTCCTTCTTACACTGAGGATTCCAGAACTGGATACAATCCTCCACCCGAGGTCTCACAGGAGAGGAGCAGAGGGGCAGGATCCCCTCCCTGGCCCTGCTGGCCGCGCTGCTCTGGCCACGGTTGGTTTCTGGGCTGCAAGCACACAGTGCTGGCTCCTATCAAGCTTCTCATCCACCAGCACCCCCAGGTCCTTTTCAGGGCTGCTCTCAATCACATCATTCCCCATCCTTATTTAAACCGTGGATTGCCCCAACCCAGGTGCAGAACCTTGTCCTTGGCCTTGTTGAACCTCATGAGGTTCTCCCATCCCCACTTCTCCAGCCTGTCCAGGTCCCTCTGGACGACATCCCATCCTCCTGGTGTGCCAACTGCCCCCCTCAGCTTGGTGTCATCTGCAAACTAGCTGAGGGTGCCCTCAATCTCGCTCTCTGTATCATTGATGAAGATATTAAACACCACTGGTCCCAGTATGGACCCCTGAGGGACATCACTTGTCACAGATCTCCATCTGGACTTCGAGCCATTGACCACTATTCTCTGAATACATTGTCCATTTAATTGTTGTTTTACACCAAACCGTATCCCTGCTTCCCTTTCCCTGCGGGAATCAGGTACAAAAATACTCTGTGCGGCAAAAGAGAAGGAAGGAAAGGGGTAGGGACACAGCACCCACCTGGGGGCTTCAGCGTTCTCGGTTCTGCTGGTCATCAGCTGGGAGTGTAAACCCCCCCCCCCCTAAACCCCTAGAGCGAAGCAAGTTGAAAATCCCAGCTTGGAAATACCAAATCCTTTAAAATCATGTCCTTTGGGATGAGCTGTTTGACCCCTGGGATGTGTGGGTCTGAGCAATACCAGGCACTGCCTGATCCCTGGGATGCATGAGTCGAGGCGATGCCAAGACTATTTGATCCTCTGGGATGTGAGAGTCCAGGCGATGCTGAATTGTTTGATCCCCCGTGATGCACGGGTCACACTGGGAACTGTTTGACCCCACGGGATGCGTGGATCCAGGTGATGCCCGGACTGTTTGATGCCCCAGGATGTGCAGGGCCAGGCGATGCCGGGCAACATTCAGTCCACTAGGATGTGCAAATCCAAGCGACACTGTGAACTGCTTGATCCCCTGGGGTGCACAGATTCAGGTGATGCTGGGCTTGGGCATCCCCAGGGAGCCACGGTCCAGCGATGGCTCCGGCAGGATCTCTCCGGTGAGCAGCAGGGATGCTCACACCAGCTCATCCAGCAGCACGCCGATGCTGGCACGGGACTGTGCCGGACCTGCCATGGGTTTGTTGCACATGGGGCAGACGCAGCGCACCTCCAGCCACTTCACGAGACACCTGCGAGGCAGGGAGATGGTGGGATGCACACCCTCACCTGGAAAATCCCCCCGCTCCACTCCTGGGAGCTGTACTCACTTTCTGTGGAAGCCGTGCTGGCACGGCAGCACCCCCAGCTCCTCCTTCACTTTAAAATCCTCCAGGCAAACAGCACAGGTCTGCTGCAGGGTGGGGAGGGAGACGAAGGGTGAGGACGAGTGCACAGAACCCCAGCGCAACCTCAAAGCCCATCCAGTTCTACCCCGTCCCATGGGCAGGGCACCTCCCGCTGGATCAGGGGCTCCAAGCCCCATCCAACCTGGCCTTGAACCCCTCCAGGGATGGAGCAGCCACCCCTGCTCTGGGCAACCTGGGCCAGGGCCGCCCCACCCTCACAGCAAAACATTCCTGCCTAAGATCTCATCTCGGTCTCCCCTCTTCCAGATGAAAACCATTCCCCCTTGTCCTATCCCTGCCCTCCCTGATCAAGAGCCCCTCCCCAGCTTTCCTGGAGCCCCTTTCAGTACTGGAAGCTGCTTTAAGGTCTCTCTGGAGCCTTCTCCAGGCTGAGCAATCCCAACTCTCTCAGCCTGTCCTCGTATGGGAGGTGCTCCAGCCCTTGGACCATCTTCACAGCCGCCTCTGGATTTGCTCCAACAGATTGAAGCCACCTTCCACCACGTGGCGCAGAGGGGACATGCCCCAAAGCATCATTCCCGTTAGCCCTGACTCCATCCCAACCCTGAGGAGGTACCGCTTACCCCGTGCACATTCAGCCTTCGGGCATCACCTTTCAAAATCACCTGATGGAGAAAAAGAGGCAAAGGATTAACAGCACAGAATCATGGAATTGTAGAATGGTTTGGGTTGGAAGGGACCTCAAAGTCCATCCAGTTCCACCCCCTGCCCTGGGCAGGGACACCTCCCACTGGATCAGGGGCTCCAAGCCCCATCCAACCTGGCCTTGAACCCCTCCAGGGATGGGGCAGCCACCACTGCTCTGAAACCAAGGATATAGGAGGCATTTTGCCAGGAGACCCAGTGGGACCCTGGGCACAGTGGGCAGCGTGTTCCATCACGCTGCTTTTGAATGCACCCAGCTGGGAGGAGCAGCATCGGTCCCCACCATGTCCCCACCTGCCTCTGCCCACTTGCCACTGTGGATCCATGCAGGGAACAACCATGGACTTTACCTCTTTGTACCCAAACCTCTCGCTCTGAGCCTGGTGCCGCAGTTTGCTGGAGAGGGAGAGAAGGAGGCACGGTCAGTTTTACAGCGTCCTCAAGGGTCATATCTAAATGGTGTGGCCACAAATATTCAGCATGCGCCTAAAATAAGGGGAATGCACCCTTCCCAAGCAGGATTTGATGATAAGCAGGAGCACCACAAGGCCATGCCCTGGGCAGAGCGGTACCGTGGGGCCCCACGTTGCCGCCAGTGCCGGCAGGAATTGGCAGCGGGGAGCGATAGGAGCCGGCCGCCCCGATTGTTTGCCTTAGGAAGTTGTTCTCGGTGCAGGAAGCGCTGTATTTCCAGAACTCGCCTGTCGGCAGCTCCCAGCCCCACTGTGACCTTGGCTCGGGTGCAGGCACCCGGGAAAGAGCAGAGCAACCCAGCAAGACATGGATGGGGAGATGGGGACAACTCGTATAGAGCTTCTCCCCAAGCCCAGGTGCTGAGGCTGCTTCTGTCGTTCCAAAAGTGGCTGAGAGACACACGGGACATTGGCGGAGCCGGAGCATCCCACAGGGAACAACTGAGCCGCCCTGCAGGAACGCCAGCTGCTGCCTTGGCTTTGGGTTTAAAAATAGCCCTCCCTGAATGGTGAGCGTAATGTAAAGACACATCCTTTCCCGCGCGGCACCGCTCCTTCCCTGCCCAACACAATGCATCCCTCTGCCTGGTCCCCTGAAAAACAAGAGCCCCTTCCTGTGCTTCCTGCCCTGCTCCAGCCACGAGGACCGTGATTGCACCCGACCCCAGATCCTCAGGGCTCCCATGTTGTGGGACAAAAGAACAGGGTGCTGGGAAGGGCAGGGGCTGCCCCAGGGATGCTAACGCATCGCCACGTCCCCCTGCTCACCTGATGAAGTAGCAGCAGAAGATGAGGCTGAGCACAAAGACAAAAATGCCGGTGCCAAAAATGACCATGTAGATGTTCAGTGGCAGATCCTGGAATGTGACAGGAGGCATCGTGCAGGGTTTAGTGATGTAAATCCGCCCCAGACTGCAGGAGAACCCTTCAGGGAGGAGGAGAAAAGTCAGCAGTTTGGATGGAAGAAGGGGGAAAAAGAGGTGAAGAAGATGTGGTGTGGGAGCAGAGAGAGGCTGGGCTGACTCCATGCCCTCTGGAGTTTGCAAAATGGGCAGAAACCAACGCCAAGACGTCAATTCCTGGCCTGTTAGTTGGAGATTCAGCTCAGTGTGGTCAGGCAGCAGACACCGCTGCGTTTCTACAGCTATGAAACTCTTCTCCAGCAGCACAAACACACCCCAGGCTGAGTCCCAGCCTGGGAGAAAAGGAGGCCCTGTGCTTCCATCTCCAGAAAAACACATGGAGGCTGGAAGGGGATTTAGGGAAGGGCAGAGCAAAAGAAGAGCTTGAAAAAACAAGAACAGTTGGCATCTGTCATTGCTGTGTGGGAGCCAGAAGTGGCAAGCGGCTGGTTAGTCCTCAGCGCTGGGAAGCTGTGCAGGAGCACGTTTGGCACCACAGAGGCTCATTCCCCTTTCCCAGTGAAACCATGGATGCCAGCACGCATCAGCCACACGTCAGCACACCCGGGCCATGGCGCAGCTGACAGCACGGAGGGAACGAGGAGAAGGGCGGCACACAGAGCTGATGACACCTCAGGACATCCCCACCAAACCAAGGAGGGGAAGGCAGGGAAACCGCAGACCCAGCCACCTCTACTGGGAGCTGATGCAAAGCCAAGCTCTGGCTCTAAATAACCACAGGCCTTGCGTCTTGAAATCACGGTGACCCCACAAGAGCTGGAGTTTTGATTCCTCACAGCTCTCAGTCAGATGGGACTTCAAAGGAGAGCAGCCCCCAACCCCATCTGTGCTCCATGGGGTGTCTCCCCCTGCCCCTTCCCCTCAGCGCCCTCTGTTCCCGCGCTGCGCAGCCTCATCACAAAGCTCCCACAGGAACACTTCTGGGTTTAATTACAACCCACTAAAATCCTCCGCCTGTTTCTCATGAGAGGACGGAATTTGCTCTCCATCACAGTAAAGAAGAAAGCGAGCAGCAGAAACCTCTGCGCAAATGGTGAGATCCCAGGGCTAGTCTGTCTGGTTTCCTCCCTGTCTAACAAAGCAGCATCTCCAGCGCGGTGAATGCAGGAGGCTGAGCAGACCTTGCCTGACAAAAGTGATCTTACACTCTCAGAGAGCTCAGCGCCCTTCCAAGCTTCAAACGATTGGACAATCCTGGTATGGCCAGCGCAGGGCTGGGAGAGGGAGTGTTGGAGGCCAGTCTCTTGGGGCCACACAGCTCCAACCTTCCTTCTCCAAGCAGAAGCAGCAAAGATGCTGTCAACCCACTGGGGCTAAGAGTTTTGGTTCCTCCCCTTCCAACCCAGACAGTTCCCTGGCAGATTTAAATGCTGAGTTGGCCTAAACCCCCGTGCTGGAAGCTGCAGACACACACGGTTGAGATAGCAAATGGGATGATCCCAGCCCTGCTCCCTTTGCCCCAAGCCCTTCACCTCGATTTAAACATCACAACCCCTCTACGCAACCTGGTCGACACCTCAGTGAATGCAGAGACTCCTGCTCCAGCAACGCCGCATGGTTTGGCTCTCTGGAATCAGCAGTTTGCAGTATTTCCCAGTGAGTTTGCAGTATTCCCTAGTGTTTCAAGTCAGGACAAACACAAGATTCCACCCGTAGTGCGCTGGCACTGGGTTTTTTGCTGAGCGGAGCTTCTCCCTCACCCCAATTCTAGTGCAGTAAAGCAAATGGAAAACTCAGCAGGTCATTAAATAAAACCATTCTTTCTCCTCCCACACAAGAGCGATGGGCTTTGCATCAGAAAATTGAATGCAGCTTCTATATAATTTTTGCTGTGATGCTGGAACAGGCTTCCTGCAGAAGCTGCCCCTCAGCCAAGCATTTTCCCTGGGGAATAACCAGCTCCCCTCCAGATAAAGTTACCCGGCTCGTACCTGGTGACTGCCAATCCCCTGAACCTCCTGAGTGACAGGAGGAAAATCTGATGCAAAAGAGGAGCTGGAATGCCAAGGCAATGTGGTATCTGGTGTCCGTGAAGGTATTTAGGTTGAAAATATGATTTCTTTGCTGGATCTCAGACTTATTCACACCAATTCAGTTCTAACAGCAATTTTGCAGGACTTTGCTGACTTAAATATTTGTGAGCTTGGGACTTAAAGCCAAAATGTACAAGTCCGATGCCCACAGCTCCTCTCCTAAACCCACGTCCTGGCCTTTGAACAAGGGCGGACTCTGTTCTGGGTACCTTGGGAAGCTGTGGCTGCTCACAGCCTCCAAGGGCAAAGTCTCTCTTATTTAGGATGGGTTTTTTTAATGCAGCCAGGTTAAAGAACCGAGGAGCAGTTCCTTGCACCCCACTTGATGGAACTCACCACACATCCAGGGCCGAGTGTCTGCAGGAGCAGCGGCGTCTCCTCCCAAGAGCTGCACAAGAGCACACGAGGTATGCGTTAGGGCAGAGGAAGCCACTGCTTGCATTATATTTAGCTTCAAAGCCTGTAACCCTTTCATAAATTCAACCAGCCCAGTCTTTGTTGCTCAGGCAGGACTTTGAGGGTGGAATTCCCAGCGCAGCTTCTCAGCTACTTAGTCGTAAAAATAAACCACTTCTCATTTAGCCCCAAACCCTTCACATGAACAAACTTGGTTCCGCGTTCCTGAGAATTCCTTATGGTAAACAGGAGAGAGCGGAGCCAGGGCTCGGTCTGGGGTCCTTTAAAATGAAGTTTATTGCACTTCTATGGACCCGTGGAAGAGGGGTTCATCGCAACGAAGCAGATGGATAGCAAACTTGCTTAGGAATTGGTTTTATTGCTGGGAGCTGAGCGGGACCCTCTGGAAGCAGAGCTCGACCAAGCCCTGGGCTCCTTGGGACCCGCTCCCCTCTCTCCATCCTAGGGATGGGGTCCAGCTCCCTCCTTCCCCAGCAGGAGATGCTGGATGGGAAGAGCAGGGACTGGCAGGGGGGAGAAGCCTTCCCGAGCCCTGCGGAGGGGCTGAAGGGATGCGCCATGGGAAGGAAGAAAGGGAGCTGGACCCCATCCCAGCCGCCTCCTCCCCATATTTCCACCCCCCCCCGGACCCGGCTCTCACCGCAGCACCGCTGGGAGGGCATCCAGGAGCGGCTCCTCCGGGCCATGGCCAGCGGCAGGGCTGGGATGGGATGGGGTGGGATGGGATGGGCGGCCGGGAAAGGCTCTGCCCGCCCGCAAACCCCGCCCCGGAGCCGCCCAGCACCGGGGGAACCCGGGCTGGGACACGGACACCGGGCACCGCATCCCGGGACCCGAGCAGGGATGCTCCGCTCCCAGCCCGGCAAGCCCAGCGCAAACGTGGAGAAAGGAATGAGCAGCCCCGAGGAGGAGCATTTGGGTGCTAGGAGAGGAGAAGCTCGACAAGGAACCATCAATGTACACCCACAGCCCAGGAATCAATCCTAGGCTGCATCCAAAGCAGTGGGACCAGCAGGGGAGGGAGGGGTGAGATGCCACCTGGAGTCCTACGTCCAGCTGTGGAGCCCTCAAGGACGTGGAGCTGCTGGAATAGGTCCAGAAGAGGCCACAGAGATGATCTGAGGGCTGGAGCACCTCCCGTAAGAAGGCAAGCCGAGAGAGTTGGGGTTGTTCAACCTGGAGAGGTGGTGGCTGCTCCATCCCTGGAGGTGTTCAAGGCCAGGCTGGATGGGCCTTTGAGAAATCCGATCGCGTGGGTTGTGTCCCTGCCCATGGCAGGGAGTAGAAATAGATGGGCTTGGAGGTCCCTTCCAGCCCAAGTCATTCTGCGATTTTCGTGATCCTCATCCCTGCCACACACATCCCTAGGATGCCTGTTCCCATGAAGAACGACACAGGCAAGGGGCTCTGCTCAGATACAGCCCCAACCTCTGGCAGAAATGCTCTGCACATGCCCCATATTTGGATTCCCTGCCCAACATCCCACCTAGCTGCTCCTTGTGTACACACCAGCCCTTTGGAGGAACGTCCCAGAACACACTGAGCTCCTGGTGGCTCCCAGCCTCGTGCAGAGGGTGGGTTTGGATGTGCTCAGTGTCTCCATCCAACCTACAGACCCTGTGGGTCAGGGATGGCAGCATCTCCGTGTCCTTCTCCACCAACAGGCCCAGGGATCAGGCAGGTTCCTGCTGCCGGTGGCTGTTGCTGTGCTGACAGCTCTCCTGAAAGGAGGCTGCTTTCCCACACCACCCTTCCACCTCCCAGCACAGGTGCCCAGTAAGGCACCCCACATCACTAGCTCTGTCAGTGGCTTTCCTGCCTGGATTAACTCACTGATCATCCAAACACAATCTGCCCCCATGCTCTGAGCCTCCCTGATCCTGGCTTTGTCAAACAGCCACGCTCGGCATGCGGGGGCTGATGAGCAGCCAGAGGCACAAAGGGAGCTGCGCAGCAGTGAGGAGCACAAAGCAGAATTACAACATCGGACAGGAGGCATTTGACACCCCCCCTGGGACCTTGTCGAGCTGCAGTCCCTGCTCTGTGGAAGCCTCTGGCAGATTTAGCAGTCCCAACACAGCCACACAAGACCCAACGCATCACCCAGTGCCAGCTCCTCCTCGCCCCCACAGCTGCAGCCCTTGCAGAGGGCTTGGCCCCAGGTCTCTCATTCTTCCTCCAGGTCCCTTTCTGTGATGGTTTCATGTCCTGAGCACCCCAGGGACCTGTAAGAGCATTGTCCACAGCCCAGGAGCTTCATCACACTGGAGTTTACACTCCACTGCAGGCAGAGCTTCTGGAACAGGGTCGCTTGGTGCTACCAAGGCATAGGATGCAAGACCACAGGTCTCAGTGTGACCCAAGCCAAGCAGCTCAGCCTCCAGGCTCCTCCCGCGACCTGTTTACATGATCTCAGCACAACATATAGCCGGGAGCTGAGTGACGCTCTGTGAGCTCTGAGGAAGTCAAGGAAGAATGGGGCTATAATAAGAGCAGGCAGACAATGGGTCCTGGCAGCTGCAGGAGCAGCCTGGCACCTGTGGGTCCAGCGCCACCACGGACATTCACTCCTGGCCCTGGCCACCCCCCTGAAGCTTGGCTCTGCAAGCAGGGAAGGTGTTTTCCAGAATCCCCAGTGGAGAGCCAGCCCTTCTGCAAGCCTGGGTATATGCTGGGTGCCTGCACTGCCTTTTGGAGATGGACCTTGGTGATTGCCAGCCGGGCTCTGCTTTCCACCAGAAGCCTCCCTGCCTGTCCCTACTACTGCCAGAAGAAAAGTGGGGAGGTCCAGCACAGGCACTGGTGAGGGCTGAGAGGTTCAGCCCTGGACCTGGGAGGACGTGGGTCCACCTCAACCCAGAGCATTCCAGGTGATGCTCTCCCCAGACCCAGCCCGAACACAAATTCTGTCCCAAAGCACACAAGGGGGGCCCAGACTTCATCCTTAGCACTGTCTTTATTTGTACAGGTTGACACTAGGCATGGAGGACATCCAAACACTACAACAGAGGGGCTGTTTGCAGAGCCCACACCCCAGACCTACATCACATCGCTACACAGACCAAAAATGAATGGGAAACAAAGAACACACAGAGCTTCAGTCTCCTGGGAGGGAGGGGCAGGACTGGCTTGGCAAACGCAGCTGTCACCTGGGAGAAAGAAGCCTTGAAGCCTTCCTGGAGTCAACAGGAATAGAGTGACCTGAAATATGGGGCTGAGTCCCTCTGGAGGTATCTTGGAGCGAGCAGGCTGCAAAGGAGGCTATATGTTAGGTCTACCTAGGTGGCAAGATTGCAAGTTGAGGGCCTATGCTTTACCTCTAGGAATAGCTCACGTATCTGAGGACCTCTTGGCTGAGGGGCCAGTTGTGTCTAACCCAGTATCTGCCCAAGCATCTGCACCATGAGGGAAGCCTTATCTCTGCTGCTCAGCAGGCACCAGGGCCAGGTGAGCACCTCACACCTGATGCTCCCACCACACAACCCATCTCGTCCTCCTTCAAGCACTTCTCTTCAGCCTCAGGGCATTGTCCAGGGCGACCAGCTGGCGCAAGAAACCCCGGTTGGGGATGATACCACGGTGGTCCTTGACCGTCTTTATGGCTTCTACAAGGGGCATGTGGTGGCGGATCATGAGGTAGGCGAGGACCAAGGTGGCCGACCTGCTGACCCCGACAGCACAGTGCACAAGGATCCTTCCTGCGGGTGAAACACAGGCCTGCGTCACAGCACAGCAAATATCCCCGTTAAAACAATACTGCCGGACCAACGGTTTGTCATGGAGCATCCTGGAGCTGTGGCTCAGGTCTGCAGCCTCTGGAGTTAGATTAGATGTCGGATCCAAGTCACAGTGTGAATATGATGCATTGAGGTTTCCCTTTTGGCATAACCTATCAGAGTAGTATCATTCTCCCAAAACCAGCTGAAGAGGATCAGCCACAGCTCAGGACACAGGTTCAGGCTGTGGCCTGGGAGGCCAGTGCTCTCATCAAGCCTGTTCGCTCTTTGAAGAAGGTGACCCAGTGCAGAAGACACCACCTCATGCTAGAAATAGCGTTGTTTTCTAGGATGCTTAGCAATAGGATGTCAGTCCAGCTTCCCACCTGCCCCGAAACTGTTTCTTCCCATCCCTGCTCCCCACTTCTCTCCCAGAAACCTTTACCACCCACCTTCATTCAGCGCTTGGTGGATGAAGTCAGCTGCAGGGTAAAAGTAGGGGCTCATGTCAAAGGAAGGCGAGTCATGGGCCTCGATGCCCAGGTAGCGAATGCCTGTGCCCTCGTAGTACTCAGCACCCCCCCTCCACTTGCTGTGGGAGGCGTTGAGGATGTGGGTGATGCGCAGGTGAGCCAGCTCGCGGCGGTTGGCCGCTATATCTCTGCAGGGAGGAACAAATGGTGCTGAAATCCGTAACACTCATTAAAGACAAGTTTCCAAGCAGAGCGTAAGGGCTGCCCTGGACAAACGTTAACATCTGAGAAAGGCTGATGCAAAAGAAAAATACCAGACTCGAGATTCTGGAATGTTAAGTCAGTCTCACAGTCCTTGACTCCACAGGTTCATCATCTCCTCCCACCCCACCACAACAGCGTCCTGAACACCCTGCTCAGCCGTGCTTATGTCCTTCCCCTCCCTTCGTCCCAATGCACCACACCCATCACGCCCTTCTCTCCCTCGCACTTCCCAGCCTCCTCCTCCCAGATTTCTCCGTGTCACAAAACCAGCCCTGAACCCCAGTGGTTCTTGTCCCCTTCGGATACGTACTGATCTCCCAGGTAGAGTCCCGGCCAGACCTCATCGGCATGGTTACAAGCCGTCTTTCCTGTGTACAACAACCTTTCAAGCTCGAAGACGCTGAGGATGGGGTGGTGGCTGCGCTCTTCCCGCGAGCCTCGGCTCGGCGACCTGGTGCCATTCCTGGAGAACCTGGACAAGAAAGCCATTGGGGCTGCCGAGACCCACAAGGCATACCTGTGGGTTCGTGAAGGCCGGAGAGTGGCCCGGAGGTCGCTTTTGCTGCTGCTGCCACCCACGGTCCTGCCAGGGAAGCAGTGGAGATGCTATTAGAAGAACTGGGGACCTCTCATTCCATCCCTTTTTGGAGCAATTCCACCCCGAAGCAGCCAATTCTCACCTTCCTGAGGATTGGGCTGTGTCAAGTCAGCTACCCAGCAGTTCCCAGTGTGAGACAGAGTCTCGCCTACGCTCCCTTCCGAGAAGCAACACTGCTGGGGAGAAGTTTATGATGCCAGGGCTGGCGAGGGAAGCCAGAGATGAAGCCAGATTGCTGAGTCTCCACAGGCTGAGGTTTTGCTCCAGCCGCACGACTTTGAGTTGAGGCCACGTTGGCAAGAGATGCTGTACACAGGACCACCTTCCTTCTGCGCTGGCTCTGGGGCTTTGCCGTGCCAGCGGGACAGCGCCAGCTCAACAACTCATGCTGCCAACCTGCAAGCAGAAGCAAGGAAAGGCGGCCAGGTCCGGGCAAGCCACCAGGATTGGGGAGGAACCCCCACCCCCCGCCCCGAAAACAGGTGGAGGATTCCATATGGCACCACACAGAGTCTGGCCAGGACCCAGGCTCCTTCGGACCAGGCACAAAAGCCTGTAGGGAGGGAGAGGCAGGATTAACCCTTCCAATAATAGCAGCCCTGCTGGTGCATTTGAACATCAAGGATTGGCTTGGGGTGGGAAGAGTTAACATCAGGGGATGAGAAAGCTCATTTTACAGAGTGTATCCTCTAGGATGAAAGCTGGGCTCTCAAACCTTTAGATGATGCCGATACTTGTCACACAGCTGCAAGAAGCCTCCCCAGACAGCCATATCCATGCAGAGTGGCCAGACGCTCCTCAGAGCTGCTTTTTCTTGCTCGTTTGCTGCTACCCCACTGACAGAAACTCCCCACCCCGGGGAGAATACAGTTCTCTCTCCCACCATCGCTTGCTCCTGCCCTGGAAGGTGTCCAAGGAGCATCCCATCACAGCTTCCTCAGCAGCTCAGCAAGGGCCAGTTGCCTCTGGGACTCAGGGGAGGAATCGCGGTGACCTTGGGCTGGCCGGGCTGGATCAGAGCGTGTCTGATGTCCAGCTGCTTTGACATTTTGCCTAAGGTGGCATCCAGCAGCCAACGGTGCAGAAAGAAGAAGCCTCCAGCCATTTCTTGGCAACACGCAGAGGAGGAAAACGTGGCAAGGGCATGGAGGAGTCCAGAGAGACTCCTGGATGTCTCCCTCCACTCTCCCTGCTCCAGGGAGGCAGTTTGGACCCTTCCCGGCACCCCAAAGAGACTCCTGGCTGTCTCCCTCCCCACTCCCTGCTCCAGGGAGGCAGTTCAGAGCCTTCCTGGCACAGGAGAGGTCAGCCAAGCCTAGCACCGAGCACACCACATTCCTCCAGCGTGCAGGGTGTGGGCCAGATTCTCAGCTCATCTGCCCTGATGAATTTTGGACTCCTTCAGTGCTGGGGATTCAGACTTAGCAAATCCAGACTGGAAAAGGTATTCAGCCCGGCCGTGCGCTGGGGCCTTTAAACCTTGTGTGACCTTGGCTGCAGCACAGCCACTTGCCACCAGCCCCGGGCGGCGTTAGGGAACAAACAGCAGAAGGGGCTGTAAAAAGCAACTCGAGTCTGAGGCTGGAACCAGCCAAAGAGCAGACCCTCTTATCGCTGCCACTGGCTGGAAAAACAGCGACCCGCATCCATCCTGAAGGTGGCTTCCAGCATCCCACCCCCAGCCCACCACCGTGCCAGCCCCACAAAGCGCTGGAGGGGAAGAGAAAGTACCCAACATCCAAGACCTCGGGATAGACCCCCCCCAAAGCACCCCTGGCACCCAGAACCTTCACAGACATTGTCTGCGCCCCCCCCTTTTGAACTTGGGGGCTCATCCCCCTCTCCCGGCTGCCTCTGGAGCCCCTCGGCCAGTCGTGCCAAGCTCAGAGGGAGGGGAGAAGCAGCCAGAGCCTGCCAGGACGCAGAGAGAGAGGCACCGCTGAAGCAGCGCAGGCTGCTCAGCCCCGCAGAGACAGACAGACAGACGGGCAGGAGGGAGGAGACGCCCACCCCGTTACTCTACCTTTGCGAGGGCTGAGATTTCTCAGCTCGAAGCAAGTGGTGTAGTCAGATCCAGCCGGCCATGTCTTCCTGCTGCTGCCGCCGCCGCTGGAGAAAGGCTGATGTATGAACATCTATTTTAAGCCATGACATGTCCAGAGGCAGGTTTGTTTATATCATGCTGTGCATGGATGGATAAGGGAGGAACGAGGGAGACAGGCACAAGCACAGAGATCGCATGCAGGCATGCCCAGAGCCGCACATCAATGCCCATTACTACGCAGACAAAAACAACAGCAACAATAACCTCAAAATTCTCCTGCCAGCTCTTTACACTCCTCCTCCAGCAAACCCAAAGCCACAGACGCGCAGAGGAGAGAAGAAAAAGCCGATAGAGTGGTGCCGATGACATGGTTACCCCATCGTACGTCTTGTTCTGGAGGATGTTTCTTCATCTTTGCTTTATTACAGTTGACCTCGGCCTCCCCCCTTGCCAGGGTCTCCTTGGCAGACCCAGGGCTTCATGGCAGTTTCTTCATTTAAGCCTTGGGGGGGCGAGGGGGGGATGTACATAGTAAGATGCCGTACTATTCAAATCCTATTCAAAACTAGACAAATCCCTGTCAAAGGCAGCAAGTATGTTCTTCTGTGGGGAGAAAAAAAAGCTCCATGAAACTCAAAAGACTGAAGCTTTTTGTTTTGACGTTTTCTAAACGACACCGTTCATTTCAGAAATGCTGCAGTTTCACTTAAACATTTTCCAGACAGAATATCCACCTTTTGAAGTGGTGGCTTTCCATTTAAAAGTTTGACTCAAATGAGAAAGTAGGAGTGTGGTGGGAAAAACAGCCTCGGGAAGAATCGGAACATGCTGTTCCAAGCCAAACAACACAGGCCCTAAGAAGCTGCAATCGCATCCTGGGCTGCATCCGAAGCAGTGGGACCAGCAGGGTGAGGGAGGGGATCCTGCCCCTCTGCTCCTCTCTAGTGGGTCCCCACACCTGGAGCCCCGCGTCCAGCTCTGGAGTCCTCAGCACAGGGAGGACATGGAGCTGTTGGAGCGAGTGCAGACGAGACCACAGAGATGATCCAAGGGCTGGAGAATCTCCTGTAGGAGGCCAAGCAGAGACTTGGGGTTGTTCAGCCTGGAGAAGAGAAGGCTCTGGGGAGACCTTAGAGCAGCTTCCAGTGCTGAAAGGGGCTCCAGGAAAGCTGGGGAGGGGCTCTGGGTCAGGGAGGGCAGGGAAAGGGTTTGAAGCTCAAGGATGGGAGACTTAGATAAGACCTTAGGCAGAAATGTTTTACCCTCCCTTCTCCCACCAAGGAGTTACCATCCCAGTAGTCCATAAAATGTACTTCTACAAAACGTGCCTACAAAGCCCATCACAAAAGGATAAATCAGAATTTAAAAGAATAACATGAAACAAAATTAGGTGGATAAATGTTTTGGCAGAGCATTGCCTGCAGGGAACTTACTGGTCATTTAAACAGAGGATTAGTAGTTGTGATGTTTTTATTCCAATAATAATACTGGAATTGCTTCGTAAAGCAGCCAGAAGTCCCCAACAAAGGCAGTGACTGCTTCTTAGATAATGAAATCTCAGATGCTTTGAAATGCCTGGGCAGCCGCATCAAGCAAAAGTGTCAGCAATCTGTCTTCTTATAAAAGAAGTCTCTTAGACACAAACCAGACCTCTGTGCCTCACCTCCTCCCCTCATTTTCCATAAACATCAGTGCTGTAGCAGACAGCGAGTTGCTCCTTGCTCCCTGGTAGGATTTATAACTCAGTCTGTTGCTCCTGAAGCTCCTGCCCTTGGAGATGAGAGGCCACTTGGAGCACTGGGGGTGGGCTGGGGGCTTGGTGGGGGCACAAACAGCACTTGGGCTTTGTTGGGAGTTTCACAAACGTCTTGGCTCAGTTTCCCCACCTTCCAACCACCCCTGGCCCAGAGTCCTCTCTCATTTTGCCCTGAAGGGCCCCGAGAAGGAAGAACCACTCTGAGAACTCATCACCAAAGTACGCGGAGAGAGTTTAAAGGACAAACCCTGGAGCAGTGGGACCAGCAGGGGAGGGGATCCTGTCCCTCTGCTCCGCTCTGGTGAGACCCCACCTGGAGCCCCTCATTCTGTTCTGGACAGTTCTAACCCCAAACCTCTTTCTCCTCCTGGCGCTGATTTTCTCAAAGCTGTTCTCTCTGGGCAGCATCCAGCTGCGGGGTAGGACACAAAGGTGTCCTGCAGCCTCACTTCTCTGCAAGCTTTATCACTCCATCATGCCCAAAGCCCCTAACTGAGAAGGTCCTTGGCAGATAAAGCTTACGCGGGAGCATGGCTGCAGACACAGAGAGGTAGGGTCTGGCTTCCCCCAGGCACGGGCACCAGCAGGGAGCACCTGTAGGGCTGGATAGTTGAAGGACAGAGCTGGCAAAGACTTCTTATATCCCTTGGCTGGGTGGGATGCTGGCACAGGCAGCTCTGAGAGCTCTAGATCTCAGCTATTGTCAAAAACTGCTGTGCACAGCAGGCCTGCGGCAGTGAGGACGGAGCAGCTGTTTTCAGCTCAATTAGGGATGAAATTGGCTCCCAGCAGAATAAGCAGGGCACCCGCAGCTCTCAGCTCTCCCCCCTCTCCTAGGCTGAGCTTGGAGCAGGGAGGAATCAAGGTTGGGGTCTGCAAAACCCACACATGAGCGAAGATAAAGACCTGCTTGGAAAAGTTCACAAATCCAGCCACTGGAGGCTGCTCTGGGTATGCATAAATCACCACTGCGTGCATTGTCAGGCATGGAAAACTCAACACAAGGAAATAAAGGGCAGGGGTTAGGGAGTCTCAGAGCTGCTGTTCCCTGCCTTCCTACTCCCCACGCATGCAAATTCAGCGTGGTTTTCACAGCTCTATTTTGAAGATCAGAGATCAATCACTTTGCACACTAAATTCTGCATGTCCAAAAGCCACCTGGACGGTGCAGGAGCCAGACTTCATTAAACCCAATCGTAAACAGAAGGAATTTGTGTTTCATCTGACACGTGCTATTTGATAGACTCACTCCAGAGGAGGACGGCAGACGGAGAGAGAGCGGAGGGCATGGATGCTGTAGCGTAACAAGGCAAAACGAAGCCTTCTGTAAGTTAACGGTCAGGGTAAGAAGGTGGCATCATTTAAGAGGCAGCGCAGGGTGGCAGAGCAGCATTACAGCCACCTACCAAAAGGGGTTTGACCAAATGTGATTTACTTGGCTCTGAAACCATCCAGGAGGAGCTGCGTGCTTGGCTGAGGGGGCAAGAACTACAGGTGGGGAGGCAGATCCAGGCTCTTCCCTGACCACACCATGGATGAAGCACTGTAAAGGTGGAGTTCAATGCAGGCTGCCTCGGAATATATCATAGAAAATGTATCTGAAGAGGCTAAGACTGTGCGAAAAGTCAGCCCAGGGCAGGATCAATGCTCTATCAAAGTAATGAAGTAATAAAGATTAATCTTTACTCTCTACCTGCCTACATTACATTAAAGATGTCTTTTGGGGCTCTGTACATGCTTCTAACAGTCTGAAAAGCAACTGGAAGGCTGAAGGGGAGCCTGCTGGGGGCTCTCCCCAGGTCCAACCCACCCTCCCCAGCCCATTGACCCTCAGCACCTCTGGGACAGAAATTCTGTGCTGTTGAATCCCCTCCCATCCTCCAAAGAAATACCTGCTTCCCGAGAAGAGATGGGATCGAAGGCAATAAACCCTGGGAAGAGAGGATGTGCAAGCAACACAACCCCTCTGTGCCCATTCCAGTAGCACCAGCCAGAAAGTTCAAGCTTCAGCGCTTGGCTGTATTGATTCACTGCTGGAGGAACCACTGGCGTTCTGGCAATGCAGAGATATTTTCCATTAAAAGAAAGAAAAAGGAGAGAGAGAGAAAAAAACACAAATAGGAGGAAATAACAGGCACCAAACACATTGTCCGACAGCTGTAAAACCTGCAGCGCCTCAATTTGTAAGGAAGCAGCCCTTGTCCAGGGGAGAAAGGCAGCTGCTGGCTTTATTGCAAACTTACAGTGTTTATGATTACTTAGCAGGGAGACTCCAAATTGCTCATTGATGCATTTTGCCTGTCATCCACTGTCTTGTTAATGTCAGAATCAGACTGGGATGAATTTGGGATGCTACAGCACAAGGATGAAAAAACATCAAAGGAAAAAAAAGCTGAAAAAACCCAATCAGTTGCTGGTAAAACAGGCTGTGAAATCCTGATGCTCCCTAACTGTTCACTCCAGCTTGTCATATCTCGTTAGCAGAGCAGGCTGGGACATGGTCCAAACCTTCTTGAAGCTGGTGGGAGCTGCACTGTTGACCTGATACTCATTGTGTTGCAGGGCTTGGGAAGATGTTAAATGGAAGAGAGCCATCCAGACCCCCCAGAAGGGAGAACAGTCAACGTTCAGGATCACCACTAACATGGAGCGTGAGCTACTCACACTTCTTAAAGGCCAAGATGAAGGTCACGTCTATCTCGCATAGCAAAGCGATCTTCAAAAGGGAGCCAATGCAAACCAGAAACCAGTACAGAATCATAGAATAGTTTGGGTTGGAAGGAACCTCAAAGACCATCCAGTTCCAACCCCAAGGATACCTCCCACTAGATCAGGTTGCTCCAACCTGGCTTTGAACCCCTCCAGGGATAGGGCAGCCACCACTGCTCTGGGCAACCTGGGCCAGGGCCTCTCCACCCTCATCACAGAGAATTTTCTCCTAATGCCTAATCTAAACCTTTCCCCTTTCATTTCAAACCACTGCCCCTCGTCCTATCACTCCATGCCCAGTGCCTCAAGGACAGGGTTGGGAGTGCAGTGTAGGTCTTGGAGGGCTCTGCTCTCTAACAACCAACCACATCTGTACAACACGGTTCAAATCCACGCGTGCAAAGCCACACACTCAGGGAGCTGAGTGCCAATCACCTCTGACTCTAGGAGCTCAACATATAGCTCTTGCAAATCCAAAATCCTTAGGGAAATCTACTTGGGAGGAAAAAATAAAAAAAAAGAAATTATATCTTTGCTAGGGTAGAAATAGGGGCCAGGTCCCTAGCAAATTCCCCCTGACTTCAGGGAGGCTGGGACCTGTCTGTGATTATTTCTCTTCCTGAATGTTCTTGGATCAAGAACTAATCATAATGAACATGGGTGTGCAGCAGCGATGTCTTTCTGAGTTCTGGGTCTGCTGTTAACACAATGCATTTCTATTCACCGGGTCTGTGTCACTAAGAACCCCAGCAGCCCAGCTGTAATTTCTAAAGCAGCAAGAACAGCGTAGGAGCTCAAATATAAAGTCAGTGAGAGTTGGGTGCCTAATGCTTTTCAATCTTCTTTCTAATTCCTAGCCTTAGGGCTTTGAGGAAGTGGCTGGTTTGATTTGATGAAGAAAAAAGCTGCTCCATTAGCAGGTCTGATGTTTGAGAGGTTTCTTTCAGCCTGTGATGAATCCCAGCACCCTCCATCAGGCCACACTTGCTGCTCGATCCTATTTTCCCTTCAGTGACATTATGTCTTAAACAGGCTTTCACTGTAATAACATTTGCAGTAATGAAATCACCCGGCTGCACGGTCTTCTTTTAACAGCAAAAATATCTGAGTTGGCTACAAAGGGAGATTTAAATGTCACAGAGAATGTGCTGTAGGTGTCCATCAGAAGATAAGGTTTCTCTTTGTTGATGAAGAGAGATGCAACTGCGACTGCCGGGCATTCGGAGCACAAAGGCGCCTTGAATAGGGAACGAGGAGGCTCAGGGGGAGCAGGAATGGGACAAGGAGAGATAGATAATACAGAGATCTTCTAAAATCCCATACAGGCTATAGGGCTCCTAAAGATGTAACAATGGCAAAGCATTAAATTTGCAAGTGAAATGAATCAAAATCAGCTCCTCCTTTCCTTCTGAGCTCAGGGTTTGCTCTCCAACTGCAGCTGGTACAGGACTGGGAAGCAGGGGAGGCAGGGAAGGCTAAGTGGGGTGAGAATGACCCCAGAAGTGATGCTCTAGAAAGGTGCAGAGGCCTCAGCAAGTCAATGGTGAGGGGATATTAACTTGAATATCCAGAGTTCCGGGAGGGTGGCATGGCTGGAGGTCACATCCAGCCTTCCCAGCACTCCCAAGCCCAACATTCCACAGCTTTTCAGTTGTCATGAGCCTCCAGTCGTGGCTTATGCAAGTCAAGCAGCAGGATGCCCCTGAAGTCAATGTCTCAGCATCCATCCAAGAGCAGAACCCACGTGTGAACTCGACATCCACGCAGGAACCTTCAGCTCATGATGAAATGAAAACGTGTCAGCCGAGGGGGAAATTACACCGGGCCAACCCAAAATGAGCAATTTAAGTTAAGCTGTAACAAAATGTTTTCCAATTTCTAAATTGTTCTTTTCTTTAGAACAAATGCAGGCACACCAGCTCCTCCCAGTAGAAAGAAATTCTGATTTTCATTGCACGCACTCAAGATTACGCAGGCCTGACCTGCCCCAGGTTACACCCTAAACTGACATTTCAAATTGTGAGGAGTAGGGCTCTTTTGAATATCTGGCTTTTTGGTTTCATAGTTCAGGAATCCTTCCTTGCTTATCCCCAGGGAAGCTCTTGATTGATAGATTTATTCCAACAAAAAAAGCTAAAATCTCCCAGTTCCATCAAAGCCAGCTGTAAAACTCAGCATTAAGAGAGGATTTTACCAGCATGCTGTGCCCCAGAGCTGTTGAGGATTCTTGTTTTTATTGCGTTTTTGAGAAACAGCTCTGTCGATGACCTCAAAGGTTGCATTGGAAACCATCACATTGTGTTGCTGGCTCTTCATGGTGACGTGACTGGTACTTCCAGCTTGGCTCTCCATCTGCTGCCAGCAGAGACAGCAACGTAACCGTCAACATATTCGTGTTCCAAGGAGAGGAGAGTAATAATGAAAGCAGGAAAAGTTATTAGAGCTGATGATTTAGCCTGAGAAAGGGCGGATCGTACCACCTGATATGCCCTATCAGCTAGGAGAAGAATAACCTTTCCTCTGCAGGAAGGTTCGGTGCAATGGGAAGAGGGACCAATTTTCCACCTTTTTTTTTAATTGGCACGAATGTTAATTTTAGCAAAAGAAATAAAGGTCATGAAAGACAAAAGATTGGGAGGTGGTAAAAAACAAACCTTCTCCTCCCTCCCCGAAGACCTGACAGTCTGAGCTGCTTTGCCTAATAGAAACAGGCAGCAAAGAACATTTTGGCTTTAATAATTCTAATTATTCCACAGTATTGTGAAATAAATTAGAAAGCCAAATGAAATCAGTGTCCCATGGCACTAGGAAGCATACAGTCATGGAATGCAGGTATCTACATCTATCCTGAGTTCTGTCTTGCATAGACAAGACGAAAAATAATAGAAAATATGCTTAGGAACAGGAGAGAAAATTAAAGCCTGCAGCAGCTGCTGTGCAGAAGTACGAAGTCATGCAGGGAGCTGATGCAAAACCAGCCCTGAACCCGAGCCTCCAGCACATCACTCTCATGCCAGAGCTTTCCTTTTCCTAATGGTTAGGATAATAGAATGGTTTTGGTTGGAAAAGACCTTTAAGATCATCGAGTCCAACCATCGATCCAGCCCTGCTAAGTCTGCCACCAGACCACATCCCCAAGTACGACATCTACTCATCTTTTAAACACCTCCTTGGCAGCCTCTTCCAATGCTCGACTACCCTTTCAGTAACAAAATTCCTTCTAATATCCATCCTAAATCTCCCCTGGCACATGTTGAGGTCATTTCCCCTTGTACTGTCACTGGCTGCCAGGAAGAAGAGACCAACACCTGCCTCACTACAACCATGTTCCCCCCTCTGCCCTTCTCCTGAGGGATACACGACTTCGAATCCTTCATCCAAGTTAGAGCAGCTGTCAGTCCCTCGGGAGCCTCTGGAGCTGGGAAATACCAAGGGAGCAGACACTTAACAGGCTGGGAAATCCATCAAGATTTGATGCAGCCCTAGGGGTGTCTGTGGGGCTTCCTTGGGGACACTGCCCCACGGGAACAATCTGACTGCAAGCACAAAAGAAAGTCGCTTTCATTTGTAGTGATGGAAGAGAAAATCCCTATTCCTTATCGTAAGGCCCAGCATTCAAATACTCAGAAGTCTTTAACTGTTGGCCATGGAGCAGGTAGACGACTCGTACAGCCACGTGTGAGACCCAAGGACCCAAAATAGAGTTTCTCATAGAGGCTGCTATTTATCAGTATCCTCATCCATCACGCTGAGGGATGAAAGGGCAAATGAATGACCCTGCTACTGGCTGCTCCTTTTCCAGTGCTATACAGAGGAAAGCAGACGCCTTGAAAGAACACGACTGGAGCCTGGGACACTAGAACCTACCTCACATAAAGCACTGGGACTCAAGGCGACAGCAGTTAAACCGTTGTGTCTCGCTGACGGCATCGTGGGGAGGGGAGTGACTAGCATGCTCTGGGCTGATTTGTGCTGCCCAAAGGCAGGAGGTGGAATAAAGCTACTCCCCAACCAGTTTCTCACCACCAGCAGTGCTAACCTGGCCTCACTGGACTCTTTTCTCCCCACACAGAGCTGGTGCTTGAGCAAAAGCCATTCCTCTCCATCTTCCTCCATGGGATAACAATGCAGAATCGGCAGCAGCTCTTCGACTTGCAGTCATCCACATTCTGCCAGGAGGAATTTTTACCTACCACCATCGAGCTTTCCTTTCACAGCCAGTCCTTGGATTTCCACAGACATCCAAAGAGCAGCCAGTACTGCAGGACCTGCTTTTATCTTCCTCATGCACCTGGCAAGCGTTACTGGAAATCATCTCCCAGCTGAGGCTGGTGGTGCTTTAGCAAGGGAGGACGAGCCACCTGCAGCAGGTGTTCAAAGGAACACCCACGGGAGAGAAGGATAACAGCAAGAGCTGCCATCCCCATCATTAAAATACAGAGACACTAAAGGAAAAATCCACAAAGATCATTTGCAAGGTCCTAAGTCTTACCAGACTCAAAAGGGGACACCGTCTCGCTCCTGAGTCACTGCCTGAAGGACCTTTTCTCTGTTAAATTGCCTTTCCTGCATATTCACAAATAGCTGCCCTGAGCTGTGTTCCTTGCGCTCCTTTAGACGGTTCCCGTGTGCTCTGGGCAGCACCAGCCGAGCACTGCAAGCCCATCCATCTTCCTGTTTCTTGCTTTCAGTGATTTACAACATCACACGGAACCTGGAGGCAGAGCAGGAAATTAAAGCCGATTCCCCTCTGTGACCCCTCAGTAAAGGGGAAGAATCCCCTCCTCACCCTGCTCGTCCCACTTTGGATGCAGCCCAGGACGTGGTCGGCTTTCGGAACTGGGAGCCCACATTGCAAATCTGTCTCAATTTTGGAAGAATTTAGCTCTCTTGAGCCTCTGTGTTGGTCACCGGGCTGCTCAGCGGCAAGGATCTGCCTTGGCAGCACAGGCCAGCGTTTCAGCGGCGTCCTCTGCTCCAACACAGGGTTTAAGATCTGCAGCTCCTGTAGTCCCTGTCTTGGCTTCACCGCCGTCATATGCTGGCAGATACTTTATGAGCCTAGGGACCCAACTCCTTCTGTTCACTTCAAAACCACTTTGCTGAGCAAACAGAGCAGAGGGGTGAGCGGAGCTGGTGCCTCTCCCAGGCAAGGCTGAGCTCTTTGGGGTTGAATCTTTTGTTCTTTTCCCTCCCTGCTGCTGCTGGCTTTGGTGATCTTTCTTCATAAGGTTTCCAAAAGTGACAAGGGCAATTTATTATGCGCACAGGAGGCCTTGGGAATCTCCTGGAGACGTATCATTCCTGCTATTATCCTCCTCACGCGAGGAGCTGTTGTTCTTGTCAAGCTCGCTCGCTTCCTCCCTTTGCAAAGAAAAGAAAGGTTGCTGGGGATTTTTCATTAATCATTTTTACGCAGGGAGCTGCAGCTCCCGTCTGCATTCTGATCACTTCTCATCTCTGCCACCACTCTTCATGGTAGCACTTAAGAGGATTGTTTTATGCTGCTGGTTCGAGGGGCATTAATGACCAACCATTCGGTGTCCAGAGCAAAGCCTTAAATTTAATGTACGCTCCAGTGGGGGAAATCTATTACAGCCACACATTTTCTTTCTTGTACTCCTTCTTCAGGGAAGGCGCCTACAAAGAGTAGAGGGAGCAAGAGGGAAAGGCTGGCAGGAGGTGTTTGCTTTACAGTAAAAAGGAGGGTGAAGCAAGTAGAGGTTTTTGCAGTTGAGCAAGGGCTTGGAGCTGTGGTAGCTGGAAATTGGAAGATCCAAGATCGAGGAATGGCCAAGTGGGAAGGGAAAATATTGCCAAAACATAATGATTTTAGCCGATGGGAGCTCAGTGTGTCCTAATTTCTAGCCCATGAAGTAAAAGCTACTCCTGCCAGGGTCCCTGAGGCTTCTCTCTGACAGGCAGCTTTTCTTGAGCGTTGGGACAGTGCCAAGCGCCAAGCGCTTCCATCTCAGTCACAGCCTCTTCACATGGATCTCTCCATGAAACCCAGCCTGGCTGCGAGGTGACACAAGACTGTGGCTGAATTAGCCAGGTCCTGCCCAGGCTCTGATTTCTTCCCCTCCCTGGGCATTCCCAATTTCTTATGAGCCCAACAGGTGATCAATAACGACAACATTACCTAACTTCTTGTGTCCCCTGAGCTCCAAGTCCTTCAGAAAGGCAGGAGGACCAAGCACCGTTCTCCTGTTTCCTCTCCAGAGGGCGGCGAGAATGTTCTGGGTCTAAAAATAGCAGTAAAACTGGACCTTGAACGAGTCCCTTCCTCTTGCTGCGGCTCTGGACTCCTCCCAGCTCCTGTCTGGTTCATGGGCTAATTTTCTGCCGGCTCTCTGTGTGGCAGAACATCAGAGCCTGATCCTGGCAGCTGGGATCAACGCCCCTTCCTTCACGCGCACATGCTGGCAGCTCTGTCCATGCAGAATTAATCTCGAATGTAATCTTGTCTCTTTACACCGGGGTCAGGCACTGGCTCCTGCTCTGTGTCTGTGTGACTAAATACATGCTGCACTGTAATTCAGAGCCTTTGACATCTCATTTTAATACAAAAAAGCATGAAACATAGGGGCGAGATATTGGAAAAGACCTTCTGGACCATGAAAGTTCAGCTCTTTGAGATAAAATCTCATTCATACTCCATCAAATTTTCTCTTTAAACTGTCAGACTCCCTTTCCTACTGCCCGAGTCTTTCCAAGGCGTAGAAATATCTCTCCCTTCCACCCTAAGTTTACTCACTGTGAGGTTGCTCTTCTGCTAACAGTGCCCTTTAGGTTACATTACAAGTTCAACACGAACATTAAAAATTAGGAGCCTTGAGGGGCTGTTGCTGGGACCAAAAATAACCCTCACAAGCCCAATGAATTCAAGCTGCAGGACTGTAAATAACGTCTCGGGTTCATCGGCTTGTCCCAGTCGGAGAGTCCAGGAAGGAGGGGAGATGCTGCGGCGACTGGGCAGCAATGAGGAGGACTCCGAGGGCATCGCTGCGTGAGGATGCAGTCGGACAAAGGAAAACGCGAGGAGGGAAGAAAAGAAACCTTATTGCGCTGTGTAGAGCAATTTACAGGCAGCTGCTGGGTCCCCCGGGAACCAGGTGGAGATGGGGAGAGAAAGATGTTCCCGCCGCCTTTCAGACTTGACCCACATCAAACTCGTTAATGTCAATAGGAGGGAAACTGTACAGAGCTTTATCGTAACCCTAATGAATCCTTTGCTGGTTACAGTAAATTTATTCTTTTGATTTCCCTTTCTCCCCCCATCTTGTTTCACGTGCTCCCCCCGCCCCCCCCCTTTATTTAACGTTTCCTTGCTGGCAGCTTCTTCTTTTTATTTCTCTCCGATTTAAGACACAGTTACAAAGCTGTGGTTGATTCCAATTAAACACCCTCTTGGGGATTACTAAAACACACACACTCACAGACACACAAAGACCCCCTCTTTGATTGTTTCCATGGCAACGTATTTAAATAACTCATTCACAGTGTCCAAGTGAAGAGCTGAAGGATTTGGAGAAGCTCTTTCTCCTCCTGTTCCCTCACCTCCCTCCTCCCCCAAAGCACCCATGCTGTCGCTGTAATGGGTGTGAGACACGCTGCGCTCACCAGGCTTTGGCTGGGATGCAGAAAATACCCAGAATATGTGTACAAACTCCTGGGATTCCAGAGGGGGAGAACAGTAAAGCCAATAACATACAGGAGTGGTGTCCCCCAGGGGTCCATACTGGGACCAGAGCTGCTTGATATTTTCATCAATGACACAGCCAGCGAGATCGAGCGCAAGATGTTTGATGGGATCAAGTTTGCAGAGAAGCTGTGGCTGCCCCATGCCTGGAAACATTCAGGGTCAGGTTGGATGGGGCTCTGAACAACCTCACCTGGTTAAAGATGTCCCTGCTCCCACAGGGGGTTGGACTGGATGACCTGTAAAGGTTCTTTTCAACCCAAAGCACTGATGATTCTATATTGCTGTGTGTCGGGTAGCACCTGTGGCACTTACAGAGGGCCGTGGGGACACGGTTCCTGCACTGCTAGGTGAAGAAAGAGGTAACACCATACCTTACAGGTGGCCAAGCGTGTTCAGAGCCGTGGCTTGCACACCACACAGATCCACATGTGTGCGGTGCTGGATCTGCCTACGGAGTCGGGCACTGAGCAATCAATAAACCCACTTCAAATGCAGACGCGAGCAGGCTGGAAGGGAATGGCAGCCCCTGCTGTGCCCTTGACATTTCCCCCTTCCTCCTCCGCTGAAGAAGTCAACTCCAGCGTGAACTGGTTGCTTTGCAGCTGTTAAATATTAGTTCTGCATTAATGAAGGTGGTATTTTATCATCGAGCGTTCTGTCTCCAAGAAGGAAAAAAGCCCAAAATCAAAAGTGCACAAGTCCGATCATCACCACAGTAGCGAGTGGACCAAGGCACTAATTCCACCTGCTGTTCTTTTCTGTTTCTGCTGCTTTTTGTTCACTCCCTTCCCCACTGCAAGAACCATGGCTCCTGGCTGAGCTCTTCCCTCCCCATGCTCATAAGAGAACATCTTTTCCTAAGATCTCACCTCAATTTCCCCTCTTTCAGCCAGAAAAACTGGCAGTTCATCACAAACCTGCTCAGGGAACTCTGCAAAAACAGGCATTTGATGCAGCTTTCCCTCTTGCCTGTTTTATTCCATTGCTGGGCTGTCATTTCAGCCACACCTTTAACAAACGAAACCCCTCTGCAGAGTCAATAGTAATTATAGGAATTTATCACAATTGCCAATCAAGGTGTGCTGGAAGGCCTCATCTTTCTTGTTTAAATTAGCTTTCACTGCACACAGACTACAAGTTGTCTTTAGGAAATCAATTGCAGGAAAATTACAGCTAAAATGGTGTTACACGACCTCATCAGCCACCGTGCAGCTGAATTCCTCTCCTCCGATACCTGAGTGGCCTCATAGCGCTGATTTCTGGAGTAGAAGGAGACTACAGCCCTCAGCACACACCATGAAATAATCTTTATGAAGGCAGTGAGGATACTGAACAAAATGCAGACCTCCGAGCTCATCCAGTCCGAACGTCAGCCCAACTCCACCATACGCCACAAGCGCCACGGCCACATACATGTTCTTTGAACCCCTCCAGGGATGGAGACACCACCCCTGCCCTGGGCAGCCTGGTCCAGTGCTTCACCACACCATCTGTAAAGTCATTTTTCCTAATACCCAATCTAAACCTCCCCTGGCAAACCTGAGGCTGTTTCCTCTCATTCCATCCCTAGTTACTTGGAAGCAGAGCCCAACATCCACCTCACCACAACCTCCTTTCAGGAGCTGCAGAGCGCGATGAGGTCTCCCCTCAGCCTCCTCCAGGATAAACAGCCCCAGGTCCTTCAGCCACCCCCAGAACTCCTGGACTCCAGCCCTTTCCCCAGCTCTGTTCCCCTCTCTGGACACGTTCCAGCCCCTCAACGTCCTTCTTGGAGCGAGGAGCCCAAAACTAAACCCAGGATTCCTACATGATTGATGCACATCGCTAAGGGTTTCATTCTCTGCTGATAATGCTGCTATGGGGAAGATGCTAAGCTGATAAATATCAGCTGGAGATGTAACTTTGCAGGACAGTGACAGTAAGCAATTCAAACCAATAAAGAGTTGATGATTTCATTCTGCTGATTAGAGTCTATTCGTGCCTCAGCCAGAGTTAATTTGCCACCTACATATTCTTGTTCCTAGGTTTTGGCCAAGTACATCTGTCAGGGACTGTATGAACCACAGGCTGATACACTTCAGAAACTGATGAGATCATAAAAGTGCCCAGGGATTGCTGACTCCTTCCCTTGACCCAACTGTGCCTTTGGAAACAACCGAGGGCTCGAGTTTTACATCTGAATGTGCCCCTTTGTCTGAAGAAGAACCTTGGCTGGTGCAGATACGCAGCGAGACTAGGACCGTTTGGAGGGTGACATCGCAAAGGCCACATCACACCATTCCCTAATTCTGTCCTGCCTTTCCATCTCAGACCAATATCTGTTGCAATCAACAGGAATCCCACTGATTGCAGTGGCTTGGTGTAAGAGGTGTGCAAGGCCAGGTTGGATGGGGCTTTGAGGTGCCCCTGCCCATGGCAGGAGGGTGGAACTGGAAGGGCTTTGAGGTCCTTTCTGACCCAGCCATTCTGTGATTTTATGAATCTTAAAAATCGAGGCTTCAGTGATTTTTATATCCTCATCACCCGTGAACTTTCAGTAGGGCTATTCCTGTTCCACGTTAACTAAGGAGAATATTTACAGTTTACCTTGGTCCGCTCTGGGACAGCGTATCCAGTGGTTCGACACACCAGCAAGGGTGGTGTCATCATCCCCTGGCAGAGTTTCCTCTTCTCCTTGTCCTGTTTTCTGCTCCTGCACACACTTGTGCTCCCATGTTTACTGATCGCCTCTTGTCTGATTCTGACATCAGTCCTGGAACAGGAGTGATTAATTAACAGTGTTTATCATATTACACGAGCTACATAAGCAAATACCTTTCCCCGCGTCTTTGAGTTTTCAGAGTGCAGTTTATCCTTCCAAGGTACCTAAGATGACAGCTCGTTAAAAATCATACGGCTGCCTGGAAGCTCGAAGAGGAGACAGCACGGTGTCGACTACTGTGTTAACAGAAATAAATGCACTTAACAATTTACCTTTCCCTGGCACAATATGGAGCCTGTCATTCGTGGGAGAGTGCCGGAGCCGTGAACACACCGGGGTGTTATGGAAAGAATAACCTGGGATGCTGCCCCGCTGACAAGCATTGCTCAAGGGAAAAAAAGAGAAAAAAACAATGAAAGGAAAGCAGTTGATATAAAGAGGGGAGGTTGAGATGAGATCTTAGGGAGAAATGTTTTGCTGTGAGGGTGGGGAGGTCCAGGTTGCCCAGAGCAGGGATGGCTGCCCTGTCCCTGGAGGGGTTCAAGAACAGGTTGGATGGGGCTTGGAGCCCCTGATCCAGTGGGAGGTGTTGGAACTGGATGGACTTGGAGGTCCCTTCCAACCCAAACTACTCTGTGATTCTGTGATTTAATGGCTTAAGGATCAGGGAACGCTCAGGGTGAAAAAGAAAAGGGAGTTTATGGACTAATCACTTCTATGCCCGCTTACTTGTTCCAGCAGATGGGTCACATTAGCTTTTCTAAGCTGTCACGACTGATGGAGCAATTCAAAATTGCAGTGGAGCAGTGCAAGAGAAGTTTAAAGAGCTGCGAATAATCCTTGCTGTGGGTGGCTGCGGGCTGTGCAAGCAGCGACTTGCAGATGAGACCAGCTGCTGGTGCTGTAGCTCCCAGCGAGGCTTCCTACCCTTCCGTCTGGAAGGGCGACTGCAGGCAGTGACAGTCCTGAAGGAAATCTCACAGGGCCTGCCTGCACCACACACAGAAATCGTGATCCTTTGAGGTACTCCCACGCAAACTGGGAGTCACTCCACTGAGCCAGCGCGGTTGCGCTTGTGTATAAATCTGGCATCGATTTTGCACAGATGTGGTGATGTTAGGGGTAAAAAAGAAGACGCTGGAGGCCTTTGGTTCCTGGACCTACCCCCAAAATGCTAAATGAGGCACTGAGAGGTAAACCACCAAACAAGCCAAGCTCAAGGCAGCAGCAGGGAGTGCACATCACTTACTGTTATGGGGTGTAATATCAAGCAATAACATCATCTTCTAAAGATGATTTACACAAGAACTGCAGCTACCCCCCTCCACTGACTGTAGCGGCTCTTACATGAGCAGTGTCGGTTTCCAACCTTTAGGATGCCGTTCCCCATTAAATCCCAGGACGTATTGAAGCCTTGATTAGATAATGAATTTCAGCACAGCTCCATCCAGTTCTACTCTGACACTGGGACAGGCACCAACCCATTGCCCTGTTTGCCGAGTGTCAAACCTGAACCATTCTCCAGCACTGCCCTCCTGTGCAATCCTGCAGCCTATTTGCTCCCTCAGCTTTCAAGCCCATAACCTTGTACCTCACACATTTTTTATTCTTTATGTATGAGACCTCGTACTGTACGTCTTGTTCTCAGCCAGAGCTTGTAAACACCTTCATAGTATAAATACTACTGCAAGTCTTGATTGTTTCTTCAAAGCCATATAAATACAAAGCATCCACAGGTCAGGAGCACAAAAGTACGGGCTCTGTTGGGTGATTTCTTTCTCAAGTTAATGAGGTATAAACGAAAGAAGTACTTTAAAAGGGGTCTGATAGCCAAAGGATCTTCACAGCAGCAAACATCTGGAGGAACACTGTGATCTCCAATTATCTGCAATGCTTCCTCGAGCTCACTTTGGTCTACAAACCAACTCTCCAAGTCCCATTCATTCCCACCTTGCAATCGCTTTCTGGTGCCTCCTCTTAATTAAAATCTGCAGACCCGTAATGTCCATTTTGTACACAATTTCCAGTTCAGCAGTGTGGAGGTGGGGACAGACACGTAATCCATCACCAGAGACGGAGAGGACTTCACATTTCAAAGTAGGGAGGGGAGTATCCAAGGGATGTGGAATTAAAAAGCCAGAACAGAAGAGGCTATCATTTAAATTCACCAGTTTCAATTCTGTGAGGTGCTTCTTAGCTGCTGCTAAATATGCTGAGAGATAAATGGGTCAAGCTTAGCCTTTGTCAGCACTCTTGCATCTCTAAATCTCCAGGATCCTTCAGTTGCTGTAACTGTTTACTGGGTTCTCAGACTTAGGGAAGCATTGCCTGCATAAAAAATACTACCGCTCCTCTCCTTCCTCAAGACAGTCTCTTTCTTGGGTCAAGAAAGTTTTTCCTGCAGATAAATTACATTTCCTCATCCTGAAATATCTACAAATGAATAGAAAGAGAGAAGGTAGAATGAAGATGCTTTATGGAGGATGCGGGATGGAGGAGAGACCACTGTGCTCACCAGTCTCTTCAGCCCAGAGAGCTGACTCCAGGGCAGGATTAAGGACTCCAGGGCAGGATTAAGGACTCCAGGGCAGGATTAAGGACTCCAGGGCAGGATTAAGGAATGGGAGCTGCTGCCCTCTGAGCCAAACGGGCTTCGGGATTGCTGTCTGGATGCAGCTCCTGCCTTCGTGCCTCTGGTCTGTGCACTGGATTATTAGAGCAACTCTGAAAAAGTCATCAGCTGCCTCTTGCTGCTCCGAGTATGAGAAGTTATTGCTTACGTATCACCGCCTGCTGTCTCCCCGAAGACTGCTGATTGCTCTGATCTGACACACGCCGGCTACGGCTCCGCGGTGCCATGACAACCCCAACACCCTCACAGCTCCTTCAGGAGGGGCAGGCTCTGCTGCTGTTGGGTCCAAAAAAGCCCTTTGCTCACTTCGGAGAAAAAAAGCAGAAGAAACACTGGTGTCATTGGGATATAAAGCAGTCAGGGCTCTGTCCGACCAGTAACAACCTTTAGTAAAGTGCAGTGGCTGTGAAAAACAGACAGAGGGAAGAGTGTCGGCGTAGGGGGAAATGGTGAAGTTGCAGGAATAAAAAGCAGGATGAGGTATGAGGCCATAGGACCATGGAGATAAGTGTCCCCTGGAGGCAGTGGGCTAGATGCTAGGATTTACCCCCATTGCGCACCCAGATTCTCAGTCTGGGTCAACGCAGAGGAAAACAACCCTTGATTTTTGAAGTCAGCACAGGGATAAAATAACCAAGCAAACCAACACTCCTTTAACTACTCCCTTTATCCACATGTGATTCCTCTCTCTTTCATGTACTAAAAAGGTCTCCAGGTCTTGAAGAGCTCAAATAAAAGTTCTCCTACTCCCCCAAGCATCTGCTTCATGTCCTGGCTTTCTCGGCTTGCTTTAAATGACTCTCTCCCGTACTTTGTTAATTATGTGATTACAGCATCCATTGACAATGAGAAAATTAAAACTCCACGCCGCCTTTCAGACAACACTTTATTACCCTGCAAAAGAGGCTGGATGCAATTTAGCAGAGCGCTGTGCTGAAAAACCAGAGTTGTTCTCTTCCACAGGCTTCCTCCTCCGCTCCCACTGTTTCCCCAGAGACAGCGGTGTTTGCAGAGGCTTAATAAAGCGGGAAAGAGAGCAGGTGTGAAAGGAAACATCAATTACCATTAGCCCTGACAATCCTGGACGATCCCACCCATGGAGAAGGAGCGATGGCAGTCAACTCTGCATTTCTTTCTACGCAGATAATTAAGTGCTTTGCTTCACTTGTAAGGGCGAAGCTGGTCAGGACTTTGGGGTGGGGGGCAGGTAAGCAGGAATATCTGCCCCACAGCTGCAACCGCAGCCCTGCATTAAGTTCAGACTTGCACAGACCACCCATCTCCTGGAGATTTTGCAGCCTAAACACATGGGAGCACCTGGTGGTGTCCACAGAGCCCTCACTGGGGGTGAGGAATTAATGGTCAAACATCCATAGCTGCGAAGCACCTGGCGTTTTCAAAGACTGAATGATAAAACCTTTAGAGGAGCTGAACCTCTAAACAGGAATCACGCTATGATTCTATGACTCCAACATCCCCTGCAGCCTCGGGCAGGGCACAAGTAGCCCTGAGTTCTTCCTCAATCCTAATGCAGGGACTGAGTGTCCTTCTAAGTGTGGCCCAAAGCCTCCTCTGCCACAGTGTTCAGTGCCGTTTCCTCACCTTCTTCCCCTGGCTTTTCCTCATAGTGAATTTCACAGGTCCTCCAACAGCTAATGGGAGGTATTTATTTCTATTCCTTCAGTGCTTCACTTTTAAGTATAGCAATAATTCAACGTATCTCATTTTGGGGGAATGAAAGATTACCCTTATTTTCAGCTCACTTTTTTGTGTTTTATTTTCCTCTCTCTTTTCTTATTGAGCTCTGAATATTAATAATCAGCCCTCATTAATTCAGTTAATTCTTCAAATCTTCGTATTCTTCATGCCCAGTGCTATAAAGCCAATGAGGAGACTAATGAAAGCTGAAGAGATGGTTAGAGTTATTAAAAATCAATTTTTTTTTTTCCAGTAACCCTGGGGGTGTTAATATTCTCATCTCACATCATCACAGTGACATCCCTCCCACGGTAATTCTAAGCTTTGTGGATTTGAAGGAGGAAGGAGGGCACCTTCCAGGCTTCTGGGAACCCTTTAGTATTAAGGTGTTGTGGCCCCACGTCTGTCATGACGTTATGGGACCTTCTCTTGGGGTCTGCTGACCTCTCTGAAGTGTAGAAAGAGAGCAAAGAGCTTTGCAGTCCATGTCCTCCTGCCTTTCGGGTGAGGAGATTAGCGATAATGGAAAATGCAGAACGTTTAACAGTGGAGTGATTACATTGCAGAGGAGGGCTGGCAAATAGATTTGTCCCGACGCAAGGGTGTGAAAAGGGGGTCGCAAAGCTGAGTTTACTTCATTCCCGTCTTGTTTCTGATCTGCCTTCACTCCTTAGGTGCCCCTTTCCCCTTGGCAGCATTGTTAATTCATGAACGTGCTTGCACACCCTTCAGTCACCTGTCCTAACAACTCATCCTTCCCATTCTCTCTCCCTGGGTGAATCCAAGTGTCCCCTGCCAAATCCTAAGCGTGAGAAAGGGGAGGAAAACCAGCAGAGAGCAGCGGCTCCCAGTTCCCATCGCAGGGCACAAGAAGGGAGAGGGCAGAGCTGGCTTAAGGGCGAGGGAGAGAAAAGGGGGTCTGAAAAGCTGGCCAAGACCCCCAGATCTCCAGCTGGTGACCTGTACAGAGTCTGCAGGGCTACACTGTCTGCGTGATCTCATGCTTGTTATCACTGTGTCTGAGATGAGGCACCATGGCAACTGATGCATTTTCGCTCCCTTGTCTTTAGGATGAAGCTCCTTTAGTTCCCGAGGCCCTGAACGGGTTATAACCCCCTTACCAAAGGCAGAGAAACTTCCTTTTGGCAATACCTTCCCTCCCCTAACCCACAGCTGAGAAAGGACCTGGAAAAACACCCTTATGGAGGGAGTGAGCCATCAGCTTTTAGTCCCACTTCTATGGGATAAATGAATTATGGGTATGGGACGGCTGTGCCAGTCATCCGTGTTCCTTCCAGCACGTCCTGGATGCCTCCCATGTCAGCTTTCACCTCCTGGAGTGACTCTCAAGGGGATTTCTATTGTGTATGCTGGCCAGGCTCCGTCGGGATTCACTTTTAAATCTCCTTTTCAAACAGATAATTAAAACATAATGGTGTTTACATTACAGATGGAGCTGAGAGAAAAATAATAATAGTAATAATAATCATAATAAACACTGCTTTGCTACTCAAGGGAGTTTATCAAATGGCTCTTGGAGAGGCTTGGTACACTTTAATGAGTTTAAAGAAGATGATTTACACTGAGCAAACTCACTCAATTGTTCACACACGACTGGTGAGGTGAAGAAGCATTTGGAAGCTTGTGACCGGAGCAGCCAGCACTGAGGCTGCAGCAGGACAAAAAAAGGGAAAAGATATTAAAATCCCATAACTTTTACGACAGTGGATATGTAGAATGGAATTGCAGCTCTGCAGAGTCCAGAAGCTATTCTGAATTAATGGCTTGGCTTTTCCAGTCCATTCAAACAAGCTCATTTCATGCAAGATAAATTACAGGACCCTGCCACCCTCACTCCCTGAAGAGAGCTTTTTATAATTCACGGTGTGTGTGTAGGAGAATGGACAGTTGGGTTTGCTGACAGATACCCTGTGGCACGATGACCTGCTCTGGGGGCTGCAATATTTGATTCACCCAACACCAGCTGGAACAAGAAGGAGCTGTCTAAGTAAAAAGAAGGAAAAGATCACGAGCAAGTGAAAACGACCCCGTGAGAGACGAGAGAGACTTGCTGTACAAGTCCTTCCAGCACTGAAAGGGGCTGCAGGAAAGCTGGGGAGGGGCTCCTGATCAGGGAGGGCAGGAATAGGATGAAGGGGAATGGTTTTCAGCTGAAAGAGGGGAAATTGAGATGAGATCTTAGGCAGAAACATTTTGCTGTGAGGGCGGGGAGGCCCTGGCCCAGGTTGCTCAGAGCAGTGGTGGCTGCCCCATCCCTGGAGGGGTTCAAGGCTACACATAAAACTGTGCATAGTGTTTAACCAGCTGTTTTTTTTCTTTGCCTTCCCCTCTTGCATTAAAGTTTTAAAGAGTGAAAAACAAGCACTGAAAGAATTTCTTCAGTCAGCAACCTGCAATCTCTGATGGCAATTAATCAAGACGTACTTTGTCAACTTCCCCTTGTTCTCTTATGCTTTATGATCATGTTATTTCATCAACACAATAAAAAATGATAAATCTTCTTTGCTGGGAAAATTGTTTTCAGGACTAAGAGTAGCAGCCTTAGCTACGCTACTGATCTTGAGGTTCAAATCGATCTCTGAGAGCCAAATTAATTATTTTTCACTGGGATGCATTCATTAAGACCTAATGGGGATATTTGCAAGTCCTGCACATCATCATAACACCAATCTGTCACTCAGCGCAGCGTATTCACACAGTCGTGAGGGTTCAGCGAGAAGAATGTCCAGCAGGCAACTGGAGAGACTTGGGGTGGCCACGTACACGGTAGTGGAATAGACCTACAAAACAGCCAGAGTGCTGCTTTGTTCCCCAAAAGAATAACCACAATAATTATACTGTCATGGTGAATATTCTACCAAGAACCAATTGTCATTTCATCTGTTGCAAAGTATAACATGGAAACCTCTTTATTCTAACCTAGAGACTACGCAGCGGACACTTCATAAGGCAGGCTCACTCGCTCTGCCACTTCGATATCTGTTCTCAATGCAAGTTATGAAGCTTTTAGATTTTAGGAGAGGACATGCAGGATGCCCTGCAGCCACAGAGAACACCTTGACCATCCTGCTTCCCCATTCTCTCCCCGCCTACCCCAACGTTTCCCCTAGAATATCAGCTCAGTTAAGTTTTTGTTACCCTTAGAGGCTTTGTTGATGGTCCCAACCAGGATTTGCTCTTAAATGTACTTAAGAATTAACAAAGTACCATCCCAAATCTTGCCTGAGCCGCTTCAAGTGTAAGCTCCCTAAAACCCCAATATCCAGCAACTTAACTTAACATCCCCAGTCACTTTTTAAGAGTACCTGGTGCCACAGCACCTCATTTCAGTGGTCAGATTTCTCTGTTGTTGTGCTTAGCGTGTTCTCCCCAACCAATTTCAGCAGGATTGTCCAGATATTAATGCAGAGAGTGTCTGAAATGCTTGCAGGTCCATTGCAGCTCCCTAAATCTTTACACCAACGATAGAACTTCAGAGCACCAAATTCACGCGTTCTTTGCTTTTCTCATTACTCAGTTTGGCTTCATCATTGGCTCATCGCCCACGAAATATTGATTGGCCACCGAATCTCTGTGGGCAGCACTGTAAAACCAGCCATAGATTTACATTCGGGACAGAAATCCTGACAGGGCCAATAACAACCTGAACCCCTTGTAGGCTCTTTTATTACGAAGCGGACAGAGGGCTCATTGCACCAACTCAGAAAATAATTGGTTTCAGCTTAACGTTCTTGTAGTTAAAAGGGTTCCCAACACGTCTCCCTCAAGAAAAAAATAAGGCACTTCAGTTCTAATACACAAAGGTCTTGTAGAATGAGAATTTTTTGAGTTGGAAGGGACATCTAGGATCTGCGGTCAGTGGATTGGACGTTCACCTGCCCAGAAACCCATCTAGAGCTCCAAGCCCCAGCTCAACCCTTGCATTTTTGAAACTTTACCACTGGGAACGCAACGATGGGGAAAATCAGCTCTGGTTTCAGTGTCTGAAAAAACTGGTTTTTGCTTTCTAAGTACAAATTAGGAGATACAGTTTTTTCTTCACTACCCAAGAGAAAACCAGATCATTTTTCCAGGTCTTTATGCCAGCTGTGCTCTGTTCTACACCACAACAGCCGCCTTACCCAGGCACTCCTGCCCTACGGTCTACTCAGCTCTGATTACAGCTCCGAATAAATACCTCCTTCAGTGGCCGTTACAGACAAACTCTGTTTTCCACTGGTATGTCTTTAAAAAGCCTGCTCGCAGAATATTCACTGATGATTTATCAGCTTAATACCTGCCCCGGTAGCACCCAACAGCCGCTCGCTGCAATCTGGAGTTCACGCGCTGCCAGAGCACAGGCTGCAGCAGTTTATTTCCCTGATTAGGCTGTAGACCCATTAGACTGTTCCCTTTCTTACTGATTGGGGAGGGAGGGTGAGCTCAGGGAAAGGAGTTTAATGGCTTTGTTACTATAGAAATGTTAGAGCTTTAGCAAAATCAAGCGAAGAGCTAATTTCCCACACCTGCCAATATCTGAGCAGCATGCGAGTTAGAGGCCTTCCCTTGCAATTCCCAAGGCAGGGGAAGAAAAGGAAAATACTGATTTAAGAATAGCCAGATTTACTACTGATACTTTGCGTGGAACGGGTCTGTTGTGCCCATGGGAATTACTCCTGGCTCCCTCAGCCACCCTTTCATTGCCTTCTCAGCCATGGGTGAAAAGGAGAAGACAGCGGAAAGTTAGCGTAAGGGTTTTCCAAATCACGCTCATTCAGGATCCCTCAAGCAAGCGTGTGGATCAGCAGAGGAGTAAAATAAGTGCTGAAACTCTGCTATGGACAAACAAGGAGCTCCAGTGACCAGGCTGCTCATACCACCTTCATTCACCGTTGATTTAAGAGGCATTAGAATGAGAAATTCCCTGTGGCTCAACACCCGCAATCGCCTCCCCAGTTTCTCCAGCCCTTACAGTTTCAGTTAACTTTTCCAATAGCTCATGAATTAGAAAAAACAGGCCTTGAGTTATAACTCCTTTATATTAAAGTGATCATAGCAGATTAATGATAAAAACAAAGTAATTGACTTTTTTCTCTGATTTCCTCCCTCCCTCAACAAGCTTAAACAAGTAACAAGACTGGTGTGAAAGGATTTCCATTGAAAATTTCTGGTCGTAAAATCAATTCTTCCGAGGACAAATTTTATCATAAGAATTAATCATTGCTCTCTTCAATTACTGCATTGCCCTATTATCCATGGTATTCACGATGCAAAGTATGCAGGAGGGCATCTTAATTACAAAATAAGACTGTGCAGTAACTGCCAAGTCTTGTGAAAGCAAAGAACTGGGAAAACATTCCTGATGATGGAACATAGCGGTGTGTGTGCTCTGTCATGTCACGACTGCCTGGGAAACTGCTGCAAGTACTTCTTGACCCGACATGGGAATCACACTCCACACAATAAACCTTGGCCTGTGCTGAGCTTGAGGACAACCTGCCCCAAACCCTGGAAATGTTTGAGAGACCAGACAAACGGTTTTCTTGGCTACTCAGATGGCAAGATTTATGCTACAGGAAGGGGTGTCACTTGGTTTACACGGAATTCTTGTTAGAAGCATTCAGGCATCACTAATACAGATGATAATCCATACTGACAGTCTTTTATGATAAAACTCCTTAAGGATGCGAGGGTAAGGAGCTACACAGCTCTTTCAGATAAGATGTTAAAAATCTAAACGTGACCCCACTGATCTTTTTGCTTTGATTAATATAGCGGTCTTGTTAGTCTAAAACCCACATTAACAGCTGATAGCTTGTCTAGGTGAGTGCTGAGGTGAGGCAAGGTATTTGTTTTGCTATTCGTTTACTGTCCTTGTTGGTCCATTAAAATGTTGTCAAAGCCCCTACTGAGGCTTCCTTTAGTTTATAAAGGGACATTCATAAACACTTGGTTCAAATTCTTAGCTACTACTAATTGCAACTGCTCAGCTGATTTATATCTGCAAAGGATTTAGTCCTTGATCTTGAATTTCTCATTCATTTTCTTAGCAGTAATTACAGCGTGTTTGGGAGGAATAACAGACAACAACCGCACGGCTGTTCTGCTGTGCCATGAGATAAATTATGTTTATCATGCGGTTCTACCCATGTCACTTCCACAGTGCCCGGTGATTCATCTCCCATAACCCTCATTTCATTCTGAACCTTTGAGCAGATCCCAGGGGATATTAATCGTTAGCATATGTGTCAGGCAAGTGCATCTCCCTCCTTCCCAAACACTGCTCCGCTGCTACAACGTGCTGTCTCCACTTTGAAACCTGCAGTGGGTCTCTGCAGCAACTGCAGCTGATAAAGTACACAGAAAAGCTGACCACGGGCTTTCACTCTGCTGTCCTGGGTGCTCATATGGCCTTGTCCTGGGCTATTAAGTTTAATTTGTGTCAGTCAAGAAATATGACAAGGCAAGCTGGTGCTGAAAAAGTCTCATTAAACTTAAGCGTATAGTCCCTGGAAAAAAGTTTAGATAAAAACAATCAAGATCTGGTCCAGAGGAACACGATTTTGATAGCAGCCTGGCAAGAAGACCCATCTGTTCTAAAATTAAAGTGAACTCTAAGCTGGGAAGTCAAGCAAGACCTTGAGCCACGTCCCAGACTGGCACAGCCTGCTGCAAACCTGGTCTTGAATGCTAAGAGACTTTAGTGTCTACTATGGAGCCTAAGTCTGACTCCTTTAAACACTCCTTAATGTTGTGCAATCATAGAATATTTCGGGTTGGAAAGGACCTTAAGGATCACCTAGTTCCAACTCTCCTGCAATGGGTAGGGGCATGTCCCACTAGATCAGGCTGCTCAAGCCCCATCCAACCTGGCCTTGAACACCTCCAGGGATGGAGCAGCCACTATTTCTCTGGGCAGCCTGTTCCAGTGTCTCACCACTCTCATAGTAAAGAAATTCTTCCTTATGTCTAGTCTAACTCTGCCTCTCTCCAGTTTACACCTACTGCCCCTCGTCCTATCACTACAATCCTTGAATAGAAAGAAAAATTAATCTAGGATTCCTGCAGCGGTAGCTCCTTTTCCATAAGAAGAGCCTCCACGGAGGCACCTACAAGTACGAGGCTCAGAATAGACCAACTCAAACCATTTCCACTGTGTGTCTCTGTGAGCACACGACAGGGTGACAGGAGGCAAGACACGGCTCTGCAGAGCAGTTCCCTCTGGAAGAAGAAAAAGACCTTTCTTCGGCCAGCACAGGGGCTTTCCAGCGGTCCTCAGAGCACACAGCTGTAATTACGCTAAATTACAAGTTTCCTCTTCTAAGCGATACCAGTTCCCTGCTGTGTACGTGGCCTCCCCGAGGTCGCCGAGCCTCATTAGACACAGCCCCACGGATGTGCAGCTATCGGGGGTTCTGCGCTCGGGAAGCCTTTCCTACGGAGCCGTTCGTTAATAACTGCGATTTCAATAATGCTTTAGGGACCAAAGGAAATTATGTGTTTTAAACATTAAAGTATTAGTAGTAGTAAGCAATAGAAATGATTGTTCCGGAATAGAAAGAATCTGTGCCAGCCTTAATTACACTCCCATTGTACTTCATCTTCGTGCTCCCCACACGGAGAGGGAGGGGTGGGTGGAAGATAATTGGAACAAGGTGAAAATAAGTGCTCATTAAACTGCAGACTACGCAAGTGCTCATTCCACGTGAGAGGGCTGTAAATATGACTTTTAATGAAGTTATGACATGCTTGCCAATAAAAGTCATTTACTTTGCAGTATTACCGTTAATTATACACAGCTGGAGCCATTTACTGCCCATCCCTTGTTAACTTTGTCGGGGCTCATCAACCCTTTCACAGCACCGTGCTCACCCTACCTCCCATGCAAGAAGTATGGGTCAAAGAGGCTGCAGGAACTTTAGGAAAGGGGGTTTAGATACTGTTGAGAACCTTTGAAAAAGGGCAAACACCCCAGCTGGAAACTGAATTGTGCGCTCGGTTCTGGGAAGTACAAATCTAGAAATCTGCAATAGAATCATAGAATAGTTTGGGTTGGAAGGGACCTTAAAGATCATCTAGTTCCAATGCCTCTGCAATGAGCAGGGACACCTCCCACTGGATCAGGGGCTCCAAGCCCCATCCAGCCTGGCCTTGAACCCCTCCAGGGATGGGGCAGCCACCCCTGCTCTGGGCAGCCTGTTCTGTTTTCCCGTAAGAAACCTCCACATCCAGGAAGCTGCAGACCATGATGAGGTCTCTTCTAAGTCTCCTCTTCTCCAGGCTGAACAGACCAAGTGCCTGCACTGTGCCTCCTTGCATCAGCAGAACCTTGTGGCGCTCTGAACCGGCAACACAGCTTCCCACTAATGTCAACCTGATTAGATGCTCTGGCTTGACTAGCAGAAAATGAACCTAAGGTCATGCCCCGTGACTGACTAAGCATTACACACCAGGTATTCATTAATTCTTAGCCTGGATTTGAACTGTGATGACAGTTAAGAGCCACCACTGGCTGTGGCTGTGGCTGTGAGCTGATAGGAACCTTTCCTCCTTTTGAAGAGAATCGATTTTCAAACATCAAAGGCTCCACATCTCAAGTACTTTTTCCTGGCCCAAGACTCTGCTGCATGCGTTGACCAAGACTATTAGCAGGACCTGGGAATTTGCCAGGGGAGGTTTAGATTGGATATTAGGAAAAAAATTTTTACTGAGAGTGTGGTGAAGCCCTGGACCAGGCTGCCCAGGGCAGTGGTGGAGTCTCCATCCCTGGAGGGGTTCGGAGAAAGTGTGGCTGTGGCATTTTAGGACACAGTTTAGTAGACACAGGAGTGCAGGTCTGGTGGTTGGACTGGATGAGCTTAGAGGTCTTTTTCAATCTTAATGATTCAGTGACTCTATGATCCCTACAACATCTTAAATGTGACTTCAATGACAATTCTGCCCTTTCCACCAGAGCTGGTACCCCAACCGCACCCTCTGTAACACACCAGGTCCAAAATCAGAGCACAAATCCTCTTGAATAATAGCAAGCACTGAAAAAGAAAGTGAAGGCAAATTAAGCTTCACAAAGGAAAAATTAAATTATTCTCTTATCTGAGTTGTTTCCAAATGGACCCATCAAAGTTTGGAGAATTATTATAATTGATAGCTACGGATTAACAAGAAGATAAACAGATTGATTAGGAAGCACCCGTTACACTCAGCTGGGGCTGTAGGAAATTTTCAACCTCAGCTTAATCGTTCCATTTTGCAGTTTTAATTAAGTGCAGCCTCCTGAACTGGACTATTCTAGATAGTGTGAGCCTGTGCACACCAGCGGATCCCAAGTTTCCTGGATACACTTTTAATTCCTTGGAACGAGCTTCTGACCTTAGGGACTGGAGTAGGGCAGTGATTACACTGCATGAGGGTTGTGATTATGCAGAAAACCGCCGTGCAAACGATGGATTTAAAGGAATATCTACAGGGTCTGCTATGGGCAGATGCAAGCCAGCTCCAGTCCAAAGGAGGTGGAGGGGTTTTAGAGCCGTGCTGAGCCCAGGGTAATACGCCCAGCCTCTCAGAGGAGTTGCCCAGCCTGGTGCTGGCACTGCGCTAACACCTCGATACGGTTTCCACTGCAGGTCTGGCTGGCACCCAGCTGGCCCTGAGCGCAGGCAAAGCTCGCTCGCAGCTGCAGGCAGAACCCGGCAGCACTGCACTGGGCAGAGATTTGCTGTCGGTTCCCCACATGGGGTTAGGTGTCACCAATTGCACGCTTCTCCTATATTGGCAGCACTCTAAAACCAGATCTCTTGCACTGAGGAGCCAGATAGCATCAGGCTCATTGATAGGAATGGTTGGACTCGATGATCCGGTGGGTCTTTTCCAACCTGGTGATTCTATAATTCGAGGCTCATAAGTTCAGGAGTTCGATGCTCTGCCATGCAGAGGAGAAAAGTTAATTTTAAGCAAGTTGATGGCAGCAGAGCCTGGGTGGGCTCACACAGCCCTGTTACAGCTCTCATTACTAACCAAGTCCTGCTTTATCACACTCCAACCTGAACGGCTGGGGCTGGACTGGGATGCAGCTTTGCATCGCAGGGTTGGGGGTCTTGCAGGCTGTTCCTTGTTGAAGCAGGGAAGATACCTGGGGCTGGGCAGTCCTACCCTTGCCCTCTGCCGTCCCAGCAACTCCTGCCTTTGACAGCTGTGTTCTGGTAACCATCGCCACAGCACAGCCAGCTCAGCTCACAAACTGGCTCTAATAAACACAAAAAGGCCTGCTCATCAAGGCCAAGGACCTCGCTTACTCCTGAAACGTTATTTGGAAGAGGAAACAGTATATTTAATTAAGTGTCATGTTATGCTAGGCATGAAGGATTAAGCAGCTGGGCAATTTCAGGAGACTTGATGCTACAGTGCCAAGAACAGGATTGGTGACTGTTTGAGTTAGAAGGAATTCCAGCTCCCTGGAAAGGGAACATTTGTTGTTTTCTTCAAGGCATTTCCTTTGGTCTCTCTAACACTGTTTGGTCTTGGGAGTTAGAATCACGGAATCATAGAATCACAGGGCGGTTTGGGTGAGAAGGGACCTCCAAGCCCATCCAGCTTCACCCCCCCTGCCATGAGCAGGGACACCTCCCAGTGGATCAAGTTGTCCCAAGCCCCATCCAACCTGGCCTTGAACCCCTCCAGGGATGGGGCAGCCACCCCTGCTCTGGGCAGCCTGGGGCAGGGCCTCCTCACTCAGGCCATGGGTCTGCCAGTCTCCAACTGCTTTCATCACCGAATGTTTTAAGGAAAAGACACAGCCCTGTGTGTATAAATGCTAAAATACAATAACCAAATCTTGTGATCTTCTGGCTTGACAGCAATGAAAAATGAAAACAAGGGCGGCGGGTTGGGGTTCTTGCCTTATCATCTCTGCACTCATGGCTTGAGATTAGGAAAAAGTTCTTCACGGAGAGGGTGGTTAGGCATTGGAACAGTCTGCCAAGGGAAGTGGTTGAGTCACCATCCCTGGAGGTGTTTAAGGTTAGGGTAGACGAGGTGCTTAGGAGCATGATTTAGGCATTGGTGGGAATGGTTGGACTTGATGATCCAGTGCGTCTCTTCCAACCTGGTTATTCTGTGATTCTGTGATTCTGTGATTTGCAAAGGGATGATTATTAAACTAATATGGTCAGCTCCTCCTCACTCCAGGCCACCTTGGCTCCTTAGCTCAGTCTGGCTCTGAATGGCTCACGAGAGGAATTTGTCTTGCGACTATAAGAGGCGTCTATGGAGACGCGATTTGAACCCAGACGTTTCGGAGAGCGAGATGATGGAAATGTCTCCCTGTATAGCAGTATTTCCTTGTACCCGTTCAGCTTCTAAGGCTGATGGTCAGGCAGAGGACATAACTGCAGTTAAGACGGAATGAAATAAAAGAACTTCACAGGAAAAGCGATAGCGAACAAGGGGGAGCAGAGAAGGAGGTCTGGGAAATAAGGTTATAGCCGATATAACAAAGAGAGAAATGCAGCTTGGAGCTGACAGGGAGGGAACAAATAGGAAGAGGTCCCACAACAGAAGAGAATTGCAGATGTGGTTATTGCAGTCCTATTGTGGTTACTCCTGGAGAAGAGGAGGCTGAGGGTATTGCTCTCTCCAGCTACCTGAGAGGAGGTTGTGGAGAGGAGGGAGCTGGGCTCTTCTCCCAAGGGACAGGGGACAGGACGAGAGGGAATGGCCTCAAGCTCCACCAGGGGAGGTTCAGGCAGGACATTAGGAATAAATTCTTCACTGAAAGGATCATTAGGCAATGGAACGGTCTGCCCAGGGAGGGGGTTGAGTCCCCTTCCCTGGAGGTGTTTAAGGTGCGGGTGGACGAGGTGCTGAGGGACACGGGTTAGTGATTGGTGGAACGGTTGGACTCAATGATCTGGTGAGTCTCTTTCAACCTGGTGATTCTATGATTCTATTTGCCCATTTACTACTACAGCCGGTACAAACCGCTGCCTTTCACTGCAAATGAAGATGGACACAGATGCTTGCTGGCAGGCAGTCTCACACAGAGGGCACTCTGGCACTCTAATGTACTCCAAGGAGCCCTGAGTTTGCACTTAATCGGAGGAAAATGCAATCCCCACATCATGGTGTTGCTCCAGGTCACCTTGACAGAGCCAGTGGCTGGTGCTCTGAGACTGGGTTGATTATACCTGCCTTATTTGTTAGGTGCTTTGCATTTACACAGTAATTCATGATGCTGTGTTTAGGAGAAGACAGAGGAAACAGGAACTTTGGTTGGAATGCATCTTTTGGTATGCATTGCAGGGATTCACCTTATCATCATTGCTCTGCAAAGTTTTTAACTGTGCCCTTAACTTTAAATAGGAAATAAAAATAGAGCGATTGACAGGAGTCCTTTGTGAATTTATTCACATGGTCACAGATCTTTATTATGGAGTATCGTTTAAAGTGCTGTTGTACCAATAAAGTGCCTAAAAAACTACCTAGAGACCTAGCGACAACACATTTGCATCTCCTACCTGTCTGTGTTACTGATTCTCGGAGGCGTTTTGCACCGCCTGACCATTAGGTGCGCAGGTGAAGAACAGCACGGATGGCATCGCGCGTGTACCTTGAGAACTGACATTCATGTTCCTCCTCTCCTCCTCCCCAGGCTCTCTCTGCACAAGTGATGCCTTTTTTGATCATGCTAAAATCAGAAGCATCTTCCAAAATTCAGGTTGTTTTAAGAGTCTTACCCTTAATCCCTCAACTTCAGCGTATTGATAAGAAAATACCAATTAAGATTCATATTCCCATGCTGGACCTGTAGTCAGAGACTAAGGAGATTATGTGATCGTTCTAATTTCACACCCAGGAATGTTAAATAGTTATAGCTTTATCTCATACAAACAGCAGTGGCCCAGGAGCTCCAGGGGCCTTTTGGCATATCTGTTGCTACCACTGCAGATGTCCCCTTGACCTTCAATCGAAACAACCTAGGTGGCCTTTTCTGTACCTTCAAAAGGAAGGTTTCTGCAAGAGGAACAGGGGCAGCATGCATTAGCAGCCTGACTACACCGGTATCAAAGTGCTCTACCTGCCTAAAGACAGATCCAAGCATGGATGACCATACTAATGAAGAGCCACCAGCCCCAGACCCTACAGCTCTGCCGCCCGATCACATCAGACAAGGATATAAGCTGATGCTTGCTAAGTAGCAGGAGGCAGAGAAGGGTTTTCATGCACCTGGATGCACCAGGCGCAGCTGGAATCAGGCAGGAACAATAGGCCATATTTCCAAGAGAGGCTTCCAAACCACGTGAAGGGCTTGCAGCTGGAGAGCTTTCTCACGTTTGCTACCAGTTGAAGTAAAATGAAATGACAGCGGTGGCTTAGGGGAACTTTTATTACAGGAATCCTTAATTGCCTGGGAAAACACAGATTAAACTAGGAAACCGAGGATTAAACCAGGAAATCATGCAACGCCTGATCATTTTCCCTTGCAAAATCCAGGTAAAGCTGACGGAGATCTGGACATTCAAACACATAAGCTTAGAAACTCCCCACCCTGCCCATAGTGGCTGGGCAGAGGATGAGCTGAGCCTTGTGCACGTCTATAAAGCATTTGAAAGCTGGATGTAAAGGCAGCCAGCACATCACCATTATCTTGCTTCCGTCGCTCTGATAGATTCCATCCTTCCTAATTTTTCCCTGCATTTCCTAGCCTCCAGGCACGCACACAATCTGAAGGGAAACCTTGTTCCGTACGACGCTCCCGCTGAGGCCACGAAGCACAAACACCCAGAGCTGCTGCAGCGAGCTGGCTTCTGACCCAGGCCTTGAGCTGCAGCTGCCTCCCAGCCCGTTCCTGCAGCCCCCGGCAGAACCAGGCTCCCAGCCTTGCTAGGCACTGATGGAATATGAAAAGCAGTCATAAAAAAATAACGGCTCCAGGCTCTGCAGATGTGGGAAAACTGACTCCAGCTTTAGTTATTGCAATGCGTTTTTAACACGGGAACAAAAAAAGCAGAGGGTGTTTTGCAAACAGGCAAGCAGACGCGTTCGCTGGCTGCAGAACCTCACAGCCTGGAGAGTTTAAGCCTGAGCTTTCGCTTGGCATTAGAAGGAGATGAACTAACCTTTTCCATTTCATTTCTGAAAACTCCAAACTAATTATCTTTTCATTCTTCTTCCATCCTTCCACTGCCAAGGAAAAGAAATCAGGACAGGACTCTTGGGCTTTCTAGATCTTGCAATATTCATCACCTGAAGCCTTGTTCCCAACAGGAAGAGTCAGCACTGAATCTTTTGTGCTGGGATGAAACCAGCCAGGGAGATGGGGACAGGCACTGGGAGCATTGTTCTGCAGACAGCCCTGAAGGGAACAAGACGGTCTGTTTGTGCAGAGCCAAATCACTTACTGAATATCAGGGTCTTTTTTTTTGGGTTGGGTATTTTTTTTTTAAGTAAGGACCCAGAAGAGGGAGGCAGCAGAAGGAGAAAGTGGGCAGAAAAGAACAAGAAAAAGCTTGGGGAGAAAAAAAAGAATAGGGAAAAATGAATTAAAAAAAAAAAAAATCTGTACAGGGGATTAGGATTCAGGCCAGCATTGTCTGCAGCCTTCCAAACCATATGATGTATCTAAGGGAAAGGCAGACAGCACATCTGAGCGAGAACTACAGGTGGCTGAATTAATTAGCTCCAAATCCCAACACCCCAAAACATCAGGCACTGGGATTAGGGACTCAAAGCTAGTTTGCTGCTGAATCCCAAACCTCAGATATTATTTGGATTCAAATTGGAAGTGTTGCAGATGGGTTCGTTTAGGGAAGGAGAGAGATGCCTTTTCCCATTCTTCCTGCAGCTGAAGCAGAAAGGCAACTTTCTCTTGGCTTCGTAACATCGTGTTAAAATCACCGTAGCCTTCCCTACCCCTGTGTGCACACGCTTCCCATTGATCTTAACAAGCTTCCAGTTCCCTTTGAATATCCTGGTCCTGCAAGACGGGCAGATAGAAACTCACTTCAAGGCAAGCCTCTTTCCCTCTACTTTGCTTGTGGGACATGAGGAAAGGGATTAACTGTCCTTAAATGCTGAAAGTCCTATTGTGTGACAAAGGAGAGGTAAGGGTTTTCAGATGAAAGAGAGGAGATTGAGATGAGATTTTAGGAAGAAATGTTTTCCTGTGAGGGTGAGGATGCCCAGAGCACCATCTCCTCCCTATGATGAGTCATTTGATCTGTCTGTGATTCAGTTCTTCCTATAAAATGGGAATAATTCATGTTTGGCTGGTGGCAGCATGGGTGGAATAAAGCATTCATGGTGGTGAGATGTTCAAACCTGATCCTAAGCGGAGGGATAATCTCTATAGGTTGAAAAGTTCATATATCTCATGAAGAACCCGTATCTCCTGCTAAATCAGGTGAGTATTGTCATTTGCCAGGACCACCTTGTGCAAGTCTAATTATCTGCTGGCAATGGAGGCAGAGAACAGCAACTGGCAGTACACTTGCTTCATCTGGATGGTGCCAAACAAGCTAGTAAGTTCATCACAGCCTGTGTAGAGCATCCAGAAGTAGCACTCAGGGAGACAATTAGTGTTCCTGCGGCTTTCGTACTGGATGTGATCAGAGGCCTGGAAGATATTTGTGTTTATTATAGCATTGGTAGCCAGTGAGGACTGAAACCACAGTTGTCATCACTGAGATCCTCACTTGAAAAAAGGTGTGATGGACAGAAAGCTTGAATAAGAAGAGAAAAAGAAAAGGCAGTTTTGGAACAGTGTAATTACGTCTCAGTAAAATAGTGAGTATGGCAATTAATTATTGATCACGGACCCCCGCTCTTCATCTTTTTCTTGTTTCCCAGGGCTCTGCAGTTCTGCCAAACATCGCGCCAGAGTTAATCAGGTATTTGCTTCTACCTGGGGAGCTGGCTACCTGTCTCTGAAGGACACGGCACAGCTCGTCTGCAATAGCTTCTCATCAGGTCTGGGTTTGTATATAATCAGGCGCAGTCTGCAATCTGCAGGTGGCTCAGCAGGTTGCAGATTTTTACTGCTTTTATGTTCTGCCTTGACCGCATGTCCATCCCATAGAGCAAACTGCCAGTGGCAACGGGCAGAGTTTGTTTGGAAGCAGAGCGCTGGTGTCCTGCAGTGGGGTTGTACGTGCACTGCAGTAACACTGACTGCATTCTTATCAGCTTGTTCCCTCCCATCCCTCCACATCCGTGCTGGTTACTGAATCCTCTTGGCAATAACCACAAGGTAATAAGTACGAGACAGCCCTGCGTACCACTGGAGTCTCCAGGTTATGCACAGAGGTTGGAACAAGGAGTTTTCATTCCAAGGTATTTTCAAGCAGTGGTTATACACCAAAATGCTAAGCGTACATTCTTTTTTTTTTTTTTTTTCCTATAACCCAACCAGTTTGCTTTAAAGCGGGGAAATAACCAAAAACACAACAGAATTTTCTTCTGCCTTGTTCAAAACCGATCGTGCAAAGAGAATGCAGAGACGGCTTCTCCATCCTTTCCCACCCTGGGAAGGTGACAGTTGAGTTTGCAGATGTAACTTATTGCACCAACAGTGCTTGCAGCAGTGTAATATTTTCTGTCAGGTTAAATGAGGGTGGAGATTCTCTGATATGTCAATATGCATTAGCAATGATGAGGGCAGCAGTCATCTTTAGCAGGGAACACTCAGCATGAGCTGGCCTGAAATAACTCCACAGGAGAAGAGAAAGCCAGACACTACAGGATGGAGACAAGCCACACATTGCTCCTACCACAACTTTTTGAATCAGTGTAAATGTTTGGGAACTGTGTACCACTTTGTACCACTGCTGACTGAAATCTGGGGTAAGAATATGTGGGTAACACCTCCTCCTCCTGCAGGATAACGATTTCCATCTTCCCTTCTCAAAACAAATGGTGCTTTCATTGCAATTCATTTCAGTGGGACGTCTCTGCTAATACCACTCTAGCAGGGGCTCCAGATGGTGCCCTCCCATGCCCTCTTGGCACAGGAGCAAATCTTCTTTGGGTTAGAAGAAACTCTAGTGGTTTCTCTGCGAGAGATAAGGCTGTCAGTAAACTTGGGCTCTATCCCTGTTTCTCTGACAACAGTCAAGTGTAAGGGTAGAGTTCCTCCTTGGAGGCAGTGTTAATCTAAGACCGTAAATAAGAAAGTACAGCAGCGCTCTATAGAATGAGACGCTCCCACCAATATGTTTTTGTTAATGGTTCCTGCTTTACCTAGACCCCTGCAGACACTTATCTGTCTGTGCAGATACTGTTGTCCCAAGTTAACTGTTATCTGCAAATCCCTGAGGAAAAAACGTATTGAAAACCCCCAACTGGAACAGTTTCCATCAGGGGAAGTAGTTCAATTATCTCCATTTATCCCTTATTCTTAGAGTCTGGAGAGCAGTGGAACCCAGAAGCACATCCCTTTGTCAGTGTTTGTCCGTTTGTCTGTCTAGCTCACATCTGCCTCCGTGGCCTTCGTTAAGGGGACAGCAGGCAGCAGGGTGGATGATGAATGGGCAGAGGATGAGCTAGAATAGGGGCTACTCATCATCCACTCACACACCAGAGCAAGATAGATGGTCAGGAAGAGTCTTCCATTTATCCGGAGGCTGAGTCAGAAAGCTGGATCGTGAGCCACGTCGTGGCCTTTCTCAGAGAGCAGGAGACACTAATTTGCAGCCCCTGACGGGCAAAGCACCAGAGCGGGCAGGAGCACACAGCGCTGGTGCAAAGGTGGGGTATCGTCTAAACTATACCACAAGCTCAAAGATCTTGGATGTACAAACAAATTACAGGCTGGATCCTTGCATTTGAGCTTCTCATGGCTAGCCATGGCCTCCCTTCGCAGAAAAAACTCCTCCCTGGCTTTCACTGGAAAGGGAAATAAGCCTTGCATGAGGGAGCCCTCGTGGCAGGCTCTTTCCTGGCAGTAGGAGCTGGGTATTTCTGTTATTTACAGCTGCAGCCGTAGACTCCAGACCTGACCCTTGTACCAGGGGACTGTGCAGGTGTATATTAAAAAATAAACCGCCCTGAGGTACAGGCAGGTTAAGAGAAGACTATGTGAGCAGAAAATGCGTGGGTCAGGAAGGTGGGTGAATGTAAACCTGTGCCTCAGCAGCTTCTAGTCTTACAAAATACACAGCCCAGGTAACGCAGTCTTGTGCCTGAAGCAGGAAAAGGAGCCTGGGTCTGCTGTGAAACTTTGCTGATAGCAGCAGAAGAAAAGCAAGTAGGCAGTGATTAGAAAGGAATGAATTCTGAGCAAATCACACGCACCAAACATTTTTTTTCTTTTCGGTTAGTTATTAGTAATTCAAAAATTGTCCCTACCTCTGCAGCTTCCTCCACTTTTCATATGATGAAAGACCTCATTCCGTACCAACATGCTCCTATTCTTTCCCTCCAGTATGCGGGACAGCAAATCCAATCTGCGAAGCTTTTGTCATCCTCTCTCTCTCTCTCTGACTTCCCCTCTCTTCCCTCTGTAAAGGTTTGCAGTGTACCTACCACAATGATAAAATGCATCCTGTTTACAGGGAAAGAAAAACCTACCTCAGCACTTCTTCCACGGATGGAAAAGGGGAGGGGGAGCACATTGTAAAGCATTTTAGACTGTGACTTCTGCAGTTTTGAAAAGGCACACTCCTTCCCCAGATGGCAGATAAGCAGTTACACTGTGAAAGCAAGTGCTATTTATGTCCCTTTCGCCTAGCAGTTGGACTAATGCTTTTAAGATACACAAAGAGGCGCTTGTTTGTGGCGAGGGTGGGCAAATATAGAGAGATGGACAGAGCAGAGATGGCACACGCCTACGGACCCTATCTCGCTGCTTCTGCACTTTTAGCACGTGCACCTCACAAACTCAAACCAAGCAGAGCGAGCACACAGCTACCTGGTGAGGGAACAGCATCTGGATTCACTCCTGACTGAATGAGACACTTTGGCAGTGCAGATAACTGGCCTCTACCAGGTAAAGAGGTAAGAAATGCTCTCCTAGCTCTCCTAAAACTTCTGCAGGCTTGTTCTCCCTGCTGCCCCAGACCTACCTTATGCAAAGAGGTCTTTTTGTTAAGCGCAGGCCTTCCTGCTGTTACAGACTCTACTTTTTTCACTTGCCCTTTCTTTTGCATCAACAGAGCGTTGCATTATATTTTGTTCTCCCTTAGCTCACCCTTTATCGCTCCATATGTGATTGGAGGAGCTATCTACCAGCAGCATATGTGTTTAATCAACTCTAATGCTTCCAGAGACTATAAGTAAGAGAAATGTTCTGGATGGGGAATAATTATCATTTTAATTATGTTAGAGAAGATAGTTAGACTGCCTGAGGGTAGAAGATGATCTGTGGCTTCGCGTACTCCAGGCTGAGCCCTAGCAGCCAGGAGGTGGACCTGTTTTGGCTGGAAGGTAGTAGAAATACAGACTAAGAGAGCAGATGTCTGGAAAAGCTTCCATCCATCCGCAGCTCTGGCAGGAGAGGAAATGTCTGAAATCGCAGTGCTGCATCCCTGTCCCATCACAGCTCAGAGGTAAACAAGGACTCCTGAAGATTCTGAAGCGTTTACTCCTGGTACAGATTTATAAACATCCTTAAAGCATTAGGAATTTACATCTGAATGACTTCTAATAGCAGCCAGAAAACTTTTCCTCTGGAGCGGTCATTACTATCAAGGCAGTAACCTGCCTCAGGCATGATAGAGAGAGGGAAACTGAGATACGGAGACAGCAAGCGGCTCAGCTAAGGCTACTGTGTGCCAAAGGCAGAACTCAAAATGCAAAAGCCTCATTAAATTTGTGGAATATGTTTAAAGTTTGAGCTCAGACTTCTTTCTCTTTGCCCCAGGGTATAGGCAAGACACATCTCCCACCTTTCCTATAAATCCACAAGGGTTTGAAATATTCTTTTTCATAAAGAAACAAGCGCATAATGCCAAAATTCACATATAATCACATCTCTGTGACAAACGCAGCCTTAAAAACAAACAGTAAATATTGAGAAACTTGTACTGGTAGACTCCCAAAACGTGGCAGCATTATAAATCCCTTCGGAGACTTTGAATACCTCCTGCCTCTCCTTAAAATCTTGCAATCCAAGAAGTACTTGCTCAGTAAGCTTTACATAGCTCTGCTCTTGGTTGCCGTAAGCCTTACAGGTCTCTTTCCTAACTAGAAGCCTAAAGAGATTTAAACAAATTAAAAAGGGAGAGCAAATGGTGTGTGGCATGCTGGCCGAAGCAGACTGCCGCAGGATTCTGGGAAAGCCACGATTCACAACAGCAGCACAATGAAGGGAAGTGGGTTCTGCAAGAGGCTTGCAGGACCTCTTCTCCCATGACCAGACACCTTCCCACATCATAAACTTTACTGTATGGATTGTCGGGCTCAGGAGTTTTTCCTGTAGAACTGATCTGAGTTGTCAGGAACTCATGAACTTCAACGGCTGATGGCCACGAAGTCTTTCATACCTATCAGAGCCCACCTGATAAAGCAACCTGATCAGTCTTTACTTCTTGATTGGGCTGTGTAATTACCACACCGAACTGTCTCGGGTACCAGAGCACCAAGGGAGCAGCCAAGCCGTGGACTGCATTGTATCAGTTCATTTGCACACAATGCAGTCCCCTCTTGGGGACCTTCTCCTTTGTTTCACACTGCCACAAAGTCACTGCTGCATTAAAGGAAAAGGATGCAGGAACTAAAAAAAGAAACGATTCTTGCTCTGGGACTGTTTGTTATATTTAATGACTGGGTTTTGTTTCAACCTCAAATTTTAAAAGAGATTTAAAACACTTCTTTTTTTTTTTTTTTAAAGACCACTTGTAGGATGACCTCAGCCAGCTCCTCATCTCCTTCTTTGGGTTCATGGAAGCAGGGGTGCTGAAGACTGAATTATACTCATGGGGCCAGTTTTGCTAGAATCGTCTCTATTGACGCATGTAAACAGCACCTTAGTTTTTAAGCGCATAATTGTGTTTTGCATTTATCATCAGCTTGAAATACAGTTGTTTTGGGCCAGTAGTACCAATATTTCACACCCTGATTCTATACAGGGCTAAGTAACAAATATGAATCAGACTATTCTTCAAGCAAGGAGGATTTTTTTATCTTCTTAGCTCTTCTGTTCCACTCCAGTGCTGACCCTAGGCAGCCTCTGTACTCCCGCTCCACATGTACCTTATGCCATTGCGTTTATTATAGCTGTGCCTACGGCGTAACAAGGAGACCATCCTATGAAGACAAAGGAAAATGACAGATCTCGCTCCCAAATGCTTCCCATCAACTGAATCCCATTTTGTAAATGATAACTTATTTCTAAGCTTCTTTCCCAGCAAGACGTAAGCGTCTGTTTGGAACCACCCAGGATAGATTTGTTCAGGTTAAAATCTCCCCAGTACATTCAATTTTGACTTATTCTTGAATGGAACCCACGTTACCCAGAAGATGGTCTCAATCACACTCTTATCCTGAGGCAGGTATGTCTATGCTATTGAAGAAGCAGGTAACGAATGCTGGACTGCAACCACAATACCACTAAAAGAAATGTAATACGCCTCATTTCAGCCTGTTCCACATGCTCCTTTTGACAGGCACGCACTGCAGTAACGCAGAATGAACAGATTCCTACGTATTTTTGCAAGAGAGGCAAGGAATTACTCTTGTGGTTTTCAATTCCTTTTCCTCAAAAATCATGGAATCATCACAGAACCGTTCGAGTTAGAAGGGACCTTGGAACTTATCCAGCCCCAACGCCCAGCGGGGGGCAGGGACACCTGCCACTGGATCAAGGTGCTCATCACCGAACTGATTGCACTGTGAATTCACTTTCCAACACGGGAATGGGAACTCTTGCTGGATCAGCCCAAGTACCACGGTGCAGGCGGCTGCCCTGACCTAAACCAAAGCTCTCTGGTACCGTACGGGAAGGATGGGAATCTGTACACTATCCTATCTTGATTCAGTCAGAAGCAGCAGCTCAGCTCTAAAGTCTAGAGACCGTTTGCATGCTTGTTTCTCTACGAGTGTTACCAAAGCTAATTTACTGTAACTAATGCAGTCCTGTCACTTGCTGTAATTTGCTATTGAGGTAGAACCATGTGCTCCAAGCAGACGGCATTTTAGTTGGGAAAGATCAGCTCCTGTTACAGAGGGGCAGCTCTGAGTCTACTCCTTGGATTGTTAAAGCAGTCGGGTCACACGTTGCCTGAATTACCATCGCTGAGAGCTCCACACACGCACGGCGTAATGGGACTGGCAGCATCCTCGCGTCAGATCGCTTGGGGCTGAACGCGGGGCTCTGAAGAAGTGACAGCCCTGGGAGAGTCAGAAACGCAACTGTGCTCAATGGAATAGCCCAAACAGCCAACATCGGAATCTAGAGGTGGACCACAGACCCTGGGCTGCAATTAGAACCTGCTATTTTATCTCTACAGGACCCAGACTGGACCTCAAAACATTGCTTTGTGCCTAAATATTCTATGTGGTTTTCTTTCTATTTTATATTCCATTCCTATCAGTAAACTCAGAGAAGGACTAAGAGCAAAATACTAAAATATTCTGTGGAAAAACATCCAGTTGCGATGATAGAAGAGACCGTCTCGGCTAGTAAATGAGCTGGTTAACATGTCCCCCTGTTCTGTCCTAGTTTTCCTGTGCCATACGGAGACACTTGGGAAAGTTGATCCTAATAAACTAATGATGTTAATTTAGAATGATTTAGTTAAAACACATCAGCCTCACGAAGACACGCTAATTCATAACTGAAGCAACTTTAATTCTGTCTAGAAAGAATGGGTGTTGTCAAGAGCAATCAAGTTGCCAACTGAGTCCGTACCAGACAGGAACAGCCACTGTGCAAGCTCTTCACCCGTCCTCAGAGAGAAACACGTTTGCTTTGCTGGGATTCTGCTTTCCAGTCAGGGCAGGGTGAGAGTTTGTGTGCAGTCAGTTCCTACAGTGCAGCCGGGGGCTCGGAACGCCGTGGAGCTCAACTTCTCCCCATCCTACATCCGCACCAGCTGAGCGACACTCCCTTTAGTTTTGTCTGAGGTTTCCACACCATAATTTAAGCCCACATAGTTAATCTACCCTGAAAGTTAATTTGGATTCGTTTTTCTACGTCTACCTGTACAAACAAGTACTCAATGACTTCTTTCCTCAGCAGTAGCACAGAAATCCCTATGAATGAATGTTTTGTGCACACCTCTGAGTCTACAAGCCCTGGCTATGGATTTTAAGCACGAGTATGAGAAACGCCTGCCTTTAATTTCAGTAGACAGCTACAGGTGTTTCCTTAACACAAATAACAATCGATAGGAGTCATGCAGACAGGCTGTTAGAAAAGCTGTGCTCTTGTTAAGTTTTTATATTAATTTTACATTCCAAAATTGATTCAGATAATCATCTGAGATTTTATGTGCTTATCTGAACCTTTGAGCCCTCAGATACTGATGTTATATTGTTAAAGGTGTTTAGCACGGCAGTAAAATGCATGGAAGCTTTGTGCTCCAATACCAGCACATCCTGGGTGAGATTTACCTCGCAGGGGGAACCAATTCAAGGTCAACTTCTCACTTAGCTCCAAAGCCCCAGTTCTTAAATTCTTAATAAGACTTTTCAAAATCAGACTAGTTTATTCCAGGGTCTTAAGAAGGAAATAAAAAAAACAAGCTTAATTTTACATTTCTGCTCTCCAGTTTGCCGCTTCCATTAGTGAAGTCAAAGGAATTACACAGACATACAGCAGCAGGGTATCTAACTCTCAGCCATCAAAAATCATCACTTCATTTAAAGTAACAATGGACATACTGGTGCATTAAAAAGTCTTTTGTATGGTTATGATTTATTTAGCTCATCACAAACGCGCTGCAGAAAAATACTTAATTTCCATCATTACAGAGATCAGAGGGTGGACTGCTTTCTCTGGTCACAGATTGAATTTATCATTACTAGTTAAAGCACCCTATGGATTCAGCAGAGGGCAGAGATCAGTTGTTTCATCCAAATGAAACATCCTTCTCCTTAATGGCCTCTGAGTTTGTCCCATCCTTCCTACTTTGTCCCTTGGCTACAAGATGATTGCAAACGCTTTTAGATTAGACCTTCAGATTTGCTTCTGGAAGCACAAAAAATAATCTTTCCTGAAAACAATTTTCCCGTGATTAAAGATCCGCTGCTGCTAAAAATATTTAAAGGAGAAATCATCCCGAATAATAGACTTGGCAACATGCATCAGAGATGACAGAAATTGCTGGCACCAAACAGAAAACAAACATCAAAAGACAAAATAGCATCAGACACTGTGAAGCACTGGATTTTTTTTCTTCTTCTTTGCTCTATGCCATTTTACCAAGGTTGTTTGTGCACCTTTGTGTAATTCCCGCTAATCGCACAAATTCTCCAACTCAAGACATTCTTCGAAATCTCTCTAGGATGGCACCTACACCCGTGTGCCTCTCAATTCTGCTCCCGTTACAAACAACCCCCTTGCTTCTAAATGAAAAACTCCATTCAGTAGCAAACCATGAGGAATGTTCCATTTTGCAGCTTCTATTCCACCTCATTTGCTTTCTTTCCACCCCCCACTCCCCAAGAAACCTTAGGGAAGCAGCCCCACGTCTGCTTATTCATTCCTTCTTCCCACCTTCCTGCAAGGGAACTCTGACAAAGCACATCTGCTCGTTAGTTCATGCAGTCACTCTTTACCGTCACTGTGCAGCCCCTTATTGATAATCCAGCTGGTAATTTGGAAAAATTTCTTCACTGAAAGAATAGTGAAGCATTGGTCCAGGCTTCCCAGGGCAGTGGTGGAGTCTCCATCCTTGGAGGGTGTGTGTATGTAGCTGTGGTACTTTGGGGCATGGTTTTAGCAGGCACTGGGGTTGGGCTGACGGTTGGACTGGATGAACTTTCCCAAATTTAATGATTCTGTGATCGGAAGGTACTGCTAATGAAGAACCTGATCTGGAGAAGTTACCTGGATGCCTCCCTGACCACTGGCTGCATCTCATTCCAGAGAGAAGTCACGGCACCTGGCAGGATTGGGATGTGTCAATACTACTAGTAATTTTTGTTCACAGGAACTGAAAATCCCCTGTGCAGTGCTGTAAGTCTGCATGGTACTCAGCACTAATCTGTACAAACGCATAGCTTAGCCCACCCCTGGGAACACACGGCCACAGAGCCCTTCCGAAGGAGAACAAGGGATGCAAAGCCAGGGATCTCTGGGGGCTGATCTCAAACGCTGCTCTGCATTTGCAGCTTGATCCAAGAGCTCCACGCACTTTAAAGTACTCTGTGTGCCTTAAAAAGAGACCCAGAGGGGTCTGACCACACGTGGGTGAGACCGCAGCGGAGATCGGACAAGCGTGTGTGGGATCAGCACCGTGCTCTGCTTTCCAGTGTCAGAGCCCATGGGAAGCAAACAGAGCCGCAGCTGCAGAAGATGAACCAATACAAATCTGGGCTTTGTCCTTTCCACGCCAAGGACCTGATCTCCTCTTGTGGCTGGGGATGGGCACATCCTCACTTTTTTTTTTTTTAAACCATTGCCTCGGAGCTCGGGGAGGGAATGAAAAGAAGGAGGTGGAATAGGCCAAATCGCACTTCACCAATTCCTTTCCTTCAAGCATTATATGCAAGTGAAATATGAGAAAAAAAAATAGTTACGCATACAGTGCTACATTTTCAGAGCCTTTAGAATTAACGGTTCTTAACAGGAGCCTTGTTAGGAGCAGAGCTGCAGAGAGGTACATGAGTGCAGCGTGTTTGGCAGGATCTGAAAAAAACCCTTTGGGGAGCTGAGAAACGGCAGAGAAATCAATTGCGTCAAAGCGAGTATAGGAAGAAGGAGTGACAGAGGAGAGAGGAGAGGTGAGGGAATGGCCTCGCTGAAAGCTAAGCAGGCTGAAGGATAATAGTACTCCCAGGAATATCAAGCCTGAACTCAAAGAGACCAATCCAGAGGGCTAGATGTGAACGTGAAATGCAAAGAGGTGTTTTGCAGGTTGCGAATCTCCACGGGTCCTCTGACCACGAAGCGCAGAGGATCCACTTTGAGGTCGTATTTACACTCACACACACAGCTAACAAAAGCAGAGGCTTTGTCCAGGTCTGGCTCGAAGCCTGCTGGAGCCCAGAGGAGCCGTTTGACTGGCACGTGCCATTTGGCACGAGGCTGCCAACCATCTCGGATAGACACGGCACAAGCTGTTCTCTCGTTCTGTAAAGACACGAAGTAGAGACACGTGAAAACCACGCAGACAGTCCATCAGGCGCTGTCAGATGCTCCTCGACACGCCTGCGTGTCCAATTAGGGGTGAGAACAGCGCAGATTGTGCATCTGGATATCCAGTAGGGTTTTATTCCAGGGTCAGGGGATAGTGACCCCTAAAGTTTAAGGGCCTTCAACACAGCGGTACAGCAACCCGGCCAAACCCCGCTGTCAGTCTGAAGGCTCGTTAGCAACAATCCTCTGATTTATCTCTGTGATTAACAAGTGTCCAGTCACTTAGACCATGGGAAAGAGCAAAGACTAACAAGGTTTAGATTTCACCTTCCAAATATAAAAGCAACAGCATTTTTCCTTCATTACTTGGCTGTTTGGGGCTTTTTGGTTTGTTTCTTAGGGAGGAAAGTTGTTCCGGTCACAAATCTGAGTGCACTAACAATAATAAAGGTCACCAATTACCTCTACTGGAAGTTTTTTACTTCACTGGTATTCGCGTGATCGCTTCCAACATACAGAGACACTCGGGGTTATTTAGGGATCAGATCCTTAAGCAAGCGTAATAACTATCCGTGCACACACCGTCACCTCCATACAAACACAATAAAACATCAGCAATATGAGTGGGAGGATGCAACCAGACACCACCAGAACGAAAGCTGCACGAGCGTACGTTCACACAGCCGCTCGCGTATGCGGATATCCGACTGCCTACGGACACACAGGCATGTACAGGATCTCTCAGCATGCGCTCAGCCCTGCTTATCAGCACAACCATCACGTAGACGCACGGGTGTATTTGCAAAGCCACGTGTGCCCAGCTGATGCAGTCTCAGCCAGACCTGCCCGTTCCATAAGCAAGGGAAAGGCTCAAAACATCCTTTCCAGAGGAAAAAAGTACCTGGCTCACGAAGCCAATCTTTCTAATTAAAATGATTCTGGTCAAATGCATAACGTTAGCATGAATTATTGCCAGATAAAAAAAATAAATCAAGAGGTGGGAAAATCCACTCCAACCTGACTCTGGGTCTTAGTTTTTCCTACAGTCCTGAGTTTGCCCCTGCATTCTGTGCTCACCATCCGCCTGCCAGCATCAAGACATCGTGTATACAATAGCTATGGCCCTGCCACCGCTGCTACCCTGTGATAGGCTACTCCAGTACTGCAGCAGTTCCTCCTCCCCTCCTCAGTTTTACTATTCATATTAAATCTTCATCAATGCAGCAGAGAAGCCAGCTACATAGAAAAACAGGGGGGAAGGAGCTTTGGCTCACACTGCATTTTTTCCCAGGCCCCAAAGGTGGTGCTCTTGCATTTACTGCTCAGGCCATTACGCTTTGGCAAATGCACAGTTTGGGTTTTGGTTTTCTTTCTTTTTTTTTTTTTTTTTTATCAAAGAAAACATTAAATCAAGTTGCCTGTAGATTAAAGCTGTGTATTGTTTAACTTCACAAGCCATATTTAAGTCTGACACCTGCATGTATGCCTTCACCATTAACACGTCTGCTGCATCCATATTCCTGCTGCTGCCGCGCTTGCTTTTAGCCAGAGAGATCGACTGGTGCGTGGTGGCCCTAGCTCAGCAGCCTTAGCAGGGTTTGAACAGCAATTGTACTGGAAGAACAGGCGCTCCGAGACCTCTCACAGACCCCGAGCACCCATGAGTCACAGAAGAACCTACAACTGCACTGGTTCACAAGTCCCTTTTTTGACGCTTCTGTAGCATCGGCTTCATGCATTGGAAGGTCTGGCTTGAGATGGTCTGCAACAGCTGAGCGCTTATCTTAGCACCATCCAAGCCTATAAACAGAACAAAACTGCCACTAAAGAGCCCAAAGAGCAGAGAAAAGTGGGTACAGAGGGAGGAGGCTGCAGATGAGACAGAAACATAGACTGTGAGAAGCAGGCAGAGAGTTGGGCTGCAATACCGTGCTGGGAAATGCAATAGTTGGGTTGCATTTCCTGCATTCAGTGATTGTGGCATCAGTAAAGTGCCCAGTTTTCAAATGGGATGGCTACTTATTACCTCTCTGACACCCACAGCTCCCGAGCAGCCCAGGACTAAAGACCCTCCATGTTCAGTGCATCAGAGCGGTTTCCAGAGCACAGAACACCAAAAAAAAAATCAAATATTAGAGGTCAGGAATGCCAATATCAATGTCAATCAGCTTTAGGAACAGCAGGTTTCATTCAGCTAATATTCATGGATGATTTCCGTGCAGTATTTAAAGGAAAGGGCAAAGGGTAAGCTCCTCACATTGTACGCCGTGGGGAGGAGTGCTCTTGTTCCTACAAGTGATGAAAGGAAGAATGATCAGAACAGATAGAGGTCAAAGCTGTGAAGACTGGGTAAAAAAAAAGATTAAATAGAACCTGAGGAACATGAAAAGTGAAAAGAAAAATTCCACACTCTCTCCTCCAAAAGAAACTGCTATTATAATTTTTAAATCATCTCCTCACGCTGTGACACCCACAAGAAATTAGCTGACTAAGCCGCCTGAATTCATCTATTTCATGAATTTATCTGATGAATGAATTGCTCATCTCCACGAAGGGAGGAAACACAAGGACACTGAAGCTGGAGCGTGGAAGTGCAAGAAGGTAAAAGGGGGATGTATAATGGAAGATGGAAAAGAATGGATTTTATGTATTCAGTGCATTAAAAGAAGAAATAGAACAACACATAACTTATAAAGCAAGGATACTCGCCTTGGCACTGAGGAGAGTCCTTTAGGACTTCAAATTGCCAATGAAAATTCTAGGGTCTGCTCACAGCTGGACAGCATTTTCCAATTGCAGATTTCCGAGTAAATGTTACCTCAAATTTCAGGGAAGCACCTGCAACAAAGGCTTTCCATGTAATGGTATTTATCTGCTCAGAGCCAGAATTGGATTTAAGTGTTGCTCGGTGAAATTTATGGATGTTTTTACTGAAATGGTTAAAAATGACTGTGGTGGTTATTTGTAAACAGATGATCAACACATTCAAGGAAATATGGATGATAAAAGACAGATCCAAAAATTAATGATATTTATTTCAAGAGGGTTTTGGGTTTTTTTTAATTGTAGATGTAAAAAAGAAATGCAAGCCAGGAAGCAGGTTCTTGCTGATAAGCAGACAGGTTGACCTAATTACGCGTGAATCCTGTATTATAAATTTCCACATTTATTGGCAATAAACAGCTACCAAAGTGGAAATGCAGAAAGCTCCAGAGGGAAAGCTACTTTTTCAGTTTCAGCGTCCCTAACGCTGCCAATACACACATCTGAAGAGAGAAAAATGGCACACCATTGTGTACTTGCCGCTTCCAACCTCTGCATATCAACATTTCATGGTTCCTTTAGTTCCATCTTTACCTTCGCATCTTTTGATTGAAGTAAAAGCTGATCATCAGTAAAAATCAGTAAAAACAGCTTCATAGGCCAAAAGCACCTGGAAACATCTCTCTGTTCTCAGCATCCTCCTTAATGAATGCAGAAAGCTCTCTTCTGCACTGTAAGTGTATGAAATTGATAAAGATTCTATTTATTCTCCCCCCTCCTTATAAGAACTTAATGAGACAGAATCGGTAGCTCCTAATCAGGCGTTGGCCTTTTCATCTCCCTGGGGTTTATTTACAAAAGCTTATTAGAGCAAAGCGCTCTAAGTGATACGCAGCAATAACTAGAGTATTGCTTAACGATCCCTAGCAGACAGCACAATGCATGGAAAACTGAACAGGAAAGGTGTTTAAAGAAGTATTTTCAACTGTAAACAGAACCCTTCCTCCCAGTGCCATCAACTACCCCCAGCGCAGTTGAATCCCCTGGCTGGACCTCATCTTCCCAGCCTGTCACATCACTGCACTGAGCTGGGTGTTTGGTGTCTGTGACGTCAAGGCTTGAACAGCTCTGGACCTGGCAGAGGCAGCTCCCGGCAAGCAAGGGGCTGGAGTAGCTTTGCCATCTACTATATCCAATTTTCCTGCTTCAACACATTTTCTGGATTGAAAGAAATGGTAACTCCCAATGCTCAGTTAAAGGCACAGCCACCATTTCTGCTTCAGGAGCTTATGGATACTGTACTTTTGAAACAGGAACCAGTTTTTATATCAGGAGAGATTCTTCAGTTCCCAAATCCATTATTTTTGTCAGTAGCCACTGAACCATATAGAGGCTTGAGGAGGAACACAGCCAAGCATTAATTACCACAAGAGAAAGTTACCAAAGACACCAACACCTGGGATGATGCTCCACATTCATCTATTGTCCAGAGAAGCCTCCAGCAATGAATGCCTTTTAACTTGCACTGGAGCAGCAGTTTTCCTGCTTTATCACTTCCTTCTGTTCCACTGCTTGAATTATCCCCCCCCTTTTTCAGAACATGACTGGAAATTGGGAGTTACTCATCAGGGATCTCCAAGCCCATCAGGTCCCACCCCTGCCATGGGTAGGGACACTTCCCACTGGATCAGGGGCTCCAAACCCCATCCCACCTGGCCTTGAGCATCTCCAGGGATGGGGCAGCCACCCCTGCTCTGGGCAACCAGGGCCTCCCTACTCTCACAGCAAAACATTTCTCCCTAAGATCTCATCTCAATCTCCCCTCTTTCAGCTGAAAATTATTCCTCCTCATCTTGTCCCTGTACTCCCTGATCAAGAGCCTAGGAGTTACTCTGTGTCATAGTTTTCACCTCTAAAATGGGAATCAACAACATCCAACTCTTGCAGACTTGGGCAATCTTAAAACCTAATTAAGAACTGGAAGTGCAAGGAAGGGCCATAGAGCCTGGGATTCTGGAGGGAGAAACCTATAATAGGCTTCCAACAGGATCTGCTGCTTTTCCATGCACGCTGCCAGTTCTGCTTACAAACAGAGCAATACAGTTGCTCCTTCTCCCTCTGTAATTTGCTGCTTTGGCTTCATCCTGATAAATAGAAACACCCTGCTTGCATAGGGAAGGAGAAGTTACTGTATCATAGGAAGTAATCACACCGTACACAAAACAAGCACTCTTGGTAATTAAAAGGCTTCCAGCCCCTTTCTCTGTTCCCTTTCAGCTTTGCACTGACGGGCTGTTTATCTTTGGCACAGCAGAAGCAGAGGAAGCAGCAAAGTGTTCCCTGTAGCAATTCACTTGCAGGAAGAGAGGGAGAGGCAGAAAGGCTGAAGACAAACACATTCAGTCTCTGATGCCAGCATCGTTCCTTGAAATAAACACTCAAACGAGGATCAGGTCTCTCGGTAACTGTCCAAGCGGTTATTTTTGATAGAGACCTGTCAACTGGCTTGCTTGGAATATGGTGCTTTGTGCCCTATCCAGATGTTTCTCCAGCACTGTAGCTGTGCTCCAGCTGTGCAGAAACCTGCATCTTGCTCTGCTGTTCCCATCTGAAAGGGGTGTTTCCACATTAGGAGGAGCAGACTCATACGCTGATTGACTGAACAGAGTAAACAGTTTGAATACAAAGAGTAAGGAGAAAGAACTATCCATCTCCTTCCTAGACCCAGTTAAGAAGTTTGCCTTGTAATTAATACACTGGCATAAATACAGCACATGGGAAGGCAATTTCCAGCTCTACCATACTCTCCATATGGGATCTTGTGCGTCTGAGTCAAAGCTCAGTGGCACCCTACCTAAGAAACAGGGATGCTGCTTCTGTCCATGTTGTCTATTTATATCAGATCCTTCCAGCTGGGATTGTCCTTCACACATTTGTACAATGGGATGTTGACCTCAGCTGGGGTTCCTAGCTGCTGCCCGCTCCTGTACAAAGGAAACGTTCGGATGAGCCCAGGACTGGCTGTCTGGATCGGAGCACTAAGCTCGTGAAGGTTTCCACTTCAGTCTCACCTCTGCAAATAATTGACTGCAGTGAATCTGGATGCAAAAACAAAAAAAAGCAAGCACGCTTCCCTGGCGAGGTTAGTCCAGAGTACAATAGACCCTGCATTGCAGCTTGGTGCCTCCCTGACCCTCCCTCAGAACACGTGGTTGCTGAAAATATGGGTCTGGCTCTGAGCCCATTCCCCATCGACAGACATGCTGTTCGAGTGCTCTCAATTTGCATCTGTCATTATCTTTTGTGTGTGCCGAGGTTTAATGTGCAATAAATGTAAATGGGTGATATATATTCTGCATTTTATTAGCTCTCATTTCTCCTTGGCATCATACACATGTTATGGCTCACAAGAGCTGCTTCCTGGTCTACTAGAAAGTCCCCAAAATGTGGATTTGTTGCTGTTACTAACAGGTATTTTTGTCTGGAAATATTAAGAGCAGTAATTTGTAATAATTAATGAAATTATAAGCTAACTTTGCCCATTTTTTCACTAGTTTTCAGCAGCTGTGACTTGAGAGTTGTCCAACAGATCAAAGAAACCGATCTGACAAATGCAGGACCAGAGGCTCCTGGTGCATCCTTCTTTTGGTCTGTATTGGTCAGAACAAACTCTGTTCTCGGAGTTTGCCCATAAGCCATTAGCGATGAGCACTTCTATGTAGTCATGCTCATCGTTTGTCTTATTAAAGAGAGATTCTCTGTCCACACAATAAGGAACAGAATGTTCTGTTCCTGCCCAAGTTCCCCATCAGTACTTGAAATCACTCCTTTCATCTTCTAAATATTAAAAGATGAAGGGGTAATATACAAAAACACAGCCTGCTTTGAAGCCATTCAGACTAAAGACCTATAATTCGGATAATGGTGATGGCCAAGCCTAGCTCTTCAACAGATAATTTATGCCACTCTGCTTAGACGTCCTCCTTCCTCTCCCGATGCATTTTCCCATACGCAAAAGCCCTCCTGCGTTTCAATCCGTGCAGCTGGCATTCACGGCAGATTGAGGAGAGCACAGCACAAGGAGCTGCTCCAGGGAGAGAGGCTGGAGGAGGGTGAGCAGATTCGCTGCAGCCTTCAGACCTTGGGTGGACACACAGTCACAGGCATGAGGGTTCTCTCAGAGAAGCCCAAGCGCTGAACGCAGATGTTGGGGGCTTCCCTAGGCTGAGACATCACAGAAGCTACATCAGGCTGCAAAAGCCCTGGACGTAACGAGGCAGCTGGCGTGCTGTGATCACGGCTTATCACCCTCATCCTGGTAATCTCTGACTCTACCCCCACATCTGTCTCAGAATTCAGTTGCAGCTCCCCAACTCTATCTTAAATATTTCTGTTCCTTTGCAAGGACACAGCAGGTCGTGCCTTCCCTCGATCTCCTGAGCACGGTCTGCTTGCAATTCCATGATCAAGAAGCTACATCCGTGTTCCCTCACAACAAAGGGACACGGTGTGCTGGTCGTTCCTTGAGAGGGCAACTGACCACTGGCTCTCATTCCTTTTAATGCTTTCTGGATCTCATTAGGTGAAACAGTCTTATTGTGGATTTAGGAAGATGAACATGGGAGCAAAGCTAAGATAAGTGACAACACGTTAAAGCCTACTGCTCCTATCAGTCAGCTACATAGCAAAGATGCCTGACAGCTTAACTGTCTTTTCATTAATTACTTGGATTTCTTATTCTCTATTTAGGACCTACATGTAGATGCAATACTGGGGTGCAGGTAGGTTCTCTGTAGATTTCCAGGGTGCAGTGACAGCAGGCAGCTCTGCTTTCCATGGGTGGCATTGCCATATTCACTTTCTATCACCATGGATTCAGCTGGCATTAATAAGCTCCTGACTGCATAAAAGGAGCTGCCAAACACTTGACTTCTAGGCACGTGCATGGCTGCATCCCCTCGTGAGCACGATTCCCTGCTGTGGGAAATGGCTGCAGGGCAGAAAGGAAAGGGCACTGGCTCCTCTGTGCTCCTGGCCCAACACACACAAAAGACAAATACAAGCTCTGGCAGGCCCACAGGGAGCTCAGATCACCCTCATGTAAAGATGGGATGCTGATGGTTTCCAGCTTGGGGAGAAAGACTCAGAGCATACTGTATTCAGATCAATTCACAATTAATATCCTCAGGTCACATTACGTGTTATCAGGTACCCGCCAGTAAATACAAACCAGGGATGTGTGGTTGACTAGAACACCAGCTTAGAGCAAAGCACATGATTTTTGCCACACAACGGCCTGAGACGGTGTTCACATCTCCTTTCAGGTGGAACAGGATGAGAGATCAGATCCTATATATGGCATCAGCTGGGATTGTGCAGCCACCTTACAAAAATTATTTAACTATCAAAACTTCAGCCCTCGTCAATGTGCTCAGGTCATCCATCCAGTCAGAATAAAAATTGGCTCAAGCATGAAAGGTATTCTTCATCCAGAGAGGTCAGCTTTCTCACTTGACTCACAATCATGCCAGAACTATTGCACTGCAGATAGTTATTATGGAAATAAAACTGATATTAAGGTTCTTCGTAAATTATTTTATGGATCTTGCAATAAAACTACCAAATAGTTTAATCATATACTAAAAAGGCTAGAACAAGCTAATAAAAAGGAAGCATATTGTGAAGGAAAACAATGCCAGCAATATGCAGTCTAAAATCTAGCAATAAAAAGGCTGGGGCATTACACTTATGGGGCAGGTTCACCATGGGTACAACTGACCACATTCCACTGAAGATCCTGGTGCTACGCTGAGTTGAACCAGCTGAAAAATCTACTCTCAGAGAGATTGTGTTGCTCTTTCAGATACAAGTGAGAAAAGCTGAATTTAATACAAATGATTAGAAAAAAAGACAGACTAAAATTTTTGATGGCTCTATCTCTTTTGTGTAGCGTATCAACCACTTCTCCCTCCTGCGACATTGCTTTGGTCTTGAGGCTACTCAATTTTGCGATTGCATATGCCAGTGCAGAGGGTGTGTGATCTTACCTCTGCAGGTGGGTACCACTTTGCTCCCTCTGCACCAGCATACACAGTTCAGCTCCCCACACATCGAGGCAGGCAGTATTTTATCTCCAGTTCTCCTCAGTCTCATCACAAGTCCCTAAAATAAAAGCCGCTGTCAGTTGTATATTCTCACAAATGTTCAGGTCTAGAGTTAAAAACCATACAAACATCTCATACATATTAGGACCAAATAAATTCATTTACCACTTTCTACATTTTGTCTTTGATCATGGTATTTCTGCTGTAAGGATATTCAAATTAAATCAAAGCAAAAGAGATAAAAGCCTGCTGACTTTAGTTGATCCAACCATCCAGGGAAAAAGTACATATTTTATTAGTGCATCTGCGCTACTGATGAAGGGAAACTGAACTCAAAGTCAAATGCCCTTCAGCACTGCTTGAGTGAGCTTCACCCCTGTGCCACAGTCCAGTGCAACATGTCACTTTGCTCCCACTAATACCTGTTCAGGTGGTAAGGATAACACCTTAGGAAACTACTCTGTCGGCTCTCAAAATTGTCAAATGCAAAATACCTTGGAATGTAAAGTATTGGATCAATTATTTTCAGTTGAGCTTCTATTGCTTCCAGCAGCCTGAAACACTGAAGCACAGCGACACCAGCACATCAGCCTGTCGGCAATTACATACCACTGCCCTCCGAAAAGGGAGCTGGAATTAAAATCACAGAATCATTTGGTTGAGAAAGACTTTTGAGATCAAGTCCGACCATCCCTGTCCATTATAAAACCACTCTTAAGCACCTCATCTACCTGGCTTTTAAACACCCCCCAGGACGGAGACCCAACCACTGCCCTGGGCAGCCTCTGCCAGTGCCCAACAATCCTTTTGGTAAAGAAATTTTTCCTAATGTCTAACCTGAAGCTGCCCTGGTGCAACTTGAGGCTATTTCCTCCCATCCTATCATCTGTCACTTGGGAGAAGTTGCTAGAAGATGTTCAGAAACACTGTACGCTAAGGGCAGAAAAGGATTCTTCCTTCTTCGCCTTCTCACCCCCACAGATTCAGAGCCTCAACATCTTTCTCCACTCTCACAAACTTTTATAGCTCAATTATCTATTCTATAACACACTTACGAAGATTAACCACTAAGAAGTGTGGGAACTGTACAAATAGAGCAGGAACAATAAAAAAAATCCTACAAAACCTTTTTACAGACAGTGTGGATGGTTGCACTGTAAATCCATCTCTTAATGACTGTGCCAGCACTGGAGAAGAAAAAGCCAGGCTGTGTAATTGATATCGCATACCAAAACTAAAACCAGGAAGCATTTAAAAATCAAATGCACCTCTTAACAAACACGTTTCAAAGAAAGGGGAGGTCAAAAATATGATGCTCTCATTACACGGTCAATAGTTTAAAAGGGCAAACATATTTCAGAGAAATCATGCTGCGTTCATTCAGAATTCAAAAATCAAAATAGAATCACAGAATATTGTGGGTTGGAAGGGACCTCAAAAGTCCACCCATTTCCACCCCACCAGTGGAGTACTGGGAACTAGAAAAGAGCAGAGCGAGTGCCCTCTGGAAACCACTCGTTTCCAATGCCAAAATGTTAAACTCCTTCCAATGGTACCAGAGTTCTGAGCAGCTCAAATTAACTGTGATTGCTCTTATAGTTAATTAAGCAAATTTACAAGAAAACCAAAATATCCAATATGGCATATTTCAGTGACAAATCCTAACTATTGTCTTTAATTATTGACTTTTCATTAGCAAATTATGCAAACAGCTCTTTTCCGTAGACTTACAGTGACTGGTCAAGGGAAAGAACACACTGAACAGCTCTTCCTCTCCACTGGCTGTTGGAGAAGATGCTTCAAGGCCATTGTAGCTGCTATTAAAAGGACGCAGAGCCAAGCAAAAAAAATTATATAGTCAGTCTTGCTAAATTAGTTTACCTAAAATTGTATGTGTGAGTGATTTTAATCAAAATCTAATTTCCCCTCTTTTTAGAGTAACTGAAATGAGATTTTTCTAATTTACTTTTCGCGGTTCAAGTTTCTCATAATTCTTCTATAGTGGTGACAGCACCGTGAAAAGCGTCTGCTGCTACAAAGCATTAAAAAAAATTAGATTTTCAAATTGATGTGCTAAATTAAAAATGTTTAATGTTTCTCATCAAAGGCACAGGAGTATGCGTAGGGCCTTTGGTACAGTTAGAGGCACAAGACTTTTTTCATCTGTTTCTCTAATTCACATCTCAAGGCGACTCTGCTACGAAAATTAACAAGCTACAAGCAAAAAGTGTTGTAAAATAGTGTCTTCAGAGAAACCACCTTTGAATTTCTTCCCCTCCCCAGTGCTGCTCTGACCTTAAGGATGTCATAATAAAAATAGACACTGTGTTCTGTTTCATACTAACTTCAGATGGAGTTTTACTGAATTTTTTCAGAGCACCTGAGCCTCTGGGCAATTTTAATTCTCTGGGCTTGACTTGACAATTCCCAGGTTTGAGGAAATCACATTAGTTCTGTAAATTGACTAAAATGATCACTACATTCAAACCTACGCTTTTGACCTCAGCAGCTGCTTGTGGAGCTCAGAGGTGGGGTGGGACTGCTTGAGGAGCAGCTGAAGGTTTACACAGTGCAAGGATTCCTTGGTAACAACCCCGGATGGCTCAGCGAAGCTGATTCCGCAATGCCAGAAGCTTGGAAATGGGCACAAGTCTGCTGTGGGCTCTGGATTTATGCTGCTCTCCTGCTGATTTAAAGTGGAAACGGCGAAGATGCTCAGCGAGATGGCTCCACGCAAATGGCCATATGTTGGCCACGCTGCTTTACAGCATGTTTTCCTTTCAAAAGAAGCAAATCAAATGCCAGCAATGCCCACTGGCCTTGTATTCAACCATGGCTTTTTTATTTTTGCAATCGCAGCACTCATTGCAAATAAAAAATGAAAAGCACATTCACTCTATTTGCATAAATATAATTGCTTTCATTTAAATGCTTTTTTTTTTTTTTTTTTTCTGCCTAGGCCAGGCACAAACAAAGCCTGCTGGTGAGACAAGTGCCAATGAAGACAGGGCTATGTATTTCTCAAGCCCAAACTGCATAAGCATGAACGAGAGGCTCTTCTGTTTCCAGTTATCCTCAAATACTTAGCAGCTTGGTAAGGAAACGCGCAGAGGAGGAAGCAGAGCCTGGATGCACACTGCCTCTCCCCAGCTGCATCACCTGCAAAATAAGCCGTTCTGCATTCCTCCCTTTTGCTGAATTACCAGGAATGCTACATTTAGTTGGGGGGGACACAAGAGGAAAGGGAAAGCTGTGACTAGCACTTACATCTGTCGTTAGCCACAGCAATAAATACAATTATTAGACTCCTAGGTTCTTTATCAGAGTAGGCTGTTCCTATCTAAAAAGCAGCTCCTTGATTTAAGCTCTCTTTAAACTTGTGATTCCAAATTCTCTGCAAACCCATGGCAGCTCAGCACAGCTCATCTGATTCAGAGTGAGGGAGGGAAAGAAATACATGCAAGCACACAGTCTTTCTGCCATTCACAATCCACATACTCCATATCCTCCCTGCTGGTAATAATTCTCATCTACTCGTGTGAAACCCCCTGTAGTAGCATTCCCCTTCAGCAGGTTGAGATGAAACAAAACACGTGCTTCATAGAGCAGCAGAACAGATTCATGCACCCGCTCATCTGGAAACCAAGGCATTTTGACAACACAGAAACAAGGTTGGATCCCATTAGAGGCCAAGACAACTGAGTCCACCTTTCTCCATTCCACGGATCACTGGTACGTTTCTTGGATGGCTGGAGGAGGCTGTGGATGTGGGGGGTAACTTCAGTTCTAATAGTTTCTGCATAAGCATCAGTGATGACACCCAAAACAGCACCGGAGGTTAATTTGAAAGGTGTAGTAGCAGAAAATTAAACCCTGTAAGATACTGTCTGGCAAATTAAAAGACATAATTGATTATATTAGCTCATTTCCAAAATTAAGTGTTGCTAATTGCCTGAGAAAGCATTTATTCCATACAGCCACTATATCTAACCAGCGGATCTAAGCTCACTTTATTGACAGGCAACTGAGCCAAAGCTGCAAAATGTTTGCTCTTCCTTCTGTTTTGCCCAGGATTTGTTTCCAGGATACACAGAGCAGGCATCAGGCGGTCTCTGACCTTTCTGATATCTAATTCCCATATGCAACAGGATTTATCTGTGTGCGGAGATGTCAAAAGCTTAAAACTTCTTCAAGATCACAGAAGGACTAATCCTGTACAGAGGCTGGCGTTCCAACACAAGCACAAGCTACTCTTGTTCTGAACCTCTGTCTCTTCTTCAACAGTTGGGTCAGTAACTGCTGCCCAAGGACACTAATGATAAAGCAAGAGCATGACCATTTCGATCATCCATTATTATTTCCATCATACAATAGAATCATAGAGTTGTTTGGCTTGAAATGGACCTTAAAGATGATCTAGTTCCAGTCCTCCTGCCCTGGAAGAACGTATTCTGGTTTTGGTGCAAATTGCTTTGCCCAACCCTGATGCCTTGGTCATAATATAAGAGTTTCACCTTGTGCAGGAACTTTCACTCATCCCAAAAAAAGGAATTTCTCCATCCATTGTGCATTTGTTCCAGCATAGATAATTCAATAATTAATAATACTGTGAACTAGGCTCATTAAGTGTTCAGTGCAGATGAGGGTTCCTGTGGAAGACTGAGAAAGAAAAGAGAATCACTAGAGCTCAACATGCAGCCAGTAGGACGTTATCTGTTCCTATATAGCACCTCCCTAGTGAACAAGTATCTGCTGCTTCTCATGTCCAAACCAGGAGCTTCCACAACTAAAGAAATCAATTGTTGACATGGGAGAAGACGTATGGATAGGGTTTACAGTCGTGTTTAGAGCACCAGGGGATGAATCAGCCTAATTGGTGTATTAGTCTCAGTTACACAGAATAATCACCATGGACTGCCTCTGCTTTCATTAGAAATTTAATTAAGTTTATCAATGTTTGGCTTCTTTGGCCTTGTTTTCTACCATTTCCACAACCTTCCTTTGTTTAATCAGTATTTTTAGCAGAGTGGGAGGGGAAATTTTTTTTTCTACTCTAACCTACTTTTTAATTTTCCATTTTTTTTCTTGACACAAATGCGTTCCTCCATATTTCAAAGCAGAGAAAGTCAGGGATATAATTGCAGCCTGTGCCACCCAAGGGGTGCTCTGCCACTTCCTTCCCTAAGAGAAGACATCAAGATTTCAAGTTCAAGCTTTTAATACTAGGGGCATATCTACATTACTTCAGACATAATCCCAGGCATCTGATCAACCCAAAACATTGATACTGCAAAGTCCGAACCTTGAATGAAGAGAGATACTTTAGGTGTTGACCATATCCATTAAGCTATCTTAATCTTTTCCATCTATCTCCTCACCTTAGAGCAGCAGGTCTATGAACACATGACTAATGGGCTGGAGGCTCAGTTTTAATTGGCAGAGGCTGGTGGCTGAAAAAAAAATGCATCCTACAATCAATCCTCATCGAATAGAATAAGGCGCGATGATCCCCTGTATGCAATGACAGACTTTGATGCATCTTCTTCCAACACAATCACTGGGGACACTGGCATTGGGGGACTTCTTAGCACATCACTTAGCAAACCTCCTTGCTATCACCACAACTTAAAATAGAAAACAAATACTCAAGGTTGCTTAATGTTTGTCATTAGCGCGAGAGGCTGCACCAGTGGCTGCGTGCCTTCCTGCACTGTCTAAATTAATCCACGGAGGGATATTGAATCACTTCATCATGGTGGAAAGTTACTGCCTTGGAAAGGCACACTTTCCCTTCATTAGATTTAATATATTTCTCATTATACAAATCTGCCAGTGCAACAATAAGTCTTGTTCATAAATCAGTTTGCCCTTTTACTTCGCAGTCACAGAGAACTTTCATCAAACAAGACATAAATGGGACCTGTAAGACAGGAGGTCAGAGCAGCCCTAACCAGATATTAATATCTATTCATTAGGCTTATTTTAATAGCTTCTGTAAAACAATTACGGGTCCTTCCTTATTTCCCCCCCTTCTTCATGTTGGTATTTTTGTACCTCAAAAAAAAAAAAAAAAAAAGGAAAGAATGAATAACTAGATTACTGGGTTTTATTGTCTGTCACACAGCAGAATCAAGGAAGGCCAAAGAGGTTTTTTGCCTCCTTGTGTTTGGTGTCATACATTAAAACTGATTGATTACTCTTCTAAATAAATTTCTTAGCATTTTGATGGAAGTTTTCCAGGACACCTTTCTGGAAAGAGAAAAAAAAAAATGTATCTTAATGCAACATTCCTTGGCAGCTCCCAATTGCATTTTGGCAATTGCAGCAAGATGCACGTTCGTTTCGCGACAACATATCAGTTTTTCCACAACATCTGGGAGCAGCAGACTGAATTATAACACAGCTGTGCCCTGAACCATCACCTAGGTTATGCAACAAGCACTTTGGAGTTAATTCTTCTCTAGTAACATCATGACAAGGAAGTTCTGCACTAAAACCAGAAAAATAAGGAGCTGAGAATTTTATTCTTCACTAAGTCTAACACCACAGTCCCAAGTGCTTTCCTTTGCAAGATACTGCTTGTATCCTATCCCCTACTGAGACAAATCCACCCTTATTTTGATCTGTGTTTCACTAAGAACTAGGTTTTCCCCAAAAATGAGCTCCTCTTGCTCTAGAAGCTTAAACTTAACTTGGTACTGAAGGCGCTGTGACCAACACTCATACGGTGGGACTGCTGAGTTCTCCTTCTTTCAGAAAACCAGCCTAAAGGCAGAAGAGTGTTCATAGGTGGAATGCAGATAGCGTTTCTGCATTCCTCCCCAGCTAACCCAGACCTGTGGAAACCCAGAAGCTACACCCAGCCTTCCTGACTGTCAGTCCAAGGTCCATTCCCACAAGTTAAGCATTCCATGACCTCCAGACATGGACTCCTGCATCTTATTTGGCTGCGTATAGCTCCAAACACCGCAACAAAGGATTGATTTCCCATTCTAGTCATTCTTAATGCTTAGTTGCACTAACTACCCTTTTGTCACAGCCTGCTGAGGCGCCATCCTACATCACCTATTTCTCTCAGTTTCTACTTCTTTTCTTTAAAAAAAAAAAAAAATCTTGATTTTTCTCAACCTTTCTCTGCTATGCACAGGCAAGTTATGGGCTGCTTCCATCTTCACAAGTCATTTATCTCTAGATTTACTGCCCACCTCCATCTCTTTGCTCTCTCCCACACTCAGTACAGAAGACGTTTCCTCCCCAAGAGGACGACACATTAAACCTGCCTGGTGTTAGTAATAAGTCTGACAAATAGTTGTGTCCCTCTGACCTATTCTCTGGTGTTCCATTCTAGGCTGATTGAGATGTAAGAGCTCTGGAAACCTCAGGGTGGTGCAGCTTGTGGGCAGATGTTCTCACACTCTAGTTCTTTGGAGGAGCCTTAGTGAAGCTGAATACACGCTCCCCCTACTCCTGCCTCCACTTACTTGAGAAAGGCAGGCACATAACACACCCTTTCAGCATACAAGGTGCCACAGCTACTGGGAGACACACCAATTACATTCATATTGTCTGGATTTGTAATAGAGCAACCATGGCAGTGAGGTTGGAACTAAATGAATTTTAAGGTCCCTTCCAGCCTAAACCACTTCTATGAAATCAAAGACTTTTAGGCTGCTTAAGGATGTAAACAACATGCATCTAAGTTGGAGGGAAAATAATTCCTTCAGGTACAGCAGCAGTGGTTATGTGTTATTACTCATCTATTTTCCGTATTTTTATTCTTTTTATTTAGCTTCTTGTCATCCCTTTTTAATGAAGGGCAACTTACTACTATAGAATTTGTTAAGTACCTTTCACATTCACACACTTGAGATACCTAACGCATTTCAGTTCTTACCATTGTACCAATTACACTGTACAATTTACACATGCTTTCTGTTTTCCATTTTCTTTCCTGCTTCTGGTTCTTTGTTCTCCTTCATGAGCATCTGCCTTTATTTTTCATATCCATCTGCTGGGCAGCTGCAACTCCTCTCTCTCATAAGCGCTTTCTATGAAGCTGGTCCTTGCAGACAAGAAAAAAATACCTTCTGCATCATGTTTACATCCCTAAGAGTTCCAAGTGGGCTTGTTACTTTTCAGTAGAGGAAAATATTTAGAGCAGCTTCCATTTCTTGTCCTTGCTTTCAAGGCTTTTACATCAAGAGCTTCATGTGCAAGACTGAAGATCTATACAACCATTCTTAAAGTCCTGCTTCCTAATGCCCTTTTAAAATAGTCTGGTTTTAAAGTTAATAATGAGCTTTTAGAAGTATTGCTGTGCACCTTCACCTTTTCAAAGCTCTGCAGCTTTGCAGTGTGTGTCACTGTATACCAGTTATATTCTCATCTCTCCGCATCTTGGTTCACAGGTTAGAGTTTTCCCATTCACCTCCATCAGTCTTTCCCCCCTCATCTAGGTTCAAGCTGTTTCTGGGGTGATAAAGCATTAACTAAATTAAAGCATAGGTAATTATTTGATAACAAGTGTCTCTTAGTGGGAGCACTAGATTTGACTTTCACAGGGCTGGAATTGCACAAGAAAGGGGGTGGAAGGGTGAGACGAGGGGAGGAACTGACTGAGTTCTCTTGTGGTTTTGATCACAAGTCAGAAACCGTGTTCATCTGTCAAAGGTACCGTTAGGGGAGTTATCACAAAGGAATAAAAGGGTGGGAGTAAAAAAAAAAACAAAAAAACAAAGCAACCTCCCTTGCTCAGGAATGTTTGTACATTTTAAGTGAGTTTGAAATGTTACAGAGAAAACGCTTGACTGGATCTTGCATTATCTTTTTACTTCAGTTCTAATAAAAGGGCTGGTGAGGATAAATGTCCTGACAATCCTAACATTCCAGTTATTGGATCACACATATAAGGCTTGTACTCCCAATTAAAAGCAATTAGACAGAGCATAGTAAATATACGGAACAGGAACACACATGGTCTCCTCTAGGACTCTACCTCTTGTGATTCGTCTTCAATAGGAAGAGGAAGCCTGTCTTGTTTGTCCTTTCCACCTCCCCCTTTGTAATGGTAAAACCACTAGACCAACACTGCTTTGATCTTCATTAGAGACACTCCATTCACACTAATAACAAAGGAAAAAGAACAAAGACAATTTTCTTGGAACAGGGAAAAAATTCCCGGTTTCATTAAACAACAGCAGGGAAAACAATACTAAGAAACAGACAAACGGTTTCAAGTGAGAGTCATGCTGTTGAGGTTTATGTCCACTGGAATACTTGGGCATTATGAATTCAAGGAAGACTTGCTCAGCGTGTGCTCTCACTGCTGAAACTCTAAACAGCGTTTTAGTAACAGAGCAAGGACAGATCTCTCGGGATGTCCTGCCTCCACCACCAGCTCCCTGGGGGGACCTGCCCTTCCCACCTGGCCCACGCCCCAGAGAGGGTCACCACTGCTGGATTATGACTGCACAGACAATCCTCTTCAACCACAGTTCACAAGAGCGATGACTTTCTTTGCTTAGTCTGACAGACAGGGACTGAGCTGTATCCACCTTCCTTGCTGTTGAGATCAAAACCCACGTAGAGAGATAGAATGCACACATCAAAAGCCCTGTCCCAGCTGTCACATCAAAAACCAGATCATGTTTAAAAATTGAATCTCTTAATGTCTTATGCACCTTGACATAAAAAAGTGCGTATGTGCAGTCTAACCCTGAGGTGCCCCACAACACTCTATGGATCCACGTTCTCAAACGGAGCCTGTTCTCAAAGCGCTACCCGCAGTCCACACAACACATCGACCTCCGAACGCCGTTGACCTACACTGCTCGATCCAAACGAGGAGGGCTTCTTACGACAGTAACAACTCCAGACTACATCCTAAACCATTCACCACCCCACTCCGCACATTTCTGAACACATTTCTCCAAAGCAGCAGGCAGCTTTAACACACCGAAGGTCCCAAATGAAATATTAAACTCTCACAAGTCCAAAAATTTTCCAGTTACTTTACAGTTTTATCACTGGCAATGATTCCTGGGGTGTTCAAGAGCCAAACTATTTCTTTTAAGAGTGCTGGACCACAGCAAATAATGCATGTTTGTGGTTGATTTTTGATGCCCTACTACCACAGTTATTTTTGTCCTTTACAAATGTGGTTGCAATTTAGCAATCTATTGACTTGACTAGTTTTGTTTTTTTTTTTTAATAAATACACTGCCTGCTGGATACGTAATTCAAATTCACATATAAACTGTGAGCTGTTTGCTTTAGCAACAGCTATAATTTAAGCATAACCTAAGCAGAAAGCCATTCTATGCCATCTCCCTGTAAAGTGTAATTTAGTCTGGATATGCAATCTTCCTCTCTGCCATTCTAATACAGGAGCTTGTTTGCTAAATAATTATCATAGAGTTTTGCTCAAAGCATGAGTTTTATGTAGAGTTGGGGGTTTTTTCTCCTTCCCCCCTTCTCCCTGGGACACAAATACTGCCAAGCTAAATGAACACTCTTTGGGAAGCGATTACTGCCATGTAGTTTTCATTTGAAAATGTCACAATAAAGCAATGTTCTTTGATGCTGAGAAGCACACCAGGTTACAGCACGATAAAAACAGCAAATCAGATAAACTAATACATTAGACAGGCCCAAAGAGCAAGAAAATAACATTTTTTAAAGCCTGAGGGTGTTATTTCCCCCCCTTCTGTGCTCTCTTAATGCTTGAGGGAAAGCAGAGAGATGAACCTAAACCCGATGCTTGGCTTCTGACCGAGATCCCTTCTGCGGCATGAGAGCAGCAGCTGAGGTCAGCCAAGGGCTAAAAACCAGAGGCAGAGGGGAGCAGCCTGGGCTTAGGTGTTGCCAAGGGCAGAAGTTCAGCCTCCTGGGAACCCTTGTGGGTTGCACCACAGCTTTGCCCCAGCTTAGGGGCAGGACCCCAGGTCTGTGCTTACCCCCTTTGAAAGGGCAGCCAGGATGCAGCCTCTACCAACATTGCTTAACCAGACCCTCAAAGCACAACCCTGCCAAGAAGGAGGAAAGGAGCATCTCCCCTATGAGTGCAGGCTAAGAAAGTTGGGGTTCTTCAGGCTCAAGAAGACTCCAGGGAGCCCTCAGAGCAGCATCCAGTGCTGAAAGGGGCTCTAGGAAAGATGGGGAGGTCTCCCTACCCATGGCAGATGGTGGAACTGGATGGGCTCTGAGGTTCTTTAAAGCCCATGGCAGGGGATGGAACTAGATAGTTCCTTGAAACCCACGTAGCAGAGAAAACAGGATGAGGTTTGAGTTCCCTTCCAACCCAAACCATTCCATAACTGTAAGAACATCAAAGAGAAGCATCCAGCCCTCAGAGCCAAGCATACCAAGAAAGAAAAAAAACAAGAGGGCACAGCAACCCCACCATGCAGGGGAATAAGGACACAGGTACCTGCAACTAAGAAAGAACAATGAAGGGTTTAACAGCACCACAGACCCCCCAGAAAAAGGCAGCATCCACCTCTAGGAGCAGCCACCCTCCTCTGATGGGGTTTTATGGTGGGGTCTCGTTAGAGGGCAGTGCCGTGCAGGGGCTGCTGGATAGGAAGGTGGGAATTTAAGGTGAGAAGGGTCAGAAAGTACTTGTTTTGTGACAGCTGCTGAGCATGGAGATCTTCTCTGGGGCAGGTCTAGGCTGTCTGGGGAGCTGCTGTTGCCTTGGGTAGGTGATGGTGCCCTGGGGATGAGGGAGCTGGTGGCTGAAGGCAATTTGCTCTGAGGGAGCTTGTGCCTGGCAAAATAGCTCATTTCTTTAGAACTTGGTGGTGTATGATTTGAGAACAGGCCAAAGCTTGTGTTTTGGATATTTCGTTGGCTTGAGCCATTTGGCAGAGGGTGCTGCTTGACTATTTTGTGTAAGACAGATTTGAAGAGGGGGAACCGCTTCCTAAAAGGAGAAAAATGAAATTTAGCCTCCTGATTAGGTTAAGCCACCTGTGGAACAGTGTGAGCCCCAGAACTTTGAGCAATGACTCAGGAAATTAGGGAACAAGATAAGACCCTAGTTGCTTGTACTGGGTGTGCTCTCTATGTATCTAGAGCACCTTACTTAGATGAGTTGCAAAGCACCTTAAATAAACCTTTGCTTTAAAAGCTTTGTTTTCACCAGTTTGGATTACAAAGCTGTTTCTTACAATGCGATGTGTGATACTGGGACCGTGCACGGCAGCCACTGCACTGGGGTGGCAGCCCCTGAGCACCAACTCCCTACTTCCACTCATGTTTAAACCCTGTGCCCTGAAAAAAAGAAAGGGAATAGTTTAAATAATAGTGATCAATGAAGCGTTAAACCAGAAAAACTGCTGCGTGTTGAGCAAGTTGAAATATATCCATTGTTAGAGTCTTCTCTTGTAAAGAATGGACATGGAGCATCTTCCCAGGTGGGTGTTGGTGTTTGCCCAATGCTCACTTGTCGTAATTCTTGGCTCTGTTCCTCCCCAAGCTTCTAGATGGTTCAGTAAGCGCTGAAAAAAATAAGGGATTTAAGAACCGGGAGACCTTTGCTGACTTAAAAACTGATTCCTGTTTAAGAAATACAGTATTTGGATTCACCTGAAAGGCTGTGTTATGCCTTAGTGTGGCTTTTGGGCATGTTTAATCCTGTCCTGGATTTCTTCCCTGTTCTAAATGAGGCCAAGAGGGCTCCGAGTGATGAGTCTTGTCCGAAATTCTTATTTTCTTCCTTTGGCAGAAAAGAATAATTCTTCCTTGCTCTTATTCTGAAAGAAGCAATAGGCTTTGCTGTCTCAATTTCTAAAACTGAGTACTGTTGGCATCCTTTTAGCAATAAAGCTATGCAGGCAGCTTATGTGGAGGGGAGAGGGAATAAAACCCCTAAGAACAACCTTGAAAATCTACTGTCAGTACAAAGGTTATGCAACTCAAACGCTACGCAAGAGGGATTTAGACTTACTCAAATGTCTATGCTGACTATTGAGAAGCTTGTTGTGCCAAAGACTGCCGAAGATGCTTCTTTTTCCCTGTGTCCTGGGAGTAGTAAAGATTCTAAGAGCTCATTTCTCTATCTGATATTTCCTGACCTTTGCAGCCTACTCTATATGAACAGCAAAGAACAAGCTAAAGATGTGGAAGAGATCTCGGACAGGCAGGTTATTTAGTACCGTGTCACTCCTGAGCTTCATCTCAGGCTTTAATATGGTTCCAAGTTTGACTTTGTCACTTCGATTTTTCCCTGTCTTTTTTTGTTTTGCCAGTCCTAATTGACCCTGTGTCTACAGCAGTTCCTGAAAGGAGGAAAAAAGGTGTTTGATTATTGCTGGGTTTTGCCACTTCAGCTTATGTGGAGAAGTGAGTTAAAGCAGTAAAATCTGCAGCAGAGTTTGCTGCGGAGATACTTTCATCATCGTGGAAATTTGCTAATTTAATGGGAAGGGAGCTCTGAAATGAGGACCACAAAATGCTTAAGGTGAAGGAAGTTCCAAATGTATGTTACTTATGTTTTATTTTATGTGCACAGTTTCCTTTCCGCTGACTCTTAGTTTACTTCAAAGGGAAAGTTCACTTCCAAGTTCTGGTGAGAAAACCCATTTATTGTGTATTTCTGGATAAATGGCAATATCTTTGTAAGGTTATTTCAGGTACAGCTTTGGCTTGTATGTCGCTGTTAGCATCATGTTCCAGAGCAGGCATTTCAGAACTTAATATCAATATGCAAATGTTTTGTTTAAGGCCAAGTAACCCATTCCTTTAGTGTTTAGTTCTGACCACTCTCCTATTCAGTGGGATGAAATGCTTTGTTGAATGCTTTCAGCTGTTTCCAATTAACTGTGGCTCAGAGCAGCTCCTTAACCTGACATGAATGCAAAAATCTAGCATGGTATGTTTATTTTTTTTTATTTACACTGACTAGGTGCGTGTCTTGTTCATAGTAGATGAGTTTTCAATGAACTAGAGGAAGCTTTGATGTAAGGGTTATGGCTCAGTTGTGAATGACTTTTAGATGAAGTGAAGATGGCAAGTGATTATCTTGTTTGTTGGGAGGGATCTGTGACCAGTGCTTAGAGTGTGCAGTAGAGTTCTATTCCTGTCACTGCTTGTGGAGACAAGTGCAGAGGGATGAGGGAGGGGACATACTCAGCATACAGTAGCAAAAACTTAGACTGTACATATTCAGGCTTTTATATGTCTAATTTCTTAAGATCATAGAATGGTTTGAGTTGGAAGGGACCTTAAAGCCCATCCAGTTCCAATCCCCTTGCCGTGGGCAGTGACACCTCCCACTGGATCTGGTTGCCAGGTTGGAGTGGAGCAGAGGGGCAGAATCCCTTCCCTCACCTTGCTGGTCACGCTGCTTTGGATGCAGCCCAGGATATCGTAGAATCACCAGGTTGGAAGAGACACACCAATCGAGTCCAACCATTCCCATCAATCACTAACCCATGTCCCTCAGCGCCTCATCCACCCGTCCCTTAAACTCCTCCAGGGAAGGTGAATCAACCCCCTCCTGGGCAGCCTCTGCTAGGGACTAATGACCCTTTATGTGAAAATTTTTTCCTCATGTCCAGCCTAAACCTCCCCTGGTGGAACTTGAGGCCATTCCCTCTCGTCCTGTCCTTTGGGAGAAGAGCCCAGCTCCCTCCTCTCCACAATCTCCTTTCAGGTAGTTGGAGAGAGCAGTGAGGGTTGGCTTTGAGCTGTGAGTGCACATTGGCAGCTCGATTTGTTAATCCAGAAAATCTGTTGCTGTAACTTCAATGCTAGCAGTAGATTAAAGTTTATCTAATGCTGGTACCTTTACCATGTACTCCATCCAATTGTTTGACCTGTGTTACTTGACTGTTTCCAGATGTGGTGTGGAAAATCTGCTTCCCTGTTGTCCTCTGCCTTCCACACGAGCTTCACCTGTGGATTGTTGTCTCCGTTCTGCTGCAGCTTCAACTGCATCTCCTCTAATCCCATCCTGTGACTGTCCAAGAGGAGCAAAGCAGTTACACAAAGGGTCTCCTGTTGTCTTGCAAGTGGAACCATTGTCTTCAATTGCTTTTAAGTAACACTCAGTCAAGTTGAGATTTCTCCTGTATTTTCACTTAGCTAATACATTGCTTTCCCTCTCTCTCTCTGAGATTAGTTCTTGACGTGTCCTAGCATTTCAACTGGCTTGTTCCTTTCAGTGTGAGCCAGGAAAGAGTGAAGAAGGTGGGGGCTCCAGCTGTGGAGCTGAAGCTGTGTGGGGAATTTGTTATGGTTGGAGACGCTTTTATATTTCCTTAATGCAGCGAACTGTTCAGAGGCTGGGGGGGCCACTTGTCTTATTTAGTAGATTTTCAGTTCTGTACATATAACATAGATTTACCTCTAGGATGATGCTTATAGGTGTTTCATAGGTTTTGTAGCTGACCAGTTAGGATTTAGTGCTACAACGTCGATAATCATAAAACTAAACTGAGTAACTCTGCAGATAACTTTTGGCTCCTTTCAGTAGTATGATGGCTAGTAACTGTGTCTTCTGTCCTTGTAGGCATTAGAATTACGATAGCGCATGAATATTTTACTTCATTGTTACTGGTAGTACAAAACAGTAAAGCACAAAAGCTGTAATACTTGAGGCGAGGAAAAGAGGAATGTCTTGTCTGTCTTACAGGTTCTAGTTATCACAGAAAAAAACCCTCATTTTGACTCTCATGGTGCTGAAACTGCATTGGTATCAGGGATTTACTGTTCAAATCTCCCTGACCTATCTAAATCACAGTGGTGTCTGTGGAACAGCTTATCAAGGTTTTACCATGATGTGAGAGTAGAATCAGATGATGACTCTTAAAATCTCATTTTTAAGAGTCAGCTTTGCCACCTGAAGGAGTGTGTCTGGTTTTAAAATATCTTACTTCTCCCAAGATGTTTGGCTTTGATATCAGTTTTAGAACTATGTTAGTTCATACTTATATCTTGGAGGTAAAATCAGGAGTGTAAAAAGTAGTCAGTCCTTCTCAAAGCCCAGTGGTAATTACAAATCCCTGAGGTTGCTAGGGAACCTTATCTTGAAAGAGTATACAAGTAATCAGGCTTGATACTGATTATAAGGAGGTGCTGAGGAGATTTTCTTTGTCTCACGCCTCCTCTCCTGGCTGTGATAGGAGATTGATTTATATGAAGCTATGTCAGTTTAGGGTTTGGGGAGGAATCATTCTTCTGAGATACCATAAGGGGTGGGGAGAATGTTGCCTTTTGTCAGGTGTATTTTGTGAAAGAAGGGGTCATACTGGCAGCTCCTCTATTAAAATGTATCCCTTATTTACTAATCCTGCCATCCTCTTAGACTGAAAGCTTTTGTTTTTTAAAGCCACTTGTATCTCTAATGAAGAATGATAAAGGAAATGTGGGTTTTTTCCCTTCCAATGAGGTATGGCTTTTCTTGCTCTAAGTGAACAGGCTTTTATTACTGAATCTGCTTGCTGTGTTTATACCCAAAGTCAGGTTTTGCCTGTTGTCGTGTGTTTTAAAGAAGCATAGTAAGGGACCGTAAGAGTGTCTGCACTGGGTGGAACAGAGCCCTGTTAGGCCATAATGAGAAAATAGGAGCCTGTGAAAGAAACCAGTCTGAGAACAACAGTCACGCTGCAGAACTGGTGACTCGAATGTTGCCAGAGCACAGAGGGGGGACGTGTGTTCCTCTAAGTCTTATACTCTAGAGTTCTGAGTTTTGCTGGAACCTCACCACAAGAAGGATGTTGAGGCTCTGGAGTGAGTCCAGAGAAGAGCAACGAAGCTGGTGAAGGGGCTGGAGAACAAGAGGAGCGGCTGAGAGAGCTGGGGGTGTTCAGCCTGGAGAAGAGGAGGCTGAGGGGAGACCTCATTGCTCTCTCCAACTACCTGAAAGGAGGTTGTGGAGAGGAGGGAGCTGGGCTCTTCTCCCAAGGGACAGGGGACAGGACGAGAGGGAATGGCCTCAAGCTCCACCAGGGGAGGTTCAGGCAGGACATCAGGAAAAATTTTTCACAGAAAGGGTGATTAGGCACTGGCAGAGGCTGCCCAGGGAGGGGGTTGAGTCCCCTTCCCTGGAGGGGTTTAAGGGACGGGTGGACGAGGTGCTGAGGGACATGGGTTAGTGATTGATGGGAATGGTTGGACTCGATGACCCAGTGGGTCTCTTCCAACCTGGCGATTCTGTGAGTCTATGAAAAGAGGCCTCTGTGCATTCAAAAAATTCATTGTGCTTAACTGAGCAGCCAAAACCATGGGTACCTGTGGGCCTCAAGTTTACTCCAAAATCTGGCAGAAGTTAATGCTAAACTGTGATATAAGTAGGTATCCTGTCTTTATCCAGCCTGCATTTACTTCAGGGCAGCCCTCACCACTAGAATGTCTCGTCAACCAGTGTGCAAAAAAGCCGAGATTTCCTGAGCTGTGGACAACTTTGAGAATGCAGGAGACTAAGACAGTGAGAGAGTTTGTTGAGTGGTAAAGGTGCTGGAGATGGTGCTCTTGGGTGTGCCAGGTCTTAGCTCTAAAGAAACTTTCCTCCACCTCTTCGATATTTATCCTGAGTTAAAGTGAGAGAGGATGTTCTAGCAGCTTAATTGCACTAACATTTTTTTTTTTGCTACACGACAGAAATAATCATGAGGTTGAAGCAGGTTGGGAGTCTCAATAGTTGGTATTGATTTGGAACTCCTTGGCAAAACAGGGACCAGCACGTTGGCAAAATAAACATACCTTGTGCAGCAAATAGTTTATTGATGATCTGCCCGCAGTGAAGTCATGGAGGTGACCCTACTGCCCTGACTTACAGGATTTTTCTTACTGCAGTGTTGAAAGGGCAGAAATAATACATTAATTTCATGTTGGAGCCTGGGGAATTGCCTCTTTGGGTTCATTTGCCATGTCAGCTTTGTTAATTACCCAGAGAATTTTCTTGATAGTTATTACAGGCAATTTTGTCTTTTTTTAAGCACTGGAGACCAAATCCCTGTAAACAGGAATAAAAGTATGAGTCCATTTACTGCTGTCTTACCTGGGTTCCTAACAATGTGTCTGGGGAATAAGCAGTCCTCCTAGGGAGAGGGTAAGATTAAGAACATTCCCAGCAGGGATCTGGAGTGAATACTTGATGAGAGGTGTTGGCTGGAAGCTTGATCTGAATTCTGCTGTTTCCTTTTCTATGTGGTAAACTCTTACTCTGAAATAACTGTTGCTAGGACTTTGGGCAACTGCTCTGCACTTAGGAATAAACAACTGCTGCAGTCCTGTTCACCTCATCCCTTGAAAAATCATGGCTGTTTTTAACATTGGTAGCCACAAGAACTTCTTGTTCTATATCTGTTTTAGAGCATCACATAGGAGTCATGCACGAAAGCTCACATTATGCTGTGGATAAACTTACGCTTAACACATGCTGCCAAGATAAAATACTGTTTAATATTTGTTGGAGGTGCTGTTCCCCTGGGGAACCTGATGTTTCTGAAATGTACCTAGCTAGTCTGTTCCCAGGGGGAAATCCTGCAGAGCTGTGCAACATCCAGAAATGTTAGAAATAACTACAGCGTGTTTGTACTCGACACAAACTCGAGAGAATGTACCGCTAGCTCTGTACGCTTCGGGAATGATGAACAGCATCACTGTAAACCTATTGCTCTCTCTGGTAGTCAGACACAGCTGTAAGGGAGAGGAATCCAAAGGCTGATGTGAGAACTATAGATCCTCAGGGCCTCATCATGGGAATATCTGTGTGCTCCAACTTGAACTGGTTGCTTAGGGCTGTTCCTGCTGCTTTGTGTGTGGTGTCGATATTCTGACCTGCATACAATACGGCTTAATGCAATGTGCTTTGGGCAGATTAAAAGCTCTGGACAGCTGAACTTCTTGAGAGCGACGCTGCATTCTAGCCCCAGCCTCACAAGTGTCTTGCTTCTCTTGAAACAGTGACGACTATCTTGGTTTATTTTGCAAAGTGGTTTGGGGGATGAAAAGGGGCAAAACTGTATGGACCTAAAACTGCTTCAGGTTTTGATCAGCCCTAAGATGAATTTGAAATGCTTTGAATTCAACTCTGAAGTGAATTTTGTAATGGTAATTTCTTTTAAATAAAAGACTTTTCCGTGTTGAAGTGGAATAATAATGCTCAGCTTCTTTTTCTCCCCAAAAGACCTTGTTAAAACCATGCTGAACCCTTCTGACTGAAGTAAGCACTGAAAAAACTGTTTTGTACAGAGTATTCCAACAGGTCCATGTGGAGACTGACAGTCATTCAGGCCTTTGATACAGCTAGAACCAATGAAGGCCTCTATTCTACCTCTAAGTAGCTCTTAAAGACAGTCTTTTACCATGCCACCAAATTATTTCCATTTGTTGTAGCCCTGATTTATTCGTGGTGCATGATCAGCTCCAGTTGAGAAAAAGGAAAGCTTTCTGAAACCACCCTAATTAGATGGATAGGCCTGTCTGTATCTAATTTGCTTTTGGAGTTCTTGGGAATCAAGTGAGGAGTTCTCCTATTGATAGTCTCGGGTTCCTATCCAGTCTCCTCTCATCACTGGTATTGCAACGTAAGCCTTGAAATCACAATGTGATTTCTCTTAAAGTGCCAGTTACAATGCAGGATATGGCCTCTTCTAATTTCATATATCACAGTATCAGTGATTTCTTCAGCCACAACTGGCAAACGGAGGCACAGACTTTTGTTTAGCAGAAAAAATGAGATTTCACTATGGTTTTATATCTTTGTTCACACAGCGTAGTATAGGGATTGCTGGCTGCTGAACTTTTTTTTGCCGTTATGAATGACTTGCTCTGAGGTTTGGGGGTTTCACGCTTCACCTTTGTGCCAACGAGGTGTTGTGTTCTGGTTGCTGCTCGGAGAAGGGAAGGTATTTTGTTGAGAAGCACGTGTCTAATACATTACTAACGGCAGCCTGCCTTTGTGTTAAAGCAGGCTGAAACTCTGGGTAGTCTGACCTCTTCCAGGGGGTCCCCTTCAAGGGGAGTGAAAGAAGATTGATGGCCTCGGAGTCAGAGGGTCTGATTCTACTGCTGCTGCAAAGAGTGCAACTCTAATATTCCTGAATTAGTTCTGAATTCTTCTGGGGATCCCCCTGTGATATGCTCAACCTCCTGCCTGTCAGAAAAATACCAGTTCTCTAGGTGAAACTGAGTGACCTGGACAGGCTTGAATACAAAAAACCTGGTCCTCAGGTAACTGGTGGAGGGTTAGAATGGAAGGATCTGGTTTTAACTGTGTGCACGCGGATGCAGTGGACAAGCCCTGGAGAATCTGAGGCTCACCTGCATCTCTCCAGCAGTAAATCTGTGTGTGCTCTACAGAAACGCTTCACTGCTTTTCGCTGCCACAAGCTGATTGAAGGGAGGAAGATCCTGTGTGGACTAGTTTATTTAGGGTGATCCGACTTGATTTAAATAAGCTTAAAGTTGTCTGTAGTTTTGTTTTGCTGCAGGAAAATATCATTAATTTGTTATAGCTGGGAGCTTAGCTGACACGCAGCCTCGTGTGCTCTCTTGAAAAAGATTCTGTTGGAATCCAAGCCTGCTAATGATTGACACTAATTGTTTTCAGTCATGTAGTGCATTTTATGGATAATGCTTATCTGAATAGATGGTAGGTGCAGATACTAGCGTGTAATTATCCAGCAGTTGTTTTGTGGTAGCAGGGTCTCTTTCATAAAAGGTCAAAATAATTTGTGGCGACTTTTATTTTAAATGGTGTGTTTACCATGGATAACACTGGCCCAAAAAGGATTTAATAAAGATGACTTCATCCTCCGGAGATTACTGAGGTGGAAGAATGCTTATTTCTCATGCACTCTGCCAGACTGGTTCCACTGGGGATGATCTGGATTGATTTCTCCATGTCTTTTGAATACGTACAGTGTTCCTCAGCTGGCTTCTGCTTCCTAAGATACTGGCCTTGCCAGCCACCAAGTCTGTCTCGCTGTGTTGTCCTCTGGTTTTATGGAAGCATCTCCTTGCACCACTGAAGACGATTCTCTTAATTTGTCATGCCACAGATCCTTCTCACTACAGTTAAATCTCCATATGAGGGAGGAGGAGGAGGGGGGGAAATTTCCTTTGACCATATTAAGTCACAAGACTATATATTTTCATCTCCTTTAATTAACAGACTGCTTTTCACCCTAAAGTTGTCTCATCTAGGGGCAGCACTGCCCTGTTCTCACAGCACCAGGCATGTGCGTTTGCAAGCGTGGGGGGGGGAAAGGCTGGATCCCTTGCTTCCTATCTCTCTAATTATTGCTATAAGTTAAGCTGCCATGATTTACTCAACCTCTGTGTGTGGGCAGGCAGATTTAGAGCCATCTGAATAGAAGAAGAAGAAACCCTGAGCTAAGTGAGGTGAGGGAATACAGGTAAAGTCAGTAGCAAGCTGACCAATAGCTTTATGGTAGCGTATGCTGTAAAGAACAAAAACAGCAATAATGAAAGCTGCCATTATAAATCTGCTTCTTATTGCTTACAGCTTCAGGCTGACTTAAAATCAACTTTTATTAGCTCCATATTAGGGGATTGTTTCCTCTGGATTTGATTACCAGGATGGATATATTCGAAATCTGCATTTCCATATAGATAGAACTGCTGGCTCATAACCCAGCTGCTTTCCTGAGGAGGCAAAGGAGCTCACCAGGGCTGATTGCTTGTAGAGGACGATCTACAATGCAGGCCAGGGAGAATGCAGAGGTGAGGCGTTAGGATGAGATATTCTATCTGGAATGAGTCTACCAGGTGCTGGTCTGGAATTGCACAGAGCTTTATTTGTATTAGATTAATGGCTAAAGTGTTTGAAATGAAAGCAGCATTACACTAGGTCCTACCCCTCGATGAATAAAGGACATGTGGAAGAGCATGCTGCTCTCCTGTTATAGAGGAGAAAAAAAACTCTCTAAAGCAAGAGAGGAAACTGAGGCAGAGATGCAGTTTTTCAGCCTTGAGGATCGATAACATACTTTGAGCAAGCCAAGAATATTTGTCCATGTAAATATTTCATGGACAAGCAGGTGCTGCCAAAGGAGAGGTGGATCCTTCCCTCCTTAAAATGAAGTACTGTTAAAGATGCTGCCTTCCAAAACTGTTTTACATTGTATAGTCTGAGAAAAACAACGGGTGGTCTAACCTGTGGGTAGACATTAGTGCGAGTACTGGGCTTGCTCAGTGGCATGGTAACACCGCTGTAAGTTTTGGAGCCAGGTGACCCTTCATAGGAGCCTAGAGGACAGCAAGAGGTCTTGCTTTTATTTCCTTTGATTCTCAAGTCTCTTGCAGTGGCTCAGGCAAAAACCTATCTAGCTGTGCGTGTTCTAGCCCAGGGAAGAAAAGGAACAAGTATGACTTGAGTGGAATGGATTGACTGGGAGAAGCCAGCTGAGTTTGGAGCTGGTGGGGGTGAGCAGCAAAATCCAAAGGGAGAGGAGCGGCACCTCTTCCTGGTAGTGGAACTGGTAAACCTCTGACGTAGCTTTAGCTTCCAGCTGGTGTGATGACTTGGGCCTCTCAGGTTTTGTTCCACCTCTAATACAGTGGGAGACCACCCTCTGCCCCAGGGTGAATTGCTTTGCCCCAGGGTCCTTTTGTCTGTATAACACAGATAACAGCTGTTTTTGAAACAGGCATCACAGGTAAATGTCATGTCCTGCAGCCTGTGCCAAATCCCATTTCTTGATGTGTAACCCTTGCTACAAACACCACCTGCCTTCATCTTTAGTGGCAAGTGGAAAATTGCTCTATTAGCAGAACAAGAAGTTAATCCCTTCCAGCACAAGTTCTTTATGGCTGTGAAAACTTGGGATTGAATATGCAATAACAGGTACAAAATTAGTATAAGAAGGAAGGGGGAAAGGTAATTTTGGACTAATTCTACTTTTACATGATTGTGCTTAATTTGTTCCTACCTATTTGATGTGGCTGGAATGAGAGATCCCTGGGGCCTAAGGGTGGAATCCAGCTCAGGTTTTTTTAGGGTATGTACTGGTGAGTAGTGATGCTCCCATCTCTTCCCTTGAGAAGCAAAACTTGCCCTTCTGAGTTAGTGCGATACTAGTCTGCCTTTGAAGTCCTACCTAAACCCTTAAAGTAGCTTCAGGGAACTTATTTTTTTTGTAGTCTTACATAAGGGTTAATAAAACTGGACTTGTTGACATCATATTGCCTTTCAATTCTATATGTCTAAATCTATGGAAAAGCTAAAGGTGCAGTCCCTAGGCTGCAGCAGGGGCACAGTACGAAACTGCTGTGCTTGTGTGTGTTTGGTTTGTTAGTGGGTGTTGCAAGTGTCCCTTTCTGGTAGGTAACTGTGAAGAGCAGTTGTGATTTGAGACCTAATGTTTCAGATACGTCTTGGAGCACGTCACACCCAGGAGCTGAATGTAAAGGCACGATTGGTGAAGATTTATTTCTGTTTCTTGCTGGGACGCGGCAGGTCCTCAGGTTACTTTGTGATGCACTGTTCTCGTATGTTTAGTTCATTCCACTCCTACAGTAGACTGAGATAACCCTATAACAACGCAGAGCAGGAGGGAAGGAGCTGTGGCAGAAACATGCTTTGCACAAAGATGCTTTCTTTGAAACAAGGAGCTTTGTGTTTCTGGTCCTTTGCTGCCTCATAACATCAAATATTCATTCCATGTCTGCATTTTGATTGTGATGGTGTGATACAAGAAGACAAGATGTTGCTTTAAGCCAGCAAATCCACAGAGCTGTCAGAAAGGAGACCAGAGCTACATGGAGCGCTCTCTTCAGAAGCAGCAGTTAGCAGGCATGTCTGGTGTGCAGAAAGAAAGAGTTGGGAAAACAGGGGATGGCCCAAGAGGAGATGAGGGTTTTTCTGAAGGATGTGGTATTTGGCTTGAAGATGTAAAATCCCAGTCCTTTTGTACGTGGAAAGTAAAAGCAATTTAATCTGTAGTACAGCAGACTGCATAATAAACAGGTACAGGTACATAACCTGTTGACCCTGAGCCGCTGGCTGTTCAACAGACTGCGTAATAAAAGGTCCTGGCTATATTACCTTGAATTATTGCTGGTACAGTAGACTGCAGGTAATAAACCAGCACAGAGATATTACACTCTCCTTGTTCTAGAAAGAGTAGGAAATTATATTTTTTCTTCCTGCTAGCCTTGGCTCATGCTGAGCTGCTGCAAAATGGACTTGTTTTGATGCTGCTGCCAGCTTAGCCCAGATCAGTAAAGATTAAGTGTGGTTTCCTTATGGCAATTACGTGATGATGTGAATAGTTTTGATTGTGATAAAGACCTTTTGATTTGAAAAGTGTCCATATTGTCAAGACCAAGCATGACAAATGTGTTGGTGTATCAAGGACCCAGCTGCATTGCATGTTTCAGCTGTGAGTGGGAGGTGCAGGATGGGATCTGGCTGGAGGTTTGTGTTCTCAGAAGAAGAGGTGGTAGGGGCAGAGGGATTTGTTGCCAGAGCTTGTGCTGTCACTAAACTGTGACCACCGGTCTCTGGGCTGTCCTCATGCTGTTGTGAGAGCTGTATTCAAAAGGTTTCCTATACTTTTTTTTTTATTGCTCCTTTTACTGTTGCAGCTGGGGGTCTTAGCAAATCATGTGCGCTGAGCTCACCTCAGATCATGTATTTACCAGAGCTTCTCGAGTTAACCTTCACAACCACTGGAGGAAACCCTTAAAAGAACTGTTCAGCAGTGAAGGTCTGTCCAGTGATCAGGCTCATCATCAATATCATCCAAGCTGATTCCCTGAATTGTTAGCTCAAGCTGAAGTATGAAAATGCAGAAAGACATTTGCCCTGACAGTTTTATAGGCCAAGTAAACTTGTAAGTACATCCTCGTCACAATCACGTATTTGGCCTTTATCACAAATAATTACTCTGGACAACTGAGGGTTATTTATTGGGGCACATTCAACTCCTGGGTTGGTCAGGGAACAGCTAAATCTCTGGGAGAATAGAATTTTCACTCCTGGCAGATGAAAGCCCAAACAGTAGCTCATGATGGTTCTGCTTGGGGAAGGAGGGCTAGAGAAGCTGCTTTTTAACCAAAGCTATTGATGTCAAACCACCGTAACAGTCATTCTGGGAAGAGTCTGGGAGATGGTATATGCATCAGTGTAAATGGAAAGAAGTTTCTTTACTTCAGGATATATGACTAGGTACTAGGGTTTAATTCTAGAATTTGACATCTCCTTAGCAATGCAAAAAGGCTAAGAACCTTAATCTTTCCATCCTGATATCCTGCATATGCAGGACAGGGATAATAATCCTAAATTTGGCTTTTGAGTTAATATTCATCTTGTTAGGCTACGGCTTTTGTTCTGAACTCCCTTGCTGCTGCTGTTTTTGTACAGTGGCACAACAGGGCCCTTGGGAAAAGGTCTGGATCAGCCTTATGAAATAAATAATAGCTTCACTTAGCAGCACAAAGAAATTGCAAGAGAAGGCAGGAGATCTGCATTCTTTTGAAACAGCGGATCAGAAGTACTGGGGATCATTTTGCTGCAACAGAATTTAAGTTACTGTTTTGGCTCACTGATCAATATGAAATCAACACAGGGGTGAAAATGAGTCAGTGGCGCTCGACAGCAGTGGCCCTCAGCCTTGCTGTTCTCATTCACAAGTAATAAAAGGAAAAGTGAGCAGACAACATATCAAACTGAGGAATGGGTAATCCCATGCTGGAGACATAACCATTGTCTGACTATTTCTCAGTCACAAAGAACTGGAAGCTGAGACTCACTTGCAGATACAGTCATGTGGATCTTGTAGATCAGCAAGGACCGTGTAGATTAAGGCTGGATTTAGTCTTGACAGGGTCTCATCTACTCCTGTGTGGGTTTTAGTAAAGCTCCTTTTATCTGTGCTCTGTAAAACCTGTTGTCCAAGGGTGCAACCTGCTCTCTGTGGTCAGGAATCTCCAATTCTGAACCGAGATGCTGTAATGGTCTGCATGCTGCTACTGCAGGTGTGAAAGCAGGTCAGGGTCAGTTGTCAGTGGCTATTAGTTTGGAGAAGGTTTAATGCTCTGTGCTTTGCAGTTCATAGCTCAAAGCTCACTGAAATATGGAAAAAAGTTAACTTGATTTGAGGGAACTCTTGGCCAGGCTTAGGTTTTCTACCAGTCTGACCTTTGAAAATAGACCTGAGATAGTGCTGAGACAACAGCAAGGAGGTAAAACAGTTTATCTCACTGGATCTATCTTGTTGAAGGTCTCTAGTGTTTTGTGGTTAACAAAGCTGTGTTAAACCATCTGACAAATACTTAATTACAAGGAAAAACTTTCCCTGCTGTCACTCAGGAAGCTTCTCTGATTCCATCCATTGCATACTTGAAAAGCTAATAGAGCCGTGGGTCTGTGGGTTTATTTTCTCCTCTCTGCAGCTCTTTCTGCTCATAGACACGAAAGAAATGAGCATCCTTGGGACTTTACGTGTTCAGCAAACTGTACCACAGCTGTGTTGTCTCTTTTCTGTCTCCTCTGACACAAGTGTCCTTTTCTGAGTCTTTTCTGCTACAGCATCTGTCCTCTCCAACTCTCTTCTCCTCACTATTACATGACCTTTCAGTGGTGGGTGGCCTTACGGTTACGATTAGTCTGGTACAGTGACAGGAAAATCTACTGTCAGTTCTGGCTTCAGTGTAATATAAGGACCTGTGCGGTTAGGAGCTGACTGCTGTTTAACTACAGGCTCAAATCAAACTGTCACCAGCTCCCTTGCTGCTTTGTCATTTGGAACTGGAACTTCAGGAGTAACTGGAATGTTTCCTCTGACTCCCGTGGGGCTCTGGCAGCCAAAGCTGACTGAGGGCTCATTTCTTTGTGCCTGGTAGAAGAGCCTTGATTCCACTGAGGGAGGGCTTCTTCCAGAAATTGGACAGGTATTTTAGAGAATGAAATAGATGGTGCTTATTTATTACAGCTGCATCCCCAAAGGTCTTGCCTTGAAGGCAATCAAAGCATCACAAACGCAGTATATGGTGTCCAGCTGATGTCTCTGAGTACTCACCACTCCTCCTTTAACCTTCTGCAACTGTTTGATCTAGATAATAAATAGGCACAGGAGAAAAGCCCACTGTGCACTTCTATGGATGTCCATGTCCAGTAAATTGGAATGGCATATAAATTCATCAAGGAAAAGACAAAAGTGAGCTGGTAATTAATGCTTTCTATTTTTTTTTAACAATCCAGAGACTTGAGTGTTTTGTATTACCTGGAAGCTGTGTGCTTTCCAGGATGGTAACTGGTTGACTCCACTTTATTTTGAGGAAATAGAGGTAAAATGAACTGTTCTGATGGAATTTTTTCTATACATTCCAGCTGATTCCAGAGTTGCTGCTGATGTACACGGGGGCACTAAGGACTGTTTAGCTCATTCTTTCTACATTGCTCAGGAATGTTTTCCTTCTTCCATTTTCACTGTAAGAAATACTAATTGAAATTCATGCTCGTATGTCTTACAAACTATGAGTCAGAGGAATAAAAGCACTTAATCACTTAATGAAATTATTGCCTCTCCAAGGTGGTGGGGAGGGAAGCATAAAATATTTTGTGGCGATCACTTCAAAAACAAGTCTTTTGGCTTCTTTCTAGGTTGTGTAACTTGGTATGTTCCTTTCTCGAGCAGAGGTTCATGCAGGTCAGTGCTGTTGCCGTTCTCTGCTGTGTCAGGCTTACAGAAGCAGCAGGTTGGCCTTTTCAGGAGAGGGTCTTCCACTCTTAGACTGGAAGAGCAGCTTAAGGATGAAGGCTTGTGTTAAATTCCAGTTTGCCGCAGTGGTGACTGGTTCCAGCTTACAGCTTAAAAGGTGCAAGTGCTCAGCTGCTTTAGGAGACTGAAAGTAGGAGCTGTTTTCATTGCTTTGAAAGCCAGCAAGTGATGTTAGATTCACTTTCTCTGGTCTTCTGACTAACAGCGTAGATGCTCCCGTTTTCTTTACCAGCTTACATCAGGGCAGCAGTAAGACAAACCTGAGGGATTTTAAACCACTCGGTGGCACCTTTTACAAATACGCCTGAGTAAACCCCGAGTTACAGCCAATGTCTCCTGTGTCCCTGAAGCCTCCTCTGCTGCAGAATGCTCTTTGCTTCCAGCCCAAGCTTTTTCTGCTGGGCTTAACGTGTTCTTTAGCAGGGTTTGTGTTCTGTTTAGATGGATATGTGTGAATGCTGAGTGAATTGATTCGTGTCAATTATAAAGATTTCAAGGAGTCTGGAGACTCCTTGAGATGAAAAGCACAGAAAAAAATCATTAATTATTTATCTCTTGGTGTCATTATTGTATAGGGTTTAAATTACTACTTCAAAATCATTTCTCATTACGCTGTACTGTCATCTCTGCAAATACAAAGAACTTACTTATGGCAGATATTAGGGAATGTGAGCCACTCTGGATTTATTAGGGGAGATGCTCTTCTCCCCTCCCTTCTGTTCCTCCCACTAGCCAACTGGATTAGTTTGGACTAAATTAAATAGTCTCGAAAAGCCAAAAGAAAGAAGCAAATCGATACAGAATAAGAAATTAAAAATCACTTCATTGAATTTATTTTAATCTGGAAAGTTGTAAAGTGCTTAAACTGCAGATCCCACACTTGGAAATCTGAAGGGATTCTCAATATGATTTTCGAATGCAAAACTCAGGTTTGTGCTTCTAGCGCATGTGAAATCAAACTGCTTATGTTCCTAGTGGCCAACCAACTAGATTTGTTCCTGGGGTTGGGAATGAAGAGAGAGGGGACGTACATCATGCATTTTTGCACGTTGCTGGTGTTTTGGTGACAAGGAAGCCCTTTAGGTTCTCTGAATATTCCACCCTAAAAACAAAGAGTTTCCTCTCTTGCTCTCCCTGTTTTCCCCACCCCCCAACTTAGATGGTATATTCTCTTTTTTTTTTTCCTGTGCAATACATCATTGAAGTAACTCATTCTGGTGATGAATTACTTGTACATGTTATCAGATAGGCCTGTTCTGATCCTCCTGCATCATCCAGAGTATTACACTAATATATCAACAGACTGAACCGTTGCTCCGATTATGTGCCTCGGTCACATAGATCACTGTGCACTCGTACATGCACACAGATCCTGCTGGAAGAATGCAGTGCAGTGCCCCAAGAGATGCCCTCAGTGAGGTTCTCTAGCAGGTCTGCAGAGTCAGGTGTTGGTAGAATTTAGGGGTGGGCTTGCTAAAGAGACCATGATCCAACATCTTGAGCTTGTAAGATTATGGAGTTATTAACACTTGGGTCATGGAATCTGAATACCTTTCAGAACCAATGTCTCTGGACACTTGGGTACTTAGTTCAATCTTCCAAAATGTGCTCATACCTAGCAACTTATTTTGAAATATTAAGGGTCTAGCCCTACCTCTCTGTTTTAAGTGTTAAACTCTTAACTCAAGTACAAAGAGGGACAAGCCCAAAGGCACAGGATGGGCTTAGCAGCATCCAGTGCATGTCGTTCAAAAGCCTGTTCCGAAGCGTTAACCACATGAACGTCAGCATCTGACAAAAGTGAAAGTTATTTCAGTCCTTCTGTGCCCAGTCTGTCTGGGTTCAGCTGGCGCGACAATTTGCTTTGTGCCTCATGTTGGCTGCTTTCTCCTCCCACAATTCCTGCCATCTGAAAGAGGACCGACGTGCATCAGTTACACTCATTAGCTTTGCAAAACTTGACTGTGATTCATAATCATCTGCTGCTGCTTTGAGACAATCAAAACACAAACCCGTGTTCCTTCCTCTTCCTGGCAGGAGTTCTTTGGGGACTCAGACTGCGGCCTGGAAAATAAAAACCTTGTCGAGATTTCGAGGCTGAAGAAAGGGAATTGACTGCTTCCTAGCTTATATGTGACTTGTTCAGGTATCAAACTATATTGGAACTGCTGGGTTATTTAACCTCTCTCTTGCCTGCTAGATAGATGTTCAGCTATAAGCCTGGATGAACTTTGGACACATCAAAAACTTGCTTTTCCATTGCAGACAATTGTATTGGTGAGATCTCTAGCACTCTGGCTCTGTTCTTTTGTCTTTCACAAAATTAATAAAAACAGTTACTATTTCTTCTGCAGCAACCCTCAGGGAGGGCTGAAGTGCTATATTAACTTAATTGTCCCTGGAAACAACCAATGAAGAGCAGAGCAAAAGCCTAACTTGGGTCATCAAGACCAGTCTTGATCTGGGACTTCACCTCCAAATTGCAGAAACAGATGTCCTTGCTGAGGTTTGCTGTTTGGCTTTGGCACTTGAGCGTTAGTAAAGGATATTCCCCGTTCAGGCGTTTCACAGAAATTTCAGCTGCACTAAATATTTTAGTTTTGCTGCAAGCTGTGTGACTGTAGACCTCAAGGCTTTTCTTGGATTTCACATGTCATCTCCTTGTGGTACAAGCTGTGAGTTGTTTGGGGAAGGGTCTCCCCAGTATCCTGTACTGGTGTGTCACTGGCGATGTACTGCAAGTAGATAGCACTGCTTTTACAAAATAAGGGAGATTTTAACAATCACCAGGTGAGCTCTGCTTACGTTGTTCAACACCATTGAAGAGTTTGTTCAGTTAGGTAAGAAATACACCCAGTGTTTGGTGGTTAACTGCTGCAAGTCAGCCAGCTGGGGGAGTGCAGGGCTGCTTTTGCAGGTTTTCTGGACTACCTGGAGGTTACTCTTATGTTTTCTCTAACAGTAGATTCCTACGTGATTTTTCAAAAGCTGCAGGATGTTTTCCCTTTACTATTTTTAAAGAAGTAAATTAGGACATGCTTTGGGGGCTTAAAGCCTTGGTGCTGCTTTTCCCAGTAACACAGAATTTGCCACGTCTAGCAAATAGCTGCTCAAAGAATTTCTTTTTAATTCCTAGCTACAACACCCAGAAGCTAAACTTTCCTCATTAACAATTAATGAAACTTAGGCTTCCTGCTCCTAATAATGTCATCACTGACTACGCTTAGAAATGGCAAGACCCAGTTGTCAAGGACAGCATCCTACGTCAACGCCAAGCAGAGAGGTCAGCACTGGAGGGGTGTTGTTGCGTGAGATTTGTTAAGTGATATCTTGACAGTGGGTCTTCATGGTCTTTCATTGGGGAATACACAGCTCATTAGTGAGTAGGGGAGAATTAAAAATGGCATTTTCAATGCAGCTTAAAAATAATAGGGTGCAAAGCATATGCTGCTGCTACATTTTGCTGTCCTTGTCATGCAGAATGGCCACAAGAATGAGTTGGGAAGCTCTTAGCTGTGTCTAAGCCTTCAATTCATATTGTCACTATATAGAAAGCCTGAAGTGCCAGTGTGCTCACTGTTGGGCTGGTGAGAAGGGGGAGCGGGATGCAGGAGGGAGAGAGCACAAGGTTGTGTTGAAGAGCTAAGATCAAGCTCTCCTTTGCTGACAGTATCACTTAAATAAAATCCCTGGCCTTACCAGCCAGTCTCCTCTGGCTGTGAGGTTGTGGGGGACCCTGATGCCTGGGGAGTGGCTGAAATCAGATAAGGAAAATCAATCAGACATCCAACATGTTTCATTGGTGGCAAAATTTAAGCTGACTTGGCAAGCTCAGAATGAAGGTGATTTTCAAAACCCAGCTTCACTTCTGTTTGATTCAGTCTATTTTTTTATAGTGTTTGAAATTAGGCTGGTTTTACTTGCTTAATCCTGACTTTTGGGTCTGGTGTCTCTGCGTGTCTGCGTTTGCTTTCCTTGTGAAATGGTGGTGGGGAAGAGTACGAGGGCAGGCATGCATTCTCTCACATTGCCAAAGACTCCTGTTTCTCCTTGGGAACTTGTGTTTTCCCAGGCTCCAGCCTTGGAGGCTGTAGCGTGTATTATAATGGAAACAGCCTTAGGCCAGCACCTGCCCTTTTGGGAAGCGGCGTTGCTCGCATCTCTCCGGCATCCTTTCATGCTCTGAAAGTGTCAGCTGAGAGAAGGAGCTGGGGATTGGAGTTAGAAAACAAGAAAATCTCAGTAGGCTCATCTCCGGGGACCTCAAAGCTCTAAGATTCACCAATGTGCTCACAAGTTATCACCTTCCCTTTTCTGTCTAGGTTGACTTCTTTGGAGTTGTGGCCAGTTTTCTTTATTTTGTAAATAAAGTGCTGTCAGCACCCCTCTGAAATGTGACAAGGAGCAAGAGCAGTAGTTAGCCCTGTCACAGGTATCAAAGCTTGGAAAACTGCATTTAAAGCCATATTAGTGGTGTTAGGATCACAAATCACCTTACTTGAGGACTTGGGCCCCAGCAGAAGTTAATAATTAGCCCATGAACTTGGCCTTGTACACGATTTCTGCCGTGGTTGTTCACTATACATACATGGTAACAGAAATGGTTTGTGAGGAAGCTTTCTGTGGTAGAAGAGATTGACCAAGAGTCCAGAAATGGGTCACGATGAAGGGGACAGAGGCTGAGAGGCTGCTTGGAGGATGCATTCTTATGCAATTTAAGCATTCCAATAGCTGGGTGACAAAAACGTCGGGGGAATCTTTTCCACAGCCTCACTGCATAGTCTGCCAAACGTCAGCCACCTAAATATCACTTGTTATTTTACTGAATTTATCCCTAGAGAGCTATAATGAGAGAAAATGGGGAGTATATTTTGGAAGCAATTAGCCTTAAAAGTCTATACTTGCTTTTTTTGAGCACAGTCTTCAGGGAGCCGAGTACAACATTGTCTAATGGGCTGGGTGTCTTCTATTGCCTGTGCTCCATTTTAAGGGACGGCAGCTAAACTTGAATCCCTGGCATATCAAATTAGATGTTGAAAGCCCAAGATTCAGGGACTAAGAAAGGGGAGAGAGGAAAAGATCTTTCTCAGCTTGTGGTTAAATGCACTGCACTACTGCATAATGAGAATAAGTTTTCAGGGAGGATGGGATTCCTCTGTGAAATAAGGAACAATAGAAAAATTAATCTTTAAAAATAACCATATGGTCAGGTCATTCTTTGTACCTTATGTCTTGAGTTGTTTTGCTCTCCCCAGTTCAGCCAGCAAGTAATGTATTTGACTTAAATGGCTGGGTCTCGTGAAGGGGGAGTTGGGCACCTTCTTAAATTAGGTGTGTCCTTAAATGCTTTTCCAAACTGGGATCCAGCCCTGCTGTGAATGTGCTGGTTTCCAGATTTGGCTTTCAGCCTTCATGGTTGTGTAAAGAACACAAAGGTTTTATGTTCCTGGTATCCTGGAAGGCAATTATTGCATTCTACCCGCAATGGGAGCTCTGAGGAGCAGCCAGCCTAAAGGGTTGCACCAGGAGGGGAAGATAAGAGAATGCCTGGTGCTGATAGGAATGGTTGGACTCTATCTAAGAGGTCTTTTCCAGCCTAGTGATTCTATGATTCTGTGACTTGAGTGGGTGCCATGGATCTCAGCGTGGTCGCTTATGTCTTCAGTGTCGAAATGACTTGTATTGCAACTCAGAGTAAACCATTTTCCACCCCATCTTTTGGTAGAGAAAGTACCTACCACAAAATTTCATTTAACGAACTTTTACCTAGGCTGCTGTACAAGTGTTCTCTTTGCTTAAAGAAAACCTCACCTTGAATGTTCTCTATGAGTGAAAGGTCTATTTTCTTGATGTTGCTTTTAGGAGGCTGGCACGAGTACAATTCAAATCAGAGATGCAGAAAAGTGCAGAGCTGACTGTTCGGCTAAATTGATAAAATAGCTAGAATACCTGTCTTTAAGTCAATTTTAAAAAGACCTGGTTAGGAAAATGGTATTTAAATGGCATTTTCAACATGTGAGAAATCTTGATCTTTTGGAAATGTGATTTCTTGAAGTAGACTGCAAAGTGGAAACAGAAATTATTTTGCCAGACTATAAATTGATATAAAAATTGTTACGAGCAACTGAAGATTTTTAATAATTTTGAAACAACACAATATATTAAATATAGCATCTGTAAATATATGTAATCTAATATTTTAATTAGAGAAATGAAACAAGGGTTTTGAATCAATCCCTTGATGCTTTTTCATTCTGGATTCCTATGAAAGACTTAAATGTCAATCTGCGTTTTAAACAAAAAAAACAGTTTTAAAACCAGCAGCTGTATCTGTCTGGAAAAGAAATACACCGTGATCTTATTGAGACTGAAGTGGTCTTCAAGTCCAGAAAGCTACTCTCCTACATGCTTCCAGTTCCTGAGAAATGCCCTGAGTTTACAAGGTCCAGAATATCAGTCTGACCACTGGTGGTGAAAAGGGAATGTGGGATGGTGGATGAAGACGATTCCCCATCTTGTGAGCTACAGCAAAGCACGTGGGGAGGGAAGAAGCATCTTTTCTCCAAGACTAGAAGGGTCCCTCTCGTGTTCTCACCTTGGGAATCCCTGCCTGCCTTTACCCCCTGCCACTTCTTTCGTTAGCTCGGAGGCCTCACAGACCGAATAGGGGGCTGGATTCCTGCGGTGCCCAGCAGCACTTGTTATCCACAGGGCCAATTTACTGCCACTCCCGTTCCGCTTCAAGACCCATGTTCTTCTTGTGGCTTTCCCTGGTCTCAGCTGGGGTCTTCAGTTGTTTTCATAATGCAGCTACACAGCAGCCAGAGCTGCTTTCGGTGTTTTGTGCTTGTTTTTACAATACCCCTGCAAGAGGAGGGAGAGGTTACGCTTGCGTTACATAAAGAAAGTAGAGGCACAATAAGGTTTCATGCTAAAAACACCAATGTATGAACAGGATACTCTTGCTCTTCAAATGTCTCCTGGCTCAGTGCCGGCAGCTGAAGGCTTGAGTAGGTTCCAGTTTGCTGTTAAGGCCTGTTTTTCATCATTTTGATAACACAAAGTGGCCATAGGAGGCTTTCTCCTCTGTCTCTCATCAGTACAACTGTGCTTAAAAGCATGATGGGGAACAGCAGCAAAAAAATCTGCTAACTGCTGGATCTGCAATGCTGTTTGCTTCGGTCCATTCACAAGAATTGCCTTCCCACAGAGAGATTTGGCAAAAATCCACTCTTGCCTAATCAATCCCTCCATCTCCTGCGGCAGGGATTGCATGGGGGGGGGGGTCACTGGTCTATGTGTCATTGCTTGCTACGCTGCAAACTTTTCCTTTCGCATTTTAAGGGCGGCTTGAACATGTAAATCCTCCTGTCCTGGTGTTTTCCTGCCTCCCACATGTTTGCATACCTGCTTGTTTATCTGTTGGATCCTCTCCCATGCTCCCCTCAGGGTGCGCTGCACTCGCCGTGGGATGTAGAGAACTGACAAGGGACCAAAATTCCAGCTTCCCTTTGGATTTTGATGAATGCCCTGGTATTTAGTTGATGTAAGTGCTTCTGCCAGAGGTTGAGAAGCAGAGAGCAAATCAAATATAATCCTGAGCTGTTGCTGTTCTTTTTTTTTTATTATTATTCCCAGCTTCCTCTGTCCTCCTGCTGAAATGTAATTGGGCATCTTGGCAGTACTGCTGTATTTTCTGCCTCTCTAAAAACAGGAGGAGAAGCCACTCTTACTGACAAAGTCAAGCTTGGCATTGTCTAACAGTAAACTTACTAATGAGGGGGATTTATTTGCTGCTGCTGTTTAGCATGGCCTGCCAGGTCTGTAAGTGGGGAGGCTGGTAAATTAAGTAACAATAGGGAAAGGAAAAATTCTTAATTCTGTTCAATACTGAGCTCAGCGCTGATTCGCTCTCCTTGTTCAGTAACAATGAGAAAATTCCTTATTATCATGTGCAAGTAAAGCACAGAAAAGTAAACTGGGATCAAACCCGATCTGACCTGTTTCCTAAGCAAAACCAGTGCATGGAGTGCAGCTGCAGTGTTTTTTTCCTAGAGCTGGTGGCACGCTGTGGGCAAGCACAGCCCCGGGGTTAGCACCTTCCCTGGCAGCATGTGTGGGTTGCAGGGCTTTTCCAAAGGTGTCCCAGGTTTCTTTGCTGGAGCAGGATGGTTGCTGCTTTTATGTGAATGGAGAAAAGCCCTGGGCAACATCTCCACCTATTTCTTAGGTGCCTGTCTCGCTTCTAGAATCCGGACGTGTCTTCCTCTGCTCCTACACTTGCCCCTTCTCTTCATGCTAAGATTTAGGTACTTGAGAGGAATAACTAATGTTTTGAGTTTAAAAATATTAAAAAAAGCTCTTTGGTGACAACTAAGCCAAAACAAGCCCATCTGTTCCTGGAATGCATGTGGTTTTTTTTCAGCATACTCATTAATCACAGAGGCCGAGCATTTGGGAAAATTTTCCCATCTTCCCCTTAAAGTGACCTTCCAAATAATTTCAAAATATTGTTTTGACCCTTGCCCTTAAGCAACATGGAAAATGTGAGGATCTAATGGTTTCTTGCCCATTTGTTGCTTAGTTATTTACTACTATAAAGCAAAACCAAAATGAGTATAAATGGACTGTTCCATTCATTTCTGTATATATTATGGATCTGAAAAATACTAGGAGTCTGTTCCTTTCCTGGTGTGAAATAATTCAGCTATTGGCATCAGTAACTCCCTTACGAGGCCAGGCTGAGAGAGTTGGGGTTGTTCAGCCTGGAGAAGAGAAGGCTCCGGGGAGACCTTAGAGCAGCTTCCAGAGCTGAAAGGGGCTCCAGGAAAGCTGGGGAGGGACTCTTGATCAGGGTCAGATTTGAGAAACTTTAATAATATGTGCTTTAGAACTAAATAATGAGAAGGACGGTTGAGATGCAGCGATACAACTTTTCCCTGGTCTTTGTAGAACCCTGTTTTGTACTTGTTGGCCTGTCATGGTGTGTTTTTCCATCTGTTAAATGGTGGCTATAATTAGCCTGTCTTTCACAACTTTTCATGTTTTGGCACTGTTAATACTTAGCTTTACTGCATTTTGATTCCTTGGGAATAAATGTGAGAACAAAACAAATCAGAAGCCGTCGCAATTTCTGCATCTGTCTTCCTTCTTATTCTTTCCTCTGCCTCTTGCTCCCCTGCATTTACCATGCTGAACCTCACCCGGCCTTCTCATAAGTTGCTGTGAAGTGACCTTGAATGGCAGATGAATATTTAAATTCAAAGTATCTTGCTAGCAACTTCTGTTTGCCATGGTTACCTCCATGATATCAGCCCGGGGCAACCAGCAGCTGGGTGCTGCATGGCCAGGCACAATGAACTCCCTTTCTGGAGAGGTTATTTTATTGCAAGGTGCACAAGAGTGGAAGGAATTAGAGAATGCAGTAGGAGCATCGTTTTCCCTCTACGTGTTGTGGCGGTTATGTTTATTAACTTCAATTTTTCTTGCAAGGAGAGAAACGAAACAAGTAACTCTATTGCTCATCTGCTACTGCGAGGTCTTTTGACAGATAATTGGTGCCTTATATTGACAAATCTACTTCTGGGTCCTTAGTAGTCAGTCTCTGCTGACTTTGCCTGCCTGCAATATTTGTTAAAACCATGTGTCTATGGTCCCTGATAGTGGATGAGGTGGATAAAAACTTGTGCTGAATGGACTCTACTCTTGAGTTTAATGCCGTCGTTTAGATGGGGCAGAGATTCAGGACAATGTGGAAAGTGTTAAATCGAACATCTGGGAGAAAAACTGACCTGTAAGGGGACAACTGCTTGTCTTGGGAAGACAGAGTTGGTGTCGTGTCGTAGTTTGATGGATGATGGGTATTGTTCTGAACTTTGGAAATGAGTTGCTGTGGGTTTGTGGCTCCAGGTTAAGGGTGATCCACACATGGGAACTTAACAAAATCCTCTCCCGCAGCCATCTAGCAACATTTGCTTCTGAGGGAGATGGTAAGGCAAGCACTGTTCCTGCTTCTCTGCTTATTTCTGCAGTGCCTTTGCAAGGAACTCGTCACACTAATTACACCTCTGTGATTTTGCTGGGGGAAATATCGTTTGAAATAATTATGCTATGCTGAAATGTGTAAATGACAAGAAGCTCTGGACAAAAGAAGGCAAAATCCTCTTTACTTGGCTGTAAACGAGGGCTGCCTGCAGTGTTGCTGTAGGGTTCTATCAGTGCCGGGGTGGGGAAAAGGTTCAAAAAGCCCCAGATTTTCCACTGTCTTAAGGGGTCTCATCCCTACCTGCACAAGTATGGTAAAAATAGATGGAAAATGTCTTAGCCTTGCCTCTCTTGAGGCACTTGAGACTGGAAAGCTGGTCTCTATATAGAGGAAGGTGGGGGAAGACCTATTGAAAAGGCAGCTCAGACGATTTAAGGACTTGGTAGCAAGAAGGGAGCCAAAGTACAATCCTACTGCAAACACCCTTCCCTCTCCCTGTCCATAATTCAGTCTGCAGCTTGAAATAGCTGGAATGATTTTACAGAGTGAAAGAGAGAAGGGATAGTGTTTTTCTGCCTTGGCAAGACCTTTAAAGCTCCAACACGTGATCAAGATGCAGTGACACAAGAAGACACGTGTAATATGAGAAGCACACATCACTTTGCCTGCAATAACAGTCTCCGCTTTTAGCCTGTGACAGATTAAGATGATAGTTCCCCGAGACAGTGTGTTCAGTTAAGCTGTAGCCCTTGTATTTGCTGTGGGCCAGCAGCAATCGGAAGCTGTTAGAATAGCTCAGTGTGAATTGTATTGTGTAGTCAAAGCTAAGACTGCTTTTATCATTGTTAAATCACTTCTATATTCTGGCAATATGACAACCGCTTGTTCACCCTTCTAAGGTCCCTTCGCTCTGCCAAATCTGTTTTAAAAACCTTCCACATTCATTTATACCTTAGCAAAGAGGGAATAAACTGCCACAATTTTGATGTTTGTTAGGGGTTTCTTTCTTTTTGAAGCTATGTAGCTGTGCATTCCTAGTGTGATATTGTGTAATTGGGAGATAAACACTATAACTTGGATCCATGGACAATAGAACCAGATACAAACCCATTTCCTTTCGCTGTTGTTTTGTTCAGAGGGGAATCTGTGGAGATACAGCATTAATTTACCACATCCAAGCCAGCATAAATAGTGCATTGTATTGGAGACATCCATGTGGTTATCTAGAGCGGATCTGAAGGATGGAAAAGAGTGTGTCTTGATTTGATTGCTAGGACAGCTCTGATATAGAGGAAATTATAAAGCAACAAAGCAAGTCTGGCCAGATGTCTCTTTTGTGGCAGAATGACTGCTTTGACAAACTCCACTGAATGTTTTTCCTGAGAGTTCAAGTTGTCATCGCCCCCACATATCATCTCCCCCCACTTTTGCTGGTGGTGGAGTTTGCAGCAGGGGACCTGTGCTTTTCCCTCTGCTATTGTCAAGTGCTATTGCATAAACCACTAGTGAAGGGAACGCAGCCTTTATTTTTCTGGTTCGCATTGCACAGTTTGTTCCACAGTCTCTCTTTTGGCCGATTATCTCAGGAGGTGAAGGGCCAGACCACAAAGTATTCTTACTGGGTGACCTAAGATCCCCGGATGCCTCTATCCTATCCACACAAACCCAGCAACCGCTGATCTCTGAAGAGGAGGTGGCTTTCAGCATCTTCAAAGCCTAGGGAAGATGATAGAAGTATCTCTTCCTATTGGACCCGTGCCCTCCAGACCTCATTTTTCAGTTGCCCAGGAGGTTCTGAATGGTAAATCAGTGACACAGACACTGTGCAGAGACTCCTTTCTACCGAGCCTCTACAAATGAGTTGAAGTGATTCATATTCTCAGTGCTTTTCTTCCTGAACCTTTGTACAACTCTAATCCAGTGAAGTGTCAGTCTGGCTGGAGCCAGAGCCCCATAAAAGAACTGACCCTGTCATCTGCGTTGAGAATATATGACCGATGACAAAAGTATGGAGGGCTGTAGCTGTAAAATACTGCCTAAGGGGCCAAAAATGGTGCACAGATGATGAACATATAATTACAGAATTGAGACACTTTTCAGTCCCAAAGTAGCATTCCACAGCTATTACTGCAAATGAGAGCATTTACTTTACTATTCATGTTTCTGTCCTTTAGAATGATTTTCACTTATTCCTATTTTGAAATGAGTCTGAGTTCTTGGATCTAAAAAAGAAACAACATGTGATTTCAGGAGGAGTTGAAAGTAGGCTCCTATTCTTGCTTTACAGTGGGAACAAAAGGGTTCCTTAATCTGATGAAGAAAGGCATAGCAAGAAATAGTGGAATAAACTAAAGCAAGATAGGTGCAAATCAGATGTTGCGGTGTGGTTGGTTGCCAGTGGAGCAGACTACCAGGGGAAGTAGTGTCTTCAAAGCGAGACAGGACTCCTTTTGGAAGCATGTTTTGATCAAAACTGGGGTTGTTCCAGAAGGAAATGAATATAATGTAGTGGTCTGTGTTTAAATGTAAGAGATCAAACTAGGTTGCTCATGTTTCTCCCTGGTATTACAACCTCTAAGGATGTCCATCTGTTTTTTTCTGATTACAAGTTCTCAGTCCTCAGCTGCATAAGCTGGATCTGAAATTTTCTTAACTGAAGAACTCCTTGTTGTTCTAAATTGTTTTATATTTTATTGATATACAGTTATCAAACACCCCAGCAGCTTTTACATTAACAAATGAAGTTTTGAAGGAAACATGAACGAGGGGTTCGTGTTAAAGCTTGGCCTTGTAAATAACCAAGGGAAATTCTGGTTACACCCATTTGTAGGAACAGGGCTCTATCTATAGACAGGAAAAAATTAAAGAGATGTTGGAACTCATCACCAGCCTTGATGGGAGCTATCAAATAGGGAGGAAGATTTCTCCAGTCCTGTTTCCAATGAGATTAGTGGCTGTACTGGCAGAACCAGTTATGGGTATCAGGCCAGATGCAGGAGAAACCCTTTTCCATCCTTTGCCTGGGAGGTGACTTCAGCAGATGGATTGGCAGAGGGAGCTGTTCTGGAGGGGAGTGTGTTTGCACAGCACTTTGAAACAGCTTTCACATGTGAACGTCCCACCGTTTGGGAGCTTCTGAACCAGTCTGATGTTTTTTTGGAAGATGACATTAACACAGTTCTCTGGCAAAGGAGAACTGTAGAGAATTCCCTTTGAACGGAGGTTGCCCAGAGTGGTTATGAAGTCACCCTACTTTGTTAAATGCCAGAAGAACCCAAACCCTGGGTGCTATCTTGGGCAGCTGGCTTTATGTGGCCTTACTTGTGCTGGGGGTTGGACAAGGTGACCTCCAGGGGTTCCTTCCAGCCCCAACCACTCTGATTCTGAACAAGCAGAGCTGGCCATGAGGTTCCCCACAGAGCACAGCATAGTCCTGAGAGTCTAGCATAAGACTGGGCTTGTTGGCTGTAACGTGACTGCCATGGATCACCAGCTACCGGTTCTCTCATGGGCTACAAACACTCTAACATGGACGGGACAAATTCTGTAACCTCCGTGTGACTCTGAGAAGGGGCAGCAAGGAGATGTCTGGCTGCAATGGTGAGGCATGTGGAATGTCAGTCAGTTGGCTTAAAAAGAGTAAAAGAGTCCTCGGAGAGGCTCTCTTCATAACGAACTTATATGATCTGACAGTCACACTCCAAAATTGAATTAATAAATCATTCACAGCTCTGGTGGAATAGTTAATACATGTTTTGTGCCCCAGCAGAGAGGAAAATGGCCTGCTTTCCTTGCTTTATGACATATTAGGCCTAAACAGAATTAATGATAAGGCTTTCTAACTTTATTTACTGTGGAGAAGAGCTGTTTCTAAGGGAATGGCAAGGGTAGAGGGGAGGAATGAGCTATGAATAGATTATTTCCTCAATATAGAATTTAATAACATGCAGCTATTCTGCTTATTGTCCTATATTCCAGGGCAGTGGGATGCAGAGGGAGGTGACTTTGCATGTGGTGAGCAGGTAGCAAAATTCAGGTGCCGCAAATGAGTTGTCACATGTGTAACTTTGCATGAATTCATAATGGGTGCTCACTCTATGCACCCATGCCTTATAAATGCTAAATGAATGGAATGCTTCTGCTCATAAACACAGAACATAGACTTGGACTGTGTAAAATGCTGGGAATTAATTCAAATTCTGAAAATCTGAGAAATGGGGCATGGGGTTTGGATGCTAGGAAGAGCTGTAAAGTGAATCTAGGTTGTGTCAATTGTCAACAAGCTACATTTATTTCAGAAAGAGCAGCTCCAATCTTTAGAGCTCTGTTTAGCTCTTTCCTTTGGCATTCACAGGAGATCATTCTGTTCCAGGCAATCAGTGGCATAGGATGCTGCTCTGGAAACCAGCTAGAACTGTAATGAGGAAAATTACCTTGCCTCTGCCCTGACAGCAGCTTTTTTCTCCTAGGTCTATGTACACTTCAAAGAAAATAATTTGTTCATGTAATTGTCTCAATATTTTTGTCCATGCAAAGAGATTACAGAGCAGAGGACAGTATGGCTAATTAAACAGGTGAAGATGGGAGTAAACAGATAAATCTGATTTCCCTCTATTGCTGTAGAAGTAAATTATTGAAATGTTAAGTGTATTAAATGCAATGAATAATCAAACCATCTTGCAAAGTAAACACCCCTTTGACGCAAAATGCAGAAGTTATGTTAGTTCTGTCCCTGTGATGCAGAGATCTCTCCTTGCTCTTTCCAGCATGGGGCTGCCAAATCTGGGGGAAGAACTTTCCCTTGCAGCTGGAATAGTGCCTCAGCTTCTTGTCTATTTGCCTGGTGGCTTTTTCACTGTTGGCCATGATAGATCACTAGAAAAGGCTCTAAGAAGTTATTTAGCACTTAAAGATGATCCAAGGTCTGGAGAACCTCCCATAAGAGGCCAGGCTGAGAGAGTTGGGATTGCTCAACCTGGAGAAAAGAAGGCTCCTTAGAGCAGCTTCCAGTGCTGAAAGGAGCAACAAGAGAGCTAGGGAGGGGGTCTGGAGCAGGAGGTGCAGGGATAAGATGAGGGGGAACAGTTTTCAGCTGAAAGAGGGGGAGATTGAGATGAGTTTTTAAGCAGCCCCATTCTGCCCAGGATCTGGTCCTTTCCGTCTGGCAGCGCTGTGGGAGTCTGGAGCGGCTCTGTGCATAAAGTGGCTGTTGAACAGACCCTGGTTTTAATGTAGATAAAAATAATTAGTTATGAAGTAAGCTTTTTCTTTGTGGTCCACATGTGTTCTAGATAAGATTAACGAGACATTCAGCCAATGCTGCCCTTACCAGGAGCTCATCCTTCAGTAATTCACCCAACCTATTTTAGTGAAACGAAAGTCATTGTCAAAGGCTGAAAACCAGAAGGGAGCTGGTCATGTGGGTGGAAGTGTTTGAAAATACTTGTCAGGCGTTCTGGGTTTAAGGTGTTTGTCACTGCAGCAAGTTTGCACTGGCTGCATGAACACAATCACCTTGACTCAGTGTCTGTAGTTTAAAACACTGTAATGGTGATTTCACACACTAATTGTGTTTCTTAGTTTACTTAACACCCTCTGTGTTTTGCAGAAATGTACCTAGAAATGCGTTGTTTTTATACGCTACTGACTATTGTGTGTGCTTTCATATGCTTGTTGTTCATCTGTTTAAAATTAATAGCGCCGGTGTGCGTGATCCTTCTAGCTGTGGCTTAGTAACTGCAGTCTTCTGGTACCCTCGTAGCCAGGTGAATGCTATTATCTTTGTCACTTTGGTTGCATAATTAATAACCTTGTAGAGCAAATGCAGCATTCAGCAATGGAATCATCAGGATGATTTTAATACAAATGGCTTTGCTAGCAGGCAGCCAATGTGCCTAATGGGCTTAAACAAAATAATAACAAATGGCTCTTGCTTTCCGTAGGCCAAAATGTCACTGCCATCCTGAGGTAGCGATGCTTGACCTACTTACGTCTATATCTGCCATGTGCCATGTCCATGTCTCTTCCTGTGCCACTTCATTTGTAGCCTGGCTTGCTCCATCAAGCCTCTAACATACGCTGCAGTCACTCGCTGTCGGAAGCATTCACCCTTTCTTCCATCACTGCTCAGGAAGCCCGTATCAATAAGATATTGTTGTTACATAGCTGTCACTTCTGCCCTCCAACAAATCTTGTCGCTGCAGAGTGCCTTGAGGTTGCAGAAGCCTAATAACGTTCTTCCCTGAGCTGTCAGTCGATCTCAGGGCTGCACGCCCATGTCAGACTGAATGCGTGGTGCAGGATGCTCGTCTGTGTAAGGGTTTGTAGAAGCAGTTCCACATCACACATTTCCAAACTAGGTGTTCATCATTTTCCCTACTCCTCTGCCTGATATTAATTCCTCATGGCTCCTCCTCAGCAGGCTAAACGGTAGCTCGTCCTCTGTCCGTTCTCCATCGAAACCTTAATGTAGTTGGGGGGTAAAGCCTGTGCGAAGCTCCACCTGTCAGATAACCTCCATGCAAATGTCTCTGTGTAGGGTGAGATGTCTACTGCAGACCCATGCATTGGGTCCACCAGACACGAAAACCAAGTTAATAGCCAAAAAGAGCTCGACGTAGAGATATTAAACACCTCCAGAAGTGGGGTGAGACCTTGGATTGATGGAATCTACCTTGGGTTGTTGGAAGTTTTTGTAGTCTTAGAGGTTTCCATTGTGGTTATATTACTAGAGAAGTTTTTCACCTTAAAATGGAAAGCCTAAGTGTCATTGTGTTTATACTTCTTGTCATGTCTCTACCTGGTATGCTCTTCTGACTGGTTGCTGGTTCCCTGAAGTGGCTTATTTTTCAGTCAAGTGTGAAGCTGGTATAAAATGACTCCAGCAGGGCCACAGCAAGAATGGGGTGGGTGGGGTGGAGTCTGTGCACAAGAAGCAGAACAGGCGTCTGGCTCTGTGGTCTTTGTATCAATAAGGAAAGGCATGTTTTGTTTGAGTAGACTGCAAGCTGCTGGTGGCAAGAAAACTGTAGGTAAATATTAGTATTGTACTGAATGCTTGTGAAGAGGTTGAAGGCTTTGTTGTCTACAGGACTGGTTGATACACAATTTGAGTCTGATCCACTGGCCAAGGCTTCAGTCAGCTCTGCTGCATTTGTACAGATACGTGTTACACACGCGCGTACATACTCTGGTAGATTCTGTTTGGGGTTACTCATATTGTCTTCTCTCACAGGCTCTCCTGAGCTTGTCCAATGTGTTCTATCACCAGGGATATTAATCTAGAGTATAGAAATGAGGGCGAAGAGGTGATAAATCGAGGTGTAAGTGTAAATGCATTTCTAATGAACACACATTGTGTAAAATAACGGCAGCATCACTAAGACTGGGAGATCTTTTTTTAATTAAGAAGACAAAAGAGGAAGAAAAAAGGAGGAAGACCTCTTTGCTTGGTTGTTAATCATATGCAGTGTCTGGCTGAAAGTAATACAACATTACTCTGGGAAAGTGCAGGAATCGCCACCTTTCCCCATGCAGCTATTGTCTCTTTTCTCAGTCTTTTTGTCTTTGCCCTTTTAAAGTGGCAGTGGTTAACCACTTAAATGAACATCTAGAGTTTTCTGGGAGCTGGTTTTTGTTCTATACTTGACTTGTTATTACGCCTCCTTTTTGATGCTTAGTTTGCCAAAGTGCCCAAAGACCTCCTTTAGAACATGCTTCATGCGGAAGGAAAAATAGTATTAATAATAATAATAGTCTCCATCAAATTGTTGTTATGACTAAGGAGGGCTCAGAGGCCCTGAGTCTTAATGCTTCCATGCGTGTTGTTCTGCTCAGCTCAGGAACATTTACTTGCATTATGAGTAGGAATAAAACCGAGACAAAGTACTTGGGCAAATCCAGGATGGGAATATTAAGACTTGTGGATCGGATGGGAAAATTAAAATGCTTGAGGTCTTGATTAAAAACTGCTAAAGACAAAGCATCTATATTTTCCAGATTTAAGGGAAGCTTTGGGCAGGCCAGCATGATTCCAAATTGAATTTATCATTTGTGTCCTAATGAGGTGAATATTCCAGTGAAGACTTCAAGGTACTGGGCTACTCATTTGAGAGTATTTTCATTCATCATATTGACAGCGATGTTAATCAAATTGACTATCTTTAACAAAAACCCTGCTTCATTTGAGCTTTATTGCTTTTCTGCCTGAGGGGAACATTTATGCAATTAACAAAACCAGATCGAATGCTAATAAAGAAAACAAATGAAGATTTATGCATAATCTACAAAAGGACTGCAGTCATTTAAATAAGAGTATATAGCAGTTTGGGAAGAGAGTCAGCATTCGTTGATAATAAATGAGGAGAGCTTTGTATTCAAATACTTGAGGAGGTCATATGACATTTGAGTTTTTAATTTTTGGTTGGATACACACAGTTTATTTTCCATGTACTAATTTCTTGACTAAGACTGAATTTTGCCAGAAGGCTTAAACAGTTCAGGTAGCTCCCATTGAGTAGCTAGGTATGTCTAGGTTTAGTGCTTTGCTGAAACTTAGTTTTTGATTTGATTGTGGTTTTGAGTGGTTCCGTAGATGGTCTCATTAAATGTTAATCAGTTAGGAAGTCTGAACCAGGCGTGGCACGCAGGTACTGTACCTCAGTGCGAGAAAGCAACAGGTGAATATTAGCTGGCAGAGTAAGGAGAGACGATTCTAACGTGCCTTGGATGTGTAATTTAGTTGAGATGCCAGTGTTTAAATACCTTGCAGAATGGAAGTGAATCATCTAATAATAATAGTAGTAAAACTAGGAAATTTGAGGTCTGTCTTACTGGGCTTTTATAATTAGTTTGGGATTCTGTGGGTAGCAATAGGCAGGTCAATTCATCCTCTTCTAAGCATGAGCAACTCCGCTAGAGTCAATAATTAAGTTTTCACTTACAACCGTTATTGAATTTGGCCTGAAATCTGAAAGGAAAAGAGAAAATGCTGCAGGCAGGATGGGTTCAGTCATAGCAGCAGCTCAAGGGGAAGAGTTGGTGAGTTCAAGCACTGTAATGGGCTCAGCTGAGAGGGCCTGGTGCAAAGGCAATTGAGTCAATAAAAACGAAACAGCTTTGGTTTGTGGGCTGGGGGCCTGTTATCATGCTTGATTGTGCTCACAAGCTGTGCTGCTGATGTCGAAGCGAAGGAGCATGCAAGCGTTGTGCTTACCTGGGCGCGTGCGCGGGGGGTTATGGTTCTGTGGAGTAATCAGACTTTCAAGGCAGCTCGGAGCACGCTGCTGGCCGGGCTTTGAAAGCCCAGTCCTAAACTGGTCTGCAAAAGTTTTGCTGTGAGGGTGGGGAGACCCTGAGCCAGGCTGCCCCATCCCTGGAGGTGTTCAAGGCCAGGTTGGATGGGGCTCGGAGCACTTTTCTTATGGAATACACGCATGCTCTTGGCATTCTATATTCTTCTGGTGAGCCGAGGCTGGGTTAAACCCATGAAAGTTGAGAGCAAGGCAGGTGCTGTTTATGGAGTGGGGAGGAAGCGTAAAGCCGTGTTGCACACCGGCCCCACAGCGACAGCAAATTATCTATTTATGTATTGAAATACAGATACATGAGAAATTGGAAGGAGGTTCTGCAACCTTTAAATCCTTTCATATCACTTTACGTCCCTGCTGTTAAGCTTATGCCATGTTAATGTCTTCTTGGGTTGGTAATATTTACAGCCCCTAAATCAATGTTGAGGACATATGGAATATTAAGGGATCAACTCCACTTATTTTAAAGGCACTTTAATATTTTGACTTGCCTGACCAGAGCTTGGGAAATAACTGTGGTAGAATGATAATGAGAAGTTTAACAGTTTAGTGACGGTCGGAACGGACTTTATGGAAGTTGATAAATTCCGTCTTGTAGGTTTCAATTTCTCATTCCCTACAGAGAGATGGGGAGAATACATTGAGACTGCATTTCAAATTGGCTTGATCAGAAGGAACAGCAGCTAAAATCCATTACAACCCAATTACATCCATCAGCTGAAGCTGTGTGCATTCAGTCGTGAACATCAGCATTTAATCCATAAAGAGGAACTAATGAGAAATTTGAAAATGGAATCCATGCATCAGTAACTTTGGAGAGATTTTGCTGGGATTAATGAACTGCCAGAACATTGTCAACACGCTGAAAACCTATTCTCTCTAGGTTTGTTTACTGACCAAAGAAAGGGGTGTTTTTTTTTCATTCTCCCTATTCTTCAGCATGCTTTTGTCTCATGGGTTGATTTTTTTTTCACTTTCTTGGTGCAGGACGTGACCTTTTATCCACCTGAAGGATCAAACACTTGTTTCTTTTCCATCTTGGGCAGCTGGCTGGGTGCTTGGATAGCTTGTAAAGGCAGATACACTGCAGATAGACATCCACAGCAGCTCTGCGCCTCTCTGCAGATATGTCTTGTACAGAATTCCAGAAGGCAAAGGCGTGCAGGCTAGACCATGATTTTGTAGTACAGAGGGAAAGTCAAGATGTCAGAAATTGCTCTTTAAATAGCACTGAACTATAGGAAACTTGGTGAAAAATGGTTGGTGTTTCTTTGTGTTTGCCTTTTTGTTTCCTTTGTGAAATGCTGTAGAAGCTAATGGATTTTCTGTCTGTCTGGAATACCAGTAGGTATTTGTCCATAGACAATGCGTAGATTAAAGCGAGCCCACAGGAAAACTAATATCTCTAATGGGAGCTAAAGCACACAGTAATTGCAGAGATCTGGCCAGGCTAACGTATATAAACAAGGCAGTAAACCATCATTTATCAAGATCACACATTCAAATGAGAGCAAGTACGGATGATTTGGTTCTAGATGCTCCAGGGTGTAATACTGTGATATCCATCTCTATCACTTAATGATCTAAAACTGTAGTTATATTTGGGTTGTAGTTAAAATGCGTGTTAATTTCTACAAGCCTTTTACCTGGAGGTGCCTTAATAACATGTAGGTATTCCAGAACCAATCCGTGGAAATTTCTGATATATTTTTGCACATAGGTGCTCTCTATCTGTTAAAAATAAATCTCCTTTACGTTCTGAGCTGCCTACTTCCTCACTATCCAAGCGGTCTAGTAAGGTTTGATGGCTTAATATTTATTTCTTATTTATTTTGATAGATCTTTGTCATATTTACCAGCTGGATAAAGTTACTACGCTTAACAGCAGTGCAGTGTTTCCTCCCAGGAATCATTCCTTTTCCACATTTAAACAGCAGAGTTGATCTCCAAGTAGAAATATCTGACAAGTAGCTCCTCTGAGATCCCCTTTCCAATTGCACGCCTGGTGCAGATATGACAGGTTCAGGAAGAGAAGGATGGGGGGAAGAAGAGAAAATGGAATTTAGGAGAGGGAAACAGAGACTATACAGTGTGCATTATGTTTCAGTACTGAGTAATAAAGGATGGAGGGACACAGGGAATGGGGAAGAGGAGAGAACTTGGATGAACAGCTGTTGTCTTGTTCTGCTCAAGGCATGAGGCACTTTGACTACCATGGAGTAGCAGTTGCAAGCAATGCAATTCTCCTCAGTATTACTTTTTTTTTTTGTGCGTGCCTCATGTTAGGCTGTAAACAAGGTACCAGATACTCGGTACTTTCAGCAAGTAGGAACAAAGACAGAAGCATATAATAAAGAAGATAATGGTTAAGAATTAAAGCTAGATCCAGAAACATCTTGCAGGGTTTACTTGATCAGTAGGAAGTGTTTAGCCATTCTCTGTTAATCCATAGAAACTGTGACTTGTAGCAGCCCAGAAAGGGGTAAGGGTGGTAGGTTTCAATGTCCTATCTGGGATAGGTTCCCTAATTCCTTTTCCATCTAAACATCCTAATACAGATCATTGCTCAATGCTATACATGATTTATTATGCTTCAGTAGAAACAAGCTGATCTGTAACATACGGGGGTTCAGATTTCTTGTAAATGTTCCTTATGTTTAAGAGGACAGAATTCTTTATTGCTCCATGTTGACCTTGACTGATTTTGCAAAAAAGGACAGAATCTTGTAGTAAAACCCATCTGCTTGGGCAAGCACCCACTTGTTTCATGTTTCTGAATGTTTGCTGGTTTTGACTCAAAATCATGGTTCTGTCATAAAAAAACCCATAAATCTTATTGCAAGAACAGGTCTTAACTACCTACTGTTTTCTTCTCAAATTCCTATTGTTAATCATACTGACAGCTCTGACACTCATAATATTGCTGAAGTTTTGAATGCCACGTGTTGCAGACAGCTAAAAGCTTCAAGTAAATGGGAAAAATGTATCTGCTATCAAACCACCCTACAATGAGTGTATGTGCAGGTTAATTTATAGATCAAATTTATAATATGCTCACTTTATACACGCAGGTTGCTCAAAGGGCATTACCTACATGTCTCATGCATGCATTTATTTAAAGTGCTGTACTGGATGCTTGGCAGGAACACCCACACTTGCAATGCTTGAAGAATTTAAAGGCTAAAATAAGGAAATAACACTACATAGATGTTCAAATACTATATTGCAACAAGCTGTGTTGCAATCCTCCTGTTGGTTGATATCTGTACGGCGTCACTAAAAGCGATTGCGATGTAAGATCACGTAGTAAATAGAATAGTTATCACAGAATAATTCTTTTTGGAAGAGACCTTAAAGATCATCTAGTTCCAGCCCCGCTGCCATGGGCAGGGCCGTGTCCCGCTCGTTCCCTTTCTGATGTCACTTGAAATAGATGCTGAAGGGGTGATGTGAAGGTTTTGTATCCAGCGTCCAAGCTGGAACCACTCACTCTGCTGAGATTTGCCTTCAGAAGCCTGGATTGTGGGACTGTCTCAGTGATCCTGTGCTGACCAGAGCACAGGTCAGCTGGGAGCTGGTTCCCTGTGGAGACAACAGTCCTGTCTTTAGACTTCCAAAGGGAGAAGGTATAGATGGTTTGGCCTTCCTATGGAGAATGAACCCCAGGTGTGTATTTCACACTTAGTAATATCATATAAAGGTTTTTTTTCAGTTTGACAGCTGGGGACCCAATTACAGGGAAAAGTGACATTTCTGACACCGTTCCCTTCTTTAGGGCTCTCAGCTTGTCCTGCTGCTTACTTAGCTGGCTTTGTGCAAACATTTGTCCCTTTACCTTCCTCCTGTTGAAATTCAGTGACAGAAAGCAGCTCCTGTCTCTCCTGAAGCTGATCACTTCTAAGTAAATATTTGCTTTCTGTGTTCAGGTAGAGGCAGAAGATTCTGACAGTAGTTTGTAAGATAAATTCCCTTCTCAACTATCCAAACACTCGGGCTTTATTTGTACCTCTGCAAATAAGTTACTAAAACTGAATTGAGTTATAAAGTCTGTAATGTGGGACTTAAGTGATGCTTAAAAGATTGTTTGTTTGAATTGGTTCGGTAGCACAGCTCTAGCCAGGATGCTTTTGACAGCACATACAGATTACTCAGAGTTCTCTAACCCTTGTTAAAGGATGTGAACATTACATGTCTCTGCTAAGGTAAGGAAAAGAAGGAAGACACCTGTGCTGGAGTTCCCAAGGCGGTTACATTTTCAGTTAAATCGTGAAAAGGCTATTTGAGCATGTGAAGAGATTGGATTGACGCATCCCTGAATTCAGCCAGTGACATGGAAGTCGAGAAACATGTTCATGGCAAAGGCTTTTGGCAGCTTTACTTGCCTTTTAAAGTTTACCAGCTGTAATTTTACACCTCTAATGATTTTGCAGCAGGAATGCTGCCACTTGGATGCCTGGCCGATGGATTGATGCTGTCAGTTAATTAAGCTTCTACATGGTATTAGTCGAGCTTCCATTTGGAAGCCATTTGCATGGTCTGGAAACTAATACTTTCAAGTATGAGCTGGTAGTCGCAGGCTCTAATTCCATTTAAGTCTTTGATTTGTCCTATAGCCTTGGAAACATTAATTCATTTGCAGGGAGTGGGAGGATGGAGTAGTAGAAGGGATGGGAAAGGTGGCTCATGGCTAAAAAAATGGGCCAGAATGCAGAAAACCTGGATTTAAGGTTTCTAGCTTCTCTCTTTATTTTGTATGGATGTAATAATGACAATTGTGAGGGGGAAATATGCAGATGATATGGTTTTAAGTCCTGATAACACCCAGCAAGACATCTATAAGCTGCTACTGCCAAAGGAGATGGGCTTCCAGGGTCCATCAGTCCTTTTATTTCTGAAAAGTCTTTGTGGCAGCTAAGAACATGATGCAAATGAACAGTTAAAGCAGCTGATGAGAAGCAGAAATTGCAATATAGAACCACAGGAAACACGAGCTTCATGGAGACGAGCTTTGAGTCTTAAGAGCCTACGTAAAGAATGCAGTCGGGTGGAACAGCAACATGGCACTGCATAAAATAAGTGGAGTGTCATGTAAATTGATCTGAAAATTACTGCTAGTTATGGTGTTCTCTGACAGAATGATTCACAGTAATTCAAGGAAAAATTTCCTTTCCCTGTTAGCAGCCTTAGTGCCTGCGCAGAGGGGAAGAGGAGGAACTGGCTGTGAAAAGGCAAGGCAGGCCTGGAAATGCAGCGGTTCTCTCACTTTAACTCATTTCTCTGTGCCTGTGAAATGGATGATCCTGAGATTGGATCCATGAGGAGAAAATTCACCTTCCTGTGGGGAACCTGGCTGAAATGCATGGAGCACAGTTTCAAAGCAGTATTTGGCTCTAAATGAGCTTTTTAGGAAGTAATGAGTTCATCCATTGTATCTGACAATTATGGGGTGCTTCCTTACAGGATTTCATCCCTGCTACTGAGAAACTGAAATGATGCGATCTGTCAGAGAGGAGCTGGGCAGGGGTGTTAAGGAGAAATCTTTGGAGTGAAACCCCCTCCACACATCTCAAATCGTGGAAACTTTGCTACTTACCTCAGTAAGTGTGAAGGGAAAATTGATTTGAAAACCAGAGAGTGACTGTTTTGTTATTTTTGTGGGGGAAAAATTGATTGCAATTTAACCATGAAGTGAAATTTCACCGTGCAGGTTTTCAATTTGCCTTCACAGAACGCCGAGAAGAAATGAATGTGTTCCACAGAGCAGAGAAAAAATCACTTTAATTGGAAAACACTGAATAAAAACAGGTCATGATCACTGTATTTTGCTTCCCCCTCTGACTCCTTTCCACTTTCCTGCTCCGCTTACTTTTGTTGCCACTTAAATTTCTCGTTGCTCAGCTCCTCTCTCGCTCTGGTCCAGGAGATGACAGGATGTTCTTGTCTGACAGAGCTGCTCGGCTCAAGAAATGAGGCAGGCTGGAAGTGAAGAAGGCTCTGATTATACCCCTGTGCTCTACGTGCAGCTCTGTGCTTTGAGAAAACCAGGCCACGCAAAGCAAGCAAGTTAATAAACATCCTTTACTTTTCCACACATTTCAAGACAAATCAAAACCATTTTCCTTACTAATGTACATGTTTTTGCCATGCAGACACAAGGTCAAGTTAATGCTGATGTTTGGAGCCGTGAATTTCATGTGACTTCAGATTTTTCCCTCTTATGCTCAAACTCTTCAAAAGGAAGGGAAAAGCCCAACTCATCCAAGCTTTCTGCTTGCTGTTAAACTGAAACGCTATGCGGATGCAAGAACTTGGAACAGAGTATTTTCTTCTAAAGTCTCCTGGCATGTGGAAGGAAATCCTTGGAAATTAGCTGAAAAAACTTTTATAGCTGTTCTACTTTTGCCCCCACCCCGAGATTTATTTTGAGATATATTTATTATTAAGGAAATCAGGAAATAAATAGTCTTTTGCTGATGAAGAGAATTCCTGTTTGGGAGCAGCTCTCTCTGCAAGACGTTTATGTAAATGGTTTCCTTGTTTACTTTTACAGACCTGATGTCAGTGTGTAGGAACTGAAGGCAGCTGCCTCTCAGTCATAGTTAAGGTTTGCATTTCTAATGTGATCAGGCTGTGAGGAAAGCGTTCAAGCTCACATGTGCTGTGAAGAAGGGTCAGCAGAACCTGCAGAAATTGAGATATTGTGTCGGTCAGCCCTCGGGATAACTCAGGAAAGCAGGACAGCGGATCTGGAATTTGGTGCTCCTCTGGTCAGGGGTCGCTGGTGCAAACACAGAATTGTTTGGGTTGGAAGGGACCTCAAAGATCATCCAGTTCCACCCCCTAATCTTAGAGAAAACTCAATAAAGTTCACATGCAGTCTGTGGAGATCAGATTTGTTTTCTATTTTAATACCTCCCACAGATTTTGCAGTCCAGGTACCTTTACAGCCTCCCCCTAAATAACCTTTGCTGCTGAGTGCAGCCAAGAGGTGGTAAAATCAGACAGGAGTGTGATGAGTCCTCTTTGACCTTATCTAAGAGACTTTTCCCTTTCCTTTCCCTTTTTATCAGCTCAGCTCTGGTGGGTGTGGATTTTCCCAAAGGGATGTTAACCAAAAGGAGTGTTAACTGCCTGCTCACTGCATCCCAGCTTGTGCCACTGACTCAGTGCCCTGTTGGGAGCCCAGCAGCAGAGTTATTTTCTCTCTCTCCTAGTAATGTCTTTCCTGTCTGGGCAAGTGCCATCAGAGCAACATCCCCACCTCCTGACGGATTGAAAAAAACCCAAACCAGTTCTGAATCCCTGAAAGGGCAAGGTCACGTCTTTGAGAACATATGAGTGCGTGGAGCAAGCCAGATACGGATGTGAGCCCTGCAGGATGAACCAACATCAAAAATCATTAGGAAATAGATTTGAAGCACAGGTTTCACTGATGAGTGTTTCCATGAGCCTAAGACAGTCTCTTGCTTTTCTTTCTCCTTGTGAGATAACTTCTGATTTCTCATCTTCTGTTTAAGTAATGTCGTGGCACTTGTTAGCGTTTGATTGATTTTGCCGGAGCTGTGTGATTAATTGTTCCAGTTCTGTCTAGCTGATAGGAAAAGAGGAAAAAACAACATTGAAAAGAGATGCAAGTGTGTGGCAGAGCTTAAATGCCCAGGGAGGAAAGCAGTGATGCCATGGGCTGTCATGCCTATGAGGGCTGCAGCCCAAGGTGATTTAGCTCTTTGTTTCCAATGACTAATCCAGATCCTTATGTACGTCTTCTGTTCCTACTTCATGACTTTTAGCAGTATCTCAAAGGAATGTTTTTTCATTAGATCAGCAAAGCTAAGAGCAAAGGAAGGGTAGATTGTGAGCTGCTAACCTGGGCAGAGGTGAGATGAATCTTCTAAATCACCTGCTCAAAGAACCTTCTCCACTTGGAGCAAGGGCAATAATTGCACCAGTGCACGTGTACTGCTTCACCTTCCAGAGCAAAGAAGTAATTGTAAGGGGCTCCTCTCTCAGGAAAAGGGTTTTCTTAGTCCTGCTGCTGCTGTAGTCCTAAGAAAAAGGCCTGATTTCTCACCTCTGGCTGGCACTGTAGGAAAGGACTTCAGCAGCACTAGAGCAGGTTCCCTTGTCATTGTAAATAACTCCTTCCTTGGAGGTGTTCAAGACCTGGTTGGCTGGGGCTTTGAGCAGTCTGATCCCATGGAAGGTGTCCTTGCCTATGGCAGGGGGCTTGGAACTGACTGAACTTGGAGGTCCCTTTCAAACCAAACTGTTCTGTGATTTTGAGCTGTGTATGGAGAGAGAAAAACATATGGACACCTACTGGTTTTTAAATACATTCTAGGATTTAGTGCCCATAGAATCAAGACATTAATATTCTTAAAAACTTCTGAGAATTTTACTAGTGACTGTCTGTGTCTCTAATTGTCTAAATACAGTGAAAAAAACCTGGCTCATGGAAGCCTGAGTTATAAGATAAGCACTCAGGGGCTGAAGCGTGGTAATTTCAAAAGTGCTGATGCGATTTAATAGTTTAAACCCTGCTAAAAATCAGCAGGACGTGTCATCTTAAATGCCCCTCGGCTTTAGAAAATTGAACTTATTTTTTATAATGCAACCACTACTCTTAAAAAAAATTTACTGTTTATCAAATCCTGTGGTAAACCAGCCAGCAAATGTACGTGGTTACCAAGAAAACCTGCACCGCTTTGCTGCTAATTCAATTCCTGTATGTTTCTAACAGTATTGAGTGAAATCCCCCAACCCCTTCTCACTGCACTGTTAGACCCAGGAATGCCGAATCATTTAAATTTTTCCCCAAGAATGATTCATCTGTCCAGACTCTGAGAAAAAATAAGCAAGAGAAATCCCTATTGCCTGAGAAAAGAATGAAGTCTATCCCGTTCATATAACTTTATACCCTTCAGCACTGGCAATATATATCCTTTTTCTATGAAGTGCTTGGTGCCTGTGGCCCTGAATTATTTGTCTTGTACATGGAGTATCTCTGCATATGCAAATTAAAAGCAACTCGACGTGTTGTCTTTCCCTCTTGCTGGTGTGTTTGGTTGTCTAAATACTTTATTTTGACCAGCCCTGCAATAATGAAGCATTGTAGTTTTTGCAGTGTTCTTTTTGATTCAAGCATTAAACCTCCCTCTGTTCAATTTTTTTGTCTTGGGTCAAATTTTCAGCTGGTATAAATCAACATCCAATTCCCAGGACCCACACAAAGAATTGTGTATAACTTATGGCCTATTTTTACATCTAAGAGAAGGCTTCAACAGCACGGAAAGTTCCATATTGTGCTGAGGGCTTTGTATTTTTCATATTCTAGCTGCTTAAAATCTTTATTCAAAATTTTGTCAGCAGGAAGTGGCTTTTTCATTTACATGGAAACTCCTGCAGGAAAAGGCCTCTTAGAAATTAGATTCATTTTTTGCCATTACAGTTCCCCTAAATAACTTTTTGTGGTGATAAACATTCAAGTTCGTTTCTATCTAACAGCGTAAAACCCAAATGACCAGTTTTCTAGGTAAATATCCCTTTCTTCTGGTGATTAAGGAGGAACTTTACAGTATTTTTCCAGCTGCTTGAATGAAGGTACCTTTGTGGTGACATTTCTGTGTTTTAACAACATAATGCTCCACACAGGAGGTGGAGATGGGAGGTGAAGAATCCAATACCAGGAATTGCAGAGGGGAATTTTATCTGGAAGGAGCCGAACTAAAATTGATCCAAGACAAGAAGATGGATAACCTGATGCAAACAAGTGGTGCTCTGGGATCCTTAATGACCTCTTATGATCACACTCATACCCCAGGTTCGTTGCCTGAAGGTTTATGGTCCATCAGACCATAAAATCGTGCTTGGTAATTGATAGAGTGCTGACTCAAGAGTAGAATTGCCACTGACAAGTTCGTCCCATGGGGCTTCTGAGAGCCTCTGGCTTTCTTGGGAAGCAGCACTGATCAAATAAGATTCCTCTTGGATTGTAAGATGTGAGGGCAAAGAAAGGTAAATTGATTTTTTTGGCTCCAGTTCAGAAGAGCCCCCAAAGAATGTACTGTTTTGCTCCACAGGGAAATGGAAAGCTGCACCTTAGGGATCATCTGGCTCTGTCAGTGCTGGGTGAGTCCAGTAATCCAGTCCAAGCACTGCTTATTTGCAGTTGTGCAATAAGCTCTGTGTTTCATCCTAAGACAGAGGAGAATAGAATTCCCAATCCATAAAAACTGCTAGCATCTTAAAATTGGATTTAAAGATTCTTTTTGCTTCTTTGCTTCAAAAAAAAACCCCAACAAACCCCAAGCCCCCTTTATGATTTAGCTTTGGCTCAGGAGCTGAGGTGCAGTGCATATTTTGATGCACGACACACAGACACATGGTGTGAATGTTGGACTTCCCTGTGCAGGGACAGGAGTTGGACTTGCTGATCCTTTGCTGGTTGATGAGAAGCTTGACATGAGCCAGCAATGTGTGCTCAGACCTGAAGATCAACCATGTCCTGGGCTGCATCAAAAGAAGCGCAGCCAGCAGGGTGAGGGAGGGGATTCTGCCCCTCTATTTCTCCCTTGTGAGACCTTATCTGGAGTGTTGCGTCCAGTTCTGGAATCCTTAACGTAAGAAGGAGATGGAGCTCTTGTAGCCCTCCTATGGACCTGTTCCAAGGATGATCTGAGGGCTGGAGCATCTCTCATACAAGGCCAGGCTGAGAGAGTTGGGGATGTTCAGCCTGGAGAAGAGAAGGCTCCAAGGAGACCTTAGAGCGACCTTTCAGCACCTGAAGGGGCTCCAGGAGAGCTGGGGAGGGACTGTTTAAAAAGGCTTGTGGTGATAGGACATGGGGTATAAACTGGAGAGGGACAGATTTAGACTGGACATAAGGAGGAATTTCTCCACTATGAGACTGGGGAGGCCCTGGAACAGGTTTCCCAGGGAAGTTGTGGCTGCCCCATCCCTGGAGGTGTTCAAGGCCAGGTTCGAAAGGGGTTTTGCTGCCCATCTCAAATGTTCTTTGCTACCTTCTGCTACATATGATTTGATGAACCTCTCTCATTGTCACTTGTGTTTTAGGAGAGCCTGGCAAATGCTTGAAGCCAGAGCCTTGAAAGATCTATGCTGCTCACTTATATAATTCCAAATGTGCTTGCACAGTGAGAAAGCCTATTAAATATTTAAACCCTGTCCTTTCCTCAAAAGCAGAACAACAGAGATGATTTTCCATGGAATTTAACGTTAAACTCTGACAATATGTACAGCTGTGCATATAAATAGCTTGCACATCATCTCCAGAGGCCACGGTCACCATGCCTCATCCATTTCAATAATGGAAGTTACATAGCAACAACCTTCCCATTTCTGTTTCTATGTTATTTATCGAAAGGGGCTTAAAAATTGGGATGAAGTGCCATCGGGTTTTGAGAGATGAATGAATGCGAGCTGATTGTAATATTTTTCCTTGATCACTTAATTTTTGTCTCTTCATTGAACAAGAAAGATAATAACAGTCCATCAGTGATGGGGACTGGGCGGTAGAAAGCTTTTTCAAGAGAAGAAATCGGAATAGACAGTTAACTGCCTGATTTCACTTAATGCAATTTGTTCCATCACTGATCTTCAGGCCCTTGCTTCATTACCTTATACAAACTTAAACCTGTTTTCCAAGGAGGGAAAAATTCCTATTTGCAATTAGAGTTACCCAATTGCACACCACTCATGAAAACACCATGTGTATTTAGCTCCAACAAATGAACACTGACTTCTAAAATGCCAGAGCTATCTGTCTTCAAATAATCAGCACTTAGGAGTTAATATCATGAAAGGAGTCTGTACAAACAAACCACGACTCTTTTGGCATTCCTGTGTTTAAACAACTCATTTTAGTGCCACCTCCCTTTAGATGATGGGCTCCAAGCCCCATCCAGCCTGGCCTTGAACAACTCCAGGGATGGGGCAACCACAGCTTCTCTGGGCAACCTGGGCCAGGGCCTCCCCACCCTCACAGCAAAACATTTCTTTGTTTGGTCCCAACACAGTTAGGTTTCAAAGCATTAAGGAATAATGCCCCTGTCTTCTCCATTTACCTCTACAATTTGCTTTGGCTGTATTTTGAATGGCAATTCTATATTGAACAGTCCTTTTCCCCACACTGTTAAACTTCTCCTGCACTCATTCTGTGCGGAGCAAATATTTGCTTATTTCAATCTTGTGTGGTTTATGTACTTATTTATCATTTGGGTCGAAGCACACTAATTGCCTCACTGGTAATTCAAATGCCTCCTACTGTGGATGCAGCAGAGGGAATTGGTTGCTTTTGCTGGCTCTCCAACTTGTTAATTGAGAAGCTATTCAGTTATAGGTAATATAGTTTTATTGCTAATAAGATATTCTGGTATCAGCAGCATCCCCAATTCTGAAATTAAATTTGCAGGAATTATAAGAAACTTGAAACTGCTTGGGAAAAAGGCTTCAAAAATTAGCTTTACACATAAATATCTGAATCAACACCAGCTTCAGAGAGGTGAAAAGTAAATCAATGCAATTCTTGTTTGACTTACCTTACTATTTATTCAATCTCGCGTGTGGTTGTTACAAAGGTCCCTGTTGCAAGAAGGCAAATTCGCTGCAGTTGTATTAGGCTAAAAAAGTTATTCTTAATGCAGATTACCAAGCAGGATATCTCAAACATAGTTAATACTGCTCTTTATTATCTATTTTACTAAGATTAGGTTCTCTTTTGTGCATCAGTTCACCAGCTCATTGCTGGTATTAGCTGGCTTAAGATATTATAGAGCACTTCTTGTAAATAAATACCAGTTCTTTTGTTATTTATTTGCAAAGCCACCTGGAAGCCCAAATGGGGTCATGGTGCTGTACATAAAGCTCACCCACGACTCTCCTGGATGGAAAAATAAACAGATTAGATAGCATCGATGAACAAAACGTGACAGGAAAAAAATATAGTTATTGTTATTCCCAATTTATGTGGGGAATGAAAATTCTGTGTCAGAATTAAACCTTGATCTGGCCATGCCCTAAACATGAGGTCAATCTCCATCCTACTAGTTTCCTGTTTCCCATAGTTTTTCATGGGTCTTTTTCCTTTATTGTACTACTAATTGGTCTGGGTGGGTTTGGTGTAAGCTGTAGCATCAGAGTCAACTCCACTTTCCTGGGAACTTCATTCTCGGTTGCATTGATGTAAATCAGGAGTATTGGTGTTGAAGTCAATGTGGCTATACTGGTGGGGTTTGCTTTGCCAGTCCCTGTGCAGACAACCCAAGAGGTCTGCAGGAACTTCAAGCGTTTAGGACAACATCGAGGCTTATGTCAAAAAGGCTGACGTGAATTGATGCGGTTGATGGGAGCCAAACCCTCAGTCAGTGCAAATCAGCATCTTCACTGGATTTGGGCTGGTCTTGCAGATAGTGACCAGAAAATCCCAGCCCATCTATCCCATTCAGTCATTCTGCAGTTCTCGTTATAGACTCTGGCACCGAGATCACATCTAAGTTTTGATGCTCAAATGTATTCCCTGAAATATTCTAGGGTGCTTTACTATTCTGACCCTGTTTGGGTTGGGATGGCCGTTCTGCCCCGCTCTGTCTCGCCCTGTAAAGTGGTGGAATGAGTAGAACGACTACAGCAAGTCGCAATACTGAACACTGAAAAGGTCAGCGTGGCCCCAGCTCCCACACTAGGGCTGATGCCGTATACGACTCCTGAAGTATTCGACAGAGGATTTGCTTGTGTTTAGGCACTTTGACAAAGAAGATGAGGTAGCACCTGGATTGATGTGTGTCGTGGTTTAGCTAAACAACCGGCCAAGGATGAGAAATGGTAAACTCATCCTTAATGTGTTTTATTCAGGGTCTGAAGCTTCCAAAAGGCTAAATTCTAGTAAGATCTCTTGTGTTAAAAGTCCAGTGTCATTTCAGTGGTAGAAATAAGAGGATTGGACTCAATACTTCAGTGGATAGCTGTCTTATAGGTAATAAAATCCAGCCCTAGTGATGTATTTAAAGAAGAGCTGGAGTCTGTTTTTCCTTCCTGAGGTCTTATGAGTGAGTTTTTAATTTTCATCCAGCCATTGCAGTTCACTTTTAAATTGAATTTTCTCTGGAGTGCATCTATCCAAAGAGCCTCAGCAGCTTCCCACGGGAGGATGTTCTGTGAACCTGATGAACTCATCTTCTAGGGATCTTCCCATCTATAGTGTTTAGCATGAAGGTTTCCCCCTGCAACTTGTGTGTTACATTCATGCAAGTCTTACTAATTACTCCATATTCAGTAGGATTTTAGCATCTAATATAAATTAAGTATGGATACAGTTAGATTTAGGCTTCCAATTACTTAAATGTCCTTTGGAGGTAGGATTTGGGAGTTTTAGGAGTTGTATTGTGTGTCTTCTAAGGGCTTTACTACATCAAATTACAGTTCCTCATGGTGGCAAGCGTGTTGATGTATCTTTTCAAGACCTCAGAAATGTCATTTGCTTCACCTAAACTCGACCTATGCATCTTCATGGAAAAAAAATGAAGCAATAGTCAGTGTTTACCAACAGATTCTAACTCTGAAATGGCCTCCTTGGAAATTATTCCCATGGTGAGGGGGGAAGAAAGGAGAATCAGTCCATGGTCTGCTATGCACCCCTTTCTTCTTCCCCTCTAAAACAGGTGTCTGTTTTTCTTCTGGTATCTCTACAAAATGGCTCAGTGAGTCCAGGATTCAGAACTGAGTGGCAAATCAATACAGAGTTAAACTCGTGCTTATTTCCATTTCCACCTAAGCAAGTTCGTGCTTTGTCGGTTTATTTCAAATGCCAGTCTATTATCTATTTGTGTCTCTCCGTTTTTCCCCCCGAAGGCAAAGAATGTTCACAGCAACAACAAAAGGCAAGGGAAATATGAAAAGATTAGTTTGATCAAAGGAATATCATGTCACACCAGAAGATTGATTTTCCTTTCCTCCCAGACTGCCGTGCCCCTCTCTCTCTGCTGGCCGCGAGGCTGCTGCAGCTCTCGCTTCCTCGTGTCTCCCCATGCCTTGCGAGGATGTTCTTCTGATTATGACTCTCCTCCTTTTAATATCACACAAACAAAGCTCTGACATGTCCCAAGCGCTGTCTGACCTGCTCGTTCTGCGGCGGAAAGGATAGGTGGCTGTTCTGTTATCGCACTTCCCTTGCACGCGGGCGTCTCGGGACAGGGCGTCCTGTACTGTTAAGAAAGAGCAGCAGAAACCCTGAGCGTTTAACAACAACCCCGTGCAAGGCTGGGTGGCTTTTTTATTCACGCTGCTACTGAAACTTAACATGCGATCGACTCCTGCTTCGCCACGAGGTGCAGGCTGGAGTTTTGATGGACAGGGAAACATAAAGCAATAATATTTTAACAGTTGGTATCAAATCACCTTTTGTTTGACGGGAATAAGGAAACAATCCAATTTTATTAATTCCAGATCACTTTGCCTAAATGAAATGGGAATGGGAGATGAGAGGCTGGTAAACAGTGTTCCCTGCCGGCAGGAAAACAGGTTTTAATCCTATAAATCACAAAAGGAAATTGCCAGGGCTGTATCTCATACAATTAAGCCCATTTAAGCCTGACTATTAGAGGAAAAAAGATTAGTAGTAAACTGTAGCATTTCAGTATGGAGTTTTGTGATAGTGTTGGATTCACACACAGAAGTTCAGTCTGCAGAGCCCTGTCTTTCTATAACTTGTAGCCAAGGCTGCTGGAGCAACTGCAGTTCCATGGAAATCCAATGCTTCCTTTCCACAAGGGATATTTTACTCCAGTATTTGCATCGAGCCAACCTGCCTCATAGAACATCAGGATATGAGCTGTTATCTCAGATCCATCTCTCGTTCAGCAGCTTCTGGTAGGATTTGAATGGGTGTTCTAGAATGATACGTGCTCGTGATCTAAAATTTTCAAAATTCTTATGGTGACCATGGGTTTGAGAGGTCTGGAACTGAAGCGTTAAGGTTGCTCTAGAGTAGATTTTTCTCTGATAAAGCTTTGCTAGGAAGGCAAAAAGAAGTTGCAGCTATTTGTGAGCTGCCTTTGCAATACGCGCCCCAGCTTGGACATTTCCAGTATACCAGATGAATTTCGAATCTTGAAAAGCAAACATTCTCCATAGCAATATGGCTTGCATTACCAAGGGGGTAACGTGGTGCAGGTGGGGATTTCTTTTTTTGTTCAGGCTGCTGGATAATAAACAGGCGTTCTTATTTAAAAAAAAAAAAAATAAATAAAAAAGGAGAAAAGAGGAAGAATGAATTATATAGGTGATTTTAACAGATTGATTTTATCAGCCCTCCACTGGTGCTTTGATAGCTCACTGAGTGGCTGCACCATAGGGAACATTGCAAAGAGATTGAGTAGCAACTGTTTGGTTTCCTAGAGCAATCAAATGAAAGCTCCGAATGACCCGATATAAAGAAAAAAACCCCGATAGATGCAAACATGAAAACGCCAGTTAAATTGTCGTTGCAAAGATTAGAAAAGTTCAAAGAATAAGTTTTGGAGAATGCAATCTTTTTGTTGTTTTGTCACGATAAGCTGTGAAGGGTAAAATGAAATCGCAGATGCAGACGCTTTTGTGATGCAGATGGTGCGATCCGGGACTAGATGTGAATAAACAGCACTTGCTGAAAGAGCCTTTTGCTACTCCAGTCTATTCTGAGAGAATAATACAATGTGTAACAATATTTCAGACACTCCAATGAAACTTTTAAAGCATTTTACAGCGTAGGAGAAGCGTTATTATCTGTGTGGTGATGGGGATGCTCAGAGACAGATCCTGAAACTGCCTGATCCCATGTTTTTCACCTGCTGAGGGTGAGCGCAGCTGTTGGCATCTTTGTGTAGCATCACACCGGTCCAAACACGCCAACCTGCATGATAAAATGGGGCAGAATTCAATAAAAACCTTGATCAATTCTCCCTGCTAACCAGTGCCGGGTTCACAAGATATTTTATAGTGGTCCCAGTTGTTATTCTTGCGTGACTTCTGGCTGATTTCTTTCTTCAATTCAGAAAGACGATGAACCCAGTTAAGGAGTGCCCTAAACTGGTTCTGTTCAAGCATTATAAAACTTAGTGTGGATTTCTTCTGTATGATTGGATTCGTTACTGAGCTTCTCTTAAAAGAAAATCTATACTCTATCTGAGTTTACTTAAACTGCTTTAAATTAAAGTGGTGTAACTTTTTTCATTGTAAGTGCAAGGCTGAGATCCAGGAATTTAGAAGGAAAAATCTGTGTCCTGGGCTACATGAGCACTGTTTGACACTGCTGGCTGGTAGGCAAGCAGTTCTTCTATGAATGCTGGATGGAAATTGTTGATCGGGACTGTCTGGTATTGTTTAGCGTTGTCAGGTTTCTAATACACTTCACAATAAATCTCATCACTGGGTTTAGAAGTTCATGAAAGTGCATGTATCCTGGCAGGGTCTTTATCCTGATGGACACTGATGGCTCCATACTAAATTTCATGTTCTGACTGGTTCAGAGCTGATTCAGAGTCAGTTCAGAGAAGTGTCATCCCAAATGATTCAGAAAGGAAGGACTCAAAACATCAATACTTGTTCACATGCCATCTGGCCTCTAGTAAAATCATCCATCCTTTTCCCTTTTGACTTTCTGCCTCTCATGGTGACCATAAGGCTAAAAACCTTCCAGGAAAATTTTAGCTCAAACTATTGAGCCTATGGAACGTTTCAGATTTGAAGAAATTTGTTTCCCTGGGAATGTTTTGGTTCCCAGAGCTGTAGGGCTCCTCAGTGCCGAGATCTGCACATACATCCAGCTGAGGAGTAGTCCACGTTCTGAGGGAATAAATAGTTTTAAGCAGACCCTAGGGATAAACAAATGCAGGTAGGAAGCATAAGCCTGATGATAATATGTCCATGAGCTGAAATCCTAAATGAATTGGCAGAACTAATATGTTTCCTAATGAGGTTTCAGACTGCTGTAATTATTGTGGTTCCCATCCACCTGACTGGTACCAAGGTGGGGATTGCAATGTTGGTAGCTTGGAAGCAGTGTTTCAGGTTGCAAATGTTAAGTGAGGAATGAGTGAACAGTTCCCTGGGGGTTTTATCGTTACGCTTCCCTTTAAAAGGCAGCCTACCAAAGCTTGTACTATTGGTTCAGCACTGTGAAGAGCAGCATTGCCATCAATATTAGTCTTAAAAGAGTATCTTGTTCTTCTTTTTCCAAGTTACCATAAAATTATTGAAAACTACTTTTTTAAGATACGAGTTTTTTACATATAAAGTTCTTTTATATCCAATTATAAATAATGACCAGTATTACATGGAGCCCTTGGTAATAGTTTCTGTTAGGCCTGAAGAGCGATCAAGCAAAAAGTACATTGTAATAAGGTCACAAATGCTGTAAATTACCAGGTTCTCATTCTTGCATACGTCTCTCAGTGAGCCAAGAGAGTTTCACTTCATTAAATGTGAGAAGTCACAACTCACACTAAATCATGCCATGGCATCTGAGTCATTAAATAGAGAACACAAGAAATCACAACACACGGAGATGTGCTTCTCCGTTCTTGTTAGCTCTTATTTGCTGTCAGCATGTTTTCCTCTGACTTGTACGTTGATTTCAGAGTAACAGCCTGAACTTTCAGGAGAGCGGGCAAGCATCTCTTGCTTGGCTAGGGTGGACTTGGGATAATGGGCTGGAAAAAGTAGCAGCCAAAGCAATCTTCGTGACAAAGCGGAGGGCTCAGCGGTCTGTAAAGACTTGACAAGCCTGGGCTGAAATAGAAATGGACGAAAAGGGCTGAGGTTATCACTTAAATTGTGTTCCTGTTCTAGCTGTGTGAGCACGATGAGCTTATGGTTTCCATTGGTGTAGCCTTTGCTATAAGAAATTGTTCTGTAGGTAACTATTACCCAGAGTGCACATTCCTCTGCTAGCAAACCACCCACCAACTTGTAGTTTGGATCCTGTTTACGTTCTGTGTGTCTCTGTGTAGCTGTCATGTCCCACCATCCATCACCTTAACCTGCACTTCAGGTTTATTTGTATGACAGCCCAGAACTACCACTCCGAATCCTAAGTCTCCCCTGTGCCGTGGATCTCCCCATTGAGAGCGACTGCCCGTAAATATTAGCTGAGGAAAATCTATTAGGCCATTGCCAAGGTTCACTGCAGCAAAATATTTCTCTGCCGTGATCCTCTTTAAAAAGCTTTGTTCAGTGCTGGTTCTGCTTCATGCCTTCTTCAGACATCAGCCTCTGGCTGGATATGGGTTGCCTCATGATCTCATCCTCTCTAGCGTTTCTTCTAGTCCAAATTCATTCTGTATTTGTTACAAAGAGAGCCACTATCTCCAGGTCGTCTGTTTTCCACCCAGTTCTGCCTGGGACAGTTGACTTTGGGTAGCTGGAGGGCTGATTGTTTGACTGTTGGAGAGAAGAGAGTAAGTAAAGCAAAAAATTGCCCTGGGGTTTATTACCTTAGCAAATCATCAGATCCTTAGCCTTAAATGCTCTTGATTTTGCTTGTGGGTTGGTCGGGTTTTTAAATCAGATTAATATCTCTTTTCTGTTGCCAGTGTATTTTTTGCTCCTGTCTCTGTATTTCTCATCGAGCTTATGTTAGCCCAGCTTGCTGAACAGAGCCTCCTACCAGCATCAGCAGGAGAATGCAGCCCAGGTCTCTGGAGCAGCAGCACTGGAGCTGGTGAGGAGTACAGGAGCTCAGTTCGAGACTATGCTCCCAAATCTACTTTTGGCCACAGGCAAAATGACCTCACTTCTCTGTGCCTTTGTCTTTTATCCACTGTCCATTTGCAGCTTTTGGGAAAAATTGTTATTACATGCTCATACAGGATGAAAACCTTGGCAAACTCCAGCATCCCATCTGCTGCCAGAATATCAAAGCAACTGCTTAAATCTCAAGGTGCCAAAACTCTCAAGTACCCCTTGTCTGACTGAGATTTGCATGAGCCCAGCAGAGAAATGCAAGGCTTGTGCTCTCTTCCTGGTGTTAAGAGAGGATTCAGCTTAGATGATGCTCCCTAAACTGTGGTCTTAACACTAGGATTCAGAAGCCAGAAGCAGTGCTGCTCTTTGGCAGGAGAGCCCTTCCTTTCCATCTTATTTGGAAAGCTCGGTCCATTGCAGCCTTCAAAATTAAATTAAAGGCTCTTGCCTGCTGCTGCATTCAGCAACTTCTGAATATTTATAGCTGATTCTGTAAGGCTTCCAGAGGCCTCCGGTGAAGGGCAGCCGCAGCAGAAATGTGTCTGACTGCTGGCACACAGCTCACAGCGCTGTGGCTCTGACTTTTGAGTCACACCTTGCTGTCTTTTTCATAGAGCTTGATAAAAATCATTTGCTTTTGTGTACCTGTCCACAGAAGGCTGCAGCTCTTTGTGAGTGACTGAAGTGAAATGGTTTTTAAAATTTCTTTGTGGAGAATTGTCATAGCCATAAGCATAGGAAACCAATCTATTCTTTGTGATCATCATTACAGTGTTTTTTTTTCTGTTATGGTGGTACCTGCACTTGAGAAGGAAAACTAGAACTCTAGCGATGGGGAGTGAGGGCACCTCGATCATTAAACCCCTGGAAGAAAAGGCTTGTCTTCTCTGAGAAAGGGAACGGATGCACAGCATGTGACTGGCTTATGTTGTGGTACGCTGAGTTTGGGACGAACCCCATCCCACACTGGCTGTGAATCTGTATCGTAACCTAGAAACTGGGAGGCAAGATGTCCAGATTTAATATCTTCATAATACAAGCCCATGAATTTTTAAACTCAGAAGTACCTTCTACCTAAGAATCTACAGGACTTCCCTAAACAAGTTCCTGCTCTCTATATAGTATCTGTGCTCAAACTTTCCAAGTAGTACTGGCATGAAGTGCCCAAGATTAAATATCTGTATTAAAAAAACAAGGTGGGGAGGTGTGTTTTTATCTCAATTTATCTAACTTCAATCAGCTTTTACCACTTCTTGTGCCTTCTTCAACTGCTGTCGTATTTCTGTGCTCCCCGTTGGTATCAAGTCATCCTGTAAGTGCTTTGTAAGGAGCTAAAACTTCTCTTCCATGAGCAAAAGTAAATATAATAGTGTATTCTGGTGAATAGGTTCTGGAAGTTATTTGTTGTTGTTTTATTAAAGAGAGTTATTTTGATCAGTTATTTTGAATTCTGTTCCCACCCAGAAGAAAATGTCAAGATGAGAGAAAAGTACTATTAGAAATCCAGACTTTGATTTTGGCTCATAAATCTTGTGTAGTTGGAACAAAGAAAACAGGAAAAGCTAGGTAATAGGATTCATCAAGTTTTGCTGACTTTAATAATAAAAGCTGCCACCTCGGAGGAGTAAAATACATCCAATGAGTAAAGGGAATAAAAATATGAACTCATCTTGGCTAATGGCTCTGAGAAGTGATATAAAGATACACATAGATTATTTTGGATCTTAAAAAAAGAGCGATGCATCCAATTTGCATAAAATCTTAATAGTAATCATAGGGGTAAGAGATTTACTTTGAAACATGGGGATCGTTATAGGGAATTGTTAAAGTGGAGTCTTTGTCCGTGAGTGTTTTCTTTGGAGTTCCATTAAACATGCGTGATGACACCTTCACGTTCTGTTCTGCTGAGCTTAGCGTGTGCTTGCATTGTCATATCCCACCATCGCAGCATCTCTGGATGGAACTTTGTTCCTTGAAGGGAGGAGAACAACATGTGGGGAGGAGGAGGTGGGGAAAAGTACATGGAAGAACAGGGAGACCGAAATATTTTCACTGGAAGTCTGTGGTAGATTGCGGGGGGGGGACATAAACTCAAGATTCTCTCTTTCCTTCTTAACTTCTCTTTACCCAGGGGGGGTGGGTTTGCCCTGCATAGGTTCCTTCTCCTCTGCAGCATCTTCTTGCTTCCCCCCAGTCTGGGAAGAGTCTGGGGAAAGCAACAGAGATTAAGAACTGAGGTTGTGCTCAGTCCTTACCGAGTGCCCCACCCCGGTTGCCTCAGACACAACTATCTCACACACAGAATCCAAATGAGAGCGAAGCACTGCGAGGTGCCCGTGTGCAATTCAGATCGGCTCTGCCAGGCCGAGTGTTTATTCCCATTCATCCTAAAGATTCATTCATGACACATTCTTAAAGGTATCGTTCCATTTGGCTTGCCACCTTTCTGCTCTTGCCACCAAACCGCTTTAGTGAACTGGATGCTTATTTGTTAATTACCCTCTTTCTTGGCTGGCTGTGTAGGTCTTGTTATTATTATTAATGCTTTTACAATCGTTTACTGGGGAAGTTTCCTCCCTCCTCCCCTCACAAACGCAAACACATTTTTATCAACAGAGCTAACATGATTGCAGTTCTGCTGTTATGTTTTATTTATTTCCATATAGGTTTGATTCTATTGCAGTTTCTCATTTTCTCCTGATGTATTATTCATGATTTATACAATATTGGAGTGTGTGTAGGACACCCTCATTTTATTAGCTGTGCTATAATTTTCTGGGGTATATAAAAATAAAGCACGGGAGGCTCTTTTTCTCCTTCTACATTTTCTTATCTTTGCTGTTTCCGGGAAAACAATAGCGATAATATTCAGTTAAAACAATTTCCAGTTCTACTTTTGACACCTCTGTGACTGAAATGGTATTGAAATGAAGGACCATTTTAATTACGGGTATATACTTAGGGATGCGATAGCTGTTGCTGTCAAGGTTAATTCTGTTCTAGAAATGCATTGACATCCTCGCCCAGGCTGGAATAATACAGTCTCTGGTCATCCTTATTTGTGGTGCCCTTTTGGCTCAAACAAACAGGTGGAAATAAAGAGCTACAATCACATTAGTTGTACAGGTATGGAAAAAAACATGGGATTTAAGGGCTTAAATTCTTGTGAGTGCCTCGAGACCAAATTCTGAAATACAGATACGGAAAGTCGAGGTGCTTTAAGTTACTCCATGCTCGTTTGGGAAATTTTTCTTGTTTGGTTTTCTCAGACAGATGGGAATGAGGGGTTGAGAGGGGAAGACACCAGTACTTTTAAACCATTTCTATACTGTGATACTTTTCCTTATGCAAGGAGAGGATCCCTTAGGAACAGCCTCTCATGTTGCAGAGACCCAGCCTTCCTGCTGCTTTCCCATTCCAGCACTGCTACGGCAACGTGTGCTTGCAGTGCTCCTCCCAGGTGTTACCTCCCACCCCGACAGCTCTCCCCCTCAGAGTTCTAGATCACTGAACAAGTTATCCTTCTCCTGTTATTGGTGAATAAGTTACATCTAAATGCTTCCATCTTCACACGCACCAAGATGATAACATTTTCCCACCCTACAGCCAGTATAAAACTTTATGGCATTATTGACTTGAGCACAACTCAGCCAGACCTTGGTGTTATTGATTTAATGACTATCTCCTCTTCTCCCTCTCCTCTTTATTCTGCTCTGTTGTTAATTCACATTTTATTACAACTGCTGGTGCTCTGAGCTTTTTATTGCATTAGTACAAAATTATTTCTATGAGCGCGATACCATAAATTATCTGCTGACCGTTCCCACGTTGAATGGTGAGGTGATAAATACAAGGAAACTCAAAGAAGTTAAACTCAGATGTATTTGCCCTCTGTCTCCTGAGTCAACTTCTCTCCTTGAACAACTGTGCTGGACCGTGAAAGAAGAGATATAAGTGTCACCCAGCATCTTAATGCCCGTTAGTAGTTGGTGATGTCATTCAGAAGGGAAAGCTCATGTAGAAGGAGTGGTGGGAAGTGTGATACGTGAAGGCACCGTCTTGTCTTGGGGAAGTTAACCAGCTAGGTTTGGCACTGACATTTTGTTCAGTTCCTCTGCAGACCGGAATCTCTCTTGCTGGCTTATAGAATCAGAAGGCTGGAAAAGACCCACAGGATCACTGAGTCCAAGCTTAAGAGGATTTGTTCCTGTCCTCTCGCAGGGAGAGGGGTTGCTGGCAGTGCCAGGTTGGTAAAATTCTCAGCACTGAAAAAAAAAGAACAAGCAAGACAAAACCACTCTACAAATCCAGCCAGGAAAAAGGTGGGAAGAGATTGTCTTTCAAATTAGATTCAATCAGTTCTCTGCAGTAATCCAGGAGCTTGCGTGGTATCTGGTATAATGTGTGCCCAGCACTGTCCTGTGGGATGAATATGCAGGAAATAATGGATGTGCAGTTACTACTGGTCACGCTCTGCTTGTACTCCACTAGGTGTGGGGAACCACGAGATGGGCCGAAGGGATGATAATTCAGTGTAAACACAATGCCTGGTCTCACAGAATACATTTTTCTGTATGACACTGAGGGTCACAGTCATCAATTTAGCATACTTTCTGTCATAGACACTGACATTAAGATGAATTAGGTTTTGTGTCTGAAGAGGTAGAGGTCAGGAGTTACACCAAAGGACGTGTTGTCTTCGTTAGGAGTGTGCAGAACATATGCAGAATCCAACTCTACATCACTGACCCATCCTGCACAGGCTGTAATCACCCCCAAGCTCCCTAACACCTATTTGGTTCACAGCAAATTGGGGCTGCTAGGGAGATGGACACACAGATAAGATATGGGATAGTTTGGGGAGGACTTGAGGAGAGGCCATTTAGATAAAAACATCTGGATTTGTTCTAGGCCAGTCTTAAACGAGTACAATTCCATAGACGTCTCCTGATTCATGGCGAATGGACAGGGGAGCTGGTCCCTACAGCATCTTCTGCTCCACTCTGCTTTATTTAATAACAGAAATGATCAATGGTTTTAAATAGCCACTAGTGAAATGACTTTAGAGAGAGGGGCAGACTGATTAAAAAAAATGGAAGTATAAATAGTGTAGGTGGAAGACCTGTGGTACAATATGTTCTGTAGAAATCACTCCCTGAGTGCATACGTGCACACGTTTATATCTTTACAGTAGCGTAAGTGTATTATCTTTTCATATATATTGGAGTAGTATCTAGCATGAAGGAGACTGGAGGACACAGAAGAATGAGAAAGGTGAAGGGAATGTTCTTGAGCAGTCTGAAATTACCGTGATATCCTCAGTGGTTAATTAATTCAGTAAAGGAAGTAATAATTCACCTTGCAAACCCCACAAGCTCAAAAGACTTTGAATCTGAAATTGTTTACAAGGAGGATAGGGAGGCACCAGCGCAGGTTGCCCAGGGAAGTGGTGGAGGCTCCGTGTCTGGAAGCATCCAAGGTCAGGTTGGATGGGGGTCTGAGCAACCTGATCTGGTTATAGATGGCCCTGCTCCTACAGGGGGTTGGGCTGGAGGACCTGTAAAAGTCCCTTCCAACCCGAAGACTTCTTTGATTCTTCTGGTAATAAAAATCCCTCCTCTCCAGAGCTGCTTTTCTCAGAAAGAAGTTCTTAGTTGCAGTGTCTGGCTGCCTTTCTGCTATAGAATAAACATGCCTCGTGCAGAACCACGCATAATGCACGCGTCAATATTTCCACGCATGCATATGATTCGTTTTCGGGAGGGTTTTTATTAAGTGCCCACCCGTGGCAAAAATCCAAAGTGTCACGAGCAAATGTGGAAGAAAGGGAAGCGGAGTGAGTTGGATGGGGTTTGTTTCTGTGCACGGAGCTAACGCAGACTGAGGCATAATGCAAGCTGATCCGAGTTATTGAACTGCCACCCCTGCACTCGGCGCGTTTGCAGCCTCTGTCTCCTTGGATAAGGCTATTACAGGAAAAAGTAGAAATTCCAAAGGTTGCTGGGAATAATAATTTAGAGATAGTGGAAGGAAATGAGGGAGCTTTAGGAGGTCTCTGACTCATTAAATGAGGTCGCTCTCTTCCTCCCCTAATGTGCTGTGCTCCCTGTAATAAGGTGGGTGCAGTGGGGGAGCTTTGCTCCGAGACAATCAAGGGAAAACAACTTCCACTCTAGTGAGTATTTAAGCTCAGCTGGAATAAGAAAGTCACAAATATCAGAGTAGAGTAGAAAAAAGAATTGCAGAGTAAAATGGGCTGCATTAAGTAGGCTTCAGCACAAGGGAGAGCTGGGCCAGTAATTACCTACCAGTACCATTTTGACTAATTCTTTTACTGGGACATACTATGAATTGCATACATTTTTAACCCTTTTCTTAATTTTTAGTTCTGTGGAGGCATAGAGAAATGCTAAAGCATTAGAATTGATTGTCAGAATGCCCTCCTGTAAATCAGCAAAGGAGGTTTTTCCCATTCCTTTTTGGGCTGAGACAGAAGCAAGTGTGAAAATAACCTCTGCGTTAGGAACTGCCCATGAAGCGCAGTCCCCACCGTAATGGTTGTGTCAGACCAGTGATGTGAAACGTTGAGACTGAGAGCAAACAAAGACGTGGCTGCCTCTGGGCTCCTCACCCTTCACATGCATTGTTGGGATGTGCAGCAGCTGTATAGACTCTAAGCAAGACCAAGCTCCGAGCAGTCCCCGCTGGAATGGACCCTCAGCCCACAGGGACCCACTCCAGTTTTCTCAAGCCAGGCTGTGTGAACAGGAATGTGGATCTATAGTCACGCGCTGTGTGAACTTGACGTCTTCCCATCCAGCAGGATGTGGTGACTGGGCAGAGATCTGATTATTTGCAGTAGGAATGAGAAGCACACCTGGTCTGGAGCTCGGGCTCGGTGCCACGGTTGATTGTCTGTACTTAGAGTCTTTTAATTGTCAGGCAAAACCATCTGAGGGGAGGTAGAAGTAACAGCACCAAATGCAGCGTTTGCACAGCAAGCCGCTGTCGTGGCTTTGAGCAAATTGTTCTTAAGCAGCCACCGTGATTTTGTGGGCCTCTGTATTTTTACACACTGTTTCTGACCTTAGCTGCTGCGGTTTCCAATACTGCGTGTCTGAAAAGGTGCAGTGTAATTACTCTAAACGTGGGCTGTGGCAGGTTTTGGATCAGCAGAGAGCAGCTTTTCTTTAGCAGGAAAGGCTTGGTCAGACTTTTTCAGCAACGTCAGTGCTCTGTGCAGAAATGCAAATGCCTGAATACACCAGATGAGAATGGTTTACGTGCAGATGACTGCGAGGGAATTAGAACGCCCCCTGCCCTCCTGCACCAGCATCTGGAATCTCCCTTGCTTTGGGAACAGGCTGTTTAAAATACTGATGTCTTGAACAATGAATCACTGTAGATACAAATGAGATATTGGTATAACAGGGCTGAATAACTCTGGTTTGGGCACATTTCAATCATTACTTGGCCATTAACTTTAGTAAACATGAAAATGTGAAGAGAAAAGAAAAACAGATATATAATTTCCCTATTATTTAGCTTTGTTTTAAATGAAACCCTTGGAAAGATGTATATCAATTTCATTTTAGTTCCAGAGGCTTTTATGTAAATTAATTGCATTGGAGAATTTGCAAGAACATTTATTCAATTTAGAACAGCCGTGATTATAAGCTTTACATTAATATAACAACAATTTAACAGTGGCTGCTAGATGGGACACAACCATGTAATTATCAAAACTGAGCCACTTTCTTGATCTCTAATTAGTTCTATAAGCAAATATAGTTTTGCTGGAACTAATTGCTATATTACAGCTGGCAGTGAGGTGAGGGCTGAACTTAAGTTCAGGTACTGAGCGCGGAGTGCTGCCACCCAAAGGTTTTTCTATTTTCTGATTTAATCAGATATATAATTCAATTATGTGTGCTGAGCAAAAGCAGGCTCTTGTCCGCATAGGAATAACCTTCCCTGCGCTGCAGTGCCCTTCACCTTCCAGAACAGAGAGCAGGCACCTGGCTCGGGGTTGGTTTTATTGGAGAACACGGAGATAAAGAGCTGCCGTCTGTGGAGAGAGCGTTCAGAGCTGTGGTGTTTGACACCCTCTTAGCAGAGAGACAACACATAAACCAAAGAAAGTCAAGACCCACACCAAAGCAAGGATTATTTTTCTTTCTTGCCTCTGCATTTGTGACAGAGATGGAATTTTAACTTATCTCACTAAGTGTTTGTCCATCCAGAGTACTTGGTCACATTGAGCTCTTCCTGGGACTGCTTGGCATTGGCCATCACACGACCTCCATTCGTTTATGGCATCTCATTAGCTCGGTAGTTCTTTAGCCACTGAGCTCAGTTTGCTCCTAAAGGTCCAATTTCATCCTGACTCATTAATTAATGAAGCTAAAAATGAAGTCTGGGAAGGACTTGTTTCAATTATTGTTCATAGAAAGGCAGAAGAATAGCCCTATTCTTAACAGTCCTGGAGTGCCACGGCTCCTGTTCTGCTGCACGCCCTGTAGGGTTTTGTTGTGAGGTCAGTGATGAGCAACTGTCCTCGTGCAATTTTTTAGCATCTGTTTATTTTTGTCGTTGCACCGTGAGTTGCATTTTTCAGCTCTTATTACCTATACCCTTTTCAGAAATTCTTTCTCGTTAAGAGTAAACCGATCACCAAGTGCCAGCGCTTTGTTCCAACTGAATCTGAGCAATTGCCCTGGCGCTAATTGCTCTAAGGGCAACTACTGTGATCGATCAAGATCAGCGCAGGGCAGCACTGATGCATTTAGTGGGGGGATTATTGAATTTATTTAGCGTTTGGCCTGATGCAGCCTCTAACAAATGCGTTTTGTGAATATGACAGTCTTGGCGAGTGAATTACGGACTCATTACTTGAGCTGCTAGAGCCTCTCAAATAGAGACCATGCCTCTTGTCAAAGCCATTAGCTCCGTTACAGAACAGGGGCTGTCGTTTCATTAAGTAGCTGTGCACATACCGCAGGATCCAGCATACAACCCAGTCACTTTCTATCTCCATCATAATTCCTCATGGAACTGAAGTTTATTCTGTCCAGCGACTTGCCTTTACATGAGGTGGAGGCTGTTTTTGCAGGGAAGGCATTTCAAACCTTGCTGGACACAGAATAAGTTATCAGGCCGGCAAACAGAGCTGGAATAAGCAGCATCATTTCTTATTCCTTTTAAGTGGAGGCAGCAAGGGTGGTAGGGTGATGTTTCTCCTCAGACTGCGTATATTTTTTTTCCACCCCCTGCCATGGGCAGGGACACCTCCCACTGGATCAGGGGCTCCAAACCCCATCCAGCCTGACCTTGAACCCCTCCAGGGATGGGGCAGCCACCCCTGCTCTGGGCAACCTGGGCCAGTGCCCACCCCTCCCACAGGAAAACATTTCTGCCTAAGATCTCTAGTGGAACTGAAAGAAAAATAAGTGGCCCCAGGTTTGTGTTGAGCTGTGCGGTGTCAGAATAGAGAGGAACTTTGTTGTTATTTGTGCTGAGGAGAAGGAGCCGAACAGTCCTGGAGTTTTGTCTTTGTTTACTTGATGCAGTTTGTGCAGCGGGGATTGTGCAATTATGAGTGCATAAACAATGTGGGTAGGAAAGCTTTGAGCGTGCAAATCAAAGTGGAACCCAGAGGTCTGGTCGCTCTGTCATCCCCTTTTCACTTTAACTCATGTTAGTGATTCAGAAAAGAAACACTGATTTTTCTTTGCTGTTTCTTCTCTCCTTGGTACAAAAGCTTTAATGTCACTTTTTCTAAGTGATGCCGTGTGTCATCCACCCTGGTGGCGAAGCAGCCTGAGTGTTCAGAGCTGTGGGGACCAGCACAGGAGCTGATCTTCCTCCCATTGGAGGCAAAACTATAGCTGACAATACCAGCATGTGGTCATGCTCTGAGAAGAGAAATAGATTCCACTTCCAAGCTTCCAAAGAGTTGTTTTATAAACTGCAGGGAAAAGAAATCCCAAACGTGCAAGGAATTATGAATATTGCCCCCCTCCCAGCATCTCTATCACACGTTTCAGAGGTCGGTGATGCAGCCTTTGTGGTTGTCTGCAGGGTTGTCTGTGGTTGTCTGATGCTGCTGAGCTGTCACTTCTCAAAGCCACCCTCACCCTTCCATGTGTATTTGTATTTTCAAAGGATGGGAATTATAAAACAGAACAGTGGATCAGAAGGCTTTTTCAAAGCCTCTACAAATTCAACAGTAGTGGCTTTGGCTGGTGTCCCTTTTCTCTCCCCGCTTCCTCTGCTCACGTTACTGAGATCTTCAAAACGCCTGGTCCAGGTGCAGTGAGGGAAGCCTACGGCTGTTTTCTGCTCCATCTGCTCTGGCTGCTCAGGTAAGGGGTCTGTGTCCACGCCTTGCTTGTCTCTTGTGAGCCAGCCTTGCAAGTAGCAGATGGTCTGAAGCGTTCATCGATGTCTCACTGTTAAATGTCGCAGATGATGTACGTGGTGTCTTCTCCCAGACCCTCCCAGTGGCCTGGACTGAGCTCTCGGCAGTTGTCAGGGTGGGGAAGGGGAGAGACAGGGCTGCTCTGGAATCCCATCCAATATCAACATTCCATACAGGAAAAAAGTGCCCTTAACTGAGATAATATTTTGCTTTTCGTGAAAAAAAAAGGGAAGTGTCATTCTCGGGGGAAAGGTGATGGGGTTTGTGTTGCTCCAACAGCTAAATCATAGCTAATTTAGCAAGAAAACTAGGGGAAAAAGTGCCAGTTCCTCTGTGTCGAGGTGGCTCTGCTGTCACCTAACTAGCTCGGACCCTGCCACTGATGTCAGTTTGGAGGGGAATGGGTTTGACATGCAGAGAATTAAAATAACCATTACGAAGGAATTTAGGACTCAGTCAAAAGAAGTTGCTGAGAGTTGAGGTTAGCAGTGTTGCACCTCACTCAGCCACAGCAACTAATTCAGAGTTATTTTAAGCCGTGCAGGTAGAAACTTGAGGTGCTTGTTTAGTCCTTCACAGGTGAATTGATTTCAGTCAGGAACCTTATTTACAGCCTTCAAATTGCAGAGCAGCTTCATGAATTGTTAAATATTGGAGTATCCTGTGCACGAGCGTATCCCTGGACGCTTTTTTTATTTTTTGAGGAAATGAAGGTTTCTATTCCCAACCTGTCCTGGGCTTTAAAAGGCTGTTCATTTTATTAGGGAAAATGCTCTATTCTGAGGAAAGGATTAGTATCTTTTGGATAGTTGCTGTGATAAATATGTGTGCGTATGGGGTTTTATATATATATATATATATATATATATATTTATTCATATATACACACACGTGGTCTTTGTAGCCACCTCTTAGCTGGGTGGGGAAGAATTTCCCTGCGTTTTTAGCACATTCACAGCCATTTCTGCTGAAGCCCATTTGGTACCTCATGAGTGCAGAGGGCACAAGTGCTGGTGTTGGGTTCTTCTGCCAAGATCAAGTGCTGGCAGTGGCTGCAAAGCTCTCTGCCATCTATCCCGGGGCAGGAAAGGCTTCCTAGGAGCTCAGAAGCTCTTACCAGCTTCAATTTCTGAAGCTTCCCAAACTGATAAACAACACCAGGTAGCTCTAAGCTGCTTCCACTTCTTGTGTCACCTGGAAACACAGCAACTTACAGCTATCCCAAATGTTATTTCAAGTGCGAGGAGCAACAGAAGTGGGTTTTGGGAAAGCAAAATTGTAAAGGGCTCATCTAATTTGGTCCAGGTAGGCTGGATAACCCCGACATGAACAGGCAGATTGGGATTTTCTGGAGTAGCTGTGGTTGCAGCTGGAGACTGCGTTCGAGAAACCTGAGTTTGGAGGGACTTCAAACTTGCAGCCCCAGCATTTTGAAAGACACGCTGAGGGTTGTTTAAACAGTCTGTGGTTTTCACTGGATATTTGTAGCTGACCAAAGCAGCTCAATTTGTAATTCGTCAGGAATTCCCTTCTGCTTTCTCTGTATCATCGGCTGTGGCATCTGCTCAGGGTCTGCAGAGGATATTTATTTAACTCTGAAATCACGCACTGATTTGTGCAAAAATAATTGCCACACATTATAATTGTCTAAAAGCCAACAGTGAAATACTGGCTTCAAAAGAAAACAAAATGTAGCATTTTAAAAATGGCGATTGTTATCTTACCTGAATGTTAAAGCATCACCTTGACTGGGATAAAGCAAATTTCTGTCCTATCTGTGACTCTAAGGTCTAGATAAACAAATGATATTGAATGTTGGCCAAGAAGTGAATGATGAGAGAATAATAATCTGGTTACGGCTGCATGGGAAGAGGTATCCTAGCTGGACAAGTGAAATTATTGAAACTGGAAGGTGGCCAGCAGGTATGGACCACTGCCAGAGGCCAACTGGAGAGCCTGATGGATAAGCCATCTCATTTAGTTTGGCAAATCTCAGCATGCGTCCCTTAGAGGAAGGAAATCACAGAGTCATGTAATGGTTTGAGTTGGAAGGGACCTTAAAGCTCACGTAGTTCCACCTCAGTGCTAGAGGCAGGGACACCTCCCACTGGATCAGGGGCTCCAAGCCCCATCCAACCCGGCCCTGAACCCCTCCAGGGATGGGGCAGACACGACCGTGTTCCAAATACGAACCATCAGCGGTCAGCTCCTTATTCACTTTGTGCTTGACTCCAGTCACGCACTGGGACTTTTTGCAAATCAAAATAGGAAAACAAGGGGAACCAGAGGGGAGATACAAATGACCCATCAAGTCCAGCATGTGAGAGATTCCATTTATCAGCATTAAATTCCAGCTGACAGTACTAACACAGCAGGTTTTCGTTTGTATGTGCAGTCAAAGAGTAGGAGCTGGTGCTTGACCTGGCTTTATTTTACGTGGAAAACCTGGAGTTATTTTGCAGTTTGACCATAATAGGCCACAATAATCTGACCCAATTATGAACCTTGCATTATTATAAAAATTAGCTTGGCTTAAGCTAAATTTGTTCTGCATCTTAAAGATTTGCATTTTTATTTTAAAGTACTTGCCCTTTTTCCCCTGTGAATGCAATATTTATTTTTGCTTGACCTTTATAGAATAATGAACGCTGTTATTTTTTTCTTTATTAGTCCTCTTCTCTTTCTGCCTGTGAACTGTTGTTCACCCTGCTTTGGCTACTGGTACAGATTGTGCCCTGAGAGCCAAATATACACACAAAAAGAGCAGATTAGTCTGCCCTGGCTGATATAATTCAGCTGCTGGTCCAGCCCTTGACATTATCGGAGCTGGAACTTCCATGCCACTCAAGGTCCCAGCAGGACGCTCCACTCCTGTTTTGGGACACTTCTACAAATAATAATTGGCACTAGACCAATTTCATCTGAGCATTTTGAAGTATGTTGCACAAATTATTGAAGGAATGAGCTAAATAAGTTACATTATGAAAACTTTGCCAGGTTCATGTTGCGCAGAGCCAGTGAATCTCAAAGGGTAACGTTCCCCTCAAGGTCGTACTTCAAGTGACTGGGAAAAAGAAAAATAGAAGGACAAGCCTTATTTCATATTCTCTCTCCTCTCAATTCACTTGTAGTTTTTCTCTTTTAATTCTCCTTAGAAAGCTACTGATGTGATTTTGCAGGAGTAACTCTTCCGAACAGGCTGTGCTTGGTTATCAGTCTCACGCGTTGAGAATTCCCCCAGGTTGTGTGTTCTCTTGGCTTTCCAATAAATGTTTTTATTTATTGCTGTGTTAGTAGTAACCTTACCACAGGCTCTCACCAATGTTTCTCCTATGGCTTAAAGCCAAGAAATCCCTAGTGAGCCATAACCACTGCTTCCCTCCTTCTATAGGAGGGGGAGGAAAACCACGTTTGTTTAGGTCCTCATAGAAACCTTTGAGGTGATAAATGTAACTTTCATAGGCTGATCTTGTGGTTTCCTTTTATGTCTTTGAAGGGACAAGCTAGGGTCCCCTTAGGCAAGGTTTACGTAGGACCATTGGACTGCAGGGTGCACCTTAGCTGGCAATTAACTTCATATCTTAGAAAGAATGTGGAGACCTGGGGAGGGTACACAGTGACTGAAGCGAGTGACTCTATCTGTCTACAGAAAAGATAAGGAGGAGGATCTGGAGAACTATGGGATAAACCTAACCTTAGTGCTTGGAAAGGACATCGTGAGAAGTCAGTTCTGGGGAGATAAAGGCTATTGCATAGTATTAATTGTGCAGGGTAATGCTAAAGTGAGCCCCTTTGTCCAGTTCTCTGCACACAGTCGTGGCTGGAAAAGAGGTAGCAGGAACCCTAATCTTGGGCTTCTTTCTCACTGCAGATCATAAAGGATTAATTAACATTGTATAAGGCTGAAAACATGCCCAAGGTAAACATCAAGCAACGTGGAATTGCATTCAGAAGCATTTAGAGTGCTATTTTCTACAGCTTGGGGCTGGGAGCATCTTTGTACTTTGAATTGAGTATAGAAATGAAAAGAACTAAGGCATAAGAACATTTTGTTTCTGTTATTTTTGAACAGGCTCAGAATTATGTCTCGAGTTGAACTGACTCAGCAGAGCTGCATGCATCTCCAGTCCTGGAGACAAGACCACAGGCACATGTGCACGCATTTGCTCTTAAAATAGTGCCTACTTTTTCTTCTTTCCCATCTCATTTGCACCACCTTTTCGAACGACTCTTTTCTACACACCTACAGGCAGAGCTTGTCTTGCAACTTGAGCACTTGAGTACAAAAGTGTCTTTTAAATGTCATTGATGGTCTAAATTAGATATTGGGGTGGAAGGGGTGATGTGGCAGGTCTTTCTGCAGTGAGAATAATTAGATTCATTGCAGGTGCATGGAAAAGCAAGCTGCAACATGCTTCTACACTCCCGAGTGTTAGAGCTAAGATCATCTAAGTCGTAGGGCTTCTGTGTCTTGCCATATAGCAATGTTTGTGCCCCTGCCCTCTCCCCAGTTTCATCCACACTAAATCTCTCTGGTGGCAACACCTCCATCCTCAGAGGAGTCTGTTTGGTGGCTCGTGTTGGTGTCTCTGAAATAGCCAGAGCGCTTCACAACCATATGCAGGCTGGATGTAAGTAGGGTGCTATAATTATTTTTATTATTAGTGGACATGCAGCTATTCAATCAAACTTGTTTCTGCTCAGGTACTTGCACAAAGCAGGCTCACTGCATGCTAAGAGGATCGACACAGTTTCTTCTGCAAGGCTGATCGTTTCCTTTTATTCTGTGCAGCATCTCTATACAGCACAAAAGAGTACAGTGCTAAAACCATTTAAGCCCCTTGGAGTTTAATATTCCAGGGTTGTTTGTGTAACTTCAGAGTTGGACAAGTTAAGGTTTTATTTGAGCCCGTCGTAGTGCAATCTTTTCTTTCAATATGCACAAAAGAGTGCTAATTGTGCTTCATTAATACAGTCAGAAAGCCCCAGAGGAGTAAGGGGCTGATTCTGTTGCTACTCTCCATGTGTGCAAATGCAATGACCTCTGTTGGGTTTGCCTAGGCCTACACATTTTGTGCTGGAAGCGGAATCCAGCCACAAGAGTCCAAGATTTATAATCCTGATGAGTTGTTCTCTCACTCAGTGTACTGTGCGTGAGCACTAGCAGCTTTTCTGCACAAAATAACTAGGTTTGCCCTTTGCTTTTCTAATTCCAAAATAGCCTCAGGCATCGGTTCACCTTCTGGAAGAACAGCTCACAGAAACCTTTAGAAGAAGAGAGATACACCGAGAGAGAGATTTTTGAATTACAGTGCAATGAAAGAGAGAAAGAGACGCGGGGCTCCTCCAGGGCAAGACATGGATGTTTGGCAAAGATGGGGGGTACCTGTACTGCAGGGTAAGGTGGATCGGTCGGTCTGTCTCGCCACCAGGAACCCTGACCCTTTCTTTTACCCAAAGTCATCTAAGCTGCCTGCTTCTGTTTGCATCGGGTCCCCACGGCAATAAAGATTTGCTGAAGGGATGTCAGGGATTCTCTGGAGACTCGTAGGGTTTGCAGCGGTCCCAGTCAAAATCTATCCCTTGGGTTTGATTGACAAGCTCGTTACTTAGAAGTTTGTTTGCATGTGGTGTGTGTGAGGTAGTCCTCCTCTGAACTCCACGTGAGGCTGAGGCGTGTTGGCAGAGCCACGGGGAGTTTTTCAGGGTACGGAGTTTCACTGCTTTTTCAGAACCTTGAGGGCTGCAGGGACTGGGAAAGCAGGGGTGGCTGAAGGGTGATTGAAGAGCTTATCTCCCGGCTGGCACTGTGTGCATGAATACAGGCTGGTCAGACTGGCACCAGGAGAGCTGACTGTCAGACATGCTTGATCTAAATAAATTAAAACCAGGATACCAAGAAGAACCCCAAACCTCTTCCTTCTTTCCGTGAATACTGAAGTCCTTGTCGCTAAGAACCATCCTCTTCAAAACCAGCAGTGCTCAAATGAGCATTCCTGGCCGTAAACTGAGAGCCGGTGGTGTTTGCTGCAGGAAAAACATGATATGCTCAAAAGTAAGGATTTGTGTTGTGATAACTGAGTTATGGCATGGATTGCACGGGCACTTCCTATCACGTGTGCTGATGGACGTGTCTCTGCAGCTACAATATATGGATATGTCTGTGAATAGACAGTCATTGTTTGTGTCAAAGCTCAGAACTCAGCTGGGAGGACTGGCCTTAAATAACGCTTTTATTGTTCATGGACAGGATTGGGGAATTGGATTCTGGAGAGCAGAGGTCATAAAAAAGAAACGAGGAGCCTGGTTCTCCCCTTAAATGCTCTTGTTTGATACTCCCTCCACTTCATCAGGGCCCTCAGGGTTGTTTCTCCTTAAGAAAGCCAGATTTGAGTACCCCAGATTGGAGTAAGGAGCAATATGTTATTGGGGATGAACTGATTGGAGTTCTGTATCTTGTTGGGGTGTCTTAAAGGAGGAGACAATGGGTTTTCCTTGCAGGGAAGAGAAATGTCTTCTAATTTCTATACTTCAATTGCTATGGTGTTTCGATCATTTTTCCACCTATGCCAAGGATCAATCCTGTTCTGTTCCAGGTACTCTCCAGGGACAGTGGTCTGCGTTCCAATTAGATTCTGACTTAGACTGGGAAGGAATGGGAACATTAATGGTTATGAATAGCAGAGTGAGTGGAGCAGATGGAGGAATTTAAAATTCTGTGCAGCACAAAGACCTTGAAAAACTAAAGAAAAATCAAAATGCAAGCTGACTTTTCAAATGCATCTTCAGCCAGGGAAAATAGGATGCAATTAAGTCCTTCCAACAAGATTTCAGTACCTCTAATGATAAGCTTTAAAAGACCAGCTTAATGAAATGTCACAAGGACGACGACTAACAATTCCCTGGATCCTGTCTGCTAAGCACAGCTTTACCTGATGGATGAAGAATTACAGGGGGGATAAGATAAGTGAGTGTTAGCATCTTTATCCCTGCTGTAAGTCCATTGAAATCAGTGGTGTTAGAGTACAGATAAATTTGGCTGTAGAATTTTAAACAACAACAATCACGAAAGCAAAGCCTTTGAATGAAAAGTAGCCAGGCTTCTTAAATGAGATAGGAGTTTTCTATAACATTATTATTTAATTCCCTTCAGCTGTTAGACAACTTCAGGGTTAGATGTGGTTTCTGTTCCACAACCTCCTAGGGGCGTGGAGTTAACTGTAAATACATTTCTTTTGATGACCACCCCAACTTGCTTTAAAAAAACAACCACCTATATTTAGAATGCATAATGCAAGTGTATTATCTTCTAAACAAGAAAGTAGGACACATCCTTAGCTGGGATGAAAAGAAAATGGGGAAAAATAGTCTGAATAAGAAAGTCTGAGATCGTGGATAAGATAAACGCAATGTCAAATTGGCAGGTATTTCTCTAATAAGATCCATGTAAATACAAATACAAACATACTTTGCTGCACAAATCACATAAACGTGGATACACACAACAAAAAGGAGTGACAAAATCTGGTGGAGTCAAACGTAAAAGTAACGTTTAAACACCCAGAATTGTCATTGTCTTCAGTGGGATTTTTAACCATAGTGAACAGCTAGTTTTCCTGTCAGGTGCTGGAATCTGCTATTAAGACTCAGTTTCATGCCATCAAACCTGCAACATTTTACCCTTGGGCTGGAACTTGTCAGAACCGAGTGCAGGAAAAAGCATTGGGAAAGCTTACCTCGAAAGCTCTGCCTGGTGCAGCCGTTGATCAGGACACAGAGCACCTCAGGCATCAGTCAGATGTTGCCCAGGTAGCTGGCACTGAAGTTGGACTGCTGGGTTCTTTGAAACAAATCACTGGTTTTGATCCAGATATCTTGGGACAGGGCAGAATTCATTCCATAAAGTCAGGCTGCCCAGGGCAGGGTGGAGTCTCCATCCCTGGAGGGGCTCAAAGAATGTGTAGATTTGGGGAATGGTTCAGTAGGCACGGTGGGGTTGGGCTGATGGTTGGACTGGAGGAGCTTAGAGGGCTTTTCCAGCCTCAATGATACTGTGATATGATAAAACTTGCTAAAACCCCATTAAAGAACGGTTAAGGAAATCTTTTGAATTATCCAAGACATCATGGATGGTAAGAACATTATGCTGATGACATCCTGTATCTGGAGATAATTGTTCGTGTGGACTGCAGATCAGAAAATTATTCTGAAGATGCATGTTTTATATTATCAGTTTTCATTTGTGTTAGCCTAAAGGGATGTTACAAACTTCAGGAATAATAAAAACACAGGTTAAACCAACAGATAAATTGTGTGGGTAATGAGCCTTAAACTCCTTGTCCCAAAACATTATTTTCTGTAATTGGATTTGATAATTTTTTGTGTGTTCATTATAAGCTACTGAAATTACCAGTGTTATCAATTCTGTGGAAGTGGCAGCAAGGCCGCGGTGTCAGACGTGGTATATACTTAGAAAAAGAGGGGTTGAGCAAGTTATTGATCTGGTTCCAAGGGAATCACCGTGCACCTGGGTGTGGAAGAGTCCCATGTGTTGTCCTGAGGGCTGGAGAGGCTGCGTGCCTGGCTGGTGGGGAGCGCAGCACCTCTGCAGCTGGAATCCACGCCCTTCCCACCGTGGTCATGCTGCAGCAGGGCACTGGGAATCATGCTGAGAAAGCAGACGCGTCATTACCTTCATTTCTCTGGTCTCTTGCACTGCAGTAACCTTCTCCAGAATTCATTTTTTGAGGATATCTTAACCACTGAGCACTGGCAGTTATTGTGAAATGAGCCAGGATGAGGCATTTGCATGTAGATCTGATAGAACAACTCCAGAGGAGGCCACAAAGATGATCCAAGGGCTGGAGCATCTCCCATCTGAGGACAGAATGAGAGAGTTGGGCTCGCTCAGCCTGGAGAAGAGAAAGCTCTGGAGACCCCTCAGCCCAGGGAATGTGTAACAGCCGTCCTCGGGTGGGCAGTAAAGCAGCTCTTGCAGCACTGTTTCACCAGCACTTTCTGAAGGGTTCATGTCAGCTTGTTCCCTCTCTCAGAGTTGTCCCCGCAAGCGTTTCAAGCGAGCAGCACATTGAGGTGTTTACAAGCCTTGACTCTGTCGTGGGGCTGTGGCACAAGGAGAGCTATGGAGCGTATCCCTGTTTCCAGCCAAGGTGCCCATCCATCGGCTTTGCCAGGCAGCTGAGGGATACAAGGGGTAGCAGAAGCTTCTCTCCTCAGTGCCCAGAGTTTAATGCAAACAGACAGTGGAGCGCTGACGGCTCGGTCCAGAGGCTGCCTCCCTGCAGCTGCTTGTGACAGGAGGAACGAAGAGTTATCCGCTGTTTTAACACACGTCAAGGGACTCTTACTGCTCCTGCTTGCAAGGACAGGTCAACACGAGATTCCTCCCCTGGTCTGACAATTGTCAGGAGTGGCAAAGACACATCGTGAGGAGAGTTGAGTCTGGCAAGGTCATCTTCCCATTCAACCTCTGCCTGTTTGTGCTGGAAGCGAGCACAGGGCTTGGACAATTTTCACGCAGTTCTGATTTAAGCGTAATCTCCACTTGAAAGATAACCTTGAGGTTTTCTTCTGTCTCACAGTACTGTTCTTATTCCTTGGTTTAGTCCTCTTGAAGAGCAGACTGCTGCATTTTTGATTCTTGTCTCCCCCTTGCTGTTGCTGGGGTGTGTTTGTCCAGAGAGGTGGTGGTTGCCCCATCCCTGGAGGGGTTCAAGGCCAGGTTGGATGGGGCTTGGAGCCCCTGATCCCGTGGGAGGTGTCCCTGCCCATAGCAAGGATGGGACTGGATGGGCTTTGAGGTCCTTTCCAGTCCAAATCATTGTATGATTGTCATAACCACACTGCAAATTGCTGTGGGTAAATGCACGTGTAAACTAACTGTAGAATTAGTCATGGCCATGGCTGGACACCCTGGGGGTTCTGTCAGCAGCGCGTGCTAATAATATATTGCAGTGAAAAATAAGCACTGATCTCTGCTTTTCATTCATGGGCAGAGATGAAATTCATCCCCACATACAGGGCCAGCAAACCTGGACGCTCTTTGGATATTTTGGGTGAAATGTATTTGGCATTTAGTCATTGGATATTGGTTCTGGGACACAAGGAACCTTTGGCGTGTCCATACCCAGCCAATCTCTAGCTGGCCTCACCAGCTCCCAGCGCTGCTTGAGTTATTTCTCAATCAGCACGTCCTTTAATTTCTTTACTGTTTTTTATGCACATTGGATTTTGCCGTGAATAAATCAAGACCATAGGTTTTTATACACTGGAGTGGAGCACGATGGTGGATTCCGTGATGGGCAAAGGATTAAAAAAATTCATATTTTTGTACACATTCACTTCAATGGCCAGATTTGTTGGCGCGTTTTTCTCCCCATCAATAGTACCCTGGTAGCTTGTTTGTTTAATTGATTGCGGTGCTGTGTCAACCTTCCCACGCAGAAGCCTCAAATATTTGCAAACTGAAATACACACAATGTTTGGCATGGCTTTATCCTCATTGCAATACAGCTGCAGCTGCTGCAGTTTACACAACAGAGGCTGGAGGACAGGGATCCAAATACACTAAATTAATTAGGGTTATGTCCATAAACTTTATTTTGTTCTCTCAGGTTTGCGTAGAAATGTGCCCTGCTTGTGCTCAAACATGTTGATTAAACAGCGCTGTAGGTTTTGGTTTCTCCTTCGTGATATTAAAGATGAGCGGATGATGAGGCCCCACCAAGCAAATATTTGTCCTTTGTTGGAAGATGCTGCTTCCTCCTCTCCAGTCCCCCCTCCGCTGAGATTCATCACATGGGCAGTTACCCTTTCAAGCTCATATAATAAGGTTGAGATTATGTCTGAAACAAGCGGTGGTTTTGTGATGTCTGTAGCTTTGTGCTGCTCGGTGACATTCCATCCTCATGCAGCCTGGTTTTCCCCTGGAAACCAGACCACTCAGAGGTCATAAAGAAGCTGCACTCTGGGCTTGGAATGATACATTGCTTTCTACAAGCAATAACATGCAATAAATGTTCTTCCATGGCACCATAATAGTGCTGGCTTATTTATAATAATTGCTTTGATTAACTGTGTTCCCCCATCATTTGGACAAACGGAGGGGTAATTCATAAAGATCCACAGCAAAGTTGGCTGAAAAGAAACTGCTTCCAATTCTAATTTCTTTTCCTTTCTGTTTTCTCAGGGATGTCTGTGTAGGTGTTTATCCAATAGGTTTCAGTCCAGCTAAACAGTTCATCAGCCGAGAAAATCAGCATTTGAATAATCCTGCGGTCCTTAGTGGGACTAATGTGAGGCTTTAAGTTAATTCAGAAACACTGCTTGTGAGTGCTTTTAAACATCTATTCTCCACTCCTGCCTGTTTAATTTGCTGTCTGGCCGAGAGCAGCTGGCTGCTTGGACCCACAGAGAGGACCCAAAGCTGCTCTGGTGTCCCAGCAGACCCAGCACCAGCTCCTGAACCTCTTCCCAGCTGGTACAAGTAAGAATTTGGCCCTAAGACTTACAATACCAACCATGAGCTTTGCATGTTACCCAGTTTGATCTGTGAGTTTTTGGCGTATCTTGTATAGTGGGTTGGAAATTCAGGGTTTATTGCAGTGAGCTTGGGATTGTGCAATTTTGATACAAACAGTAACTTCTCCTGTTGTGATCAGCTGAATTTTCCCTTTCCTGTCCATTCCTGGCAACTGCCAGGTTTTTTGTCATATTTTGAATTTTCTTTGTCCAGTTTCACCAACCCAGAGCTCTTTGCTCGTTAAATCCTTAAGACGATCATACCGTTTAATAGTCAGAACTGAAACTGGCCTTAATGACTTTGTGGGCAGTCTGAGGTTTCTTATCTTGATACCAAATTATGACTGCATATTTAGAAACATTACTAACATAAATCAACACAATTAAGTAAAACATTACTGATTTACATGAGCTAGATGCACTGTTATTTGTTCCTTTGCAAGGGGAGGTAACTTGCTGGACGAATCTCCCAAGGTAGCAGAGAGACATGGAGAGAGAGGGGAATAAAATCCCACTTCTGCTTTTGAAATTTTCCAGACTTTAGTGCAGCCAAGACAACAGCAACAGAGCTGGTCTGTCCACAGAGCTGTGTCACTCTCACAGGATAACCACTTCCTTTATTCTTTCCTTTTGTATTCTCTTCCTCTTCTGGTTTATTTTTTTAGTGGTAGCTCAAGAGCTGTCCTGAAGTCTGAACCAATTTATCAGTTTCAAAAGCCAGGATAATAAACCTGTCATTTGTAGGCCAAGCAGAGAGGCTGCTGCTGATACGCTGATATTAAAACTGATTAAAGGAAGACCCATCTTTAGTAGTTCATGTCATCTTGAGACTCTCTGCTATTCTTGAGGGAGGGATTGTTGTGACCCAAAGCTTGGTTGGGACTGACAGGGCTATTGAGTTCCAACCTAAAGGAGAGCGTCGCTCAAATCATCCTTACCTGGGACAATGTTATGTATGGGGTTTTATCTTATTTTATCTTTCTCGGAAGGGTTAAGGGAGTTTCAGGATAAAAAGCTAGGAAAAGGTCTGTACTATGTTTGTGTGTTTGTTTTAACTATCTCAGTATTTCTGAACTGGATCTGGAAAGGATTTACTGGAAGCGGATGGAGTCTTTTGTGATTCTCCGGAGAGATGCTTTTGGGCTGTTCAGTTCCAATTACTCTGTGTAACTTAGAGCTATTTCTTCTTTTGGACCAAAAAGCGAATCCCTTGAGCAGCGAAACTTTGCTGGCTTGGCCAGTCTGTATCGGTGTAGGATCTCGTGGTAAGCAGCTTTGTTAGATCCTGCCCCGTTAATTAGAAGTTGGCTCTTTGACTGATGCGGAAGATTTCAAGATGCAAGGCTGGCTTTGCTGCGTGTGGAAAGCTGCTCCTTAAGCTCCTATGGACTTCACTTCTCAGCATGTGATTTCCATCTGAACAAACAGCTCTTGGGCTGGTGTAAAGCATTGGTGGCTTCTGTGGGTTTATGCCCTCATTTCACTGGGGGGGGCAGGCTGCACAGAGCTGGGTGTCGTTACCGCAGCCTGTGTTAACACAGTGTCAGCTTCATGCCGCAGCAGGAATTGAGTCTGAAATGCAGCTGGAACTGTAAGGCAGAATTCCAAAATTAGCTCATATTGATATAAATATATATATTTTGATATAAATTCTGAGAGAGTTGGGGTTGTTCAGCCCAGAGAAGGCTCCAGGGAGATGTTAGAGCAGCTTCCAAGGGCTGGAAGGGGCTCCAGGAAAGCTGTGGAGAGGCTCTTGATCAGGGAGTGAAGGGAGAGGATGAGGGGGGACGGGTTTTCATCTGCAAGAAGGGAGATTGAGAAGAGAACTTAAGCAGAAATGTTTTGCTGTGAGGATGAGGAGGCCCTGGCACAGGCTGCCCAGAGCGGTGGTGGCTGCCCCATCCCTTGAGGGGTTCAAGGCCAGGTTGAATGGGGCTTGGAGCCCCTGATCCAGTGGGAGGTGTCCCTGGGTGGAACTGGATGGGCTTTGAGGCACATCTGTTATCAGTTTATGGGCTGTTTCCCATGATGTAATTTTACAACAATCTAACGTGGCGGATACGCTTGACTGGGATGAAGCAGGACGTGGCTCTGAAATGTCTCTTCCCCATTATTCCCCAGGTATGTGCTTTCATATCATGCAGAAACATGCTTTCCAAGCTCACAAGTTGCACTCTCTGTGCTCACATATTTGCGTATTTTGTGGAGCAGCCCCCACATCTCTCGCTGGCTTTTCAGCGACGTGCCCTGCTTCAGTTATTAATGAGCTCTCGAGGTTCCTGCACACCCTCCTGCTGGGAGACTCGCATCTCCCTTCATCAGAGAGGGCTGGATCTGCCCAAATCTCCTTAAACAGATCCCACCCTGCACCTTTAGGAGCACCATTCCCACCCAGGACAAGCAGAGGGCTGGTTTAATTAATTATAGTGTTCATCCTACCCAGGATGGCACAGTTAAATTTAATTAGCTTATTCCTTTATTTCAAAATCTCTTCACCTACCCCAGGGTGATCTTTGTTTTTCCTTTTGCAGTGGGTTTCTGTGAGAGATGGGGAAGCCAACTTACCATGCTTGATGGTATAAATAAAAAAGCAGTGGCACAGCTGTAGATCATAGAGTGTTTTCAGAAGAAAATACATCCTTAATGTTAATAAATTTATAATCACAGGTATCAAGTCTATCCCTTGCCTTTCTCTATGACCCTTATTACAACAGCGCTTTCATTATTGTAATTAGTTTATTGCCACATCACTCTTTGAATTGGAGGATTATTTCATCCTCACGTAAAGGATGAGGCACATTTTGATTAAGGGGCTTTGATAAAAGTATAGTGTCTTGATTATATGGGTGCCAAAGTTTTTTTGAAAATCAAGCCCTTTGAGGAAAACCTGCAACGTGTGATTGTGATGTCGAACACCAGCTTCAAATGCATCTATTTCAAACAGGAACTCATTATTGTGTCTAATTTGCATCAAAAAATATGTAGTTCCTCTCAGCACTGTAATCAAGATGCTTTTTCGTTGCTTGGTGTTTTGTTAAATGCAGTTTTCAAGTAATTGATGTTGTAGAGCCTAAACTCAAAATGCTGGTTGGGTTGTGGCTGGGCTCTCTGTACTTCCCCTTGTGTTCAGGTGTGACCTGCACTCTGTCTTGGTCACCTTCGTTAGGATTAGAATGCCGGCAAGGTAAGGTGAAGCACTTCTGCATTCCTGGGAACTCCCAAAGGCACGGCATATTCCATTAAATACATTGGAGCCGGAGGATAAAGCTGAATCCACTAAGTGCAACCTTATTTCACAGTCCTATGTCAGTAAACAGAAAATGCACTAACTCCAGTTCTGAAATTTATATTAATTGGAAAGACCCAATTTCTGACCAGAGACCAGTCTGGGATCATTCCCTGGTAGAAGATGCAGGTTGACAACAGACCTTTTGAAATCACTCTGCAACCCTTTCAGACTTCCCCGACCACAGAGAGGGGAGAAGAGTTGCTTCTCCGTTCCCCGTTCAGGATTTGAAAGGGTTGTGGGAAGTGCTGGGAGCGAACGGGCCGCGTTGAATGAGCCTGTTGCAAGGCATCAATCCTAATGCGAGTTTGGGCACGGAGGTCGTGTTTGAAAGCAGCAAGAGCGCCACGCGTCCTTCTGCAGCTCGGGTGCTTCATTTCCTACTTTTTTTTACGTCCTTCTTTAAAACCCGAATTGATAGAAATAACACATTTGTGTCATTAAGAGGGGGGAAAAAACTACCATTCCCACCCCAGCAACTCTCCAGCCGAGCTGGGATGGAGCCGTTATCATGGATTTGGGATTTCTTGACGGCAGGGACGGCCTCCCAAGGCAGGCCCATTCTAATTAGATTAACTGTTACTGTCAGGGCTATCTAATTGCCCGTACTGAAGGAAGCAAATTGCAGACAGTACGTATCAGTGTAAAATCAAACACAAAACAGGTGTTTGCTAATTAAAACTGAGATTTTAATGAATGACCTGTGTGGTTTTGGTGAATAAATACCACTCTCAGCATCTGCTGTGTAATTAGGTTCCAGCTTCTTCTTCTGTTTCTTTTTTTTTCCCTCCTCAAGTTCCAGTAAATAACTGTAGAACGCCAGGTTTAACTAAAACCTAATAATCTTTGCTTTTTAATGGGAAAAAAAGCAGATGTTTCCCACCTAGGTAACTCCAAGCAATAGCAATCAAAGGAGAAGAAAAAAAAATGAATTCCTCATTATATTTGAGGATTTTTTTCCCTGAGGTGTGTACAGTGAGCTCCATAACATACTGGAAGGGAAAAGGGAAAATTCTCCTAATGTGACAGGCTGATTGCAATGTTTGTAGGAGGGCCACTGCCCACACCACTTCAGCACCGGAGATTTGGGGTTTAGCTAATTGGGCTTCCTGCTAGGACAACTTTAATGGCGCTTTTTTTCCTTCTGGACCTAATTTACATTAAATTTCAGTGTGGATCTGTGGAGAGAAGGAGGTGAGGTTGGGTGAGAACGTGGTTCTGGAATACGCATGCACAGGACATTTTCCCTCTAGCAACATTCTTGCAAGGGTCTCAAAGCACTTTCTGGGGGGTGAACAATGAACTTAACAGAGATTGGCCTTAATGAAATGCTTATTTAAGGTTGTGGGAGGCTTTCCATTGAGTTTGCTGAGACCAGGATGGATGGTAGGTCAATACCATTATTTAGTTAGACCATCAAGATGCTGGAAAAGGAAAACAATAGGCAATGATTCTATGATCTACAGTGTGTCTACTGAATCCAGTGGTTCTCTGTAGGAGCAGTGATACCAGTTGAAGAGCTTTGGGGTTCAAATTGTCTCTTCCTACTGTATCAAGGCAATCATCCCTCTTTTCCCCTCTGCATACCTGGAGATGTCTCTGTGTGCCTGCATTGGTACAAACCTGTAATCCTTGCCCCTCTCTTAAAGCTGCGGTGCCTCACGATATTCCTCTTTGGATACCCCATCCAAGTGACCTCCCATTGCTCGAGTCCAGTTACTTGGTGGTTAAGCTACAACCCTTAATAGTAACTCCAATGAAAGAGTGTTCCAGTCTTCTGGTCAAAGTTATTAGTTTCTTTTTTTATTTAAAAGGATAGTTGCATTCGGGTGACTGAAAGTTCTGTTTGCAAAAACCTTATAATATGGCTTAATAAATGCAATTTGCAGTGTGAATTCTTGCTATGTACCTCCCTTTCATATTGTATTTAGGGAAATCATAATGCATTAATGATATATTCTTGACATGTCACGTAGTTTAGCTGCTTCCAAGAGCTGGAGAGTTTAGTTTACCTTCTTTTTAAGAAGCACTGCCAAGGATTCTCACGCCTAGGAAGTCATTCAGAAAATTCCACCCACAAATTCTACTTGGGGAGTACATCCTTCGAAGGTGAATTTTACCCCTGTGCAGGCAGCGCACTGCTGCTCTGTGTCACTCACATCTCTTGTGTCTCTCTCAGGACTGCAATACGTAGTAAAACCAATATGAACATGGATGGATTTCACTCTTAAGTGCGCTAAGCCTTTGGAGAAACCTAGCTGCAGGGAACAATTACATGAGCTCTGAAGGGCTGCAAAAAGGATGAGTTATGAGCATCAATTCCACGTCTATAAAGCAGGGATAATAATACTTCTTTCTCCTTACTGTTTGTTTTGTAAACCCTTTTGTTGAGCCATAGATGTGCCCAACACCTACGACTGGTGCTATTTCAGCTCCAGAGCATTTGCTCAATTCTAGTCAACATTCGTACGTGCTAGTGTAATCGAAACGCTGCCTACCTCACGTCTGTCTTTAGTATCACTGAATGCAAGCAGTGCTTACTAACGATGACTGTGAGATGCAGAAGAGATTCCTCTGCTGGGAATAAAGATGATGGTCTTTCACTACAATCGCTAGGAAATTGTGCTCGGAGAGTATCCAAGGGAAAGAAAGTGTGGGTGGAGGAAACGTCGAGGCTTAGCTCGTCTTCTCCAATGAGAATTCTCATTAGCAAATTGCAATATTTCAGTGCTGGGACTTGCCAGTCACTGTGTGAAGGCTAAATAGGACTTAACTCCCTCCCCCAAAAGAGGGCATGAGAACATTGCTATTTGTGCTGAGATTAAGGTCTGTTTACTCACCGTGCTGTGGAGCTGGGGGATTGCACAGTGCTCTCCCTCTTCACAGAAGTATTGAAACCTTGGTCATTGTTTCTTTCTCATGAATATCTGATCCACGAGAAATGAAAAGGGAAAAACGAAAGATGTCAGTGATTAAAGTCTCTGGATAAAATAAAGCTCTATTTCCCCCCTCTTCTTTCTCCTACAGGAAGGTCTTTTGCTGATTGTCTCGAGGCATAACAGAAAGAAGTATTCCGAGTGTCAGGATTTAACATTTTCTTCCTCATTTTGCTTTGTGTAACAAAGTGTTTCCAGCACAGATCAGTCAGCAATCTGCTGGCTGGATTCTAGAGTCTGTGCCCAATCCATTCTTAAATGCCTGGTGTTGAACTACTATTTTTTTTTGGCAAAAAAATCCAAAGCAAACACAAAATATTTAATCATGATAAAGCACAGGACACAGCAGCATTGTTCTGCACTACCTGGGATCACTTAGACTTGATTAAAATTGTGGACATCTAGAATTAGTGCTGTTCTTCACCCGAAGTTATTGCTGGTATCAGAGGTGTCCAGAGATCCTTTCAGAGGAATCAGAGAGTCATATTATTTCATGCAAAATATATTTTTTAAAGGCTGGGTTTGTGCTTAACGCCTAGAATTACATTTTCTCAGGTTCCTCTGATTCCCTCCAGCTCCTGGTTTGCTCTTTGTGTCAACGTTACTGTACATACACTCTCATTTGTTCAGTAACAGAGAATGTGCTTGCTTTATTTATTTTGACTGCAAATTCTACAATGAGAACTCTCTAGGAATTCTAAGAGAGGACTCTCTCTCGGCAGGTACAGATGCAGCTACTGGCATCACAGAGGGCTCTATTCTGGATTGGGTACAACTCTAATTCAATAGTTATTTAGGAAAAAACCCAAAACACCTATAATGAAAATGTGTTTAAAATACCAGTGCACAGCATATACAAAGACATAAACAGATGTGATCTTTACTGCAATAAAAAGCAGATTAGAAATCGAGATCCACAAAGTATTGCAATTACTTCAACTATCAGAAATATCGGCAGGACTGGTAAGGTATTTGCTTCTGTAGAACCACCAAATCTTTATAAAAATCCATAATTCATCTGAAATCTTAATGGCTGCTGAGTTCTTCTTGGAACTCAGCTGATATCCCAGCACCTTTCATAGCAAATAGGCTAGTGATAGCCTCTATCCTGGCAGGTTTTGCAGCATTGCTTGCTGTAGAAGTCTCTGCTTAGAGGGCTGTTTGTTTTTCCAGAAACCACGGGGCGAGGAGATTGAATGTCTTCCTTACTCATTCTGCTGTTTATCTTGTTTGGGTGAATCCCTCAGAAGCTCTCAGGGAAGAATGTCACGCATGAAGTCGGAAAACCTAAAAGAATAAGTCTCCAGAGATTCATCTCCCATATTTGCCACACAAAAAGGGCGTTGTATAATGGCCTAAACCAATCTAAAAATGCGATTAATAATCTAATAATGCGATTAATCTAAAAATGCGTGGCTGAACCGAATTGTATCCCAGTACAAGATGAGAGGCAGCAGGGTTATAAACAAGATTTTCCGTGGCTTCGTCTCTCCAGCTGTTAATGAAAACACTTGACATTTAGCAGCGCACACTTGATTCGCGACAGAAAATGGAATTATTGCTTCTTCCTAGCAACTGCCCACAAGGCGCCTTTCACTTGGTGCTCTCTTGCCAGATGTGCTCTCCAGGCCAAAGTCGAATCGTCCCCAAGGGAACTTCTCTGAACAAACCATTTTAAATGACTGTAAATACATATTTAAAAGAAGAATCTGTAATTGTTGTCCCTTTGCTTGCAAATTTTCAGGAAGGATCAGGATTATATGGAAGACTCACTTGGTTTTTTTTGTACAACATCACCATGATAATGTATCGAAAAGCCAGGAATTGGGTCCAGTGTCCTGATTACTGGGGCTGTTTGCAGGTAGGCACGGATCCACTGTAGGAAATGCACGTGAGACAGTGAACACACTGACATTTGATGGAATAATGCGCTATTCTGTACTCTGACTTGGCAACCTTTCCTCTTTCTTTTCTTATTTTTCCTTTGTGTGAAATCTCTCTGGGTTGGTGCAGGTGCTGCATGTGATGAACGAGACGCTCAGTGTATAAACTATTAGCTCTCACCATTAACTTATTTCATAATCTCATATCTGGTAGTTATTTGTATCATATTTAGAAAAGATAAAGCTTGGGGGAAAAAATGTGAAAATGAAGTTCTGGGGGTTTATTTAGCAATTGACTTTTTTTTTTTCTTCTCTGAATGCTAGGACTCTCATTCAATGATATTGCTAGGCAACTGAACAGACGTTGCTTTTCAGGGCCTATGTGGATCCCGGGATTAATACATGATCAGCCAAGATAGACATTTAGGCACCTTCCCTCAAAACATTAATAGGACTTTTCTGGGCCCACTTTGATTCAGCAGATGAGGCTGACACTGAATGAAAGCTGCTTATCCAGGCTTGGAATAAGGAGATGAGATCCCAAGGGATAAAGAGAGGGTGTGGGAATGCACACCCAAAAGCTCATCAGTTGACAAAACCAGAGGATCAGAAATCCCAGTGGAGGGAAAATAACATTGATTAAGAGTTGAAGAACACAGTTCAAATTATTTGTAGAATCATAGAATCACAGAATGGTTTTGGTAGAAAGGGACCTCAAAGGCCATTCAGTTCCACCTCCTGCCATGGGCAGGGACACCTCCCACTGGATCAGGGGCTCCAAGCCCCATCCAACCTGGCCTTGAACCCCTCCAGGGATGGGGCAGCCACTCCTGCTCTGGGCAGCCTGGGCCAGGGCCTCCCCACCCTCCCAGAAGAACATTTCTGCTTAAGATCTCTTCTCAATCTCCCCTCTTGCAGCTTCAAACCATTCCCACTCATCCTATCCCTGCACTCTCTGATCCACAGCCCTTCCTCAGCTTTCCTGGAGCCCCTTTCAGCACTGGAAGCTGCTCTAAGGTCTCCCTGGAGCCTTCTCTTCTCCAGACTGAACAACCCTAACTCTCAGCTGGTTCTCAGATGGCTAAACTTCATTTGTTCTCTGTCAATATCCAAAGTTTCAATGGGAGAACTTGGAATCCCGAGACAGGCCCTGGTGCTGGCTGTGGTTTTGCTGTCCTCTAGCCACTGCTCACTCCGGGTCACTCAGGGCATGGCAGGAAACTTAAACTATTATGCACACAGGTCTGTGTGATTCTGCGCTCCTCAGACAGGTTATTTTCCTTGTTGTATTTTGTTGCTTGCAGTTAAGTTGAAAGCCAACAGCTTTTCCTGTCTGATAATCTCTACCCCTCTTCTCTGCACTCCACTTCTCTGAAGCTTCCAAATGGCCACTGCTTTTAAAAACAAAAAAAACCCCAGCCTTTGATTCTTCTTCTGACTCCAGGCTCTTTCTGATGTGATTTCCTCAAGGGCTTATGAAGGACGTCTCCAAAGAGATGACACGGCTCTTTGAATGCAACCATTGTTTTGTAGCACTTCCCGGGCACAAACAGCTCGGCTAACAAACAGATTAAATTTTTAAGTGGGGAAAGGTCTATTAATCTATTATTAATTAATATTCCATATGCCACCTTGGAGGCAAAGTGGGCCTTTTGAAGCCATCTGGTTTCTCATCGCACTGGAGGAAAGCTACTGTCTGTTGTGTGCTCTCGAATATGATCTGGAAAATGGAGATGTGATGTGTTTATGATCCAGATGTCTTCTTACCTCTCTGTTCCCACAACTAAGGAAGCAGAGACAGCTGAATTGCAGCATCAGACTCAGTGGGTGAGAATAGGGTAGTTGTGTAAGATTCCTTTTGCTCGAACTGTTCACAGAAACTGGAATTGAAGTGCTGTCTTGTCCTGTTTCTTCAAAAGATGTGATCTTGTGTGGGGTCTCTGCTGCTCTTCTAGTGCTGCTCTGCTAGTTAGGAAGCACGAGCCAGTGCAAATGGCCCCTTGTGTAAACTGGGAGCATCACCTCACTGCTATGTAGGGGGCTGATAGGAAAGTAGTGCACGCTGCGTTACGTATGGATGTATTAGTCATGAAATAAGTAGAATAAGAATTTACTGCTGCAACGTGGAGTAACTCAGGATGTCAGAGCCCAGGACATTAGCACTGAACATCTGAAATCCAATCCTGCACACAGCCCTGTCGGGGGATCGCTGCCTTAACCTCTCCCCCTCTGCTTTGTACTCTCCAGCTGTCACATTCTCCAAGAACTCAGCTCTTCTTTTAAGTTAAGAAGAAAAATTCTTTGATATGATCAATTATTATAATTTTATTATGCACTGCACGGACAAAAAGTAAAAATGAGCACGTGCTCCAGAGCGCTTCCCATTTGAGCAAAAGCAGTGACGGAGCTCGGGAGCAGAGAGAGGGGTGCAAGGGGAACAATGTGTTTGAAGTTACCATGCAGAGTGGTGGAAGAACTAGTGATGAAGGGAAGGTTTCACAGTCCTGACTCCCAGACACATTCTACTTCACAGTGTTGGATCTCCATCAGTAACTCAAACCCTGCTGGAAATAAGAAAAGGACTCGTTGAAGGACATCCTGAGGGAAGAGCGGTGTAGCTGATAGTCTGGTATGGTTGTGATCTCCGACATTTCTCTGGACATGGACCCAAAACATGCTCTTATTTAGTTAACCTGCAATGACCTCCACTTAGCTTCGCTCCTCCTCCAGGAAGCATCATCCACAATTTGAGGTTCAGAGACCCGATGCACATCTTTCACCATAACCATGCAAGGTGCTAACACCACAAACTGTAGAGGCAGGGAAGAAAGCTTGAAGAAACATCAGTTTATTGAGACTCCTTTGGGAAAAGGTACCATGTCAAGGAGCCTGGAACTTCTGCATGGACCAAATTCTTCTGCCTCTCTTTCCTTGGAGCTCATTATGTGGCTCCATTGATGTTGGATTTTCAAAGAGCGACTTTACCCACGGTGCTGTCGTCCCATAAATCAACCAGCCAGGCTGCACTGAATGATTAACTCCACATCAGTGAGAGCCATATTGCTCAGAGTGGGATTTACATAAACTGTGCACTAAAAACAACCCTAATATTTAAAGCGTTATAACAAAGCAGGAAAAAAACCCACTTTCAAGCTGTATGACAACCTTATGAATATGCAAATTAGGATCCAAAGACAATCTTCTCCTGGTTTACAGTAAATATTGAGGCATAACTGTGGAGCATTAAGTGGCAGATTTAGGTCCGTATTCATTCTTCTTTATTTATTTATTTTTAATACAACACTTAGAGACCAATTTTATTGTAATACACCAAATCTCTTGAGGATTCTAGTCAGCTGATAGCATTTTTAAATCACACTTATTTTGGCATTTCTTATTGAAAGCAATAGAAGAGCAACCAGTGATGATAAATTTGTTTGTGGAAAGCAACCTTGCTTGTCATAGTTGTACAGTGTTGTAACCAGGGCAAAATTACACTATAAATTTAAGGATTTATTGTCTTTTTTTTCTTTTTTTTTTTTTTTAATCCTTTGGTAGTGACCAGCTTTTCATATCCTGCAAGGGGAGGTTTAGGCTGGATATTAGGAAAAAATTCTTTACTGACAGGATGGTGCAGCACTGGACCATGCTGCCCAGGGCAGGAGAAGGAGTCTTCATCCCTGGAGGGGCTCGAAGAAGATGTAGAGGTGACACTTTGGGGCGTGCTTTAACAGGCACAGTGGGGCTGGGATGATGTCTGGACTGGATGAGCTCAGGGGTCTTTTTCCAGTGAACTTTTCCCACCCCAAACCATTCCATGATGCTGTGTCTGGTTCGGTTTTCCCCTGACTCCTCTGTTGTGCCACAGTCGTTGCTGGAAGCACGGTTATGTTGCTGTTATGCAAAATCTGCACCCCAGAGTTTAGCAGGTACAAAGCATAAGCTACCAGCAAATTTGATTTGCCCTGGTGCTTTAAGATCAAAAGCATTATCTTTCTTTCTATAAATTTTAAGCATGTGTAACTCCACTGAATTAATTAGGTTATGCTTTCAGTGCACTGAAATTGGTGATGCATGTCTGGTGGATATAATTGATCTATGTGAGTGTAGCGGGTTATGGATCAGTTGCTGCTGCACCTTTATATTTTCCTTGTGAGTAAGAATGAAAGCAAAAATTCATATGTGCTTTAAGTTGTAATCTCTGAGGATTTGTTGCATATGAGGCAATAAACGACGGCTGCGATTGACTAAATGCCACCGCGCAACACTTTATTTTAATTATGCTACAAAGGAATGAGTATTATTGTTCTTCGAGTACAACATCACAAGAAAAGAAGAAAAGAAAATTTTATCCCTCTCTCTCCTTGTAAGAATTTAGCAGCTTTATTTTGCTTATCAATGAAGGTTTCAGGGCTGCAGAATCTGGAAAGAAAACATGAGGACCAAATTTAGAGAGGCTATTAAAATCAAAAATATAGCACATTACGTCTCTCATCTTGAGCGATGACTCAGTGACTCTTCTACTGCTGTCTGCAAGAGGAAATATTGGAAAATCTAGTATTTTTAGGTTGGTTGAGTTGGTTTTTTCAGTAGCTTTAGCCAGGAAGGGTTTGGATGACATATCTGGTGGATTCAGGTTGATGATTTGTGGCTGCCTTGAGAGGGCAGGACCTACTTTTGGGTTTGAGTCGATCAGAAACCTGTGGTCCCTTTGTGCCGTTTTAGTTTAGAGTCACTGCTCCAAAGACTTTCTTCCCTGAGAAACAGCAGCCAGGCTGTGGCTGGGTATGGCAGCTCGATATTCCGTGCACTGTGCTCGATTCAGGCACGTTCACCTTGGGACAAGGACTGAGGGAAGAGTGCGGCTCTTCTGTGCCTCGGGCAATGTACCTTCTCCAGGTGGCTTAGGCTGGGATTTGCTTGTGTGGGTTTTTATTGTATTTTTAACTCTATGCACAGCTGGGAGGTAGGTGTCTGGTTTGATATCAGATTATCTGTTGCCCGTCACAGTTTAAAAGACCCAGGTACTTTCTGAATCTCGTCTTGGAGATTAAATGTGCCAGTTTATAAAGATGAGGAGGATCGAGTGAAGCATTGTTAAAGAAGCAAAATTCATGTCTGAAAAGCCAAAAAGCATCATTCTCAGTACAGCAGCAGCAGGCTGGGACACAGCAAAACTCACTTAAATGTTATTAACAGAAATCATTGACAGAAATAGGAGAAGCCTGAGGTTGAAAAACAAAATAGCACCTCAGCCAGGAAAACATCAGTTATAGTGAATGGAAAGGAAGTATTAAAACTATCCACAAGCTGACATGAGAAGAGAAAGAAGGAAGGAAGGAAAGAAAGGAAGAAAGAAACGAACGAACTATATCAGCTCTGTATATTCTGTTCAGGGCACAGCGAAGCTGTTTGCATGACAGCTGAGTCCCTGGGAATTTTTGGTTCCTGTGTTATGTTGGTACTTAAAGTTTTATCCATCATCCCCAGAACATACCAGGTTTCAGGTCACGTTGGGAAAGCAAATCTACAGGAAGCTGAGAGAGTGAACAGTTCTTCAGATTTGCCAGATAAAGTGATTGTTTCTAGTTTTCATTTTATTAGAACATAGTTCTTGTTTTTTCTCTTTGTGCCCTTGGTCCCATTTGATGTCTCTTGTCTCACCAGGTGCCTGGGTATTGCTCAGGCTCCCTAAGCTCGGCACGTCCTGAGCTGTTTACTGCATCTTACCACATATTTTTCTCTATAAATGGTCTTACCAAGAAATAAAGTGTGTTACAGCAAATCCCTCTGTGGGCTTACACAGAAATCCTCTGGACAAAAGGAAATATAGAGAGTCCTCAGCTCCTGCTCAGCCGGGTTGGTTCAGACGTTCCTGCCTATGTCTGGAAGATGTGCAGGACACCACCAGTAAGTCAGTGAGATTTCCAGCGTGAGGAACACAGAATCTTTATTAGAATGAAAGAGGAAGCTGCAGGATTTTGTGTGCCTTGTTTGGCTGAGCATCATTTTATTTGGAAATGACATGGTATGGTTGGACGAATATTGTCAAACATGGTATTTGTGTCTCATCCCAGCCTTCCATACACAGGTAAGTAAAGGGATGGAAAAACAGATGCAGCATCTCCCAGAAGAGAAAGGCAGAGGTGATTTCCTCTGAATATTTTCATTAGGATTAGTGTAACAGCCTCCAGGTTCCACAGAAATAACAATTCCAAGCAAAAGGCTCAAGTATCAAAGCCCAACACACATGTTTCTCTAGGCAGTCAGATGAAATCTCTCCTGGTAATAACACCCACCCCCTCCTTGTATTTCAGATTTGGGCTGTAAGAAGCCGATGGGATGGAAATTGCTGAGATTCTAAAGTTTTAGTTAAGTTGGGGATTAGGTGGTTCCAGTCCTGGATCCCTGTGTGCACCGAAGGGCAGCAAATGGGCTTCACATCAACTGAACCTGGGGGTGTAAAGGGAGACCAGATCTGGCACCGACCTCAGGATTGTACGGAGTGCACATCTCAAAGGATGTGAACGAAAGCCAGTGGAGTTCACACCAGCCTCTCCTCATGTTCAGAGATTTTAAATCACTGTCCTCATACAGGTTTTAACCAACCCTGATGTTATATATCAAACACTCCTGAGGTATCATTAACATCTGTCTTGTTTAATGCTAAGGAGCTTTATCAACAGACCACGAGTCCTTCTACTCACAGGGGAGAAAAACCTTAACATTAATTTTTGACACGTGGTCCAGAAGACGTGGACACAGACATATTTTGCAGCAGTCATTTGTAAATTATATACAAATAGACATTTCTCACTTAACAATATCCAGTTTACAAATCCCAAATATCATCTGCATAGATTATTGTAAACTGTAGAAGGACAAAGCTAGGGTAGGAAGGGTCAAAAATCTCAGTTTCCCCATGTTTTATTTAAATAGCATATGGACTTTTTTTTTTCTAATTACCTACATTTTTTTTTCACTTTTCAGTCAATCACATAGCTGCCCTTTGGCTCATTTTGTCTTTAATCTGAGCTCTCTACCTGTTCCATGTATCTAAAGCACAGGTGCTTATTTGAGGTTAACAGGCACGGATGTATTTCTGTGCAAAAGCTGTGTGGCGTCTACCAATAATCCAGCATCATGGATTCAATTTCAGATAAAACATCTCCTCTTGAGGACTGGAATGGAACAGAAGGCAGCCTTGCTTTCTGTGTGTGACACGTGCTTTGCTGTGATCCCAGACGGTGACTGGATGGAAGGGAATATTGCAGGGTGGCTGTCATTGTTCTGCCTCGTCTCTGGATAAAGACAAGTTTCCTTATCAGCAATGAACGGTAAACCCAAAGGGCTTGTCTGAAATCTGGATGCACGAAAGCGAGAGAGAGGAGAGTCACGTCTAGAGCTTCAGGCTCCAAATCGCTTATGCGACTTTGGGTTTCTTGTGTAACAAAAACCAGAAGTAGGTGCTGTTACTGAGCCATGAAATTACTGCCTTGTGTTCACACTGCTGGGAGTCCTGTTCGAGTACGGTCTTGCAATGAGATTCAGGTTATCATTTCTATAATAATGTTTGTTAATTGTTATTTACTAAGAACTTAGTAAGCAAGATAGGCAACAATTCAGTGGCTGGAGGCAGAGATTGAATGAGTCTCAGGCAGCATCTTTCTCCCAAATACGGGGCCTACAGGAAAGCTGAGGAGAGGCTTTTTATCAGAAAGGGCAGGGTTAAGGTGAGGGGAAGGGTTTTCAGCTGGAAGAGGGGAGATTGAGATGAGATCTTAGGCAGGAATGTTTTCCTGTGAGGGTTGGGAGGCCCTGGCCCAGGTTGCCCAGAGCAGTGGTGGCTGCTCCATCCCTGGAGGGGTTCCAGGCCAGGTTGGATGGGGCTTGGAGCCCCTGATCCAGTGGGAGGTGTCCCTGCCTATGGCAGAGGTGGAAGTGGATGGGCTTGGAGGTCCTTTCCAACCCAAATCATTCTAGGATTTTATGATTTTTGCATGTTTGTGCTGTAACATGGCCACATTTTCTTAGGAATACCTTTTCTTTTTTACCTCCCACGATGCTTCTGTTTGAAGAGAGCTCTATAGAATTCTGCAAAGCCAATCTACTTTCAGGTCACGTTCTCTTCTTCACATCCCACACAAGAATTCCCTCTCTTGTAATGCCTTCAGAATAGTTTCATTGCAATTTAGATTACCTCTGTGTAAAGGCTATTGCTTATAAACAGAGCACTCTGATTCTGATCTTTTGTTACCCTCAATTATGTGCTGTATCCAGCCAGGGTTTTTTATCCTCTATTTAGTCTGCCAGCTCTTCAGCTCAAGGATAATTTTTTCACCTCCTGGTTATATAGTGCCTAACATGGTATTTGCACAAGGCCGCCCTTATCAGGTGAAAATCTACATGGAGTGAAAGGTGGCAGCATAGGATGGAAATCCGAGTTCACACGGGAGAGACTCAGAGTAGTGGGTAGCATGAACAATCAGAAAGGAGAGGCGGTAATTTTTAGTATTGTTCATAAGAGTATCATCCTCCTAGTTTGCTATTTATCATTTAGGTTGGAGATGAACTCTAAGCTCATCCAGCCCAACCATCAGCCCAACCCCACCATACCTGCTAAGCCACGTCCCAAAGTGCCACATCTGCATGTTCTTTGAGCCCCTTCAGGGATGGAGACACCACCCCTGCTCTGAGCAGCCTGGTCCAAGGCTTCACCACATTGTTAGTAAAGATATTTTTCCTAATGTCCAATCTAAACCTCCCCGGTGCAACTTGAGGCTGTAAAGGATCCAAAGTCTGTGAAATGGACACATGCTTCCGTAAGCAAAGTGAAAACGTTCATTCCTAGTTGATTGCCCCCGCTGCAGGAGATAAACCACTCCCATAATCAGTCCCATGTACTAAAGCCACAGCTAAAGGTACATTAAACCAGTCCCTTTCTCTGCCTTGATCTGGAGCATTCAATTTAATCTCTACCTTGTTAAGAACAAAATAATAATTAAAAGAAGGAGAGGACGGGGCTTAGTTTACAAGACCGTATCTGGCATACAGATGAGTAATTAGATTGCCCTAAATATCGTGTTTTGCCTTTGTTGCTGCTCGATGACTAACTTTCATCAGCCGTGTACAAACAGAGTGCTACAGAGCTTTAACATGAAAACTGTCGCTACCGACTCAAGGTGTTTCCAACAGTCACATCAAAGGGAAACGCTCCCACGGTGAGATCAGGATCTGCACAGACCACAGCCTGGCTTTGTTATCGTGTTGTTGTGCAAAAAGAGCTCATTAAAGTTGCATTATAAGAAGATAACAGTAAAAGACTTCATTATTCCTCTTCTAGTCCGATATCACCCCCACCTCACCCCTCCCAACCTGGAAAAAAGAATTAAGCTCAAAGAAGAACAGATGCTCTTTGGAATGGGTGTATATTCAGAGATGGTGTGTGAGCTGGGAGGGGGTACGGCAGAATTAAAGTCAAGGTGTGAACAAGAAGGCTCCTTGGATAGAAGGACTCGCACACACCCAGACCCCTGAAGCTTTTACCCTCCTTTGGTGCTGAAAGTGAGTTAAAAACACACAAATGTCCATTTAGGGATCTTTGAAATTATTTTCCAAACACTGAGCCAAAGTCAGTTTTTTTTGAACTTTAAACTGAATTAACAAATTAAAAGATAAAACATTCTATTTCAATCTTTGCCTGAATTTACCTCCTTGATTGTTTTTGATATATATCTGTATCTATCTATCTATCTATCTACGTTTTGTAGTCAAGTGAGTAATATTAGAATCAAAGGTAATAAAAGCATTGATCTACAGTAAGACAATATTACCATATAGCTTTTATAATTAATTGACTGTCAGATGAAACGGAAACACTGGGCTCTTTAGTGCGGGTGATTAAAGCAAAAAGTAAACCTTTGAAAGTCAGATTTGCATGTAGAACATGTTGCACTGTTTCCAGCAGATCACTTGGAAATTGTTAGTGTATTTGGAGTCACATTGCAAAGTTTTTGATAAAACACTTCCTGACTCTCATGGGAAGAGTCAGCTCTGTGCGAGGGTATTGAGGATTCTGGTGGTGTGAGTCTTGCTAAACTCATGTTCTTGCTTTATCTGCTTCTGTGTTTTATTGCAGGTCATGATTTTAGCAAAAGGTGGTATCCGTATTACAAGTATGTCCATATAAAATCTAGGAAAGGAGAAGGGAGAGATCAGTTGACTCTGTAGAGATTTATTTCATAACCAGCCCAACCTGGCTTGTATTTCCAGCTTGTCTGGGTATTCACTCAAATAACCAAATCCCTCTTCTGAGGCAAGCTCGATAATTCGAATTAACACAGTTTGTACTGTCACTTGCAGTTTTAGTGCTCTCAAACGCAGCTCAGGTTGTATCAGTTAGACATCTCTGTTCAACTACCACTTGTGAAGATGAAGAAGACAAAGAATTTGCTTTATTTAGATCTATACCCTGTCAGAATAACAGTCATTCCTGTTTTCAAGTTATGCTTTTCTATAATAGAAACGGCATGAGAGACTTGTAAAACAATTCAGTGTCAGGCTTAAAATTTGAAGCAAGATGCACAACTCTGCTCTGTGCTCTTCCTCTACTTGATCCACACGCTGTGTGATAAAGGAGTAGGGATCCAAGCTCCATTCACTGTTTCTTATGACAAGTTCTGTTTGGAGTTCATCCATCAATCTAGAATGTCTATGCTGTATCTTTTAAAAGCAATATTTCTATGGTCTTTAGGGGCTATGGAGCCAGCCCACTTGTACATTGCTATTTTCAGACTCTTTGCTTCCTAAAGCTCAGTAGAGAAAAGTGAAATGAGACCCTTTATTTGTAGCACATGTTGGTGATGAACCTTCTGCTTAATAAAAGAAGGATCTTCCCTCTATTCCCAAAATACTTTGTGCTGGATCAAGTATCGTCAGTCATCTTGCAGATGGGATAAACCTGTCCCCAAAAGTATAGAGCTGGCTTAAACTCTGTATTATGTACTTTGGTGTTTTGAAGATCAGTCATAACCGATCCAAATAAAAATAATCCCACTAGGTCCCTCTGACAGTCTACGCCTTCCATGTTAATGACCACGGAGCTCTGATTGGAATGATTCTGCATGACTTTGTACAAACCGTTTAACTGCACCGTGGAGTGATTATAAAGCCTTTCCTGATTCCCAGGTGCAGTTTGAGGCTTAATTAATTAATGCCTGCAAAGCACTTTAAGATCTAGATGAAAGGTGTCATGGAAGAAGAGCAAATACCGCTATAAGTGAAATATTTTGAAGGAAGAACTCTGAGGAGTGATTGAGGTTTGCGTCTGCCTAGAGTATTCAACCTGTGCCGGGTGAGGACAGACCTAATCCCTGCAGATGTCTGTAGTTATCGTGATGTGACAGTGTGGGTTGCGTGTTTACAAGCTATCTTGTCTCTCTGCCCTTCTAGGTATAATTGAAAACCCAAATATTGGGCTCAAAACATAATTCAACATCAGACTGAAACATGCTCTCAAAGGAATTTTCCTTCCAGCACTGAATTTCTGTAGTGATAATAAATTAGTTGGGTTATTTACATGTTTCACTCTCACTTCTCTTAATGACAGTCAAACACAACCCCCCTGCAAACTACTTTTCCTAATGTTTGATTTTCTTTATATAATTATGCCCTAAAGTCTCGTTCCTTCTACTCAGTCTGCAGCTCTTGGTGAATGCAGAAAGGACAGCAGGGAAGGACACATCCAGTGCTTCACCCTGGGCTTCCACTGCATCCCTTGCTCCGATGGTTCCCTTCTTTGGGAAGATAAGCAGGTAAACTCAGCTCTGATGTGGGGAGGCCCTGGCCCAGGTTGCCCAGAGCAGGGGTGGCTGCCCCATCCCTGGAGGGGTTCAAGGCCAGGCTGGATGGGGCTTGGAGCCCCTGATCCAGTGGGAGATGTCCCCGCCCATGGCAGGGGTGGAATCAGATGGGCTTGAGGTCCTTTCCAATCCAACCCATTCCATGATTCTGTGAGTCTTAGAAAACCAGAAGTGCTTAGATGTAAGTATCAAAAAATGAGGAAAAAAGTTATACTTCATATTAATATTTAACTGCTAAATATTAAGTTTTATTATTATTTATACCCAGTGGGAATTTCTGAGCCATTATGAAAATATGAATTTTGCTCAAACTGAATTATTTTTCCCTCATTGAAAATTCCGTCATGGTTTTCATGTGAGTTAATGGTACCGACCGTAACAGCTGCTGCTTGTCAGGGATGCTTTAGTTTCCCCTATTTCCAAACCAAGGTGTCATTCGACTCCTTTCCTCCAGAATAATTTCATAATATCATCAGCAAGGAAATGTTCCACTGTCCACCTGTATTACAGCTTGGAATTATGAGTGCGTTGTTTATGCCTAAACTGATGATTCACTCTTTTCCCCTGTGCAAAATAAGCACGCAGTGAAGACTGAAATAGAATTCTGTATTTTCCAGTTTAGGAAAGCAATAAGGGAAACAGGCTTTGCCCATTTTTATTCAGGGCTTACACGTATCTGGAAGTGTCTTTTTTGGTCACTTGCCCGCTAATGATTCTGCAATGGTGTAAAAAGAGGAGGGTCTGGTGAATTCAAGGCATCACCTTCCTTCTATTATTCCATGAAATATAATTTTAGGATTAGTACATTCCACATAAATACACATGTAAGCCTCCTTATAAATTTTACATTCTTCAGCTGCAGAAAACCTCTAAGAGACATGTTTATAGTGTGTTCTGCTTAGGTTTTCTTTAACAGCATCAAGGAGTTTCATAATATTAAGTTGAAAATAATTATAATGCCAGCAATATTTGAAAAATTGTGTTACACTTTTTCTTTTCTTCGAGTAAGTCATTTATGGAATAATAATTAAGTGCCAGGAAATGAATCACAGATGAGCTATCGACATTTGATAGAGTTTTGTAAACAGGCTAAATGAGTCCAGAGAGAGGGGGAAACTATTGATGTTTCCATAAAAGAAGAAGAAAGTCTCCACAGAGGCTCTGGAAGGAGAGTATGTTATTGAGTGGAGATTCAGGAGCCTGATCAAGGTGGGCTGTGATCTCTTAGGGAAAGGAAGAGATTTGGTTTGTGGTAGCTTCAACCTGAAGCTCAGGAGCTTATTCTCACCAGCTGTCATCAGGTGGAAAATAAGGGAACTTTTTCTCCCATTTCTCTGTGGTTTTGCTCCCCACACACTTGAGGAAATGAGCAGCAGAGAGATTTGCAGACTTCTACATCTATCATCTACATGAAAAAAATCCATCTTCCAAGCCAATGTCGATGGAATGGAAGATGGGAGAGGAAGTGGGGAAGCTTAAAAATTAACGATTACTTTTTGCAAGCGTCTTAGCCACGTTCGCTTTATAAGAATTAGAGTGCACGTAGGATCTTAGCTTTCCTCATCTGTATCACTAGGTAGGCAGAACTAGACGGTGTCTTACACTCCGGTTCTAAAGCTGGTCTTGTGCCGGAAAAAGCTAAAATTGAACTAGAAAGAATGATAAGAGGTAGATCTGCTCTCCCAATATTGTATTTGTACACTAGGTAAGTATTCGTTTAGGAAACTGAGAAGGGATTCAATTAAGTTCTTCTTCTATGACTTTGTGCATTAAAGTTTTGAAGGGGAACTCTGGGAGAACTGGAGGGCAGCCGTTCTGATTAGTGCTTCATTTACCTGAGAAGGATTATTCAAGCCTTGACTGATAAGTTATTTCAGTTGATTATTGTTATGTGGTTATCTACTAAGGCACTGTGGGAGATACACACGAGAGATCCTGCCTGGACTGAAGAACTTGGAATATAAATCAAGTACGCAGTGCGTCAGTTGTTCCCATCTGGACACATGTCAGCTCATGCTGTACAACAGTGCAATGGAAGGATTTGATTAATTGTATGGAGTAATCCCATTGCCTGAATCATTGTTTTACTGTAAATTATTATAGCAAGTTAGCTGAGGCGGAAAGGGAGAAGACACTTCTTTCTGTTGTCTAGCTGGCTGGAAGCTTTTATTGTAAGTTTGCAAAGTACAAAGCAGAATACAGCCCTCATCTAGAATGTTTAGACGGTGCTGCTAAATAAATTCCTGGTTTGTGTTGCTTTTGATCCAAGGGGTGCTATTTTTCAGCTTACAAAAAGCTTAAATTCAGGCTTCTGCGCAGCTATGAAGGGAGTGATGTGGCCATTCATCTTAAGTGCATGGAAATGGGGAGTAATGTTCCCCGCGTCCTGAATATTTCTAAGGCAGCAATGAATTGTGGCAGCTGCCTGCATCTTTGTGCTTCTTCAGTCACAAGCAGAGTTGAATGTGGCAGGAGGTCCCAACAGATGTAAAAATCAAGCATGTTGCTGGGAGGGATTTCTTTGTTTTCTTACCATTATGTCCCCGGAATGAAATACGCAGTTGCGATAAAAAATTACATGGCAAAAGCTTCTTACGTGAGGGATTAAAAGTTAAATCTGGTTTTGTTCTAATTTCCTTTTCTTCTGTTTCAATACATTGAGCAAACCAAGCTGATTTTCATTCTGCCCAAAGTCACAGCAGCTTAGCTTTTCGCTTTAAACACTGGAAATGTGGGTTTACTTCACATGTCCTTAAGTAAAGTGGAATTTCCAAAGAGGAATTTTACTCCTGTGCAAGGTAAACGTTCTCGCAGTTTCCTCTCTGCACCTTCCCAATTGACTCAGACTGCAGAGAAGTTCATTTTCTGTAATCAATATCACTTTACCTCGTGCCTCAATGAAAAAAATACTTTCGGCGGTCAATAGCAATTAAAGAGCGAGACAGGGACGGGAGCTGTGATGGAGATGGAACCAGAGATTTACACCTGCTTCCTGTCTTCTCTGAATACGTAACGAAACAACTGCTAATTGTAAAATATTGTATTTAGTAAATGTTCATTGAGAAATGACCTGGAGAGGCCAGACTGCCAGGGGATTCGCTCCCTGGGGAGGGAATCACATTTTCATAGAATCATGGAATCACAGAATCGTTATAGTTGAAAAGACCTCTAAGATCATTGAGTCCAACCCTGCTGGAGACAGAATCAGGTTTGAGGCTGCTGTTTGCTCAGTTACACGGAGGGTGGATGCAAAGAGCCTTCAGGGGTATCAGTGGGACCGCACTGGATGGAAAGGACAACAAACTTCGCACGTAGGTCCAGGGTACGGGGACTGTGGAACTGCCCTTGTGGCCAGCCCTGCAGGAATTATCTCTGGGATCAATGGTCTTGGGTTTTTTTAACAGTGAGGATAATGGGATGCTTGAATAATACATGTAGACATGATATGGTTGATTGGTACTTGCATCCTTTAAATAGAAAGGGTACTCTCTCAGAGGCAGTTCATCAGGGAGTTATCTGGTTTACAGGGAGAATATCTCATGACACTTGCTGGCCAAATCTATAGAAGCCAGGCTGTCTGGATCATAGTGGGCTACTCAAGGCCTTCCAAATCTATAAACTGCATCTTATCCCCTGCTGCAGGAGGAAGGGTTTTGAAAGAAATCTAGTTTAGACACTCCAGAACCACTCTGCATGTTTGCCAAAGCATAGGAAATGGGGATGATCAGGTAATTTACTTAAAAAGCACCCTCCTTGTCTGAGCTGAGATGCTAATCTAAACCCCAGTGGTGTTCAGTACCAGTGCAGGGGGAATAAAAAGTGAAATCCAGAGTAGAAAGCATGCACTGGGTGCTGGGTGATACAGGACACACTGGGGAAATCCACCTTCCCGCAAAGGTGCTGGGAGCAGTCCCCTATCAACAATGTGGTGAGAGGCTCAGTGCTCCATACACTGTCTGGGATCCTAGAATCACAGAATTGTTTAGGTTGCAAAAGACTTTTAATGTCATTAAGTCCAGCTGTAAACCAAACACTGTCAGGTCCACCACTAAACCATGTCCCTAAGCCTAATGAGTTTAAAAACTAACCATGAAGTTTAAAAGCTTCTTTAGGAAATTATGCTACTGTAGCATATTAATTTAACCCATAATTTGGTCCTTTTGTGAAGAAATTCCTTGGGGTTATTATAACATTCATTTGTATAGCATCTATTAGTATTATTATAGAATCAATAGCATCCGGGATTTATCACAGAGGTTCTGTGACAGAGGCTGCCCAGCCCTGTGACTACAATAAAGTGGGGAAAAAATGGGGAATGGGGAAAAAAACTTTGCTTGGAATTGGCGTGTGGAACTGCAGTTACTTCACATTAACATGTCCCTGCTGGTCACTGTCTGCTGAAAGCAGTCCCTTTATCCGAACTGGGAATCTTGCTTCAGTTTGCTCCATTAAAAAAACTGTCAGGATCTGCTTGTTTAATGGTGCATAAACCCTTCCCTCAACTTGATATCAGACAATAAAATCTGCATGAAAAATGTGCCTAAGTGCTTTAAAAAGCAGCACTGAGTGTTATATATTTATTACCCTCTCTCTAGCTGTTCTTTACTAGAATGACAAGTCTTTAAGTGTGTGATCCAGGGACTCTGATGCCAGGATCATCAGGACGTTCTCCTCAACGGCCTTTTTGTGTTAGCGCTGAAGTAAAAAGCATAATAATGCAAGATTCAGTGAAGAGTTTTCTGCATAACATTTCCATCTGCCATGTACAAACATTCCTGAGCAAGGGAGATTCTTTTCTTCTTCCACCCTTTTATCCCTTCGTGATAACTCCCCTAACTGCACCTTCAGCAGACGAACAGAGTTTCTGACTTGTGATCAAAACTGCAGGAGAGCTCAGTCAGTTCCTCCCCTTTTCCCTCCCCTCAGCTCCCTTTCCTTTGCCAATCCTGCCCCTTAAAAATCAAATCCAATGCCCCACTGAAAGGGACTGGTTATCAAATAAGTAATTATTTCTCCTGTCGCTCTGTTAAACCTTTGTTACCCCAGCAACGTCTCTTACTGGGGGCAGGGGGGCTGTAATTGGAATGTATCGGAAATCTATACCTGGCAAATGGAAAAGCAGAGGGGAAGGAGAGCGACTGGTGTGTGATGGAAGCACCACCCATGGGCTTCTGATGACCTTTGAGAGGAAACAGCAGTGATAACCATGCCCAGCAAGGCTGCAGAGACAGAAACGCGTGTGGTTATTAGAGATTCTTTACTGAGAGAGTGGTTAGGTGCTGCACCAGGCTGCCCAGGGCAGTGGGGGACTCTCCATCCCTCAAATAACGTGTAGAGGTGGCAGTTTGGGACATGGTTTAGCAGGCACAGTGCTGTTGGTCTGGATGGGCGTAGAGGTCTTCTCCAACCTGAATGATTCTGTGTTTCTATGATCTCACAGCTCTGCAGGCTCTATCTAAATATCAGTGTGGTCCATTTTAAATACGGCAGCCAAAAGCTGCTTTTCTATCTAGTAATGTGGCACGGTTGTTCCATATAATTTATCTTCTCATTATTAAGTCACTGGTTCTCTGCCTTAAACATGCATTTCAACATCCCTAATTTTTCTGAATTTGGGAATGGAGGAGTTTAGAAGTCGGACTTTTTACCGACTCCTATCAGTAGCAATAGGCATGGTTGACATTACACAACCATTTTGTTATGTAGAGATTTGGAAATGCAAAAATGTTGTGCTGAAATAATCATAGAATCATAGAATAGTTTGAGCTGGAAGGGACCTTAAAGATCGTCAAGTTCCAGCCCCCTTGTCATGGGCAGGGGCACGTCCCACTGGATCAGGGGCTCCAAGCCCCATCCAACCTGGATTTGAACCTCTCCAGGGATGGGGCAGCCACCACTGCTCTGGGAAACCTGTTCCACCACTCTCATAGTGAAGAAATTCCTCCTTATGTCTAGTCTAAACCTGCCCCTCTCCACTTTATACCCATTGCTCCTCATCCTATCACCACAAGCCTTTGTAAACATTCCCTCCCCAGCTTTCTTGTAGCCCTTTCAGGTACTGGAAGGTCGCTAGAAGGTCTCCTTGGAGCCTTCTCTTCTCCAGGCTGAACAAGCCCAACTCTCTCAGCCTGTCCTTGTATGGAATAGCAGCTGCTTCACAATGTTGCTTCAGTGAATTGTGAGTAGAAAATAACATCAACAAAAGAGCCTTTGTATCAGAATAACGTCAGTGCTGGGGAACGTGCTCATCTTGCAGCAAGTGTTGAGAAGCAGAAACTTCATATCAGGGTTGTTGCTGAAGGGATGAGGTGCCAGCTGTGCCAAAACCTCTGGAAGGGCGTTCCACTGAGTAACCAGCAAAGTCCTCTTCCATACAACCTTCCCTATGCAACACGTATGAAAAACGCAGAGGGCCAGCGCTTTCCCCAATCTTGTTTTTACATTGCACACATGCTGCTTTAAAATAATACCTGGTGTATTTTCCGCTCCGCTTCAGAATGCTGTTAGCTGTCAGGCAGAGATGTTTTTCAAATGTTTTATTCATGTGTCACTTGACTGTTCATTTGCTAAGGGTTTACAAATGCTTCATCAATTATTAACAGTCCTGACACCTGCTTGGGTTTTTGTTGTTTTTTGTGTGCTTTTTCTTTATTTAGGGAGGTGTTTGGGGGAAGAGAACACCACAAATTTGAGGAATTATTTTGCAGAAGCTTGAGCAATTGTCTTGATGGGCTCTGACTGGCTCCTTGGAAGAGCACAATCAATTATCTCATCTCATGAAAACAAAGCGCAGGAGTAAGCACACGCTCCATGTGGTGCCATCTTTGGTGCTGGGCAGCATATTAATGTCTCGCATGAAGGCTTTGAGCTCAGCCTTAGTAAGTTTGCAGGCAACACTAAGCTGGGAGGGAAGTGTTGATTTGCCGAGGAATAGGGAGGCTCCAAAAGGATCTGAACAGGCTGGATCCATGGGCTGAGACCAACGGGATGAGGTTGAACAAGGCCAGATGCCAGGTCCTGCACTTGGGGCACAACAACCCTGAGCAGCTCCAGACTAGGAGAAGTCTGGCTGGAAACTGCCTGGAGGAGAAGAACCTGGGGGTGTTGATTGAACAGGAGCCAGCAGGGGCCCAGGTGGCCAAGAACCTCGATTGCTGTGTTCAACTCACTTGCTTTTCCTTTACCCTGGAATATTGAGATCTAAGTGACCTTTGTGAAATGACTTGGAGGATCCAAATCCAGCCCCTCTTGAGGACACACCCAGACCACTGAAGCTCTCATCTAAGCTAAGTTGACATTAATTACTTTTCTTGTTAGCAAATTCTGAAATGATGCCATCTCGAGGGTGAAATATAGCAGCTAATTAATAGAACTTAATTTACACAGTGTCATTGTGATACCTCCACTAATACATGATCACAACAACAACAATATTAACCATAATATTAATCTTCTCTGTCATGCAGAATGCTTTTCAAACCCTGCTATGGCTGGATTTGTCAGTTGTTCGGGCACAAAGAAAAGCCAACATGAATTTTCTTATTCTTAGACATGACTGAGTTTATTGCTTTTTTGAGCACGCTCACCTTCAACTTTTAAAATCTAAATTTTTCATTTTAACTCCAATTGAATTTTATGATATATTTATGTACTTTTCAGCTAACTTTTATACTTACAGGCAACCAATTATTATCCGGAGGATCCCAGAGTTAATATTTTTGGATTTGAAGTTTCATTTTATTTGAGACTACATAAATAAAGTTCTCATGAAGTATTTATACATCCTAACCCAGCTTAGGGAAAGAATCAGAAGCAATGGGCAAGCAATGCAGAATCAGACACTATTTGTGCCTTCACGTTTTAAAAACAGAGAACTTGTTTTGAAAACTACTTGAATTTTTAAAAACTTTAAGGAAACAAAAAGCTATCCCCATCTGATGCTCTTTCTATCAAGCATTGCCATCAGTTATTCTCTTTCTCTGGTGTGGGTTTCAAATTGCCAGACACCTTCAGCTCTTTTTGCTGCACTGAGAGCTGAGCTCACAGCTCGTTTTTAGAATGGGACTTAAAATAAACCACATTCATCAATGCAAACAACTGCAACTCTGAAACAGGTAATTATGTCTTCCCGAGATGATGTAATTCACATATACATTTATAATTCTATGTGTCTTCTTAGAAACCTTAATTAAAAATTAGGCTTCCATTTCCATGGTTTTCTCTGTTTCTCTGCTACTCCCACAGTTTTCACCTTTTATTTTAGGGCTCCTTTCTCCATAGAGGGTTTTTTCTGATGACTCTTCAATGTCTTCTAAAGACATTTACCCTACATGCATCGAATATGATTTGATTTAGCCTTCCCCTGCCCCTGTGTTCTAAATGTTTGCGAACCACACGGGTGTAACAAGAAGCTCTGATTCAGCACATTTCCATCACTGAAAAATCAAATTTCAGGCTCTGATTACTCCTTATTGTGCCGAGATCAATAGATGGGGGAACCCTTAACCTAGCAGCATGCCAGAGTGGCCGACATGTATTCATAATAACGGTCTATTCGATAGAAATACTGGGTTAAGGGGGCATTCATGCTTTGAATAGCAAGGTTTTTTTTAAGCTTTTCTACCTTGCTTTACACAAATTGGTTTTCCAAAAAGGCTTTGAGTCCTTCAGAGTTTGTACTTTGTAACTGGGTAATAGAGAGATGTAGATAGTTATGAAGTATGTACCAAAATAATGATTCCCTAGTGACTGAATCACACTTCATTTATATTCCCCAGTTATAACATCCATTCTAAATTTCACCCGTTAGACCTGCTTTCCCATCTCTGTTGTACAACACGTGGCACCACGATGTATTGTGTTTCATAGGAAATTAGTTTCTAGATCACTGATGTATGCTCGAGTGGGAAGAGGCGACTCTCCCTTTGAAACTCAGTGATAAACTCTGGAATATCCTTTTGAAAAAACACTGGATTTTAGTGGTACCTAGAAAAGAACTCGACCCTCACTGTAAAGGTGGACAGGGAAATATTGTGTCACTATTCACAGCACTCAACACCACTCTAATAAATAAACTTGTGCCTTACGTGAGGTTCATTTTTGTATGTTAGTTGTCAGTCAGTAACTGACAGAAAATATGCAGTTTTGTCATGAAACTGCAAAAATACATTCTTTTCCAAGCTGGCATTTCATTCAGGATAAACTGTTGGCTTTCTGTAGAAAACTAAGAGCCAAATTTTTGGTGTAAGTCAGCGTAGCTTCTTTAAAATGTGTCCTTTCCAGTTCATACTAGGGTTCTTTGTGTCCTTTAAATGACAGTAATTAATATTTTTACAGAACCTTGAAACTGGTAATATTGGTGTTCCATGCACCAATGTACACCCTGTATCCTTGCTCTTCAGAACCTGCACTCCGACTGGATGAGATCCATCTTCATTAAAGAGAGCAAACACCATTTTTATGTCCCATTTTAGGGGTCACAGCTTTACTTCCCCTCTGCAACAAAAATGAATGTCACCTATCCTGCCTGGCAAACCAGTCCCCAGTCCTTGTTTTCACAAGAAATTCCAGTCTGCGGGAATATTTACAGCATAAAAAGCATTTAAGAGTTTCTTGCTGAAGCCCTTGGATCCTCCCGCTTCTCTGCAAAGAAAAGTTAATCATAGAATCATAGAATAGTTTGGATTGGAAGGGACCTTAATGATCATCTAGTTCCAAGCCCCCTGCCATGTGCAGGGACACGTCGCACTAGACCAGGCTGTCCAAAACCCCATCCAATCTGGCCTTGAACACCTAAATAAACCTGTTTGTATTTATTCAAACACAGCCTCCTTAGAGCTGATGTAAGTGTTTTATTAAGATGAATCCTTTGATGCTTTTGTGCCCAAGTGTGGAATTTGGGAGGAAGGAGCAAGGATACTTTGTCTTGGCTACTATCCCATCCTTCTCTTCCATGAAGTATAATGCTCCATAAACACGTGAAACTGAAAGCCTCCTGCCAAAGGCAGCTTCGTGCGGTAGTTGGTTTAATTTTTCTTGAAAATTTTGCCTTAGGCTGTTTTGAAAAGTACATTGCAGTTGAGGTTGCAGAGCAACACATTTGTTTCGCATGAGTGGTGGTGGATTCCAAGGCTGACTTACACCCTTCTCCACAGTTTTCTAGCACTGGTTTCTGAGGGAGGCATGCATGGTTATGTGCACATTGCGATGACATCTCTGACTCCAGCTATTAAAGATTTATTAGGCTTGAGAACGTTTTGGTTTTGCAGGTGATTGCAAACGGCAAGAAGGCTGAATGCTGGCACCAGGGATGGAACAGTGCGATCCTGGTGAGAGCCTGAGAGATGCGACAGAATAAAACTAGCCTTGATGTCCACTGCCGTGCTGTTTCAGGCTGTTTCTGAGCTGCTCGCAACTTGCATTCCACAGGTTATTCTTATCAGTTTAGTTATGGTGAACTAAGACTTCTGACATTTTCACTTTTTGAAATGAAAGTCAAAGTGAAGTTTAATTATCTTAGTGTCTTGTTATGAACAGCTCATATTAAGCACCTCTTGTTACACGTGATGTTTCTCTTTCACTGATGATGCAAAATATTGTATGGAGAATATTTCAATCTGAACAAAATTCCTTTTCTGCTTACATATTGTCCAGAGAAGACACTAAACCCCTGAAATTACTAAACATATTTCTGTTTACAAGGAAAAAGATATTGTACATGAAAAGCCAAAGATAAGTATGAGGTATCTTATGAAGTCTAATGCAAAGTACTCTTTTTTTTGACTACTGAATTGCTGTACTTGAATGTTTTCTGTAAATGTGTGGTCTAAAACCAAAAAATACATATATCAGAGTTCCCAGTGGACCTTATTTTGATAGCACTGCCGACTCTGGGCTTTTATCTTGAGCAGAATAACACAGAAGTTTAATAGGACTTTCACAAGGTCACAAAAGAAATTAGCTTCTCTGCATCAAGACTTATAGGCCTTGCAGGACTATACTTCTTCCTTGAAGCCGTTTCTTGTCAAAAGGAAGAACCTCAGGAACATTTTTAGGTTCTCGCTTTTAAATTAGAAGGGTTGTTGAATACAGAGGGAACAAGGGATATTAAGAAAACACAGCTGGTTTCATCCACTATAAACATGCCTATGGGTTGGTATAGCCACCAATGTGCTTTTTTTATTGATATTATTCTTTCTCGTTTGCTTGCTTTCTTTTTCTCCATTGCTCCAGCCTGTCTTCATTGGCAAAATCAATCTTTCCTGTCCTTCTGTTTTTTATTAAAACCATTGTTGCCTTTTGTTGTATGTCCGGAATTGATCCCTTGCGATAAGGAAAGGTTGGGTGGAAGGAGGGCCATAAATAGAGTAAATCACAGCCAAAAGAGCGTGATATTTAACAGCCTGGGTTTGCAGCAGTAAAGGGCAAATTTGCAGGTGTCACATAGAGTGCTTTCATCGCCCAGAGGGGCAATTCCAACAAGGACTGCCTGCTGCAAAGTACAATGGTGCGAGGTGATTCCTAGGTCACCTGCGTGCAGTTCTCGTGATGGATTGCAGAAACTTTCTCTTGTACTGATCTTAGCGACATCCTCGCTGCCTGGGGTTTTCTGACAGGCCTTTTCTTCTGTCGGTAATGGACTCTGCCTCCCTCTCGGTATCTTTTTCAAGCTAGTTACAGAAAATCCCCTGTGATCTATCGCAGAGAGCTGGCAATCCGAAGAATTGCGCCCATGGTGAACGACTTTATTCTTGGCTCTCTCCGAAGCAGTTGACCCTTTTGCAACATTGGCGGTTGGATTAATGTACACAATATGCACTTTGCAGGTATTGCTATTGACTGTATCTTCACCTACCGAGGAAAAGGAATCCAGACAGGGAAATGGGATTTCTGTGGACTGGGAGGAATGTGATTCACTGCCTGATGTAATGCCTGCTAAAGGAAGCAGGGTGATTCCAGCTAATTCTGTTGGACATTAAAGTGAGCCTTTTTTGGACCAGAGCTCAAAATACTCAACCAATAGATTTTAATAACAGCAGAACTGAAGGGATGGAAAGGGTAGAAGTCTGGTTATATCAGAGCAAAACTGGATTATACAAAGTCTCCCTAGCAGGGGTCATTAGTAGAATTTGACCACTGAATCTGCATCAAAATCACAAACAAAAAACCTGAATGGTTTTAACATCAAAAAGCTGTTGTCCTTCTGTGACTGCCTACAAATACACACCCACACTCACACAATGTGTTAAATTTACAGTCAGAATGTTAGGGCTGGCGTCACTCCAAATGTAGATAATATAAATCAGGATTTAACCCATTGGCTTAACAGCATCGATAAGAAATGGCTTTTGGTTTGGTCCCAGTGACTTTGAGGCGTCCCACACACGTAGTAGTAAGCACTGTGTTTTTTTAATTCTGAAGTGAGAGAAACTACAGAGGCGTAAAGAAACACAGTTCAACCGCTCTTCAAATATTTCATTTCTGCAAAACTGTTGCAGCTTGGAACTCCACGCCAATTAAAAATAAGTGAATTATAAAGAAAAAGCAGCTGTGAGAACATGGACTAATTGGACTGGAAGGGGAAAAAATAATAAAGTGGATACACATTTTGAGAAGTGCTCACAATAAATAAAAAGGAGAGACACTTTGCAGCCTCTCCATTTCTGCTTTATATAGAGTGATGCTCAAGGCAGGGTGATTCATGTGATGAAACAGGGGATCTGAGCAGATAATAGTTTACCAATTCCCTGAGCTGCTTGCAGGACACAGAAGGTTGTCCAATTAATCCCTCTTGTTTGGATTAATCATGCCAGTCTGTTCTATAGGAGAAGCAGCAACCAGACAGGAACAGAGAAAATGCCTGTTAGGAAGGATTTCACTCAGAAGAGAACTTTGAACTTAATCAGTATCCTAAATTCATGCGATAGTAGTCATGATTAAATGGAAAAAACTCTCCTATTCATATTCAATCTCTATCATATATTGATTAAAGTAAATCTCATACAGTTAACACCTCTATTTCAACAAGGTTTTGTGCAGTTTCTCTGCTTGCAGCTCGAATCCTGTGTACCCTCTGTGTTCACTGCTCCCTTTGGATCTTTCCAACTGTTTCTTTCCAACTTCTTTCATGCTAGTCTCTTTTCCTAAGACATAACAGAGAATGAAACAAAGACTGCCCATTCCAGGATAGGTCCCAAAACCTGTATTACTACATTTATTAATGAGTCTTCTGAACACAGGAAAATAATTCTGATACCACAAAAATAAAGACAGAATGAGACAACACAAGAGAGGGTGGAATGAGCATTTTTCGTCTCTATGCTCTAGTTCTTATGTAAAAAAGGTATGATCATCATTCTGTACACATTTTGTAGGAGTTGACAGCTCTCCTTTGGTGTAAAATTGCTAGGACATACCCAAAGAGGGTATCCTAGAGCATGGAAGGGCCACATGGATTGTTTTCTCCAAAGGCGCTCTCAGCCCCGTCCGTTCTTGCTTTACCTGTGCTAATTGCAAAACACATGCAGGCTTCAGCAAGCCGTGAGATTAAAAACATCCCCAGAAATCTACACCCTGCCTCACACTCAAACACATGTTGGAAAGAAGTAGTTGCATAATTATTAAGCATACACTGTTAGCTCAGTTCTTCTCCATGTAGTTCCTATTTGTGTGCTTGTATGCAGGCACACACGCAAACAGATGCACTCCTAGATTAATAGAACTACCTGGAGCAACACTGAGCTGCTGAATATTTTATAAGCCTTTGGAAGGTCGGTCCTTACGCGTGTTCCTCATTCGCAGCCACTCACAGCTAATTGCAGCAAGACTCAGAAGGTCCACGGCCTTCACAGGAGTCAGCAGAAAGACTTTCCCTTCTAAATACGGAGGAGTAAGAGAAAGGTTGCCTTGGGTGTTACACAATCACAGAAAGGATAATTACATCTTCTTAAAAAGGGGGGCAGTTCCTAATTACATCTAATTACAAAGGAGGGTAAATGATCAACAACTGCTTAAAATGTGCCTTAAATTTATTAAAGGAAACAAATAAGAAATAAGGATGGAAGTTCAGTCCCCAGAGGTGAAGTTTTATGCAGGGCCAAGGTCAATTATCTGTAATTTTTAGTTCTTAAATGAAGTCTTTGCATCTCCATGAAGTTTAGCTTATACTGCAGTTCTGAGCTCAAACCAAAAATTAATAAACAAAGCTTTTTGTGACCTTTGTTATTCCACACATCTTTCCAGATGCTTGTGTTCCTGCATTTCAGCTTTAGGGATCAAAATTCTATGATTCTCAAAGTCATCAAAGTGTATTTTCAGCAGAACAGGGGACTTTTCTTTCCCACCAGTTGAAAGGCTGAACTATTTCATAGTTTTGCTTCCAATTCATCTATGTACTTAAAATTTTTCAAATAACTCCTTTTGAATTGCCTAGATCATCTTATTTTTCACTTGAAGAGCAGCTGGTTTCAGAAGACCCTTTACCCCTCAGCTCCCTTTGCTCTGGCCTTTCCCAGCTCACGCCCCAGTGTTGTTCCTACGTGCAGGACGTTCCCACCACGTGGCTGCACACAGAGGTTGGAATCAGGCATGGGGTTCATACGTTGGTAGATATAAGGCTACCGAGCCCCGTGTGAAATGAAAGTGCTACGAAAACCTGAGCTCAAGGGCACTGCCTTGTGAAACATGAAATAAAAGATTCTAGGGAAGTGCTCTTGATTTATTTCAAGTGCCTTTGCCCACATCTTCATCCCCGATTTCTGTCCTTCCTCCCTTGTGGATGTTCAGAGATTTGTATCGCTTTCTTTGTAGCATTCTTGCTGCATTTGTCTGAAGGCTTGAGGGGAAAGTCAAGAGAAGAATAAAGTCCTGGCCAAGCAGGGGCTGCGTTTTCCCTGAGGAAGACTTGTCCTTTTATTGGCAGAGCTCATATTGATAAGAGAGAGGTGTGATTCTCACGTTTAATGAAATTCCTGTAACCCGAAGCATCCATTTAACATCTGCTGTGCAGTGAAGAGGCATTGAAGGTTATTCTGTGCTCTGTGTTTGGTTAAGAGGACCCTCTAGCATCCTCCCCTGGGTAGCAGAAAATCAGGATCTGAAAATGGTCCCAGTGCCTGGTTAGAAATTCAGCCCAAGGCAGCTGACTGAAACATTCCTGGGCACACGGAACGCCTGTTGTCCGATCGTGTAAGCAGTCCCACTTCCAGCTGTCAAGGGGCCAGTGTCCTATCGAAATAAATCAAGGCTGACAAACTGTAGTTTAGCAATAACAAGCACTCTGGGTTGGAACGGCATGATTGGCATCCGTGATAAATTTCTGTAATTACTGTTGACTCTAGGCAGACTTTAACTGCTTTAACGTATTGCTAGAGAGGGGAAGTTTTGATTAGTTTAAAAAGATGCATTGCACATGACTTTCAAGTGCTGGTAGACTCTTTTGGTGCCTTAAGACAGGTTACAGTCTCCTGGTAAAAATAACTCCTGTTGTTCTTTTGCCTGAATGTATTCTCTGTTGGGACAGAAATGATTGTGATTGCTATGAATTCGCTAATCCTTCTGTAATTTTCCATCCACCGCAATCACTCATCTCCCTTTTTCCCCTGTACGTACCCTGGCATTGCTGCTTTGGGACTGTAGCAGATAAGACGGCTCAGTGGAGAGCTGCCCAGCTGGGTTTTGCTTCTGGTGACGGAGGCGTTGGATGACAATGGGAGTTCAGTGAACGCATGCACAGAGCTGCTGAGGTTAAGGTCATCAAGGACTGATTTGGAATTCTGCATGCTGGATATCAGGAAAAATGTCTATACTGATAGGGTGGCGAAGCATTGGACCAGGCTGCAAGGGCAGTGGGGGAGTCTCCATCTATGGAGGGGTTCAAAGAACGTGTGGCCGTGGCCCTTGGGTTTAGCAGGCACAGTGGGGTTGGGCTGACAGTTGGACTAGATGAGCTTGGAGGGCTTTTCCAACCTTAATGATTCTTTGATTCTGTTTTTCACAACACTCTCAATATGAGTATTTTGTTTGTTTTTCCATCTGTCCATGCTGTCTCTTTCTCTGTCCATGATGCCTATGTATGTCTCTGTCGACAGCATCTCTCTCTCTCTTTCTTTCTATTACTTTTCTTTCATGAATGGTCACAAAGAACATGGTATCTCACATAACTCGTCCTTTGTATTCTTCCCTGGTCTACCAAACTAAGGTTAAATCTGGCAAAAGGTTTCCAGTCCATCTGTGACAGATAATCCAGGCTGGGTGGGACTTCGAGCAACCTTTTACAGTAGGAGGTGTCCCTGCCCATGGCAGGGGGGTTGGAACTGGATGGGCTTTGAGGTCCCTTCCAACCCAAACCATTTCATGATTCTATGATTTCATATGTGTCATATTTTCAGATCAATATGCAAAGTGCATTGGGTCTATTCCCTACTACCCTGCTGCTAATGGACATTCAGGTGTTTATTGTAGTTGTACTTCTTCATATACATCTTCATGCAGAGTTGTCTGTAGAACAAGCCTCACCTTTTGTCCGCCTTTGCCTTATGTCCTCCTTTCCCTTTCACTTCTCCATCTTCCTTGGTCTTCATCCATCATCCCACAGATACTCTTCATTAGAACATCGTGTCCTATCACAGGGTTTCATCCAAACTATAAGGAAAGGGGCTGTAACACTGCCAATCAAAAAAAAACCCAACCACCAGTGTGTGGAGGCAGCTGCCTGCTTGAAAACTGGTAGAGATTCAAGTTTGTGAAATTTAATGCTGTGAACTATTAACATTCTGCTCAACAGCTGTCTGGAGGATGTCAAGTGCTGCTTGGGTTTTGTATAGCTCACAAGGATGAGGGTAGATTTCACAAAATGTCAATGGAAAAGGAGGGCGTTCTATACATATCCATGCAGAGAAAAATAAAAACAAGCTTATGTAACCACAATATTTTTCTTGCGGGAAGAAAATGAGAGGCAAAAAAAAGCAGGTAGGTTAGAAGCAAAGTTAGATTTCAAAAAATGCTACTGGAATATAGATATTCCTAGCTGCTCTTCTGGAATTTTACTGAGCCTTTGGTATAATTTTAAGTTGTGCTCCTTTTATGTCCCAGTCACTACACTGTGCAGAAGTAAATTAAGTCCTGTTTCTACAAGCTCTGATTGGAAGGGACACGCATTCTTTTAACTGCCCACCTCTGAACACCCACAGCTGGAATAATATTAAATTAAACTTACGGTCTTCGCATAATTAATGTATAGAGCCTGCATAAATATTACATTAGGCTTATTGATCTGGAAATTATTATTTAACCAGAGCTAAGCCTTTAGAGTAAGTCTACAACCAGCTATTTGCTGTCAGAAGAGGAATATCTGAGTTGTCATGTCACTGTTTTATCTAGTCCCTGAGAATGATTCAGACCAAGAAGGCTCTACTTTCTGTATCATAATTCTATTAATTGTATTCATATGAGCCTCAAAGCTCTGTTCTAATACATTCAAGTCTATATTAAGCAAAAGTTCTCATGTTGAAGAGTTTGCAAGAGCAGTGAGTTCTCTGATGGGAAGTTGGAGAAGGAATTAGAGGAAGAGGAGTGAAGAAAGAGTAGGAAGGAGAAACGTATTATTCTCATTTTACAGATGGGCGTAAGTCAGACACAGAGTTTTCCTGTATTTACAGAATTGTGATCTCTCTTGAGTACATGAATCCTGGCTTGGGTTTGAAAGTATACGGAACCTCCATGAAAAACTACAGCCAAGGAATCCATTCCGCTGCCTCCAGAAGTCGTGTGCTATTGTAACTGGGGAGTAGGGAGTTGGATTCCCTTCATCTGCTTTCAAAGCCTGACATCCGATTGTGCTTGCCTACGGTATCAATTTATCTTACACAGCCGTAAAAGCGATTAACAGTCATTAAGTCACACAGAACACTAATTATATCTATTGCTCTCCTTTCTTTCACATATAAACATCTGAGTGTGTACACGTATATATATGGGTTTTATGAACAGTGCGTCAAGGTGTAGCTACCTAATAACGGTTGCTGTATAACGACTGAATTATGCATCTTCAAACTCATTCTGTCACTTGGTTACGGAAGGAATGTATATTGTGTGTCCCCGAGGTGGTACAGTTGTATATGAGGTGTTTGCTGAGTCTCTGTTTACACCACAGACGGTTGAAGCAACGCTGGGACAGAGCCTTGGCTGGCGACTGCCTTCATGGAGATGTAAATGGTCCTGATACCCAGGATTTGTTGTTAACGGCATATCTAGAACAGGCTTTGACTGCAAAAGAAATATATTATTCCATTTTAGAATACAGCCATGAGGAAATGGCGGAGTCTCGATGTAAATAAGAGCTTGTCACTTTGCAGTGTAGTACCAAATTGCTTTTAAGAGCACCAGCTTTGAATAAAATGCTCTGCAGCTGGTGCTTTCTGCAAAAGTTGGGTCTCGTTGATTGTGCTGGCCTGCCTGTGGCCCGAGATTCCTGGAGGTGGCTGAAAAGTGACTCAAACCGCGTTACACATATTCTCAAGGCTAAGGAATCTTTCTTTTCTCAGCCCTGGCAACAGTCCTTACTGGAACCAGTGAGACAGGCAGAGCCTAATTGGCAGGAGAGCAAGTGAATGACATAATTGGCTGCAGCGTATCATTATCTCGGTGTAGCAGCCGTAATGAACCCATTCACACAGGCCAGATGCAGTGTCCCCACAATATGCTGGGGCAGGAGGAGTGTGTTATCGGCGGGGCTCATTCCTGATGTTCCGAGTTGTCATCGCTGGGAGAAACAAGTGCTGCCAAAATGCATGAAATCCATAAAATGCACTTCCATGCAAAATGTAGCACAAGGAGAATTATAAAATTAGAGAGGACTCAGTGTAGCCTGGCTCAATAGATTGAATTTAAGAGCAGGAGTTGTGCCTTGTTGGTTAAATTCCTATGCTGAGAGGCACAAATTCGGTTTCTGTCCCAAAGCAGCACCCAGTTTCAGGCAGTATTTCCACATAGAATAGAATCATAGAATAATTTGGGTTGGAAAGGACCTTAAAGATCATCCTGCCATGGGCAGGGACACCTCCCACTGGATCAGGGGCTCCAAGCCCCATCCAACCTGGCCTTGAACCCCTCCAGGGATGGGGCAACTACCACTGCTCTGGGAAACCTGTTCCAGTGCTTCACTGCTCTCATCATAAAGAAATTCCTCCTTATGTCTAGTCTAAATCTGCCCTCATCAGTTTATAGCCTTGCCCCTATTCTTATCACTCCAAGTCTTTGTGAACATTCCCTCTCCAGCTTTCTTGTAGCTCTTTCAGGTACTGGAAGGTCACTGGAAGGTCACTAGCAGTTCTCCTCAGAGCCTTCTCTTCTCCAGGCTGAACAACCCCAACTCTCTCAGCCTGTCAGCAAGCATCAGCTTGCTTTCCCCAAAAATAAGAATAATTACTGGGATGTCTTGTCATTCAGTTATCAAGAAGCTTTGGATTACAGAATTGCTGCTGGATTCTGGAACTTCCATAGTAGAGAGTATGCAAAATAATTTTGAGGCTCTTCTAGAGTGTGTGTTTTCACTGGTTTGTTGTCGATCTCCATTTGACGAGGCACAGTTTTCAAAATGCAGGATTGTTTTGGATAGAATCCAACTACACTTGCATGTCTGTGTGTACATCCTAGACGAAACTGTCTCTGAATCCAAAATACAGATCCAATATATTTAGGAGATGAGAATATTTCCCACATTTCCAATTATAATCTGCTCTGGAGAGTGACTGGTAGGTAACAAATCACCTGCACAATCTTTAACCCCAATTACCAACTACTTGTGCTCATCCATAATTGTCTTTCTTGAAAACTCTTTCTTCTCGAGAAAGTAAATGATGAATTAAAATCTTGGCTGTCTGTAGACAGTTCCCAGGTGATGTATTGTTCGAAGGATCCAGGTTCCTAAAGTACAGGTATTAGCAATCTCCTCAGACGTCACACAGTCCTTCTGGGCTCCTCTCCCTCGTGAATGTACCCCAGGAAGAATGACAAAACCTGCCATATGGAATTTTCAATGCAAATTCAGCTTAAACGACATAGGAAAGAGAGTGATTGTGACAATTATCGTTAAATTGACTGATCCGCACTAAATTGTGTTTGAGTAGTAGCCCTAATTGCATATGAATGTGGCTGCAGGATTAACCAAGCCATGATATTTGTGAGTCATGGGTTATAAACTTTATATATGGTTAAGTGCAACGTTCTTACTTGCTTTCTAGATTGTAGACTCATTGTTTTTGCTCAGCCAGTGTTTTCAAATGCTTCAGTGGAGTCATAAGGATTCAAAATCCATTCTTTGCTACCTATAGGAAAGCTGAGGAGGGGCTCTTTATGAGGGAGTGCAGGGATAGGAGAAAGGGGAATGGTTTTCAGCTGAGAGAGGGGAGATTGAGATGAGATCTTGGGGAGAAATGTTTTGCTGTGAAGGATGGGGAGGCCCTGGCCCAGGTTGCCCAGAGCAGGGGTGGCTGCCCCATCCCTGGAGGGGTTCAAGGCCAGGTTGGATGGGGAACTGGATGGGCTTTGAGGTTCTTTCCAACCCATGATTCTATGATTATGGAAGAAAACCTGGGGTGGATGTTCTGTCTGAGAACTGAGGGCTCTGGGTGTCTCCAGCAGATACAGCCAGGCTCAACAATTGACAGCAGGTGGCTGTGAATGGCTGCATCTCTGGTTTAGTATTGGAAGGGAGAATGTGATAACGTGTGCTGGCACTGCTGGACCACATGATATGATAGCGAGCGTCGAGTGCTACTGCTGGTAGTGGGGACAAAAAGGAGAGAGGAAAGGGGGAGTTTCAGCTCTTAGTGCTGTCCTACTGGCTAAATCTTTGTGAAAGGTAACCACAGCAGACGTGGAGTCGGCGTAGAGATTTTATGTATGTAATTTCATCTCGTGAAATGATGATGGCTGCACTAAAGACATCCAGATGATCTATGGAACTATGGCTTCAAATATAATAAAACAGAAAATAGAGTGGAAGTATATGGATTTTAGCACAGATACAAAAGCAAGTGTTTTTGTGATTGATAGCTCTCTTGCAGGCATTGAACTGAATTGCTAGTAGCTTGGCGATGAATGAGCTCAGCCTACTTAAGAGGGAGCATTTAACATTGCTAATTTTCCTCTTCTGATCTGCTCACAGAAATCCTGCAGTGTGAAAAACAACTCTTATCTACTTCCTAATCTCTGACTTGGTTGTGTAAGTAGAGAGTCAGAAAGGACTGCGTGTTCTTTCAGGTGTGTTTGATATTCTCGTTGTGTCCTGCTTTATGGGCAGGGCAGCATGGCTGGTGGTTTACAGGAGAGCTGATCTCTGTATCTCCACCACCTCCATAACTCTCCCCCTCTCTTCCTGGAAGCTGTTTTTCTTGTTATAGCGTTCTTTATGATCCATTCAAAAGCCTCATGGTGCTGGGATTGCCAGTGCTGCTCTTCAGACCCGTTGTGGCGCGTAAAGGAACTGTGGGAGGTGCTGAGTGGGAGGGAGAGGAAAGGGGGGTACATCTTAGGCCCCTGTTAGATACTTTTATCGGTATATTAGCATGAAAATTGAGACCACGGAATGCCCTTGCAGATGGTAAATGTTATTTATGCTGCTACATTGAGACTAGGACACTCAGAATGGTGCAGGAACACAAAAACCAGGATGATGGCATAAGTGCACGCAAGTAGGAGAAACAAAGCTTCTGGTTCATTTAATCCAAACGACGCTAGTCTGCTTTGTAGAGCAGTGAAATCAGCAAAAACCTTTCCTTTCTTCCTCACAACAATTTTGTGCTCAGCCACACAGTGGCCAAGAGCTTTTGTTTGAACTTAAGGAGAGGAAAATAACAAAATGTCAGGCCAAATTCATTATGACTTAAATAAATTTCACGAACGATAATCAGGAGAAACTGCAGCGTTAGCTCGAGAAATGCAAATATTGCTCTCTCAATGCCTGTGAGAGAGAACCTCAGGTATTCTCCAAGAGTAAGCAGATGTAATTATGTTGAGTTCAGCTGAGTTCTGCTGACTTATATCAGCGGGAGATCTGGCCCAAAATACATAAAGATTCATGGAATGATTTGGGATGGAAGGGACTTCAAAGCCCATGCAGTTCCAAACCCTTGCAGGAGGACACAATCCCAGGGACACCTCCCACTGGATCAGGTGTAACTTTGAAAATTCAAATCCCTGCATTTGAATATCTGGGAACTAGGATGAGAGGAAACAGCCTCAAGTTGTGCCAGAGGAGGTTCAGAGTGGATATTAGGAAGAATTTCTTCCCTGACTGAGTGGTGAAGCACTGGACCAGGCTGCCCAGGGTGGTGGTGGAGTCTCCATCCCTGGAGGGGTTCAAAGAATGTGCAGATGTGGCACTTGCTGACATGGTTTAGCAGGCACTATGGGACTGGGCTGACAGTTGGACCTGATGAGCTTAGAGGGCTTTTCCAACCTTAACAATTCTATGATTCTATAATAAAATTTACAATGGAGAGAGGGAGTTAGTCCAAAGAGCTCACAGCTTATTCTTTCATTGTGAATGAAAATGTGTGTCTTTCAGCATACAGAATGTGCTATGCTTTTATATAAGTGGAAAATTAACGTTGAACATTTATTGAATATTTGGGGTACTGTAAAAAAATAAATACATGACAACCAAGGGATGCAGATTGCCAATCCACCTGCGGGAGGAGAACAACACTGGTAATGCCAAGTTTGCAAAGGAGGAGCTCAGGAAATCTCCTTTAAACTCAAAGCATCTGTTGCAACATTAGCAGTCTTTTATCAGATAATAGAGAAGGTGTCAGCAGCTCACTGAAACCCAAACATTAAGATTATTGCACATTTTATTGGCCTTTCCTGAGCTCTGAAAGTTGAAATTCATCTGCCTCCAACCTTTTCCACCTGAGTCCGTTTTATACGTAAGTAAAGAGCGAGCTGAAATTACAGGGAGCTGTTAAGGAATGAATTGACTTGCTTTCTTCTTTCAAAACTGATATTAAAATATATGAGGCACAATTGTCAAACTCCGAAATTGCAGGGTGATTCACTGGGAATGAACGGCCAGCCTGCGAGTGTTTCTGCTCCCTTACATTCCTGATTTTTAATACTCTCTGAAAGGGAAGGCATTTGCTTGCCATCAACAAGAAAATAGAAACGAGGAGGGGGGTGAAGGGAAGGCAACATCTCTGCCCAGCTGCTCAGGGCATATTGCAGATAATGCCAGTCACCAAAACAGGCTGGAAACACTCGACGTTTCAGTAAACAGCTTGTAAATGAAAACACAGAGGAATTACCCCCCCCCCCCCCCCCCTCTATTTTATCCTTCCCTTTTTCTAAAAGATACGTGTCAGGCAGCGCTGTGTTTGTCAGTGTCACAGCCCAGCATCCAGGAGCAAAATCTAAACCCAAATTGATTTGTACATTCAAGGGTGAATTTTCACTTGGGTTTGCTGAGCTACATCAGTGAAGCATGTCTATTTAATTTGCAGCATAAAAAAGGATAAGTGCCGTGCCAGCTTTGTGAATGCTGTTGGTTCTACATGGGTAGAAAGGCCTAGAGGTATCATATAAACCAGGGCCTTGATCCCAGGATTCAGCACAGATGAGCACCCTGCTACCTTCTGATGCTGCTGAGTGAAGGTATTAAACGCAAGGGCAATAAATACAATGTTAGAAGCATCTCTCAGATTGGAAAATTCCTTGAAAAAATCCAAAATATCACAGAATCACAGAATAACCAGGTTGGAAGAGACCTACCAGATCATTGAGTCCAACCATTCCCACCAATCCCTAAATCATGCCCCTAAGTACCTCATCCACCCTCACCTTAAACACCTTCAGGGACAGTGACTCAACCACCTCCCTTGGCAGACCGTTCCAATGCCTAACCACCCTCTCCGGGAAGAATTTTTTCCTTATCTCAAGCCTAAATCTCCCCTGGCGGAGCTTGAGGCCAACAGCCCCTTTGTTGCGTCGTTTAGTGTTTGACGATGGTTTCCTTTGCTGGTAGCTTTCTCACCTTTTAACACTCATAATTACATCTCCCAGTTCTTTGTTTCCAGCGTGAGATGGTGCTTTACTGAGCTAAAGGTGCTCTAGCACAGGCAACCAAGTGGAGTCTGTTGAACAAGCCTTAAAAGATACTACATTGACCTACTCTTTTCGTTGAAGTCTTTCCTTTCTGATATTTGCTGCACCTTTTGCTCATTTCAGGTCAGTAGTTAAGGTGCCATTGAGTTTGGAGTGTTTATTTTGTGTTTATTTTTATCTCTTACAGCACCTTTCCTACTTCTTTTGATGAAGGGTTGCCTCCTCTGTTTTCTTGTGCTACTTCCCTGGTTTTGAGGAATTCCTTGTCTTGACCTGTTTTGTTTCTTTCCTGTGATTCCACACACTCTCAGTTATCTTGAGCTTTGATTTTCTTACCTCGTATGCCTTTTATTGTGACATCTATTATAGTGTCAAACATGAAAGACCATGTCATGTTAAGGTCGACTACCGTGGTGTAACTTGTAGTTGTAAGTCTTGAAGTGCCTGGTGTCTTTTCTTCAAATTCAATTTGAAATAGTGACTGCAGGTCTCGTAACTTCACTTTTTGAAATGCTCTCAGCATTGTCTTTCTGGAGTTTGATGTTTAGTGTCACCACAGTAATCACTTCCCCTGTTGGTCTGATGGTTCAACAACAAACTTCCATAGTTTCTTGTGTTTAATCAGAAGCTTTAGTCTTTGCTTTTGGATTACTTTTATCAAGACACGCCTCATTTATCGGGACAATTCCATTACTGTGTCGCGACATCTGTCAGAATGGGAACACACCTCACTGTGTCCCTACAGCTTGAAGGACTCCTGAGGTCGATTTTCCTCCTGTCAGCCTGCAGAGCTCCAGAACTCCTGAACGGCTTTTCCTCTGGTTCCTGTTCCCTGTCTCACATGGCTTGGGCTGTCCTACCAGTCACGTAGAATCGATGTGGCACCTTCCCACAGCAAGGAAAGCTGCTAAAAGAAAAAAATAAGAAAAGCACGTTTACCAAGGACTCATCCCTCTTCTGACAGCTACTGAAGCGCTTTAGTTAGGGATGTAGGTTTAAACTGTAGTCAATAGAGGGAATAACTCAGACCACTTAACATGAGAATCGTCTTCTGAAGATCCTGTTTTGCTCCGTCGCCTCAGAGCAGAGGTCTGCTCTCCCTCTCCAGTGACAACGAAGATCATCCAGGTCATTGTGGCACTTTGGGGCACTTCTGGGTATCCAGTACAGAGCAGAAAGGATCAGGTACAGGTGCTCAGAGTTTCTTTTTGAGGGTGGGGGAAAAAAGATTGGCTGAAACAGAAGATCTGCTATCACTCTGCTAGATATTTTCCCAGACAAAGAGCAGGCAAGCGGAGTTAAATCCATCTTTACACAGACTAGTCAATCTCCTCTGTTACTGTGGCTGTAACCATCGGTGCAGACTAATCTCAACTCCCACCGTTCTTCTGAAGCTTAAGTCTGTTTATTAAAACACTTTATAGTTCTTTGTGTGACTGCATTCTTGTCATAAGTATGTAGATCGTTTCCTAGTGTTTTTCTTGCAGTCTGCATCCTTGTAGAACCAGCGTCAATGATGTTTCTTCATCTATTGTTCTTTATCCTGTCAGGTTTTGACAAGATGAGCAATTTATTTACTGCTTTTACAAACAGAGGAGGTGGGGATCAAATATAATTTTTTTAAAATTGCTTGTCACCTTTCAATTTGAGGTTGAAGATGTTCAGTGATTGGACTTTGTAACAAAACCAAGAAGAAAAAGCAAAAATGTAGCTCGATATAATCTGAAGGTACTAAAAAAACCCAGAAAACAACCCCCCCAAACCAAACCAGCTTCCTAAAGCATGTTGCCATGTAATATTTAGTATAACTCATCTCTGCAATCAATACCATTAATTTCTGATTTCCCTACAGATAAAATGGCTTAGGTTGGACTTTGTGGTAAAGTAGAAGTTGTGCAAAAGCTGTAAAAGCCTGGATACTGGATAAGGTTGTCAGGGTGCAGGGAGCATCAGCCAGTGCATGCAGTAACTGGTGATCCAGTCCGTGTGTGCCCAGCAGGGTCTGTGTTCCTGGCTAGGGACAGAATTCGGTGGTTTGAAAATGCATTTGAATGATTGCACCATCCTTCTCGGAATGCTGCTTCCTGGTGTGGGAATTCCCTAGGAATAACCATTCATTTTTTATTTAAAAACCCTGATGTTTTCGCTCAAAAATACCTGTATCAGGGGTGATGAGAATCACTTTTTTACTGAATACTGGGGCAGCTCTGAAGCACTGTGCCAAATTGTAATCCTGCGTGTCAGAAATTGTCTCCTATTGCAGTAATTTCCAAATACCTTATAGAGGCAAAATGATCGCTTTTTTTTTGCTGATAAGTTCTTTTTTTGTAGTTTAAAAAGAAATCAAAATCGTCCTATGTGTTTTTATACCTTCTTGCTTTGCACAAGCTTCAGTCTTTGAGGTGAGGGGGTTCAAAAAGCCTTGCTACGCTCCCACTTGTCCTCGATTAGAACTGGATGATCTGTCAGGTCCCTCCCAAGCCAAACCCCTCAAGGCCAGGTTGGATGGGGCTTGGATCCCTGATCCAGCGGCAGGTGTCCATGGAACTGTATGGGCTCTGAGGCCCCTTCCAACCCAACCCATTCCATGATTCTCTGATTCCACTGTTGCGGGACTCTTCAGGGTTTGCTCTGGTCAGTTCTGATGCTGAAGTGGAGGGAATATTGCCAGGAGAACGCTACCTTTGGTTGACCATTTACCATAAGAGCTGCAACATTCCTATAGGAACCAATGCCCTGTTTCAGCTGAACTTTCTACCTTGTGCGCTGCCTACAGCATCTCCTTTGTTCTCAGTTATTCTGACACTCACCCTTGCAAAGAAGCCCAAGCATGGCTCACGCGTTGGCTGCAGCCCTGCTTTGCAGTAGTTCAGACTGGGAGAACTGGAACATTGGGAGCGTGGATTGCAGCGTGCAATTAAATTATTGCTGTTCATGGGCATCACTCACAGCTAAATTGTTTGCCTGGTGACAGAGAGGCTGATTGTCTGCCTCTCTGAATTATATTCAAATACCATGGTCTTGCGTCTCGAGGGACGCGTTGGTGCACTTACAAGCTCTTTAGGGCTTTGGCGAGGCTTAATAAAAGACGATGGATTTGAACTGGCATCTCGTGCAGCAAGGCTGCTGTTGTAGATGCCAAATTAAAACTGAATCCTTTTCCTGTGTGAGAATCACATAAAACTTAACTGAGAACAAATATTCTGCAGTGAAATAGGAAGTAGAGTGATTTATTAGGAATAAAATTTTCTACCTGCATTTATAATGTGTTTTACAAGACTCTTCAGAAGGGTGAAATCTTAAAAAGCCCCAGGTTTCTTCAAGCAAAAACCTCATTATGAAACTTTATGAAAACATGATTGCAGTGGGAAGTGAGGCAGGAGAAATGAGAGGAGAGAAGAACGGTAATGACTGAAAAAGCATGAAAATGTGCTTTCTGTAAACAGAATCAGTTTGTTCAGACAAAAAATAAATTGTTAGTTCAGGCTGGGGAAGTTTGACGGCTGAAATGCTGCAGTGACATGGAAGAGTTGTTGTACAGAGAAATACTGGTTGTCTTATCATAATATTGTTCCTTTAATGGCAGAAGAAAGCAATTTTTTCTGGGCTTGGTTTCCATTGTTATGTGTCAGCTTCGATCCTACCAAATTATATAGGATCTCTATTGCGAGAGTTGCTTTGTTTCTCGCCCAACTCTCTGCAAGGGGCAGCAGATCCGCGCACACAACATGGTACTGGAAGCAAGAACCTGCCTCTTCATCACTTTGTATCTTCCTTGTTTGTCTTCACCAGTGCTGGCTACAGGCAAATGCCCCTTGCCCTCAAATAATTCCCTGAAAACCCTTATTGAGTTAGAATGGCAGGGCTCATACTTTCCAGTCTGGCAATTGGAAAATACAAGCTGAATATCCAGCCTACCTCCCTTGGTCATTGTGACACTCGGCAAGACAGTTCTGTTCTTTAAAGATCTCTTCCTTCTATGTATCTGAACCTAATAATTTCTTCTCTCATCTGCTTTCCATCATGTCTGCTGGGATGGCAAACTCCTCGAACTCAAGCTTTGTCCCCTACCAGGTGTTCATATCATGTTCTGAATGCGACGTTATGGGATTTGGCCCAAGCTGGGGCTTCAAAATAAATGTCATCATATCCAAGTAAAGGGTTTTGTAGCAGCTATTTTCTGAGTTGAGTGGATACGTCCTTTCCAGAGCTACCTGGACGAGGCAAAGGCATTAAAGTGCTGGGGGTTGCTGGCTCCCTCCCTGAGACCAGCACTCACTGAGCTGCGAGCGCCCAAAGCCATCGAAATGAGATAAAACCACCTTCATCAGCTCTCGATGTTATTTTGTGTGACCCTGAAGTAGGTGAAGAGGGCTTAATGCATTTTGTGCTGTCAGTTCAGGTATGAAGATAAGAACAAGCACTGCCTTAAGCCATCCAAAGTGCTTGCAAAACAAACATTTCCACGACCTGGGAAAGAGAAAAATGCCATGGAATTCTGAAGAGGAGCTAGGCGGTAAAATCTGCTGCTCAGTCCGCAACCACAATTCAAACAGGAATGGGGCTGCCTTTCTTGCATTCAGAATATCGCTTTTCATAGCTTGCTTTCCTGAAATAATATCCCAATTAGGAAGGTGTCTGTGCTGCAGGGAAATATTCCCCTCCTGGAGCACCCACAGAGTCTCTCTGCTTGCTCAGAGTAATGAAGAAAATGCAGGGAAAGGGCAAGAGAAATGTATAATTTCTAATAACTTTGTGAAGCTGCTCTTAAAGCTGGAATAGGCCAAGCCCAAGGGCAGCTGCTCAGTGAGTCAGTAAATAAGATTAATTAATAAAATATCTTACAGAAAATTCTGCATTGCAATTGCAGCTGCGAAAGCTCTTAAATGTCTGCACACTGTTATTAAATATTAGAGGAAAGAACTGAGGAGTAGATATTATTCTGTCCTCCAGAATATCATTTTGTGTGAGCGCAGGTCAGACCCCTTTGGATTTCTAAATAAATCTGGGCTCTTGACAAAACAGCATGAGAAGCCTCGCTGAGTACTTGGGTGCAATCTGCACAGCGGAATTTATCTGGTGCAGCCACAGGTTTCTTGAAGGATTACCTCACTTCATCGTAACTATTTTCTACAAGCATTTTAATCAGCTGCTAATCCTCAGCTCTTCTTTCACATTAGATAATTAAATCAAGATTATTGTTTTGAAATGGTCCCTCAAAACCAGCAACACTTATGAAGGTGTGTGAGAATGGCTGTGAGATGTCATAAATGGGATCATATCCTTTTGGGAATTCTGCTGTCTCTTTCTTTGAATGTTATTACGACAGAGCATGTATGAAATTGTAGAGTCATGGAATGGTTTGGGTTGGAAGGGAACTCCAAGCCCATCCAGTTCCAACACCTCCCACTGGATCAAGGGCTCCAAGCCCCATCTAACCTGGCCTTGAACCCCTCCAGGGATGGGGCAGCCACCACTGCTCTGGGTAACCTGGGCCAGGGCCTCCTCACCCTCACAGCAAAATGTTTCTGCCTAAGATCTCATCTCAATCTGCCCTTCATCACCCTCTTCTTCCTTCATGACTTGGAAACTGCATTGCTAGGGAATCACTTTTTGGATGAATTGTGGAACAACATGGGATTGTTGTGAATCTCTTAAGGAGAAGATGAAGGAGGAGGTAAAAAGGAGGAAAAAGAAACTATATCTGAAAGCTTTAGGTCTGTGTGACGGGGTGTTACCATGGCAAAACAGTGAGTGGAAATGCTGTAATTGTTTTATTAAGTAGAGCGCGCTCAAAGGTCATCAGAAGGGAAGTAAATGTATGAGTCTGATCCTTCTGAAAGATGGCAAAGCTCTAGGGGGACAAGGACTTGTTAAACAGACGAATAGTCCCTTGAAATGGTTCTGTCAATACTTTTCCTGGCAACTCAGAACAGGAGGGTTTTTGCAATCATCTCAAGATTCAGAATATTTCGACACCTTGAATTAAACATGGTTCTCATGAGCAAAAAGCAGCTTGGTTAGCTGGAACTCAAAGGAAAAAGCCAAGAACTCTTCACATTCATGGAGTGCCAAAACACACGGAGTTTCTAATAGGGATAGGCTGGCAAAGATGTACAGGGTCAGGTTGCTGAATGAACCCATTCAGCAAAAAACGTAGGAAGAGTTGAGAGAAATATTGGAGTAGTCTGTGTCGACAGAAACCTGGAAAGCTGCTTAGGAGAAAGCAGCAGAGTAACACATCTGAGACAGGGATTCCTGAGGATTGCAGAGCCTGTAAGGTACCTTGGGGAAATCTGTGGTTTTGGTTTGTTTATATGGATGAGTGTGAGGCACTGTATGGATTTTGGCTGAAAGGCGTCGTGAGCTGTGTTCCTGAGGAATGGAAAACTCCAGGTTTCTGGTAGGCTGTTCTCACCTTTTATCATTTTAGCTCTGTGCTCTTATTGTTATTCATAAAGGCAGTTAAAAAATTTAATGGCTTTGATAGTAGTAGGTCAGCTTTCAAGTAGACTTTTGATAAATGGAGATACTGGTCAAAAATAGCAATAAGCAAATTATGCAGCCAGAATTAAGCATGCATTGAATCCCCTTAGGCGTAGCTGAAAGACCTTGTTAGATACAATTGTATTTATGTTCCACTTGTTCTTCCCTCAAGTTTTGTTACTGTAGATAATAGCAATAAAACCACCTTCCCTTGTGTGACTGATCTGCCTTGTGGCTTCTGCAGCCACCAAAACCTGTTTGTGGTGTTTGCCCTGATGGCAGTTCAGATACATTCGAAAACCTTGGACCTGCAGACACCCGTGCGCCGCACGGTGCCAGCAAAAGTAAATCATCTTTTCACATTTGCACATCCCTAAACGTCAGGTGATGTTCACATCTTGGATCAGATGTAGATCAGATCAGGTATCTTTACCAGGTCTGAAAGGCTACTGAACTCTGATCAGATCTGTTCAGTGTTTGGTGGGCTAAATCAGGAAACAGCAAGGAAACAGACTCTGAAACATCTGAGCTCCTGCTAGCACTGGAATAAGGCTCTTGCATCATTTAGGCCAATTTAAATATCTTCCCTTTTAACTATTCTGGGCTATTTACTCTGTAGCAACACCATGACTGGAATCAAAGCCTGAATCCCTCTGCGGTGATTTATATACAACACCATCCTACTATTTCTCAAGTATTTGTCCACTGTTTCTTAGGAGAACTTTGTGATATCAGCATGAGTTAAGTTTTATTTAAATATGCCAATATTTCTGTGCACTAAGCCACTCTCCTGCCAGCATTAATGCCCACTTACTGGCTGTAGCAGCCACCAATATGCAGGGTTTAAATCTATAAATGAAGCAGTTCTGCACTAGGTGAGAGTAGGAGGTGTGTAAGTAAAACAAAGTAATGAATTAAACGGTACAAAAAACAACTGTTTCCAGCATTAATGTGCAATGTAGGAGTCTCCCAAAGCATACCAAGCGAAGCTCATCAGGGAAATTCTACCAAGCCTTGACTCCTCGGATACGAGAGATTATTCTGTGTAAACCATCTGAAAAGTATCGCAGTGTAATTAGTTGTTCTGAGTTGTAGGAAGCCGCTTGCCAGTTCCTCGTGGATTTCATTTATAATTTGCCTCAGGAGTATGGAAGCCGCTGAAAAACCTGTTTAGAGAGAATTCTACAGAGGTAAGACTATGAATATCCAGTAAGGTTAAGCAGTGTTGGTCAAGCTGCCAGAGCCACTCTTGGGCTGAAACATGAACCAATGGATCTCCCTTCTGTTGGGGTTGTTCGAAGACCACTTTCTGTGGTCTCTAAGTACAGAAGTGTCATGGTCTGAATGGATGTTCCATTTGTTACTGTTTTGCAGTTCAGCTTTTGATAGGTTTATCTAATGAAATTCTTCATAAGGTGCACTGAGAACAGTTACTTATTAAAATTCTATGTCCTTCCTTTTGAAATGCGTGACTTATTAGAAGTGCAGTCATTCAAGGGGAAATGACACATTGGGAATTGTATTTATTTATACAGACAGAACTAAAGACTTCTCATGGCAGTGGAAACTTTTCCATTCATCTCAATGACTTTTGCATCAGACCTGTAAGCTACAACTGGAGGTGACTTCCAACCCTCTGATATTGTTTTCATGTACGAGAGTATGTTTAGAGGTTCGGAGTATTTGCCTTCTTTTCCATTCAGCAGGAAATGTACTACACAACAGCTTTGGCAAGAGACAAAAACTTAGTGTGAGACAATAAAGGCTGGAGTTGGTGTTTTTAAAGGTGGAAGAGGAATTTTGGAATACAGATAATATTGTAATTTAATGTATTTGCATCCAGAACTCTTCCAGGTTTTAGTATCTTTTGGTAAACCCTGTCCATCCTGAAGCAGGTATGTGATGGAAATCTGTTTGGACTTTGATGCTGCTGCTGCTGATTTAATTTCTAGGTTTGCAGAAGAGGATGTTTAAAGGATTGTCTGGTCCTCACACCCTCTTTTCCTTTCCCTCACTGCTCTGGCTAGGCAGTTTCTCAGGCAGAGAAACCCTTCGTGCAATAGAACTGTGTCCTGGGCTTAGATGGGGATGACAAACGATGAACCTGCTTACTGGGATGCTAAAAATGTGAGGTTTTGGTATGTGCAGTCCTGGCTCTGCTGGAGGCAGCTGGACCCCTGCCTCAGAAAAATGCGAGTGTGTGAGGAAATGGTGAAAGCAGTGAAATGAATTGAGTTCAGATTCCCATCTCTCCTTGGATACAATCAGACGCTCATTTCCTTTTCTTCCTCTTACCCATGGACAATTTTGGACATTCTGGCCATTGTGTTTATTTCTGAGGCATATGATTTTATTCTGATTCTGTCGCTTTTATACCTGACTATTTTTCACCCCCTTTTCACACGGAGCGATATATCAACTGACATGCCAAGTTATGCAATGATATATGTAAAATCTCCTTGGTGATATTTTGCAAAGGGGAAAAAATAAAGCTGTCAGGGAAGGGATCTTCAGAAATACAAGCTTTATCCTGGCTGAGTTACTTCACGTTATATCCTAGTGTAAATCTTGCACTGCTCGAGAGTAGGAAGACTTATCTCTCTCGTATTCACAAATCCAAAATTGAATCTATTGTTTTCTTCTGTGATGAGCAACACAAATATTACGACTGGTGGGGTTGCCTTGCATCAGCCAGGACTGTCAGATCTGTGAGCGGATAAGGGTTTTTGGATAGATGTTACCTCTGGGAAATCTCTACATTTTCATTACATTTCTGGACTAACTGTCCTCCCCTTTTGCTCATTTCTAGAGGGAATGATAACACCTCTCTTTCATTAATGAGTCTTCTTTTATCTAAATTATTTAAATACAAGGCAGGGTCCCTGCTCGTTCTGTGACATAGACAGCCCTGCACCCGGATACTAAGGACACTTCTAAATGAGATTTAATAATATAGTAGGACATTTAGCATATATTAATTAAATACCAGCAGATGGTAAGGAGAGCCCTCACTGAGAGTGAATAAGTAGAGAGAAATATAACTGCCGTGTAATTAAGCCAAACCTGCTGAAACAATGAAGGTGCAATTACTTTTTTATTAACACATTACACTTGCATGCAATGCTGAGGAGCTTAATTACTACCTAACTTCAATTACGTTTGGCTCTGGAGATGGTTCAAGTAAGAAAGTTCTGAATCCAAAGATCTGTGGAGTGCAAGGATGTCGGGATCTGTTGTTGCTTGCTGTGCTCTTAACAGTCATAGAACGGACTGGGTTGGAAGGGTCCTTATAGCTAATCTAGTTCCAAATAGTCCGATTGTGTAAACATGGTAAGAGGATTTGTAAAATCTGTGTTTCCTCCCTTCCCTTTGCCTCTCTCCTGAACCACGACGACCTGAAACCTCTCAGTCTCACACTGCCTGGCGTAACTCCATCTGAGTTTAGACGCTCTGTGTTACACTGGCCTCTGAGGTTCCCAAATTCCTGTAACTAGTGATAAGTCTGGAATGGGAGATGATGGGAGATGAGCTCTGGCGTGGGTGTAGGCTGCAGGGTAGAAGGTGAGTTCTGTGCAAGACTCAGGTGGCCGGAGGGGACCTCTCGTGGTCAACCTGAACAGCTGTGTAAAATCTACAACATCTAAATCTCTTGAATACCATCAGCATAGCAAGAAATAGATGGTATCACGGCGGCAACAGATTTTGTAGTTTTGCCAGGCCAAATAAAGAGTGAGCTCTTTCCTATCTCGTCAAAGCAAAGGGGTCCTCAAGTTTCTGTCCCATGTATCCTCAAAGCCCTTTCTTGAGTGTTCCATATTATAATTAAAACAGAAACAGATACGCGATAACATCTTATTAAGGTGGAAATTCAACTCTCACAAAGAACGCCGTAAAACCATTAGAGATCCCCGAGTACTTTGTTTTTTCACCCCAGTTTAGAGGCAGCATTATATAAGCAGATGCATCTACGCCTGGAGACAGATACGGGCGAGTGCTTGCACACCAGAAAGTCACTTGTCAAGCATCCATGAGTGTTGGGATGGATGTTTGTGGCTGCTTCTCACTGGGTCATTAGGTGGGAAAACTGACAATTCCACCAGCTGGCTGAGCTCTATCCCCCCGAGACACGAGCACTTATATAAAAATAAATAAAACCTTAATCCCGAGGATTTTTCAGGAGAAATGTCTGCATTTGCACATTTTTCCAGGAAAATAAAATAGTTGGTTCCAGAAACAGCTCCATTAACTTCTGCTGGCAGAGTCCCTGTTATATTCAACCTGACATAAAATGCTAAGAACAGGACAAGAATGACATTTAAATGCCTGGAATCGACAGAGCTACCTCGAGGTGGGGGATTGTTGGATTTTCTTTCTAAATAATAATGTAAAGATAGATTTGCCATTCAGTTCTGCTACCTTAAAGTACCTTGTTTGCCATTTTACTGTGATGAGTGAACCCGTAACAAGGTCATTACCTTTGAGGGATTTTCTGCTGGGATTGTGGAGAACAGTTTATTCTAAATAGATGGGGGAAAGGAAAAAAATACAGATAAATAAAAATAACACTGTGGTAACTGTGAAAGATTCAATTTGTAAGATGGAATTGTCCAAAAATAATCCTCCTCCAAGCATGCAACAGTCATTCAAATAAACAATTCCAGCCACACCAAAATAACTTAAAGTATAAGTAATGGGGCCCCTTTGTGTGTTTATAGAATCATAGAATCATAGAATCAGCAGGTTGGAAGAGACCCACCGGATCATCGAGTCCAACCATTCCTATCAAACACTAAACCATGTCCCTCAGTGCCTCATCCACCCGATAACACAGGGGTCGCTGTATCCATGAAACGTGAAGTTGTGAGCAGATTTATACTTAAAAACAGACTTGTGTGTGTGTTTGAGAGATAAAATCTGGAAGTGATGCTGTGGTTGGTGATCCTGCCTGGATGCCTGGTGCCCACCAGACACTCCATCACTGCCCCTTCCTCAGCTGGACCGGGGAGAGAAAATATATGAAAGGCTCGTGGGTTCGGATAAGGGCAGGGAGGTCATCTAGCAGTTACTGAAATAGGCAAAATTTTACTCCTAAGTCCTCTCCCAGAGCAGCACAGAGGGACAGAGCATCAGTTCCTCACACATCCTTTCTGCTGCTCCTTCCTCCTCAGGGGGAAGACTCCTTTTGCCTTTCGGCTGCTCCAGTGTGGGGGCTGCACTTGATAAGTGTTAAGCGATGTTTAAGTCATACTAATCCTCTGCACACACCTAAAGCTTATTCCTATTTACAGGCTCTTTTGTAGCTTAACTCCTGTAAGGATTCTGGGAAAGCTTTGTCCTTTTTGCCTAAGAGTCATTCAGCAGGTTTACAAACTCATCAGCTGAAGTATTAATATCCTCTTCTTTAGCTGTTCCTTCCCTAAAAAGCCCTGGTGGAAACGTTTAATCACATTTTCTGACAGAAGACAGCGTTTTGGCTGCTGTTGCTCCTCTGTATTTGGATCACAAGTGTAAAATGGAATGCCTGGGAGTGCTGCTCTGAAAGGATCGAAGTCCTTTTATCCAGATGAGTGCACAAGGTTATGCGACAGAGCTCCGGGCTGAGGACCAGCCGCGCTATAACCAGGGAGTGGCAGGGGCTGAAATGTCATAGCTCCATCTTGCTGTTGGAAAGCATTCAGAATAACTGGGTAGTGAAGAGCGCTGGTGCTCTTAAAAATTATTACCGTGTCTCCTCTTTCACCCAGCGAGGGTTTTACATATCAGAGAACAATGCTTAACTCCGCTTTTGCTCTTAACCCTTCTTTTCTTCCAACGCTACGTGCTAAGAAGGTAAATGCTGGAAGTAGCCTTCTGCCCTATGAACTCGGTGGTCCGAAGGTGGCTGGATGTGGTTCTTGATCCAGGGAGAGGCCAGGGGAATGTTAGGTGGTTTCGTTCCGCGTGTGCTGCAGGGCTCTCCTCCTTTGCTCTCTCACATAAGCCTCTGAGCACTGACACCTGACTAGAAATAATTTGGTCTTTCTTTAACTTGCAACAGGCTAGACAAAAAGTTAAAAAAATAGATTTAAGACAAGTATAAGCCAGTAACTGGACGGCAATGTGAATTCTATTTTAAACCCGTGTGGATGCTGTGACAACCACACTGTATAGTGGTTCTGTGCATCTCTATTAATGTCCGTACGACTCGGCCCTGGCAGACACTGACAGCAAAATATTGCAGTGTGGAGATCAAGTGAACGCTCTAGAGATGGTGCTTGAGACAACTTTGTCAACTTATCATCAATGTTAAGTACGGACCAAAGCAAGGAGTTGTTTCAGCCTAGTTGGCTGGGTATCACGCTAATTGCGTTATTTAGTAAGTTATTATCAATGAAGACCAAGAGAAATTTGAATATATGTATTTGTTACATATAGCACAGGACACAAATCTTCTATTTAATACACAAATATATTGCACCTTATCTCTCAGTTCGCAGGGGATTTGTCTAATGACGACTCTGGCTGATATGAGCAGTCTCTTAAATTGAAAAATTGCAACTCATTCCCCCACAACTTTGATACAAGTCTTATCAGCATGAGGAAATGACAAAAACATATCTCTTCTCCAAGACACTGTAAGGATTAACTGAACAGCAAAAAAGACTTCATTTTGTGTCTCAGAAATGAGAATAATAGGTAAAAAGCTTTGTGCTTTATTGAAAGCCTGGGTGGAGACGTCGGGGTTGATGTTATACTCAGGTTTACCCCCACTTATCAGCGAGGCTACGCAAGCTTTTCACTGCTCCTCTGACTTAACCTGGTGCAGCGATTCTCAAGGTGTGAAAAGTGTGAAAAGAAATGGAATGTAAAGGAAGAAGGTTGAAGTATTTGTTGTGTTGAGCCAGACTGCTGTATGGTCTGGAGCCAAGATCTGTTGTCTTAAAGCGCTCATTAAATCTTGGCAGTGGGGTTATAATTGCTGATACAGCTGAAGAGTTTCTGTAGTCAACAAACTGACTGCAAACTCAGAATAAAAATGGGGTTTTAACCTCCAAAGAGCTTACAGTTAGTGTAAGGCAGCTAATAACAGCTGGATACAGATGTGAGATTAGAGGACAACTGGATGGTGCTCTAATGAGGCAACTGATGACTGTTTCCAGAGTCCTGGAGGAGACGGGTTCTTTGAAATGCAGTAGGAGGTTCCTGAATGAAGGAATGAATTTAATAGAGAAGAGTTAAACATAGTTATTTCACTAAACACAAGTCAATCATTTATACTTTTGGTCCTTTTGTATCCCACCCCTTATATTTCCCTTTGAAATTCAAAGTTGTAACTGTCCACTGGGATTTATGATTTAGCCAGATGGAAACTTCATTGAATTATAATGTGTTTAATAATCAATGTGTGATCAGAGAGTTGCTTGAAAGCATCAGACCCCCCTAGTCAGATGCAAACCGTTGGATTTACCAGCTTTTAAAATGTATGGGAGCAAATCTTCAAAAAGAAGGTTCAGAGTATTTGAGGCAACATCTCTGATCTGTCTGTCAGAAACATTTTTACATTACATTTAAACTTTATTCCAGCTAGAACGTACAACACTGCCTTCTGTGTCTTTTAGAAGAAAACAATGAGGCCCATGTCTTAATTCTCTAAGATGAGCTCTGACTGTATTGAGGGAAATGTATGTGAGATCTCCATTTCTCACTTAAAATTCCACAGCTGCACTCACACTTGAGTGGAGCTATTCTTGCAGAATGGAATTGCTTCAGTTCATCCAGATCTGGATCACTTTTCTTCTCTGTTAAAGGAAAAGAAAACATAACTCAATTAAAGTGACATTGTATTAACGGTGGATCATGCCAGCTAATAAATAGTCAATGCTCTACATGCCACGTTTAGGTTTCATCCTTCTGTTTAAATAGCAGCACGGTTTGACATTTGTGTGTGTTAAATCTTCTCTAACAGACACCGTGAGCAATGAATTAAGTGTGAAAATCTGAATAGCATTCTGGAAAGAAAAGGGACTTCTCAAACTCCTTCGGACGCGTGCCGGGACGAGGATCGGGGCAGTTTGCATGCAGAAGTTGTGCTGATGGCAGAGTGCATGGGACATTGAATTCAAAGACCAAAACGGACATGAACTTATAATTTTTTTCTTCCTCCCAGTTCAATAACCATTATCTTCATCTTACCTGCTGTTATCTTTGTAGCCTATGCGAAGAAGAGCGTTTCCTTTTAGGTCTGTTACTCTACAAGGTATTTAGCATTTCGTTCTGTCATGCAAAATTCAGCCTTTACAACTATGAAATTCCAAAGTGTTGTACAAGTGGCCCTCATCCGGCAAAGACCTCCCCATCTGTTTGCTTGAATAATAATAAGCTTTTATATTCCAATAACACCCTTTATCTCGTTTGTTCCTTACACAGGACCATCTGCTTCAAACTGACTGTCTTTCAGATCGAGCTACCAGGAGCCCTGACCTTGTAATCCTATTGATGCCTTTGACCTGGCAGAGCCTCTCTGAATGGAGGATTAGGGTCTGCCACGTGCAAGGTGACTTGTGAAACATTTAACATTGCAGATTTGTAATTGGAGTCAATAGTTTTCTTGAATATGACTTGAATTACTGATTTATTTTGTTGTAAGGCAAAGTGGGATGCAAGTCCACCTGCTCCGCGTGTCATCGTGTCTGGAAGTCAATTCTTGGCCAACTCAGCAATAAGGCAAATCCCTGGCTGTTAGACCAAACTGTTTATTCTACCTACTGATTTTTATCTCTTTTTCCAAAGGAGTAAACACATTATCTAAGGCTTAACAGAGCCAGTAAAGGTGTCAATGCACAAGGGAATGCTTCCAACAAGCTGGATTCGAAGCAAACAAGGCCATTGCCCAATGAGGCATGTGTGATGGTAAATGAACTGTGTTTGTGAATTGCCTGCGACGTACCATGATGCTTTCTATAGAGACCTTTCTTGAGCTAAATTACATTATCACAATAAAGCTAAAAGGAACATGATTTCTTCAGCCAAACCAACTTAGTCATCAAGCTGAGGTCTTCCTGCATCCCTGACTAGTAGAAGATGCTCTCAAACTGACCGACACGTGGCCTTGCCTTTCATAGCAACGTTACTCATGGAGTGAGAAGCGTGCAGAGAGCACATGTGGAGTCTGAATGCTTTAAGTCTGCTTGGTTTTCCCAGTTTGAGCCTGCCTTTTCCGTGCCTTGATACTTCTTTGTTCTAGCAGCATGAAGAACGGGCTTACTCTGGAGGATGTGAGATTATTTCCTTCTCCCCTGTATCCCTGTCTCCTTTTTCTATACACTATCTTCTTGAGCATTTGCTGGAGAGAGAAATTGAAAACTTTTTTCTGTTTCTTGTATAAATTCAGGGACTACAGTCACTCAAACTTTTTAGCAATCAGTTTTGATTTTGTCTTTGATATTGGAAGCTAGAGAGACATCAACCTCCTCCAAACTGTTGTATCTTGAGGTCAAGCGATGCAATCAGCCTTATGTTCATACAGTCACCTATTAGGACTGAAAGCCTCATGTTTTGCTCCTGCTTTGAGGAGTAGTTTGGACAAGGTGACCTCCAGAGTTCCCTCCTGTAGTAAATTGTTGGAAAAGTCTACAGTTGTCGTCTATCAGATGATACTTTTAAAGCTGTAGAAGACTGTTCGGCTTTGCAGCTGCAGAAATTAGGGATGAATATTTTAACTGCAATCTCTTGTATTTACCTGGTTGCAGTCATGCTTTAAATTAACAACAAATTATCTTAATAGTGTTTTTGGCATATTTTCTGTGATTAATTATTCTCACAATTTATAGCTGTTTTGGGTTTTTTTCTAGCACTGTTTGCAAATCCAGAGCATGTGATGCCTGAAAAGAAGACAATGGAAGAGAGATTCTAAACCACAGTTGCATGTAATTGTTGCTTTGTAAGTATTCATGGGGGAAAGAAAAGGCTTCCTTATTCTTTCAACTCTGATGTTCAGCGTGGAAATGTTTGTAAATCTCTCTTTTTCTTTTCAAATTTTTATTTGTTTGCCCTAATCATGAACTGAGCATGTTTGCAGGCAGCTATGCATGTGATAGCTGGGTGGGCTTTGAGGTCCCTTCCAACTCAAACCATTCCATGAGTCTATGAGTTCCCTAAACCATTAAAAACAAATCACTTCATGTATCATTCGGCCTGTATAAAATATCTTTATCAAAATGCTTATGAGGATGGGTCCAATGGGCCCTTCTTTGTATGTCATTTCCCTGACATCAAGTGTCTTGCCAGTGCTCTGTTTTAGCCTTTGGATTCATCCTCAGCTGAGCTCATGAAGAATTATCTCTCACTGACTCTTCAGTGGAGACTCCTGACCTGGATGTCCTTATTATGGCCACCGCTTCTTTAATAGTTAGTGAAAGCACCTGATTTCATGAAGCATTCAAAGCAATCAGGAGGTTAAATTGTACAGAACAAACACCAGCAGCTAATGTCTATGTAATATAATAGAGCAGAGGAAGAATCTCTTGTGAGAAGAAGGTGGCAAGACTAGTAATTTTGTGAATTGTGTCATTAATAAAATATCTTTTATTCCATTTGATGCTGACTTTGGAAGGTTCCTGTATGATTATTGCATTTTTAAGCATCAGGATTTTTTTTTCTAAAGGCTTTACCAGAGGCTAAATTGAGATCTAATACAAAATTCAAAGAGGTTCTGCTGAAATGCCATTAAAATTTTAACTTTATGTTCTTTCAGGGATTTAAAAGTTACAGAGGCAAAGCTGTGCACCCAAAAGGAATTTAACTGTAAGATTCCTGTGTTCTGTAGTAGGCAGAATGTCCACTCTGACTCAGATTCTTTGTTGGATCTTGTATTCTGAATATTTGGTCTTTTTACTTAGTAGATGGTTGTGTTCACTAAGGGGTTCACTATTAGTGGGTTTCAGTCTTTTCAAGTGTTTCTCAGTATGAAATTTCAAGCATTTCTGCTCCGTTAAATTAAAATTAGACAGAGGTTTCCACATCAATGCTCTGATGAACTTCCTCTTCAGAGCTTGCCTGTGCGTTATGGCTCTGAGATGCTCCCACCAGAAAGAAGCCATGAAGATGCTCAGCCTTGATTGCTTTGATCCAGGACCATTGCTTTATTGTTCACTGCCAGCTTTTAGCCACATCCTCATCACATCAAACTCTTTGTCAGTAAATGGTTGGTTTGACAGACCTAAGAGGCAACATTGAAACATTCAGAATGTCCCCAAAATAAGCAATTTTCGTGCTTTATGTGAAGAATTTACCTTTTTGTTATGAGACACAAACCCTTGGCCCATCACTGACTCTGTGCGATACACGGGTGTCTTCTCGGGTTTATTGCACGTTACCTCCTATGATGGTTTTAATTTACAACCAGTTACAAACCCCTGGGGAAAACGTCTTTTGTAGGCTGTTAAGCATTAGCATTCTCATATGATATTTTTAATATGCCACAGACACTCATGGCAATTAAAACGCCTGCTGATGTCAGAAGCATCTCCTGTGGCAATTTCGCTTTATACCAACCAGGAAAAAAAATCCCACGTTCTCCTGCCTCTCTGAAATTATTCTGCACTGGGTTTAATTTTGATGACAGCTACTGAAAAATTTATGAATAAGCTTGTCTGCTATCAAAAGCTGCCTCATGGAAATTTATGATAGTGATGCTCTCTCGCGATGGGGAAATACGTATCCACTCTCCGTTTTGGAGACTGCGGCTGTAGGAAGTCAGGAAAGGGATTTGAGAACAGCAATTAGGAGGAAACGGAGATTCTGCACCCAATCCCTTGCATATGTGACCATCAGCAGCAGAGAACATCACTACTAATTCTACCTGAAATGCAAAGCTTTGAGAAGTCGAATTAGTAAGTATCACAGGCATTGCTCCTGACCTGCGTTAAAGCTTTGATGACGGTTTTGTGTTGCCTGAATTTGTTGATGTTTTACCTGGAAAAAAGAAATGACTGTTTAGTGCCGCAGAAATCAGCGGAGCCTCCTCCGATGCACGCTGACACTAGGACCGTGCTCACCACATGGCTGTGTTTAACCCTGCTTAGTGTTTGCGCTCTCCTAACTTACCAGAAGAACCACGTTTAGTGAAGGTTTACTGTTTCATTTAAGAGCTTTAAATGAAACACATGGTGCTTGCTGGGAGTGTGAATGAGCAGGACGCGCTTTATCTCCTGTGTGGCGCGGGTGCCAGAATGCCAGGCTATTTTTGGATGAGGTAACAGACAGAATTAATGTGGTCTCTGACAGAAATCAGCCCAGGGTTCTGGTATTATTTATTCCATGGGCGAGGATAAGTCTCAGTTTTGTCTCCAGAACTGTCACACCCTTTTCAGCTATTCGCATTAAGCGATGCTTTAGCAGCCGCAAGATGGATTTCGTGAAAATTGGATGTCATCTCCTTCACTAAGTAGCCAACTGGTGCAGAGAGCATGAGTGAGCTGGAGAATTCCCCTCCAGAGAGGGCTGCACTGAAATTAGTGGGTAAAAATTACACTTTTTCTAAGCATCTGTTCCTGCCTCCAGACTCTTGATGATGGTGGTGAGAACATAAAGAGCAACTACCATTTTTTTCTCACTCACGTGACTCTTGTTATTGTTTAGCATTGTTAATTGGCCTCTCTGCTTTTCTTCTTCCATTTATGGGGTTGCATCTTTAGACGTCATTAGGTTTTTTTTTGATGCAAACGTTTCGTAAGCAGCTGTGTCAGTTGTTTTGGTAAGTTCAAGACTTCATGTTGGTTTGGGCTCTAATGTTCATTAAACTCTTAATTCAGAGAGACCAAAGGAAAAAAACCAAAACATAAACGGCAATTAAAAACCAGCCTGTGTCAACGTGTAGGTAAAAAAGAAGTATGGTAAGAGGCAGATTAGAAGCCTCCAATGACAGACACACAGCATTTACTCTGACTCACAACCCAAAAGCTCCTTTATGACTATATTAAAAAGAATGTTCACTTGATGGCATCTAACTTCTAATTTTTGGCCAGGTTCTGTGTTTGAATAGCTGGCTCTCCAGCCAGGCAAGACATGAAAATGTCCTAGAACTGCACTGATGTCGTAACCCAACATTCAACAATGGCATGGGCATTTCTGGTGCTGTTGGTCTGGCTCTGAACACACTGACAGCGTGATGGAGCCGGAGGAGCCAGCAGGGTGTTGGGAACCTGTTTTCCAGGCTGGAGCCAAGTGGGATGGGGCTTTGAGCCCCTGATCCAGTGGGAGGTGTCCCTGCCCAGGAAAGGGGGGTGGAACTGGATGGGCTTGGAGGCCCCTTCCAATCCAAACCATTCCGTAATTCTATGATTCCATGATTAGGTTTAGCCCCACTCCTGTTTATATTACACACGTTACCTGAGCTGACGGTGCAATGAGAGGGGGGAATTGATTTTCTTATCCTTAAGACACAGTCTGTATAGGTTTCCATTATTGCTTTGTGTCCACCTGAGTGAAGTGCTGATGGTTCTGAACTTTCTTCATGAGAAGCAATGTATTTATCCTTAAAATTGCATTCAAATGTTCTTTCTGTCAGTAACCAATCCCACAATGTCACGTTGGAGATGCTTATTAAAATTATCCTGATATGTCCTATTACAGACATAATATTTAAACAGGAGCACTTACCATCGAATAAAACCACGCTAAAAGGTCTATGGACATTCATATTTCTTGGTATAAACATCTGTCAAGGCAACAGAAAGTTTTCCAGGGATGTTTTAAAATGCCTGGTTTGCACCTTTCCTTGAAAAAGGAGGTGGGATGGATTGTGTCTTGAGCTCAGTCCAGCACAGAGGTTCTTCTGTGCAAAACCAGCTTGATGTTAGGTGTTGCCAGAAGAGCTGTCAGGTCAGTCCTGAGTCTGAGGAGCGCGCTGGAATGGGAAGAATTTATTGGCCATTTAACAGCTGCGTGTAGTGCACTCAAAGGATAAATAAACAGTAATGAATTGGAGCAGCTTATGCTTTATTTATTTATTTTTGATAGCGGTGTTAGTAAGTAGTTTTGAATTATCTGGGCTGCTTCTGGTCCTTGCAGTGGGTAATTATCTGCTAGGCTAGCTGTGGTTCGTACGGTGTTTTGTCCTTATGCATTTTACCTGGGGAAATCCACACTAGGAGCTACGAAGAGCTCTGCTGGCAGGGAGGGAGAGAGGGAGTCTTGATATTTTTGGAGCAGAGCTGGCAGATTGTCGCTGCTGCTGAGCTTCTCGTTTTACTGCTGCCTTGTGCTAGTGACACGATGTTCCCCGCTTCGGAAATGTCAGCATCAGGGATGAGACATCCAGGGAGATGATCCGTCCTCCCAACAGGATGGGATCCTGGCTGAAAGGAGGAGCTGCCCGCATGTCAATCCATCCTGGAGTCAGTTAGCTAAGCAGATAGAGGGAGGAAATAGCACCCTGAATTTTTCTCTCTGTTAACTCTTTATTTCTATTGCTTAAAATACAATTCCCTGTAGGCGTTATTACTGATATACATGTAAATCCTTATCTTACTTAGCTTTCTAAATCAGGTGCACACATGCCAACTGCAACAGCAAAAGCAGATGGTGTGAGTTCCTGAGGTCCCCTGGTACTTCTTGGAAGAGGAGATGATACTCTGAATATACTGGTTAATTATATTATATGTAATCGCATTTTATTCTGTTTTCCCTTTCTTTAGTTTGAGGGAGCTGTGTGTTTTTATAAACTCTTTGAAATTAAAGGTGACTTGTTGTGATTTTAGAGCTGAGCACAAGCAAAATTCTCACCTCTCCACAGCAGTTTAACACACAGAAATGAATCATGGAATCATTGATGTTGGAAAACACCTTTAAGGTCATCCAGTCTCACTGTTAGATCCTTGATGCTTGGGGAGATATTCAGCTTTTGTTGAAGATTTTGACAAAAAGTATGTGTTCAAAGCTGGTTGAAATCTAGAAGTGCTTCTCTATTGGAAATTCAGTTCCAATAGTTATATTAAATAAAATTAAATATTATTTAGAGGCGGCTTAAGAGAAAACTAGAAAAATACCATTTCTTTGACTTGATAGTTTCTCTGCAATATAAATGTTGGAATGAATGCAAAAGAAACAAAATATTACTCTAAGATGTTACTGGAACCAACGCTTAATGTGCAAAGTTAGAATGGAATCTGGAACTCTTGCCCCTTGCACCAATGCAGTTGATGCTGGTCGCAGCCAATGCTGCCACAGAAATGTCTTTTCAGGCACTTCTGAAGTTTCTGTCTGGCTGCGAACCCTTGGAAAGTGTTTTGCACATACTTTGAGATGATCTGGAAATGAACAGTCTCTACAAAATCCGGTTGTTGCATGGTAATCTGAAGACTTTTTCATTCCCTACCTGATTATTAAGAGCAAGACATTAATGCTCTTATGATGGAAAGTGGGATGCCAAAGTGAGTAAACTGGTTGTGCATATGGGAGCTGAAGCCCAAATGTAGTTGGAAAAATACACATGTGGAAGGATGATATTCGTGATTAGAAGACAAATGTTGGAAAGCGTGTGCTGCGTAGAGCGCAGAGAAGTGAGGGTTAAACGGGCATCGTGTATCAGCAAATGGGAAATATCAGAGCCAAGACTCTCTGAACGAAAAATCTATTTAGATCAAAATCAATTTTAGGGAGAATGGGAAAAAGTTTAAATAAACTAGAACTGCAAGGCTTCTATAGCTCCTCAGAAACTTGTTTCAATAATGACTGCACCTCTGCAACCAGAAGTGCATCATGGTAACGGATCTTTGCTTCTCAGGGACAGTACAGAGAACAAATCACAGGATCACAGAAAAACCAGGTTGGAAGAGACCCACTGGATCGTCGAGTCCAACCATACCAACAATCCCTGTGTACAAATATTCCTGAATGAGATTCAAAAGCAGCCTTTCCCAGTTCATGTTTGAATCGCCAGGAGGCAAACACCGGTGTCTGCATCATGAGAACTTCTCTGGAATGCTTCTCACAGTCCAAACCCAGTGGGTTCACACAGGACCTCGGTCACAGGGATCGGCAAGGCCAGCTGCAAGACAGCAGCGATGCCTCCAGGGTTTGTTAGGTTGAAGATTTCGTGCTTCCACAAGCTTCAGAAAACATGAGGAAAATGTCCAGCTCTAAGCAGGAGGTCCACCAGGGCTCCAGCAAGCACAGCGGCGAGGGTTACCCTTTCTCACTCTTGCACGTGTGATGTCAAAGCCCGGCTCCAGTGCCACAACACAAGGGAGTGTAAACAAAACCGTGGGACCTCAGTCGCGTGAGACTCTGGAGATGTTGCTTTCAGACACAGAGCTCACCTGGTCCAGCCACCGGTGGATGCTCCGACATGGCCCTGCTCTCCATCGACAGATGGAGCTGCTGGAACGCGGATCAACAGCAGGTGGTCACGGAGGGCCCTGGCACAAGGCTTTGCTACAGTCGGAATGAGATATGAGAACACATCAAACAGAACTGGCCCCCCCTTTAAAGCATATCTGTATTTGCTATCCTATCAGAATACATATGGATGAGGCAGATAAAACTATTATTTAAAGACCAGTTCATTAAGTTCTGCTTAATTTATACAATATACCTGCTACTGTTCTTTAGTTTATTGTGAATATTGGTTTTATCAGCTGCCAGCTCCCTTTAGTAACGGTCCTTTCATGAATTACTTTGAGATAAAACAGTGCATTTTAGGGAAGCTACTGATGCCTTGGATCAAACTTTTGACCAGGAAACTGTATTCTCTCTTTCAACTTCAGTTTAAAACGTATTTGTGGCCGAGTTTATTCCTCATCGTAGTCTTTTATTACTGCTATGACCAGTGCGTATGGCTCCCATAAGGTTATTGGAGGGGCTGCATTCCCAGAAAAGGGAGCTTTGCTTCTTTCATTTAGGATAAGCAGAGATGGGTTCTACAGTAGCTCCACAAACATTGGGAAGTGCTGTTCTCCAGCTGAGCTGTGTTAAGGGCCCACAGGTGCTGCCACCCAGCAGTGGTTAAGCTGAGGCAGCCGTGTGAGTTGAACCACCTGATGGTGTTAAAATAACTCAACTTTTGAGTGAGGGGAAGAACAAGGAGGTGATGCGGCACGGCTGAAGGGGGCTGATGAAGCCAGAGTGCTCCAGCTGCTCATGATCTCTGTGAGACCTCAGAGAGCAGCACTTCCAAAGCAGGTGAGGTGGGGTGTTCAGATTCCCCAGCAGAGGAGGGCAGTGGATTGGAGGAGCAGCATGGCAGGGCTGTTCTTGCTGCTCGTGGAGCATGGAAATAGGAATTAAGCATCAGAAGGGTAGTCGGGCTGTGCTTTGGTTTTCTACTGATTCAGAACTTGGCTGTTATTGGCTGAGAAGTCAGAGGAACTAAATGTGGCTTTCTGGAATGGGCCAGGCACGCTCGTTGCTCTGTTGGATTAGCTCTGCTTGCTTGGATGAACAGAAATGTGGCCTGAGGCATGCGAGGACCTTGTTTTCTGAAACATAAAAGGTTGGGTTTGGTGCCTCTAATATGAAGAAACTTGAGAGAATCCAGGGCTGTGACACAGCTCCCTGCCTCTGGAACTGCAGAATGTTTTTCCTGGCTGCAAGAGGACCAGGATCTGCCTGAAGGGAGTGGTTTGCAGTTTGCTGAGGCAGAGAAGTGAAAGAATGAAGTTAAAGTAGAGGGATTGCACTGTGGCAACTCCCTCCCACTGCTTTTGTTCCACAGGAGATCATTAAACCTGAGAGGTAAGAGAGATGGTGTAACCCTTCCTTCCTTCCTGAAAAGTAGTGGCTGCATTTAGAAAAGCAAATAGAGTCTCTTTGGGGTTTAATGGGACTTTCAGACATGTACTTAAGAACCTATCATCTGCTAGGAGTTAATTGATATTGGTATTTCTCCTACTAATAAGCTGCAGGAAAGGAACATAACTTTACACAGTAAAACAGGAGCCAGCAGCTCCTCCTCTTTGTCCCTCTCCACTCTGGCTTTTGGTGTGACCCCTGGGAGATAAGGGATTTCTCCGGAGCACGGTTTTCATTCTGTCCTCTCACAGTGATCTAGCAGAGTTCGTTTAATAACGTTCCTTTTGTTCTGGCAGATAATCCTGGGCTGGCCCAGATAGCATCACAAATTTGCTCCTTTTTGGTAATAGGATCTTATCGAGGCTTCAGCACATACAGCTTCTACAGGATAGGGCTTTAATTAAAATGACAATACGGGACAGCTGAGGTTAGATCCCCTTATCTGGCATCTCGGTTACATCAGACTGGAAAGGGACGGCGTAATAAATGTCTCCCATCTGGTATGAGAGTGAAGGCAGAGAACAATTTTCTTGACAAATTAATCATCTATTGGCTGGAGTTACTGCACTCCAAAGTCCGAAGGTGAGCTGTCTGCGAGGGCGTGAGGTAACTATGGACTCTGCTGATGGATCCTCTCATGGGCTAAAACTGAAGTGGCAGGGTTTATACCTTTCTTTTCAGCCACTAGTGATGGGAACCTCAGGTCTTGTGCTGTGCAATGCAAGATTATCAGTGTACCTGCAAGTCTGTAGCTGTTTCTTGGTAGGGATGTGATATCTCTGTGTTTGTGCTGCCCAGCAGGTGATTTGGTTCAAGCCTGGACGTGCTATCACTAAAGAAATAAGTGTTGAAAGCAGCAGTTCTAAGTGTGCTGGTTTGGAAAATGTTAGCAATACCTCTACTCACATCATCCAGTTAGAAATTTGGAAATTATGAAAGACTGGAAACACCTGGCTGTGAAAAAAAAAACAACGTAAAACCTGAGTAGGGGGAGAGCATATTCTGTGTGCTATAGAGTGCATGTTGCTCACAGGGAATTATAACTCGGAGCTAGTTCTTCAATGCCTTCCATCAGGTCTGTGCTGGTACTGGGCGCCCAGGTAGATGAGAAGCTTTCAGCAGCTCTCTGAACACACTCTTCTCTGCCCCATGCAGAGTCAAAGCTCCAACTTTAAAGTCCCGCATCAGAATTCATAAATCAATCGTAACCCCCAGCCAGGCAAAAGTTCCTTATCTTTATGCTATTTAATGCTTGCTTTTGGAGGAATGAGGGAAGGGATAGGGAGTTCTGCCTTATCCGTAGCAAAATACTGGCTGTGGAGAGCTCCGCAATACGTGCAGCCTCACCTCCTCTTCTCTCCTGCCATCCCGGGAACACAGAATCCTTGCTCCTGCTCCCCAGTTCAGATCCACCTTGACCATAGCTGTTCTCCTCCACATCCTCCATCAAAGATCAATAAGAGACCAGTTATACTGGTGGATACAGAACTTACTCAGATAGAGGTAATGTTGATAGCTTATGGGAAAATATCCTGTGTCCTAGAATAGCCAGGTTGGAAGAGACCCACTGGATCATTGAGCCCAACCATTCCTATCAATCACTAACCCATGTCCCTCAGCACCTTGTCTACCTGTCCCTTAAACCCCTCCAGGGAAGGTGACTCAACCCCCTCCCTGGGCAGCCTCTGCCAGTGCCCAATGTCCCTTTCCATGAAAAATTTTTTCCTGATGTCCAGGCTGAACCTCCCCTGGTGGAGCTTGAGGCCATTCCCTCTCCTCCTGTCCCTTGGGAGAAGAGCCCAACTCCCTCCTCTCCACAACCTCCTTTCAGGTAGTTGGAGAGAGCAACGAGGTCTCCCCTCAGCCTCCTCTTCTCCAGGCTAAACACCCCCAGCTCTCTCAGCTGTTCCTCTTCTTCTCCAGCCCCCTCCCCAGCTTCGTTGCTCTTCTCTGCACTCGCTCCAGAGTCTCAACATCCTTCTTGTGCTGAGGGGCCAGAATTGACCCCAGGGTTCAAGGAGCGGTCTCACCAGTGCCGAGTCCAGAGGGAGAAGCACCTCCCTGGCCCTGCTGGCCACACTGTTTCTGATCCAAGCCAAGGTGCCATCGCAATCCCCCTCAGGAAAAGGTTGGTTTGGTGTAACCCCAGCTGTCTAACAAGCAAGGGCCCTCAGACCATCCAGGAGACAGCTTGCTTACGCAGGCTTGGTGTTCAACCTGGTTTTTAAAGCTGCTAATCAGGTGCAGTCATCTCTGGCTGTTGGAAGCCTTCAGCCTCTGAAGGTGGAACTGTGACACAGCAACACATCAAAGCAGGAGTTTCCCTCCAAGCAAGCTGCCACGCCGAAGGTTTTTGAGTGCTAAGCATCTTCTAAATTGGAATTTCATTCTTTCAACACCATAACACAATCAAGGCCAGTTATGTGATGTCCTAAATAACAAGAGATGATGATGGATGAAATGGGACCAGAAATCAGGTGACTTCAAGGAAAATAATTACTTTTACTCAGCAAGGCTGAAGTTAACATTTTTGAGTCCTGGAATTGGCTGACAGAACTTAAAAGTGAAGGATTTTTTCTTATTAATTGTAGTGCTTTCTCTTTCCTTTTTTATTTCTTTGTATGTATTTTATAGATTTTAAAAGCTAAATGAAAATTCTTCATATTCTGTCATTATTGGCTTTGAAATCAGAGGCTGCAGCAAATCACTAGCTGTAGTTCTTTTCCTGAATTTATAGGTTTTTTTCCCCTGCCTGGTGTGATGTTCTGCTTTGGTGCTATAATGTAGTACACAGTAATCTGATTTAGTTTACAATTTTTTTTTTTTCCATATCAAAGTCATGTCAGCTGCAGCACAGATTTCACTAACACAACACTGGAAGAACTGGCTTTATGTCTTCCTCTGCAAAACTCTGGGATTTATTAAAGTGTGCACATGTTTAACTGCACGAGGAATACAAACTTCATATTAAAAACCATCTGTGTGCTGATCTGGAGAGCACAACCACTGCCATGAGCTGGAGCACTGTAGGCTTCTGTTACGGTAAAAACTTTATTGCAAGTCACGGCTTTGCTTCTAATAGAAGTGGAGCCTCCTGCTCACACTTGGCTAGAGTCACATTGCCAGCTAAAATATAGTACCTGGTTTAAAAAGGTGGCGTGTCTTTTTATCTTAGTTCATTACAGCTACCCTTTAAATAATCGGTAATTGCTCTCCTTTAACCTTTAGTTCTAACTTGAGATAGCAGTTATTTAATATTATTTTATCTTAAGTGTTGAGGAAGGTAAAAATCTGTATTTCAAAGCAATTTCCTTTTAAGCTTTTATCATACGATGTGTGCTTCTAATAACTTCATAATTATCGTTATGTGGTTTGTCCTCCCTTCCTCACGTATCTTCTTTATAGCATCTTCCAGGAATTGTCTACCTCAGCTACTTGGGCATGGAGGCATAAAGAGGACTCAAAGCACATAGTGATCTGGCTGAAGGGAAAACGCCATGGTAAGTGCTATACTGCTCAAAATTATAGAACTGTAGGATCATTGAGGTTGGAAAAGAGCTCAAAGCTCGTCCAGTCCATCCATCAACCCAGTCCCACTGTGCCTGCTAAACTACGCTTTGAACCACGCTTTAAACACAAAAATATATTGTAAGCAAAATAGTTCCTCTATCTGCCTGCACCTGACCTTGGGGATGTGTTTTCATTTACTAAAGCAGACCCTTGAGAAATAATTCCTTTGCGATTAGAGGAAATTTTTCTATTTTTACCAAGTTTTTCTGGTAAAACACCAACGCATAAAGGCAGGTTTCTATAAGTAAAGCAAAATACCTTGTATTCTTTCTTTTTGGAGCTCAGTAAGTTCTCCCTGAAGCTAGAGGAATATTCTACTTCATCTTTCGTAGAAGGCCACTTCTGCTAAGCTACCGACTCCGTGGTCTCTTGTGTGATTACTTATGACAGAGTTCATTGTATTTTGTTTGAGCACATAATTAAGTCTTTAGTGCATGACAGTCGAGTGGCTACTCGGTGTTAGAGCGCTTGCTGCTTCCCTCTGCTGCATGGAACCAGAATCGCCTGGCTACCTTCCACAAATACTGCCTGGATTCCAGGGAAACCTTGGAGCAGCCTCCCAGCACCTGAAGGGGCTCCAGGAGAGTCGGGGAGAGGCCCTTGAGTGCAGGGACAGGATGAGAGGGAAAGGATTTAAGCTGAAAGAGGGGAGATGGAGATGAGATCTTAGAGAGAAATGTTTTCTGGTGAGGGTGGGGAGGCCCTGGCCCCATATCAGTAGTCCTTTTATTAGAGTTTTTGTTCTGCTCTGCTTTTAAAAAATGGATAAAAGGGTAAGGAGTGAGTGGATGTCCAGGGCATCTTCAAACGTGTTTTATGTTGCATTCATACAACTTGATTCCCCATCTCTGAGCTGGGAGAGGGCAAAGACTCTCTGGAAAGAGATCTACTTGTCGTTGTAGATCCTGTTTGGCTGCGTGGCACGACGAGCTTCAGCGCGATCGCTTCTCTGCTGTGGTGACATCTGTCTGGAAATGGTTTGTTGGGGTTTGCCCATTCCCTCTGCAGCCACCGGCGCGGGACACGAGCATCTGCCTTTCTGCAGCCTCGGAAACACTGGGATGCGAATGTCATGGGAGAAATGAGGGCATCGCCCAACAGAGCAGCGTGTGGGAGAGGCAGGGGGTTAGCAGGCGCGTTTCAGGAGAGTGGTGGGAGCTGTCAACAACTGGGGTCTTTGCTTTCTAATCGCATTAAATGTAGAGAGCAGCTTAGCTCACTGGTTGGCACTCGATTGACGCGTGTTCACTGATGCTTCTCAGAAAATGGCATCACTTGCACCCAAGTGGGCTCGTATTGTTTCTCTGCCTTGTAGCTGAAATAATGTTTTAATGGTTAAGGAACTATTCAACCACTTGTTGCCTTTCACACCTGAGATCATCAGGCAGTTGCATTTGATGATGGGTGACTAATTATGAATAATTCAGAACCATAGTTACTGGTGGGCGCTCTCTGCTTTTTTTTGTGCTGGAGATTAAGAGGAAAATAATCAAGCAGAGAGTTCACTTCCCCTTTTCCTCTTGTTACTGAAAAGTCATTATTATGTGGCCATTTCAAAGGCACAATTAGGTAACTTAATAATGACACTTGCGTATTTCTAGTCCTGACAAAATTGTACTTAATTAGGGTAAAATAATCTCCCTTTTCTCCTGGCTCAGGGTGAGGCTTCAGCACCGTGGTTGGCAGCGAGGGGAGCCGGGAGCCACCTGCCATTAGTCCAGTGCATTCAGCAAATCAAAGCAGGGTGAAGGGTCCCCAATCAAGCCAAACATGTCTGCAATTTAAATGACCAGTGCCTGCTTCAGCATCTTTCCCAAACACCTCAAGCTTCCCTGGGAGCTTGCGGCAACATCCAGGCTAAAACTCAGATCATCTCATTAACCCCCATCTCGAGCATTAACCTCTTCTCTTGCCAGTGAGCTGATGAGCTTTCTCTGCTGGGTTCCATACAAGGATTTTCTGGGCTTTTCAGGTTGGGTTTAGGGTTTATTTGTTGGGGTTTTTTTTATTATTTGTTTTTTTTCTCTTTTGGGATGAGAGGAGTGAGAGGGAAGTTCAATTATAAAGTTCCTTTATGTGTCACTATGGTCTTATAACCCATGAATCTGCCCATCTATGTTTCATAATCACGTACGGTCACAGCAAACATCTCTCAGCCCTCCCTGGTTATTAATAAGCTGGTGATGGGTTTGGAGCGCAAGCCTTATGAGGAGCAGCTGAGAGAGCTGAGGTTGTTTAGTCTGGATAAAAGGAGGCTGGGGGGAGACTTCATCACTGTCTACAACTGCCTGAAATGTGGGTGCTGGTCTCTTCTCCCCAGTAGCCAGTAACAGCACAAGAGGAAATGTCCTCAAGACATGCCAGGGGAGATTTAGGTTGGATATTAGGAGGAATTTCTTTATGGATAGGGTTGTCAAGCATTGGAAGAGGCTGCACAGGGAGGGGGTTGAGTCACCAGCCCTGGAGGGGTTTAAAAGGTGAGTAGGTGTCATACTTGGGTTCGTGGACTTAGCAGGGCTGGATCAGTGGTTGAACTCGACGATCTTAAAGGTCTTTTTGCATCTGAAACTGTTCTATGATAATTGCCAGAGGTGAATTCTGCTTTTCGGTGCCAGGCACATTGGGATGAAAAAAAGGTGGCAATAACTTCCCCCCTTCATGAGAAGGTTCTGAACTCGCTCAGTAACAGCTTTTGGAGAACGACATCACCTCTGACTGCGACTGAAATAGTCAGACACGTCACTCATGTTTTGTCTGTGCTGGCAGAGCAGAAACAGCCTTGCCCGGTGTCTCTTGTCCCTTGGCCTCTCTCTGTCCTCCTGCACACGCAGCAGCATCCCTGCCAGCTCCCGCCTGCACAGCGATGCCCGCAGCCTTTTGAAGAGTCTCTCAGATTGTCTCTTACTGCTTGAATGTGTAACCTTTCTTTCTTAACCACAAACCACAGACAGCTAAACTCCTGTGCTGCTTGGCTAATGTCCTGCTGCTTTTATCTCCTTTGTTTGCTCTCAAGGCACATCGTCTGATCCATCCGCATCTCACCTCTGCATCATCTGTTTCTCGTCCAGCACCTCCCATTCCAAGTGCAAGTTCAGACTGAGCCAGGATGCTAAATCTGGACTGGGTAATTAGTGCCTTTAATGGGTGGGGAGGATCAGTGGTGTGCACTTTGTTTGCAGCCTGATTCCTCTATGCAGAGGCTGGAGCACCTTGCAGAGCTGCCCTTTGCCTCTATGCCAGCTGCAGCCACCACGAAAATACCTGGTGGTGAATAAGCGAATGTAGGTGGGATCAGAGTGTTAATTTATGGGGAGAAATCTAAAAGGGCATGGAAATAAAATAATAATTAATGCTGAAGTACAAATTCTTCTTTGCCCGAGTGAAGGAAATGCTGCAGGTAAGGTTTTGAGTGCAGCTGATTTCTCCAAATTATAAAGTGAGGAGAGAACCAGTTATTACGATTATGACATTTTCTAAATGCCTGGGTCTTCTAATTCTTAAAACTGATTAGTGAAGTTCAGATGCTCATCTCCCCTTGGAGTGTTAATCCACATTTTCCTGTTCTGGTGAACAGCCAACCCCTCCCGCATTTCACTTTTCATCAGCCCAGCTTTGCTGTGCATTATCTGTTGAGTTTGGGAATAAATAAATACAAGAAAATGTAAATTGTTCTATTGTGTTTCATTTTAGATTAATCAATTTAAAAGTAATATAGGCTGTAACTCATCAGAGATGATGGCTTATGACAGCTCAAATGGTGACTTCACTTTAAAGCAAGTGGGATGGAATCATGGACTTTTTTTTTTTTTAAAGGTGCTTGCTGGGTTGGTTTTTTTCCATCTTTTAGGCAGCTGAAGCTTATCCTTTGGAATAAAAAGGGTTTGTACCATCTTTTATTCATGTGGAAACAAAATAACACAAAATCTTAGACCAATACTCTCTCAATTTGGAATTTCAGAATATGGCTAAGATGCAGAATAAGGAAAAATCTGAACTAAAGCTAAGAAGAGTTATGTGCATTTTAAAGAGTTTACGATGACATTATGGATCAGAGGTAAACACACTCCTGTGATACCCTGATGGAAGATAAAGTAGAAATGGGCACATATACCTGTCTGGCTCATTGTGCACACACACTAAGTGCTGTATCCAACAATTTTCTGGGGCTATATTGCAGAACAGAATAATGCAGAAATCCTGCAATGCTCTCAGATAAACCCTCGTAAGCTTTAGAACAGTAGATAGGAGCTTTCTGACAGAAAATCTAAATAATATATTCAGATCCGTGTATATACACAGTAAATTATTCAGCCACTAGATGTCCTAATTCAGAGCTGCAGACCCAGCGTGAGCAGCAGCAATTGCAAAGCTGGGACTCAAAATGCGTAGATGATGTGGCTTAAGCCTGTGTGGCCTCAGTTCCTAGAATGCTGCTGAAGACACCGTAAAACACAAGTGAAACCAGAGTTATTCATGGAAGGTTCATACGCGGACTGCGGCTGATTAATTGCCATCGTAAGAATGTGATGTGTTAATACTGGTACAGCAGATGCTATGGCAACTCAGTCTGGTAGGGATTGTTTCCAAGAACTGTGGGGCTGGACCCAATATTGCATCTCACTGCTGAATATTCCTGCAGTCCTTGGGGCAGCTGGTGATGTTATTTTGTAAGGTTTCGCCAAACTGTGTAAAGGTACAGACCCAGTTCCAAAGGAAACGCAATCTTGGAATCCCGGTCTAAGGGAGAGGAGTGAGGGATATTGCACAAAATGAGAAGAAAATGATAAAATTTCTCTTTGAAGCACCTCATTTTTTTTTTTAAATGTCTGTTACAGGTTGTGGAAATGCAAGACCCTCATCTTGTAGCTGATCTCTCTGCCTAGAGAACAACCATTATGACACGCAGTGCAAATGGGTGATGCAGAACAGGAATTCCATGCTTGGGAAGAGCTTGTGAGGCAGACCTTGTTGCAGAGATGGAGAAATGATTGGACACAACTAATATCTGGTCGTTATTTTTTTTACTCTTGGCCTGGCAGAGTGCATCCTTTAAAGAAGGAGGGATAAGGGACCATGTTCTGTAACTAGCAGGTGATCCACAGCTCCTCACTAACACAACCATCTCTGTTTTATTTGGAGAGATTCCTGAGAGTAGCAGAGAGGCTGCTATAGACGATCAGAAACTTGAGGGCAAAGGGGAAAAATAACCTGCTGAATTTCAGCAGCCTTTCTGCATATTCATAATGTCTTGTCAAATGCTGCACTCTCTCATCTCCATATGCTTGTTGCATAAGAATGGCTCTGATGGTCAGACTCTGGATGGTTCATCTGCTCTGTAAGCTCTCCCTAAGAGGAATATGAGATCCTTAGACAAATAAAATATAATTTTCACGCTGTCATGCCTCAGTCACTGATGTACAGGTTCTTCCTGAACGGGAGGTGGTTTATACAATACATTGGGTTTAATAGTCACTGATGTGCTTATTGCACATCAATTTGGCTAATTCCTTTGGAGCCCAGCTCTTGTGTCCTCCAGGATTACTTTATGAGTATGCATACTTTTTTTTTAATGGCTTCTATGTTGCTACAACTGAGCTCGTGCGCAGTGCTTCCCATAATTTCATTACTTATTTGTTGTTGCAGTCAGATGTTCTTGCTTGCTTCCTGAATTATTTACCTGTTGTACAGATGCGAATACTTGTGTTAGAGCCAACTGGTCTGTGTCTGATGTTCTCTGTGATTTACATCAGGGGTTTAGATGTGTGTATTCTCCCTGAACCATTATATATGTTAAGCAGAGCAGCAGCACATTCTGTCTGGTTCCAGTGCCATCTCACTGTGCTTCTCTTTGCGAGAGCTGCCAAGCGAAGCAGCTCTCTTTTCACCTGCTCCAGCAAAGACCCTCCCCAGCCTCTCCTGTTGGACAGGTGATGTGAATTCTGATTACTGCAAATCGCAGGTGGGTTACTCCAAGGTCATACATCAAATAAACAAGGTGTAATCACCTGGCTGTGAATTTTGATGTTGCACTTGAGGAGGGACAGAGACTGAAAGCACCTTTGCAAACTCAGCTGGAATGTTCTGCTGAGCTTCCAGGGTGGAGGAGGTGATTTATTTCGTATTTTTCCCCCCTTTCAGGCTGTAGCTGTAGGGCTTATTGAAAATTATTAGGGTATTGGCATAGCCTAGCTAGAAAAAATTACTTCATAGTTGTAAAGTGCTGTGTCTAATAAGTTAATGTGGTTGAAGACTGCAGAGATGTCTTCAGCCAGCAGCACAGTGTGAGATTTAACCTGAGACACAGAGAGCTGGGAAGAACTCCGCTCAGGATGGAGCGAGGTGGTGGCAGAGATGAAGACTGGAGTTGTCACAGGTTCTGCCTTTCCCTCCCGCAGGCACTTTCCTGCTGTCTGGGTGTGCGGCTGCTGTGACCCAAGTATTCAAGAAAGCTTCTTGGTTTTGTTCCTCCTTTTGGTTCATGTTTACTGTCTCTTTTTTTTTCCAGCAGCTGCATTAGCCTTTAGACTTTCAGGCTCTTGTCGGTCTAGAATTCCAGATGTGGAATATGGACTTATTCGGAAAACAAATATTGCTCATTGTAAAATTTAATGCTTGAGGTGCTAGGGAAGAACGAATTTGTTCCTCGCAGCATTTTCAGCTTCTGCATTAATGTTTCTCCATTTCCATCCATTAATGCCATTATCTTCTTTGGCTGGATTCCTGATGTCTCTCTTTCTTGCTCACACCCTGATATCAAAGGTAGATTCGAGCTTTCCCTGTGACATTCCTCTTGTTAAAATGCTGTGTAAATAACCTCCATTCATAGAAACGCAGTGGCATTTTGGACTGTTGTGGCTTTGTTTCTGCAAGGTACTGTGCATTAGCAGTGTGTTTAAAAAATGTATAATTCTGTTTGTATCTGAATTTGCCCAGCTAGAAACTTCTGTGTTCTTCCCCTACCTTGAGATTTTGTCTTTGTGGAATATTCTGCACATTCATATTTCCAGGTGCACTGACTGAAGTTTCCAGCTGTTGCTCTTTTCTCAACTTCTGCTCTCTTCTTCCTCATCGTAACTGCATTATAAATTAAGAACTTGGTATTTTTATCTACAGCACCAAGCACTGACTCAGTGGCACAGGCAAAAATAGATAATTGGTGGGGCTTGGAGCAAAAGTGGTTGTGTGGATGTGCTAGAAAATAGGGCCATGCTGCTGAGCTGCTGAGGTTTTAAAGAAAGAGAGTATGCTAGATGCTTTGACATGCAAACACTTTCCTGTTTAGCCTCCCAGTTCTGGTCCTCAGCGATTTGGGTTTGGTTTTTTTGTGGTTGTGGTTTGTTTTGTGGGTTTTTTTTGATGAGGGGTTTTGTTTTTCTTTCCCTGGAACCCATTGAATGTGGAGAACGACCTAAAAGAAAACTTATTTTTCATATATTTGCTCTCTGCCTTTGTTCAGAGTAGAACAGCAGCAATTTCTCTTTTTCTGGCCTTATAAATTTGCTTGGATGCGTGTCATGCTTCCTTGTTAGGTATATATGAATGAAAATATTTATATATAAGTAGGCAGGTGGAAAGGGAGAGCGAAACCGTGATGTTTCTTGCAAGAAACAGCATTTCTGATCCCAGAACCATGCAATATTTAGGCACCAGTACTGAAAGGGGCTCCAGGAAAGCTGGGGAGGGTCTCTTGATCAGGGAGTGTAGGGAGAGGATGAGGGGGAACGGTTTTCAACTGAGGACTGAGATGAGATCTTAGGCAGGAATGCTTCCCAGGGAGGCCGGGGAGGCTCTGCTTGCCCGGAATAGTCGTAGCTGGCCCATTTTTTTTTAGTGTGGAGGAAAGGAGGCTGAGGGGAGACCTCATCATTGTCTACAACTCTCTGAAAAGAGATTGTAACAAGGTGGGTGCTGGGCTCTTCTCCCAAGTAACCAGCAACAGGATAAGAGGAAACAGCCCCAAGTCGTGCCAGGGCAGGTTTAGGTTGGACATCAGGAAAAATGTCTTCATGGAAAGAGTTCTCAGGCACTGGCAGAGGCTGCCAAGGGAGGCGGTTGAGTCCCCATCCCTGGAGGTGCTTAAAAGATGGGTAGATGAGGTGCTGAGGGATGTGGTTCAGTAGTGAATAGGTATGGTTGGACTCTGTCTCAAAGGTCTCTTTCAACCAAACGATTCTATGATCCCTGGGGCTGAGAGCCCCCTGATCCAGCTGGAGGTGTCCCTGCCCACGGCAGAGGGTGGAGCTGGATGGACTTCGAGGTCCCATCTGTCCTGTACCATTCTGTGATTGTTGGGTTGGACGTGGGGCTCATGGGGGATGCTGTGCCTGCTCCCATTGGATGTGAAGCACAGGAGGATGCTGTGCCTGCTCCCATAGGATGTGGGGGATGCTGTACCCGCTCCTATGGGATGCAGGGGGTGCTCTGCCTCCTCCCATGGGATGCAGGGATGCTATGCCTGGTCCCATTGAATGTGGAGCACTGGGGGATGCTATGCCCGCTCTCATGGGATGTGCGGATGCTGTGCTCACTCCCATGGGATGCGGGGGGATGCTGTGCTCACTCCCATGGGATGCGGGGGGATGCTGTGCTCACTCCCATGGGATTCAGGGGGTGCTGTGCTGGATGTGGGGATGCTGTGCTCGCTCCCATGGGATGTGGGGCACACGGAGGATGCTGTGCAGGGATGCTGTACCCGCTCTCGTGGGGTGCGGGGCACACGGGGGATGTTGTGCACGTTCCCATGGGATGCAGGGGATGCTGTGCTTGCTCCCATGGGATGCGGGGCACATGACGGATGCTGTACCTGATCCCATGGGATGCAGGGGATGCTGTGAAGGATGCGGGGGATGCTGTACCTGCTCCCATGGGATGCAGGGGATGCTGTACCCAATCCCATGGGATGCAGGGGATGCTGTGAAGGATGCGGGGGATGCTGTACCTGCTCCCATGGGATGCGGGGGATGCTGTGCAGGATGCAGGGGATGCTGTACCCCCTCCCATGGGATGCGGGGGATGCTGTACCCGATCCCATGGGATGCGGGGGATGCTGTGAAGGATGCGGGGGATGCTGTACCCCCTCCCATGGGATGCGGGGGATGCTGTGAAGGATGCGGGGGATGCTGTACCCCCTCCCATGGGATGCGGGGCGCGTTCCCCCGGGGTGCGGGGATGCCGTGGCCGCTCCCGTGGCCGCGGGGCGGTGCGGGGCAGGCAGACCCCGCCCCTCCGGCGCTAATTGGCCGGGGGGGAGGGGCCGCTCATTAGGGATGCGGGCTGGCGCCGCGGCTCGGCAGTCGGCGGCGTTCGGGGCGCGGAGCGGAGCCCCCCAACCCCGGGCACCTCCTGCACCCGGAGGGCAAGGAGAAAAAAAAAAAAAAAAAGAAAGAAGAAGCGGGGTGGGGGGGTTCTGTGCTCGAGGGACGGAGAGAAAGAGGGGATTTGCATCCCATCCCGCGGCCGGAGAGGGGGCAGCATGGGCGCAGGGGCTGCGAGGAGGAGCCCCCCGAAGCTGCCGCTGCTGCTGCTGGGGCTCTGCGGCTGGGCGGCTGCGCTGCGAGGTGAGCTGGTCCCCCCCCACACCCCCCCGCATCCAACTTTGCGTGGTCCCCGTGGTGCGCATCCCTCCCACCGGTTGCTCCGCACCTCGCAGCCCTCCTGGAGGTGAGGGAGTGCGGGGAGAGGTACCCCCAGCACCCTAGATCCCATTGGAATAAGGTGCTGTGCTGCAGGGCAGAGCGCCTGGAGTTGGTGCTGAGCTGGGGGGTGGGATGGAGAGGGAGCGGAGCGGTGGGAAATAGGGTTGGAGTGGGAGTTTGGGTCCAAGAGAGAGAGAACAGCCCCTAAGGGTGCTGGTTCCATCGGCTGCGAACACTCTGGGAGGCTCCGGGCAGAAGGATGCTTGGGAATCTGGTGCGTGCCTGGATCCTTTGGATGGTGACATGGGCAAATGTGGATAATAGTCCTGATGACTCCTTGGGTTGCCCCAAAATGATGGGGCTGGGGGTATTCAGTGACCTCTTCTGGCAGCGAGAATCCAGTTACCCATCAAGGGATGTGAGTGCCAGAGGTTGGATGTGTCCAAACACGAGCGTATGTGGGTTTTGCGGTTGTGTGAGCTGGATATTGGAGATGCTTGGAGTTCTTTTTAATATTTAGCTTTTTTCCTGTTAAATGCTTGAGTGAAATAACCTCTTTAGGACACGTAGCCAAAGGGTGCTGGCAGCCCCCCACTGCCCGGTGTCCTAGATGCTTTGGCTGCTGTAGCTGCACTTCTCAGAGTACTAAAAGTGCCTGGGAAGCAGGGTCTGGGGGGGAATCTAGTGTTATTTTATCCTTCTAGGGGAAGGTGCCTGCTGGGGATAACACACTGTATTTAGAGCCTGCCAAGGCATGCACGTTACAAATGGCTTATTTCTACAGAACGGAGTAATCTCTCAATCAGACTTCGTAGATCCTGAAGGATTCCTCTCTGTTCCATCACCAGCCCCTCTGCAGAGGTTTCTTTTCACATGCCAGTTGTGTCTGTGTTTGTTTTCTTCTGCGTCTGCTTTAGTGGTAGGAAGGCATCCACAGGTAGCCAGCGGGTTGTGACTCTCACCACGGTTCCTGGCCACCTCATCTGCTGCCTTATCGCATCCGAGTCTGACTGGTCCAGCAGAGGGGAAATCTGAGGGGCTTGTGTGTAACGGACAGCGTTCTTTGGAAAAAGAATTAACGCTTCATCAGACAGTGAAAGAAATGATGAGAATGGAAGGAAATTTAATATTTCTTCATTTTTTTTTTAATACTTTAATCAAGAAACATCTGTGGCTGCAGAAGAAGGTGTGAGGGTTTGAGCTGGTGTGAGGTGCTGATCATCTTTGGTTTGAAAAATTGAAATCTGGCACTTCTTGCACTAAAGTGCAGTCAGGATCAGGCCTCGTAAGCACCTGGAATCTCACACCGTGCGTATCCAAAGGACTCTTCTATAATTCTTAAGGAACTAATTTCAAGTCTTTTAATTAAAATTGGCTGTGCAGGACGTTTCAGGTTCTAGGCTGGAGCAGAACAGGGTTTGGATGTTATTCTGGGGAAGAACAGTGTGGTTTTTCATCAGTTTGGTGTCGGTGGTTTCTCATTTGCGACGTTGCACAGTGTTTACTTGGGGCTTGGATTAGGCACTTCACCTCCGCTAGCGTCTCACTGAGCTTTTGGTTTATGAAGTTGTCTAAAAGCTGCCTCTGAAACAAATTGTGTTCCAGGCTTCTGTTCTGAATGAGGATTCGAGACAAATGAGATGATTGTAGATCCCCTTCGCGCAGCGTTTTAACGTTGTTGGAATGAATATACATGGATAGCTTTGGGCTTTTATTTTACAGGAGGAATTGCACAGATGCTATGCTAATTTGAAAATGAGGAGAGAGTCGCTAATATTTATTATCTGATTGATGCATTGAAACTAATTTTGGGTTGCGTGTATCTGCATAAAGATGTCTATAAACCACGAACATTAGTATTCTTCTGGGTCTTTATATTCAAGCCTGGAGCTATGTGTTACATGGTGTTTATAGATCTCAGTGCATTTTGTTCTAAATAAGCATTGTTTAGGGATTTTTCTTTCCCATTTCCAGCAGTGTGGCACTCACTGTATGGCTTGGGAGCCACTGTGTATTGCTACTGATTTTATTATGATCAAATGCTCTGCACAGCCACCTAATGGAATATGGGTGGGTCTGTGGGCAGCGAGCTGTTGGAGCAAGTATCTCCTTTTAGTTTAGGTTTTTTGGGTTTTAGGTTTTTTGATTGATATTTTTTAAAATCAAAAGCACTGATAACATGCAATCCAGAGAGCTGCATATTCCAAGTGTTACTCCTCATCTAGGGACCAAGTCAACGCTCTGGCCAGAGGAGCTCTTGGAGCAATGATGCTTGTTTCGGAAAGGTAAAAATAGGAAATTCTTTTGATGCTGAAATCAATCCAGTGGGGAAGGCAGGGCTGGCGTGCAAGTTATTTGTGTCCCAGTTGTACCTTTTGTCTTACAATTTGCACGAGAACAGTATTAACTATATGAGCTGCCGTTTATTTTGGTGTGGGTGGGCTAGAATTCCATCTGCGTATCGGAGAATCCTGTCCATGTTTGCAGAGCACTCGCGGTCACCAGCTCAGATCTGAGAGCACGATCCCTGCTGCTTTGTTTGGGGAGGGTTGTTGATGTGCTGTGGCCAGCTCTGCTGCAGAGTTTGCTCTGTGTTAGCAGAGCAGGGAGGGGTCTTGGGTGTCCTGATTATCCATCCAAAAGGAAGGTTATGATTTCTATTGCTTTATCAGACTGTCTCAATTTCTCTCTCTCCGTTCCTGGTCCCCTGCTGAGAGCAGCACTCTCTGATTATTTGTAAGTGGATTCAACAGTTTACTATTTGAAGTACTTCTGACACACCAGCCCCAACTGAACACACACCGTGTTAGCATATTGATTTATTTCATCCTGCCGTGTGCACATTATTAGTCGCTAGGTGTGAATTTGCGACATTCTTAATGAGTGATAGAGGAGTGAACAAAAACTCAGGGTAGACATGGGCGCTGTCGGAATCTCATGCGACTCTGTTCAAATTGCCCCATTCAGATAACGTGGGTTTGTTTTGTTCAGACCGAGCGTTCATCAAAATCATGACCTGCGTGTTCTGCTTTGAACCCTACTGTGCTCGCCTTGTGGTACACGGTGTCTGATGTGCTTTTCTCTGCTAGTGTTTGTTTCCTTTGACTTTGTAAATTCTCAGAGAATAAACTTCTTGTGTTTGGAGGGAGTTGTTTACTACGTAGTTTATCGTCTCTCTCATATCTTCACAGGGATACAGGCTTGGTTTGCATGTGATCTAGTGTTGGTTTTGTTTTCATAGGTCAAGAAGGTAAGGTTGTGGAAGAGAGTCATTCATTTCTCTCAAAGCATAGGAAATCTCTAAAGAGCACTATTTCAAAACTGGGCACACGATGCAGAAGTTGTCATGTTTTGGAACTCAGAGTATTCCCTGCGTGAATCTCTTTGTCATCGTCTAGCTTTAAGGCTTCTACTTCTGATATTTTTCTGCATTTATTATTTTGTAATTCATTGTAATGTCGTTTGTGAGATAATTCAGAGAGAGTGGGAAGAGCCACACATTCCTATGGAGCATCAGACTGATTTTGGATGTGAATCTGCTCCAATTTTGTCTGTTGAGGAACACTAACTCCTATAAGGATTGTTTTAAATTGCACTTTGATAATGCTAGAGTGCATCGCTGCTTTGCACAGAGAGCATACTATGAATTTCTGGAATGCTACAGATGAGAATGGCAGTAAGTTTTCCTTGCAGGACTCAAACAAAGCCCTGAAGAGCTGTAGAAATTATCCTGTCCCAGAACCAAGGTGTGCACAGCCTCCATCACGTGCTTTTGATGCAGGCATCTCTAAAGATATTTTGATGTTGGGAAGACAAGAGGATTCTGCTCTCTAAGGTGTTTTTCCTTGGCTTCATACGCATGTGCTTGGTCATGAATGTGCTCCAGAGATGGATGATTTCTGTTTGTTCATGTTTAGGGAATGATGCTTGATCAGGACAGGGGTGAAATGAGCTCTCCACGCTGTGAAGGAAACCATCCATCTTCATATAGGGAGATGACTCTGTATCAGGATGGATTTTCACCAATGCAGCAGAGAAACTGATCTGATATTTTCACAGTGAATTACAAAAGGTGAACACAAATAGCATGATCTATGCTGAGGTGGAAAGTCGGTTCGGGTGCAGAGGATTCTTCAGGGCCACTTGATGTGTGTCTATATTTCCAGCCCTGCTTCCTAGTGGAAGGTGGAGACAGAGAAAAAGAGCAGGATTTTAACACCAGAGGCTGCTGTTTCAGTTGTTTTAAGATGCTGCTGTTGCAGTGAAGCAGATGGTCAGATTCATTTGTATAAAACAGAGAAATGCCTCGTTTTCTATTTATACTTCTAAAGATCTTTAATTGTCATGTTTTATCGTGGGGTCTTAGCTTAGAGCATGAGTATCTGTAGGCATGAAATTGTGTGTGCTCCATCGTATGTCATTAGTGGTCAATAACCCACCTTTTAGAGCATCTTGCAGGCAGGTATTGGGAGATGCTCACACTACACACAAGCCTAAGCAATCTGAACCTTGTGACTCAGCTGCATAATTGTGATCAATGCAATTTCCATCCATCTTACCTCTGTCACTGTGCAAAATGTTGTTGATAAAGAAACTATTAGCTCAGGCTCTGGGTTGGTGGAGCCCCCTTACCTGCCGGATGCTGTTTAGTGCCAAATGCTTTATAGGAACTTCATCCAGGGGACGTCAGAGGGCAATTACACTTAAATCTGATCTTCCCTAATGAACGTTCTGCTGCTCACTCCTGTAGGTATTTTTGTCTGGTTTTTTTCCCTGTGTTTTTTGGTCTTCGTTTGAATTTTACAAAGTTCCAGGTCTTAGTCAAGCGCTGATGCACTGAGTTCATTTAGTCCCATTTAGGTTACAAATATTTCCTTTAGGAAGCTTAGCCTGGTTTGAATTTATTCAGCAATTAGCTTGCTTTTGGATTATTGAAGAGAATGAGTAGGCAGTATCTAATTAATTTGCTTATACAAGGTATTCTTTGTGCAATGCTGTGTCTGCATTGAGCCAAAGACAAATTAACATGTTTTTTTTCAGACTAGAATATATCTGTGAGATTCCACGCACGCAGCATAAATGTAATTTCAGCATACAGCTACGCTCTTTCTGTATCTTGATAACAAAATACACGTTACCATGTTAGAAATTCCTCGTGTGAACATCTCATTGGAAACCTCTGTATATCGTGGTTGAGGGAGAATGCAAGCAGCCGATGACCTTAATTATCAGGATAACAGTGTTCTGAAGTGGTTTTAAAAGCCACAAACCTATTAGAAGCAACTGAAAGGTTGAACTGGATGATCTTAGAGGTCTTTTCCAACTTTAATGATTCTATGAAAGGAGAAGCAGCCTGAGTCTGGATGGATCCAATGGAAAATTAATGCAAAATGGGAAGTCCTAATGTGAGTTGGCCACTTGGTGTCCAACTGATGTTGGCTGCGTCCGTGAGGTGGCTTGGTTTCGATGCCAGGTATGTGCTCCAAGGTTACTGTTTCATGGAATAAAAACATAGCAGAGGCCCTGCCTTTGGCAGGTCAGCCAAGCAACTTTGCAAGGTAGAGATGACCTGAAGCTGTAGCATCCAGATTGGTCATTCCAGTTTGTTTTCGTGGGTTAGTTATGGTTTGGTAGTGGACAGGTGCAGTTGATCTCAATGATCTCAAATGTCTTTTCCAACCCAACGGTTCTACGATTCCAGCTTCTGTAACCAGCTTGATTAGGGAACTTGGATGTTGAAGGCTTGGTTGGGACTTGGATATCCCTGCAGCTTAGCCCCAGCTCCAGAGGTGACCTTGCAGAAGGTGGCTGTGTGTCTCCCTTTTTGGAGGAGATGGTTAATTTGTCTCATACAGTACCTGTACAGCGAGAGGATGGGTGCGATCGTAAATGGTTTCTCTACTTCCAAGGTCCAGTGGATGCTTCAACACTTGAAACGCTGTAATGAAAGACCATAATTAGTCTGTAGATAAAGCTTATTGAATGAGTCTAGACATAAAAAGTGTAATCTAAATGAATAGGAATAGTGTAGCTGAGCTCTTTTTTGTTACCTCATATCTGTGCCTGTTTTGAAGAAGCAATAGGAACAACAATAGGAAAACTTTAATTGCTTCGGCCTTTTTCCAGGAGAGCTGCTCTTTGCTTTTGTGCTGAATGGAGAATTAAAGTAATATTTAACATGCTTTGATATCTAACTTGCACTGAATGTCAAAAAGCTTTCTGAAAAACTCTGCTTCTGTTTGCTGTGAGTTTTTTTTTTTTTTTGTAGAAGCATAAAACAAAGTATTTTGGATTTAATGCTGTGCATGTTTTAGTGTCGTTTTACTCCACAGAAAACGGAAATGCCATGCAGGTTGCTCATATGCAAATGGTTAAAATTGTTGTGTTACTCATCTTTTGGCTGGATATACTTAATTTTTTTTTTGTATAAAGTGCTTTTATGGATCTAAAACTTTCCTTCTGTGAGTGCTTTTGCCTGTGAACTTGAATTGCTTGAATCCTGGCAGACAGAGAACATAAAAAGAGCAAACATGGAGTTTTCTTAGGAATTGTGAACAGTTCTTCACTAAATTGCTTCTATGCTTCCACCATTCCTAATAGTAAATTGCATTAGAGAAAAAGAAATTTGCTCTAATAATTGAATTCAGCCTTTCATATAAAACCATCTGTGATTTGCAGTTCAGCAGATGCGTCTATGGCTGTTAGGGTGGCAGATGCTCCAGGTTAGCTGGGTTCTAGGTCACATTTCAAACTACCAAAGATCTGTGGTTAGCCTTTATCCTTTGAGATATCAAATTCAGGAGGTCATAGAATAGTTTGGGTTGGAAGAGACCTTAAAGATCATCCAGTTATACCCTCTGCCACGGGCAGGGACACCTCCCACTGGATCAGGGGCTCCAAGTCCCATCCAACCTGGCCTTGAATCCCTCCAGGGATGGGGCAGCCACCCCTGCTCTGGGCAGTGAATGTGGTGGACACCCTGGAAGTGGCAGGTGAGACTTCTCTTTAGTACTTGTCATTCCTTCTTTGCACTGTGGCCTCAACGAAGGCTTCCTGCTCAAGTTGTGAATGTTGTTATTCACATCATGCCACGCTCAGAGCTTAGTAGTCTTGAAAAAAATATGGATTTGTTAAAATAGCATTCTAATTCTGGGATTTAATTCTTTTTCCTGGATAATTATGCCTTCTAAAGACTTTGAGCCTCCAAATATGGCTCATAGGCAAGCGATCAGTAATTTCTCTTTTATAAAAAGAGTGGAAGTAGCTGACAAGTATTTCAGTGATAAATGTAGCAGTGCAAAAACCTCGTTATCTACCATTATCAACTATAGAATCCTGGTGGAATCAATGGGTCAAATCTGTAAATCCAAAACTGAGTAACTTGGTGCATCTTAGGTAAAAACAGAATCACAATGAGGTGTGATGCTGGAGGTTTCTTATACAAGAAATTCATTCCAATTTTTGCTTGGTTGGGGGTTTTAGGACCCATAATAAGCTCAAAATAACATATTAGGCCTGGTAAATAGCTCAGAGTTTGTTGTAGAGGGCTATGCGGTGAATAATTTTGTGTAATGACAAGTTCCAAGGTCTCAGCATTTAATTTTGATCAGTATCAAATTAGCTTTTTGAAAGGTTTGGGGATCAACGTGCTGGAAGAGTCTGTGCTACTGGAGCAATAAGTGGTCTCATAGGTAGGGCTCTCACGTACAGCACAAAGGATCCATATGTGAATCTGATGCATCTGGGGCTGAGAACTGCTGTAAAAGGGTTTGCTGGTGAAAGCCTGGTGGTTCCTTGTCAGAGAAAGTAGGAGGGGATTGCTTGGGGCTTTCAGGCTGCTCCATCGCTGGAGACACGTCAGGAGAAAAACGCTGGAGCTATCTGTAACCCTGTGTTGTTTAACACATTATTACAGGGAAGACATGTTTATCGAGACGTTCCTCCTTGGTATCAGTCCAGCTTTTTAGACTTTTCCTAAGCAGAAAGCAAATTCTGTAGAATTAATTTAGTTTCTAATAAACAGTGCTGGTGTATCAGAAGTGGAAGCAGGCTGGTCTTTCCCAGTTGTCAGCTGGGAGCTCAGTCTGTAGCTCTACTGAACACCCAGAGGCATTCCATTACTGCTGAATTTGCCACAGAAACAGCAAAACGCCTTCTACTCCCACTATAATATTAAAAATGTAGGACTTATTTTGTGTCAAACGAGCTAACAAAATAAAAGATGAATTTGAAGTATTTAATCTGTCAGTATCAATGAATCTAAGAGGATTATCATTCCATTACGGCTAATAGATTTTTCCCAAAGATAACTTTGCTACTTGACTTGCCTATTTCTATGAAGATTGTTACAGATCTAATTTAGACTACAATTTAAATATCCCTGCTCTGTTTTCATTCACTCGGGGAGTCAGTAACATGGTACCTGGACCAGGTCGATCTTGATATCTTTGCCTCAATCACTTGAATCCAAGCTCTCATTCTTGCCATGCAGTTCTTCATAAAGAATGTGCAGTGTTTTCTGGTTTGAGTTGTACTAAATGTGGCTTCACAGTTCAAGCTTGAGAGATTTAACAAACTACCAGCCTCTCCTTGCTCCCTTTCTGACAAATTAGTGAGAGATTGGAGTAGCAACAATAAAAATCAAGATTATCCTTGTCATGGGTATCCTTCTACTTCATAAATTGAGTAGCGGGATTCCCTTTGATTTACTGTAGTATGAGAAGAAGCCCTGACTAGTGGGATCCTTATCTTCTGAGATAAACAGATACAACTTCAGTCGATGAGAAGAGCATGTAGTAGGTGGAAGAACTTCCCTGTTCTAGATAGAGCCTGGTCTGTAGTTTTTGTTGTAAGCAACTGCCTTCCAAAAGGTCTTGATTGAGGTTGAACAGTTACAGGTAGTGCAGTAAAAGGAGGACGTGGTGGTAGATATTAATACTAGCAAATAAATTCCCACTCTCACATTATGTGCTGGATTTTTCACCAAAGGCCATCACCAGATTTTGCAGGAAACATGATGTTTCACTAAGTTGTATGTGAAAATTAAAGTTTGTAGTGGTGCTGCCCACCAGGGAGTTGTAATGAGGTGTAGTTACTCTTTCATTAGTGAAATTATCTTGGCCACATCTGGATGGACTCGTGTTCCCCTTGAATTTAGAGTTTAGCAGATACTTAGTCCTTTCAGAAGACAGGCCAGAGAGATGTGGAAATGAATCTGCATCAACATCTTGCAGCTGTAATCGTCTCCCGAATTAGCATTGCGGTGCGGTAGCTTGTGATGTCAGACTGAATTACATGGCTATCGAAATGCCAGGGCGTGCTTCAAAAACTGTTTGAATTCTGTGACTAATTTAAGGACTTTCAATTTCCAGTATTATTTAGTGCTTTTCTTCCACTATGCTGTTCCTAATGACTAGGGCTTTTTGGGGATGAATACATTAAATGCAGAAGAGGTGACAAAGCTGAGAGTAAGACCCTTTCCCAAGTCCAGCAGTGACACAATAGGAGGGGAGAGGACCGTAAAACATTGTGAATGGTGGCCACGGTAGCCTTGGCTTCCATCACCTCTTGCTTTGATGTGGGGCTCTGTCTGTAGCTAAGTGACATTTCTAGCTGGCTTTACTATTTCCAGCTGAACGGCTCCAACAGTCGCAAACCGATTTGAGTGGCTGTGTTTGAAATGCAGCCATGCTCTTTAGCACTTCTACCCCTTGAAGATACGAAAGCAGTTGAGATTTCATTTATTTTGTATGTTTTCAAAGGGCAGAAGCAGTGTTAGTGAAAGTGAGGGGGTACCACAAACTGGCTGCTCTACCTCTATTTTCTTTTTAAAGTCCTGTTACTGAATTGCTCCCTATAAATGTTTTCCAGCATCTTCTGGTAGAATGAAGGGGTAGTGGAGGCGAAAGGTGAAGTAGCTTCTTTATGCTGGCCAGATGTTATTAACAGAAGGAAAACAGAAAGGGAAGCAATGACTGTTGTCTCGGCCTCAAATGAGATGTGTAGGAATAAGCTGTGATTAAGAATAATCATAGAATCACAGAAGCCCCATCCAACCTGGCTTCCGATGACTTTAGATGGGTCTGATCTATCCCAGGCTCTAGGGTAAGAGGCTTTCCTCCTGAAAAGGCACCTGAAAGCTTGAGAGAGCAAAAAATCTCCACTGTTGCGAGTGTAACGTAGTGATACTCACTCTGATTTGGACTCTAGTGCCCTGTAAGCAAGCTGTATTTCTTTGTGGTGAAGGCTCAGTATTAAGACCTAGCTGATGATGATGCATGGTAATGGCTTGTAGTGCTTCTCAAGAGCTCGCCTGACCCAGCAGGCTGCTTAAAATTCATGTATGGTATCAGCTGTGAAGCAATGTCTGCAGCCCATAAAGAGGGCTGTGATATTCTGATTTATCGCCAGTACTGCTCTTATGCCCATTGAGCTGTTCAGAGCTCTCCACAGCTGATTGTTCTTCTCTGCAGTTATGTTGGAGGGCGAAGGAGGAGAGGAAAAATTCCTTTACTGGATTTTCTGCTGATTTAGGATGCAGTGATTTTGTTTGTCTTAATCTACCAATTCCAAGGCCAGGTTGGATGGGGCTTTGACCCCCTTGATCCATGGGGAATGGTGTCTTTACCCATAGTAGGGGGTGGAACTGGATGGGCTTTAGGGTCCCTTCCAACCCTACTGCTCTATGATTCTATATCAGCATGTTGCTACTTATAAGCAACCTCTTATCTCTTAAAACAGGTTATCTCTAATGGTGATGCTCCACTCTAAACTAAAGTGGTGTCAAGTGCATATGGAACAAATAACTTTTATAAACGATAAACAGTAGTTTATTATAATGAGATTTGCCACAGCTAAGAGCACTTTGCTTCCGTTTTTATGTCGTTATTTTAGCTTAGTGATGCTAAAGTGCATCCTTGAAGAACTCCAGACTGGGCTCATGAGTGTGGGGTTTTTTAGCTGTGGATGAATTAAGAGCATTATGCTGTCTTTCAAAGCACTTTGTATATTATCAAGATTTTTTTTCTTTTTTTAAGCAGGCTTTGTGAAACATTTTGCTAATTACTTCAACATGAGTGGTGTTCTCATGCCAGACTCTCTTCACAGAGTTCCTGGGAACTTCTACAGCTTTCAAATTTCTGATATTTTCAACAAAAATGTAGTTGGTATCCAGAAGCCTCCAGGTGGAAACGTTTCATGAGTTGTTAGCTGCTTTTTGGTTTGTCTTCCAGTGATTTTTGCTAGGTTTAGGCTGAAGATTTTCTTTTACCTTGCCTCTGTGGGATGGACTTGGATCTGAGTTTGAATGGAAACAGCAGTTGTGGGTGGAATGAGGGTAAGGAAATAAAATCTATGGAAGAACTTGCTCAAAATTGTTGAGCAAATAGGCTTGATGGAAGGAATCCAGCCTTAATTTTTTTGGGTGAAAGTGTTATATCAGCTGTTGAGGGTTTTTCTAGTGAAACAGGTTTGTCACTGGCAAGTGTTAATAAAGATTTAGGCTGTTCCTTGGACTGACTCCCATACAGAGTACCGAGATGATGTCCTGTGTTTATGGAAACAGATCTTTGACCTCCAGGTTGTCATTAAACTATTTCTGCTGGAGATCAGCAAATCTCTTGTGGCTGTTACTGCTGCTGTAGCCTGTTCCCCCGACTTGGCACTACAGATTGCTCTGTAAGAGCACAAAGTAAGTTGTTCTAATAGAAGAGGCTCTGACAAGGTGACTGCTGAGAGTGTCTTTTCTGGTTGAAAGGCTCAGCCTACAAGTCGGAGTTTAGGTCACCTTCCATGGGCCTCGATCTCTTGACCACCCTGTATGGTTTGTCTTTCTTACAGACAGGATCTCAGGAAGATGAGGTGAATGATTTGTGCCTTGGTTCCTCCTTTGTTGTTCTCTCTTATTTATTATTCTTGTAGGGATCCAGAGGACAGAATGTGATGGTGCAACACTTGGGGCAAGCTGTACACTTGTTAGGTCAATCCTCAATTTTCATGGAATACTAGACAGCAAATCCTTATGTTTATGAACAACTCCATCTTCTTCCACACTGGAATGAGCTGGGGAGCTACTGGATTAATGAAACTTTTGGAAGCGCGTGTGCTGTAGCTGTTCTCTTACTTGGTGTCTCTCTTGCAGTATCTGCCTGTAAACTATTAATGCTTCAGTTTAGCCTCGGAGCCCAGCAGAAAGGAAGGAGGATGGTATTTTAACAAGTGTTTGCTTGTATTCTGGAGGGGGTTGTGTTTGTATTTATTTTAAGGAGGGAAACTGATGAGACATTCGTGGCAGTGTATTCAGTGGCGTTCAAAGAGGATGCTTGGGAGTCGCTTCCCTGGATGAGACATTGATGGGAAAACGGAAAGCAAGTGTCAGGCAAAAGTGACAGTCACTTATTTATAGTGGAAGGAAACACTGCGCATTGCTCATCTGCTCTTAGAGAGGGAAGCAGGAAGAAACACCTCCTTGCTCTGGTAGCCCTGTACTTGCAATACACAAGAGAATAAAGAAATAATCAGTTGCTCATGGCCTGTAGGTTGCTCCCAGCCTGCATCACGCTTTGCCAAATAAAGCACAGTTGCCATTGTCGTGTTTTCGTTGTGTTGCAGCGATGACTAACGAGCAAAGGTGTGGATTGGGAACACTCCTGCCTCCTTTCTCTCATCTTATGCTAGATAATAATGGGGCCTGTTTCATCGTTTGCTGGACTGTCCTCCTCTTCCCCCTCTTGGTTTATTTGCATCTGTTAAAAATGATCTTATTATTCTTCCAAAAGGCGACTTGTGGTGGAGGCAGGCAGCGATCGCTGCCGGCTGCCCACAGGCAGAGCACCCTGCCTCCCAATTAGCTGTGGAAGAAATCCAGCTGACAAGGAAATAAAAGATGGAATTCACACACTCAGCTGTATGTAATCAAGACATAACCCACCCCATAATATGCATCAACAGATCTGCAGAGATTGCGTTGAATATTTTATGTTATATTCTGCAGACGCAGGGTGCTATTCATGGGTTTGTGCCCCGATATCGTAGAGTATCGACTCTGTTGTCTTCCCCGTGGAATCCCAGTGTTGCCCTGGTGTCCTAAAACCTTCCAGGAGAGCATGGGTTGTGCTCCCAGCTTCTCGGTGACATTTCTTGAGTGCTGCAAACCCTCTGCTATTCACATTTCATGACCAGGTTTTCTTCTGATTATTATTCTGCTATTTCTTTGAGAAATGATTATTTTTCAAATACCTCTGCTCTTATGTAAAATTACACAGTAACTGCTTGTTATTAATAGTTTCTCCTAATTTTAATTCATGGGGTTAACTTGCCCTGAGAAATAATATTTCAGTGTTTTTTTACGTGACTAGAATAGCAGAAACACAAGGTTCCCTGCTGTTCAAATGTCACAACATTTGTAAATGATGTAGGATAAATTGCATTTCTTGTCTTTATTAATAATGATTCAAACCTCAGTCTTTCACCTGTGCACCTAGATTTTGTCATGCTACTGCCTGTTTATCTAGAAAAGGTAATCGTCTTCCAAAAAAACCCAATGCACTCAAGACTTAAGATTACCGGCTGCCTCTGTTCTCAGTTTTGGCAATTGTCACAAAATTGTTGGGCATGGGAGGGGCTTTTGATCAGCAAGGGCAGGGGGAGGATGAAGGGGAATGGTTTTCAGCTGAAAGAAGGGAAATTCATATGAGATTGTTGGAAGAAATGTTTTGCTGTGAGGGTGGGGAGGCCCTGGCCCAGGGTGCCCAGAGCAGGGGTGGCTACCCCATCCCTGGAGGGGTTCAAGGCCAGGCTGGATGGGGCTTGGAGCCCCTGATCCAGTGGGAGGTGTCCCTGCCCATGGCAGGGGTGGGACTGGGTGGGCTTTGAGGTCCCTTCCAACCTAAACCATTCTGTGATTCTACAAATTTTCTAATTAAATGCTCTATAATCATTAGAAAATCATATTAGTCATTTGTTACTGAAAAACTTCATCCTGGTTTAAGTTTGGAGCAGGAAAGGAAGGAGTCTGAATGTGATTTCCTTTTTTTATTGGGTTGCTGATTTATCACTGAGATTTGCATCCTCTGTTTTCTGTCATCAACACAATAAGGCAGAAACAGAATATTTTCTTTGACTTACTGCACCTCATTTTGCTGTTTTACATACATATTTTAATTCTTTCATTGAGGTTTATAGCGTGAGTTTGGTCTTGTTGCACGCACTAAATCTTCTTGCGCTAATTCCAAATGAAATTCATTTGGTTCTGTCATGATTCCCTCTAATTTGGTTGTTTATGTCTGGCGTTTCTTCCAGAAACAGTTTTCCTAGTTTTACCTTTATAAGAGAGCTTTGGAGGGAATAAATTCTAAAGACATTGTAAAGAGGCTACATGGTAATTTTTTTACTCCTTTATTGCAATATCAATATTTTGATCAGACATTGTCTGCGGCTGCAGCTCTGGGAATGGATTTTCCTAAAAACTTTTGATAAAGCATTATGCGTATGTCTATATCTTTATAAGCCATATACAGAAAATACAAGTATTCTAATCTGTGTTGTGCTATGAGCGTGTAGTTTGCTGGTTGGTGCTGTGCATTCCAGGTTGCTGCTCTGGATTGAAGTCAAGCTGGTGTGGAGTAGGCAGGTGAGAATAATTTTTATTTTATGCTGTGTTCTGAAAGGAGCTCTCTATAAATATCAGCCAAGTTACTACTTTGATCTTCCTCAAAATAATTCTTTAGAACCATCTTTTATGAAAAGTCTTACAAAACCACACTGGCAGTTAAGCTCCGTGTGCTGAACCTCCCAGCTATGGTAGAGTCACGGAATTGTTGAGCTTGGAAAAGCTCTCCAAGCTCATCTAGTCCAACTGCCAGCCCAGCCCCACCGTGGCTGCTAAGCCATGTCCCAAAGTGTCATGTCTACGTCTTCTTTGAACCCCTCCAGGGATGGAGACTCCCCCACTGCCCTGGGCAGCCTGGTCCAGGGCTTCATCACCCTCTCGGTGAAGAACTTTTTCCCTCGTATCCAATCTAAACCTCCTCTGGCACAACTTGAGGCTGTTTGCTCTTGTCCCATCTCTTGTTACTTGGGAGCAGAGCCCAGCACCCACCTCACCACAACCTTCAGCTGCCGAGAGCGATGAGTCTCCCCTCAGCCTCCTCTTCTCCAGACTAAACAGCTCCAGGTCCCTCAGCCACTCCCTGTGGACTTGTGCTCCAGAACCTTAACCAGCCTCGTAGTAAGAGAGACACCTTCCATTTGCTCAGCAGCAAGGTAAACATACCCAATGTGTCTTTTATCCTCTTAACTTGCCTTCACCCCAGAGAGTCTGATAGAAATAATATTTTGCCAGAAATAATTCTGCGCTTGAAGGCAAGCACAATATTTGACCTAAATTGTCGCCTTTCACCTGCAAATATCCATACCAGACAGTTCCCTGTGTCAGTCTGGCCATGAGAGAGAAAATAATCCAAAACTGTGCTGTCTTTTACAAAGCCTGAGGAATTCTTAGCATCGCTGTGAACTAACAAATTATTGCTTATCAGGAATACGAATGTCATGTCTCAATGCCTGCATTTTTGAAAGAAACTTCAAAAGAATGTTTTTGTCTTATGAATTCCCTGTTTTTTTCATAAAAAGCTGAAAAACACTTTTTGGAACCTTAAACGGCTGCCTTCTCTCCAATCTGTCGTGACAACTGTTTAATGGTATTATCATCACAAATGGACTTTGCCGGTGTTGGAGACATCTGAGCAATATTAAATGATGATGGAGTTCATGGAGGCGTGTGGTCTAGAAAGGAGCTGGATTAAAGGCTAAACCCGTCTCATCTGCTGAGAGCTGCAATGTATCTGACGGCATAAAGAGGAGCGTCATGGGCCAGAAGCTGAGGGGAGCAAGGTGGAAAGAATAAAGCACTAAAGAGTAGTGAGCTGGGGGCATGGATGCTTTAAGACATTAATGTACTATCCAGAAGCACGGGTTGAATTTCTAATCAATGTTTTTCTGATCAGCATAATTCCTGTGACTGTGCACAATGAGCCTCTGGTTTCTTCATTTCAAGGTCTTAACTTGTTTTTTCAGTTTAAGCTCTTGGGGAAGGATCTCGGTGTTTGTAAGACGGGAAGAAAAGAAAGCGTATAAATCGCTGAAATGTTATTATTGAAATCATTCCCTCTCTTGGACCACAGCTTTAGATCTGACTTGGAGCAGGTTGTGAAGAGAATATCTGATGATCAATTGACTGCTGTTTGAACCTCAGGAGTAAAGGGCAAGAGGAAACTGCCTCAAGTTGTTCTGAGGGAGGTTTAGGTTGGATATAAGGAGAAATTTCTTCACAGAAAGGGTTCTCAGGCATCGGACCAAGCTGCCCAGGGAAGCAGCGGAGTCCCCATCCCTCGAGGGGTTAGAAAGATGTGGATATGTGGCACATGGAGACGTGGTTGAGGGGTGGAGATGGCAGTGCTGGCTTAAGGGTTGAACTCGATGATCTGAAAGGTCTTTTCTAACCTAAATGATTCCATGATAAGGAGGTACTGGCAAGGGCGCATGTTCCCATATGCTTTCCAGTCCCGCGACAGGCATTGATAGATTTGTTTTGTAGTTTTTTTTCTCTGGGCTAGTTTAATTTCTCTGTGACTATACAAGCTTTAGGCCTGATATGCTCCAGAAAGGTCAATGTGTTAAAAGCTTTAGGTTGTTCAGATCACACGTTTTTATAATAATTTTATTTCAGGATTTTACCACATAGCCTTAAACCAAAAATTTCTGCCCCTGTAACTGTATATCACTTGCTAAAACCCAAACCAAAACATTTTATGAAAAGAACCTGTAGAATGGTGGTTTTCCTTACATATGTTGCTTTCCAGACCAACTCACTTCAATAGTTTTATGCTTAAGTATCCTGGCACTGAATATGTTGTGGGCTTTCTCCCTGGAAGCTATAGCTGTGATCCTTCAGCTGCCCCTGGACTTTATCATTCCCAGATGCCAAGACGCTGTACAAACCCATCCGTTTAACTCTGATTTTTCTCTGTTTAATGAATAGTCAGGAGACTTTCTGCTGTTCTTGCAGGTCAGGAGTTAGGGGTCACTCTTACATCATCATCTCTTCATAAAGGTGGTGTGAAGTCTGATCCTGCTTCAGGGAGGGGAATTAAGTCTTCTTTGTGACCCAAATGCACAAGATTCAGGCTACAGGTTATTGTTGTTTTGTCAGGTGAAGATGTCTTAGTGAATGTATTTGTTGAATGCTTCAAACCACTATCCAGGGTTGTGTGCTGACACCCATAAAGGGTGATGAACTGACATTTTAATGCCTTTGCAGGACCTAAAATCATGTCTTCTGACTGCCTTGTTAGTTGCCACTGTTGATCATGGTCTTTGAGAGGCAAAGCTGGGTATTTCTGGTGGCTAAAATATACGAAAAAGCCATATGTACAGCCAAAGGACTTCTCTTCCTTTAGTAATAAATAATACTCTTCCATGCTTCTTGTGATGCTTGTCCTTGCCGTAGTTCTCTTTGTCTTTCTCACACTGAAAGCAAAGGATATTGGTTTGCCCTTCTCAAGGGAGGAGCACTGATCTGCTTGTGAGGAGGTCAGGCTTCCAAAGCCTGTGAAATCCAGAGGAAATCCTTTGATTGGCAGGAAAAATTGCCCCAGCCTTGACTTTGCCTGCTGGAGCCTCACCAGAGATTTGCTTTGATGCTGCCTTGTTCCCTGCTAATATAAAAACAAAAGTTGCTGCATTCCCAATTACTACTTTATCTGTTGTAAACATGGTCCCTTGGGAAGGTGCTTACTTGGAGATGATTTGCATGTTTGACAGCAGGTTCTTTCCCTCTGTTAAAAATGTAGGGCAGTGTCTGTCAGTAATAGAGACCCTTGCTTCGTTTTCCCTTCCCTTTTGTGGGTGGATAATGATGTTTGCAGATCCAAAGAAAAATCTCCTGTCGTGCAGGCAATTTTCATTAATTTTGTAATAACTTAATCTGTGTCAAGGAACATAAAATGGATCAAAACCTAAATGAGAATGACTTTTAAAATAATAAAATATTGGCACGCAGCTAAGCTCCGGTGCATTCTCATCCAGACTTAGGAAGCTGTTAAAGTTGGAACGTTGCGGCGCATCTCAAAGGAACCGTTTTTAGTTCAATATGTTAAATTGCATTAAAATTAAAGTATAAAAATAGCCTCTCCTAAATTACATCTGCAGCACGTGACTTGTTAGGCCTATTTATTTATTTATTTATTTATTTATTTATTTATTATCCTGCTAAAGTTCTGATTGAGGATCTTATACGCTTTTCTATTATATATACGGTGAAAACCAATTAGTCTGGCAGTGCTGGGCCTGGAAGCCACTGACGCCATGTGCTCAGTCATAGAATCATAGAATAACCAGGTTGGAAGAGACCCACCGGATCATCAAGTCCAGCCATTCCTATCAAACACTAAACCATGTCCCTCATGAACAAAAGGAAGTTATTGAGATCCTCTGGGGCAAGGCCATTTGCAACAAAGCATTGGTTGGTTTTACTCTCTCATTATACCTTTTCCTTCCTTGGATATCGCCTTGTTTTATCTGCTTGGTTGGGTTTCGGGGGTTTGTTTTGTGGTTTTGGTTGGTTTTATAACATCTGGCTAGCTGCAGATCAGCATTGGCTTTGTCCAAGGACGCTGGCATCGTTATTTTCCATCTTAAAGTTCTGAATACATGGAAGCAGCCCTTACCTTTATAAACAGGACTTGAAGTAATGCCTTTCCCTCCCCTTTTAAATAAAAAAAGTGATAACACATATCTCAGTAGACACTTCCCAATATTCTTCATCTTAAGCTTTTTTGGTACATTTTATTTGTACTGCTTCTGCAAACAGATAGAGTAAATAATTCATGGAAGATTTGTTTTTATTTTCTATAATTGCCCAAAGTAAAGATTTCTGGACCTTTTTAAAGCTGGAGTAGGACATATAAAAATACCGTGTCCCCTTGAAAACCTGATATTTTAGCACATTTTGGGATATACAGGAAACAAAGCATTTGCCAAACTCTGTATCTTCATGAGAAAAAAAGTTGTTAAAGATGAGTGTGGATATCGTGTTATAGAAACGATACATGAACAGTGCCAGACCTGTGTTTTGTTGGGTTTTTCTTAAAGACTGATAAGTGTTACTCTGTATATTTCAATATTTTAGCAAAATTGTACCTAAAAGGAGGACTGGCAGATTCCCAACACACATACTGTGGTAGATTCTTACCTTAATGCTTCATTTGCAAACAAGTGCTCCACTTGCAGAGATTTGCATCTCTCTCTCTCCCATCTGTGGACTCTGGAACACGTGCGATGCTGGCTGCCGTGGCGCAAATAATCTAGATGTGCTTGCAGGGAGGTTTGTGATAAGAGTAGGTAGGGTTGAGCACAGGAGGTCTGACAGATTAAAATTAAAACTTTATTTACCAAACACGAGGAAGACAGAGATCCTCTGTGGTTAATTGTACTTTATGTAGTAGGCACAATAGTGCGACTTTACCTGAAGACAATTGATCTTGTGGTTTTTTACATCTACTCAGAAAAAAAAATCTATTTCATATTGCTTCTGTAATTAGTTGATTGTGACACAGCTTTGGATTTGTGAGGTGCTTCAGTGTTGACAATAACATTCTAAAGACTAGAATGCAGTGTAAAGAGTCAACTTACTCCTTATTAGTCCCCAAAATATAGTTTTATGCTTTTTGTAAATAAAAATACGCCTAGCTTTTGGGTAAACACTCCCCTTCATTTTCAACATAACCATGTAAAAACACATAAATGCTGTGGTTAAAACTAACAGCCAGTATTGATTTACTGTCAAAGGTAAAAACCTTGGTGACGTGGGAGAAAGAGCTGAAGGAATTTATTTAGAATGTTCCAAACCATGTTCCTGATTAAATTGCTTGTTCCCAGAAGAGTTCTTCTGAAATCCATAAAATTAGAATTTTCTGTCTTGACTGCAGGAGAAGACAGTTTGTTTGCTGTATCCACCACATGCCTAAACAGGATTATGGAAGTTAAGGAATTGAATATCTCTCCTCTCATTGCTAGGTCATCTGAATAGCTTGGGTTTGTAGCCTGGATTTGCTCATGGGAATTCCCAGCTTCAGTCCAGTGCTTTGGGAACAGCCGTGTTGGAAGCTGTGCTACCAACTCTCTTGATCTGGACCTGTGTCACGTTTAGCAAAATCATTTCCAGAGGAGTCACTGGAAATGCCTGCACCATTCTCAGCAGAGTGTTTAGCCCGGAATGTATAATTTGTGTTCTTTTCCCCTTCTATTTGTCAGGGTGTGTCCCACAGCCTGTGTTGGGCATACTTGGTAGCAATGTGAATACACCAAACCTAATCCAAGGGGTTTGTTTGGTGCCCATGGTCATGCCTGCAAGACTTCAAGAAGGAAAATAGATGACTTTTATCCCGAGGGAACGTTTGAGGCCATCTATGTGCCCACTAAGGTGCGAATCAGTTGTATTTCTGACAGCTGTTCAAATTTCAGGCAGTTTTGCAGAAATATTCCTGGCTACAGCCCTGTTAACACAAGCGACTTTTGGGTAGAATGACTCTGGTCTGTGGCATCACCACTTGAGAACCCTAGGGCTCTTCTGTACCCTTTCTATACTGTCTTAGGTATTTTAGAGTGTCTTCCTGCAGCTGTGGAATGGGAAAACATGGCAGGAAAGAAACCATAACTTTGACTGTTTTGGTGGCTCTGTTGCTCAGAATAGGGAGAGAGTCTGACCAACACAGTGAAGGTTTTTCATGTAATTTTATTGAAGTCATTGAAAATGTTAATGGTGCTGCTCTCGAAATCACTGCTGTGTCCAGCCAGGTCCAGCAGCGTGACAGCTGCCTCCTCGCCAGCAAGGGGAAAGCTTCAGCAATGGACCTGCAAGGTGTTATAAAAAACAAGGTTCTACCACTGGAGCATGATTTCAGGTCACCCCCTGACCAGGATAATTGGAAAGGTGAGCACTCTTGGCCTAAACAGTGAATTACAGAAGCATTTACTAAAGAGCGTTGTTCTGCTATTTTTTCTTTTTTTTCCCCATTTAAAGGCTGATTTAATTGCATGGGAATTAAGGTTTTTTCAGATGGATTACTGCTGTCAGTGAATTTCATAAAGTATGACCTCTGCTCTGCAGCCTCCTCTCAAAGGCTTCCAAAACCATCCAGGCTGCTTAACTATGATGCCGTAATTGTCAAACACGTAATTGTGCTTTGACTGCCTGTAGCATTTGCTGTCACCTGAAAATGTCAGAAACCACTATTGCAAACTCTTCTATCAGCTAAATACCTGTCCGTAGCATATTCTCTTTTTTATATGAAAAAAACTTGAATGCCGTGTGCACTAATGCTGTGTTCTAATGACTGCAGGCCAGTTTAGGTTTCATAAAGAATCTACAATTAGTGATTGATACAATTAGTGATTGATGGGAATGGTTGGACTCGATGATCCTGTGGGTCTTTTCCAACCTGGTGATTCTGTGATACAAAACCTTGGAATCATTGGGTGGAATTTTATTTAGAAACCCTTAAAAAGCATTTGGACTAGGACCTGTCATAATCCGTAACTAGAATGAAAACTCTACCAGATGTGCTGGAGTTGGAAAGAAATGATCAGATTCTCAACGTGCAGATGAGTGGTGAAGCTTGGACTGGATCGTCCAGGGAGGGGGTTGAGTCCCCTTCCCTGGAGGGTTTAAGGGATGGGTGGATGAGGTGCTGAGGGACATGGGTTAGTGATTGATGGGAATGGTTGGACTCGATGACCCAGTGGGTCTCTTCTAACCTGGTTATTCTGTGATTCTATAGCTAGGCTTGAGGATCTTGGAGATCTTTTCCTAGTCTGGTACAACTTGCTCCATGGATGCACCTAATCTTATGTCTTGAGGTCTTTTTAGCGTCCACATTAATGAACAGCAGGTTGTTTACTGGGGTCGAGTCAGTCATGCCTGGTAACAAAAAGTGTGGCTGAGCCTCGGTGAGGAGGCGCATGGAACTGGTAGTTTGACTGCAGAGGAGTTCAGCGTTCATGGAACGTGTCAGGTTAAAATTAAGAAGCTGTTCCTTACAATGTGAGATCTTAATTTGAGAAGATGATGTTCAGACCTGCCAACCAGCTCTGTCCAAATGGTGATTTTTCTGCTGGTTTAACTCACCGTGTGTATCTGGACCTGTCGTTCATACTGGAACACTGCTGCCTCAGAGTGCTCTGAGACACAAAAAAGATAGCAGCTACAGGAACCCTTTGCTTCCACTTTACTTGAAAAGCTGGATGATTTTTTTTCCCTCTTTTGGCTTTTTTTCTCCTTCTCTTTTTAATGGTGTGCAAGCGGCATTCGCAGATAATCCTTAAACATAATCTCTGCAAAAAGGCCAATTTACAGTGTAGTTTTGGCATGTAGATGGAGTTATCGTTTGGTTAAAACATGGGGCTGAAATTTGGAGTTTAAATCTGCTTTTAGATATTTTAAGAATGACCTTAGGCAAGAAGCACTCCTGTCCTGTGACTTGATTCATCTTGAAGGGGTAAATCTTGCTGGCGTGTGCCATTACTCAGCTCAGTGATAAATCAGCCTTTCAATGCACTGTTTCAGTGAGTTGAGTGTAAAGCTGCTTGTTGGCAAAGGTTTTGTTTAAATTAGTGTTCAGTTAAAATGTTTTATAGATGATAATGGTGAGCACGCTTTTGCAAGGTCTTGTGGATGCCGGCGGCGTTGGTTTTTACTCTTCTTTATTTAAGCTTAAGCTCTTGGAAGCTGGCCTGAAGAAACCACACGGTCAGCAGCCTAGGACAGCAGAGTGCTGAGAAAGTTGTCAATTTATGGCAATTTTCTTTTTATAGAATATTTGTTTTACATCATAATAGCTGAAGGTAGGCTGTTTGAGAGTTATAAATGGAACCTTTGCTAGAATCTTGATTTATGTACAAATGTGCTGTAAAATCTTCCATTATTGATAGCACGATGCATGCATAAACCATCTGTAAATAGGAGTTGCCTGTCCAGTGTTGATGTCTGGGTGATTGTTGGGATAGCAGGTTAAAAATTCTCTGCTGCAATTATTTGTGATCAGAGGAAATTAAATCTTTCCTTACCTATTCTGTATGGTTTTATCTGTTCTATTTAGGGAGGCACTTCAGCTTTGCTATGAGGCCACCCTCGCACAAGTGGCTGTGTGAATCCTCTTTCAAGAACTGTTCTGCTTTCCTGAGTAAGAGCACAAGAGCTGGAGATGCGTTTTGAAGTGTAGATGCAGTGGGTGTTAACCCAGGTGAAGACCCCATGTACCAAAAACTTGATGCTTTTTCAGAGCGAGAGAATGCATTATCCCTGATGTAGGAGCTGTAAGGAGAAGAACAAGCACAGTTGCAACCTACAGTGGTTATAGAGGGATTGAAACCATCTAAATGCAGCACAGAACTATGAGAACTCTGCCTAAACTGTTTGGAAGGAGCCTTAGTGCCTTTGGAGCAGGCAGAGGGCAAGTGACAGCCCAGCCGTTCGCCCAGCAGCTACTGGATGGAGAGATGCTGCCCAGAATTGCTGTGTTTATTGCTTCTGTGATAACTGAAGTGATGTAACTCCATTAAGATCCTATCTGAAATTGCTTTCAAGCTCTGTGTGTCGTGCAGGGAAAGGTAACAATAAATTATGTGTCTAGATTTCAAACCGGTGCTTTTAAGATTTGAGATGTCCACCGAAGAGAGGATCTCTTTAGTTTTGTAATCAGCGTAGACTGGTGATATAAAAACCTATAAATTGAACTCGATCTGAACCACATAAGGCCTGTTTGATGTGCTGACGCTTGAACTTTCTAGGGTTTTCTTGCTGTGTTAGGCAAAGCGGGGATGAAGTGATGAGTATGTTCAAGATTCCTTGTGTAAGAGCAGCACCCGTCACACAGTAAAGCATTTACCCTTCAGGGAGCAGGATGCAGAGTGGTGGTTGTTGTTCCATCCCTTCAAGGTGCCTGTTTTCTGCAGCTGCTGTTGCCTTGAAGTCTCTTTTTTTGTTGTCGTTTCTCAATCTTCCTATTCAAACCAGTGCCGCATTGTGAGCTGGGAAGAGGAGGATAAACACAACTCTGAATGCAAAAATAATCATTGCCCCTAAAGAAGATAAAAAACAGGGCTGAGTGTTTAAAGACTTGAGTGCCTTTCATTGTGTCTGAAGGTGAACTGTTACTCAATTCAAACTCAAATGATGAAATTGAATCTATGCAGTAACAAACAGTGAAAACCTGACCTATTCTTGAAATTTTTACCCTTGTATCTGTCTCTGTTTCCTTCTCTGTGTTCTGAGAAGCTATTTGGGATGTACAAATTAAAAACAATTAGAATACTTGTTTATCTCTTGAATTGCTATTAATTTATAACAATTTAAATTACAGTCAAAGGCTTGTAATTTAAATGTGAATGATGTTTATAAGGATAAGTTGCACGAAACAGTGGTTTCATCAAGAATATTTCAAAAGTCAATGAACGTTAATTCGAGTTTAGATTTTAGAGCTCTATTAACTGGTGGGGATATTAAAACCATAACAACCCTCTTGAAACACTGAGATCTCATTCTGCTGTGAAACACACCGTGATGCAGCACTCCAGCAGTTCAGGTTTGTTAGAAGCGTGGAAACGAAGTCCTTGACTTGGCATCTTTGAAACACAAAACGTCTTTAATGTTAAGGATCAAATAGGGAAAAATTACAGTCTGTGTGAACGACTTTGCTGATGAAAATGTACCTCGTTGAGGGCTTGCATTTCTAATCTAGAGTGAGTTTAGATGAAGCATCCTCTTTGTATGTCCTGCAGTCACAGTGTGAGCTCTGGTGATACAGCATAGGATAAATAAAACAGGAATCACGGAAAACCTACTGGAATGGTTCTGACGGAGCTTTTCATAGGCTACTGTGTCTGCAACGTGGTCTGTTGCAACACAGTCAAGTCCCATGAAGGGTACTTCTTGCTGTAACTTCATTTAATTCATTCTGCTGTGTTCTTTCAGCTGTGCGTTCCTTGCTTCTGCACGTGTACCGTATGGTGAACAACAGCTCCTCTTTGTCTGCTTATTGAAACGTGACCTTCAGCAAGGTGTGCAAGATCAAATAATTGAGTTCAATTCCCAGCTTCTCTAAGGACTCGTTGCTTTACTCAAATTGATGAAATCACATGAGTTTATGCCACCAAAGGGTGTGGCCTACATTGGCCAATACACTAGTGATTAAAAAGGAGATTTTCAGGACATCCAGGTCCACCTCTGACTTCTGTCTACACGCTCTTTTACTTTAAGTCTTCTGGTAGTTATTCAGAAGCTGGAATTTCTTTCCTCTTCCACCTGGATTTTGAGAAAGGTGAAGGTGAGAAGTGCTAGAATCCACGAGCGCATTACTGTAAGTGGTTTTGAGTAAGATAAGTGCTATCAATCAGACTTTTTTTGAGCCCTATTTAGCATCCAACAGCTCCTGGTAAGAACAGATGAGAGGTTTGCGAAAACACTTAATCTGACCCATCTTGAGATGGCTAATTGGAAGCTGAGATACTCTTAGAATCATGGAATGCCGTTAATGAATTAATTTAAGAATCTTAATTGATTTCTTAAAACCATCATAGGGTTTTTTGCTTTATAGTCTAAAAGAAACTGTTCCTAAGCTGTTGCTGCACAGAGAAACAGGAGCAGAAATCCTGCGTGAGCCCCATGGGGCTGCGAGTGGCAGGTGTGATAAGGTGGGAAACCAGGCTAAGCAGATGGGCAAGAACAGCAAGAATTGTGTAGGCAGCTCACCCCCAAACTAAGCACCGCACAGCGATTTGCATCAGTGCTGCAGCAAAACAAACTGTGCTCTAACTATTTAATTGTAAATTGAAACTGCCTTGGGATGTCATAGCAATTGAGTTTCTCTGCAGAATACTAGGAGTGGAATTGCCGCAGCTCTGCCAAGTGACAGAAGATGCACATCTGTGCAGAAAGATGGGTTTTTCCCCTCAAACATACAAAATTGCTCGATTTCTTTTGGGAGTCTTCTTGCAAAGAAATAAAATGAGATAAATATCTTTGTTTTTCTGTAGCTGCTCAGTGGGTTGATCTTGCTCCTGGCAAAATCAAACAGAGTAGTAGGAAGGATGTGGAAAAGGAGCAGCCAGGCGCTCCCAGGGTTGGCCATGAGATTGCTCATCGCGGTAAGAAAGCGTGGGGAAAGAATTAATGAAAACAAAACAGTATCTGTGTCGCTATCCTATCTTCTTTCACTTCCTTGCAGATGGAGTATTTGTATATTAATGACATAGGTGTTGCTTTAGACCTGAGTGGTTTTGATAGGAGTAGAAAATATTTCTTTACTGAAAGAGCGATGAAGCTCTGGAAGAGGCTTCTCCAGGCAGTGCCCGGTAACATTGTGGGGACAGAGAGTCATGGAATGGTTTGGCTTGGAAGGGGCTTCAAAGCCCATCCAGTTCCACTCCTGTCACGGGCAGGGACACCTCCCACTGGATCAGGGGCTCCAAGCCCCATCCAGCCTGCCTTGAACCCCTCCAGGGATGGAGCAGCCACCACTGCTCTGGGCAACCTGGGCCAGGGCCTCCCCACCCTCACAGCAAAACATTTCTCTTCAAGATCTCCTCTCAATCTCCCCTCTTTCAGCCTCTTCAATTCTTACGCAGCGAATGGTTCTGACCATCCCTTGAGGTTGCAACGTGCCCAAACTTAAACAATGAGGCGTTAGCTGGAAACACAGTGACCAAAGTACTTGAACATGCTTTCAGTTCATGTTCATTGAGATATTTTTCTGTGCTTGTCGAACATAAACCTACAGTACAACACCCAATGATATCTTAGTTATTTTTAAACCTTTTAAACAACTGTGGCCTTTTGTTTTCTCATTATTTATGTCAGGTGAGGGTGTATCTGTTCAGGTGATCATGCTGTGTAAGTACAGAGGGATGTAAATGATATTTCTTTATACACCAAATAGCAGCTTTGGAATATAAATGATATTTATGAGGAAGTTAGGAGAGCTTTAAATATTGTGAAACCACTTTCTTTGACACGTTGGGGATAATGATGCTGAAACACCAGCCTCTTTGTAAACTGTTTAATGGCAACAATTTTCTAAATCAAAGCAATCTACGCTTCCCCGTTTAGAATTTCATTTCTAAGTACTGAAGTCTCATAAAGGGGGTTTACAATGTTAAGTCTTTAGCTTCTGTGAATTGTTATCTAGCACAGCTGCAAGATCCTTACCTTCAATTGAATATCTTATCTTTGAAATTATGAGGATCTTTTTCTGCTCTCTTTTATGCAGAAAGAGAACATTAACAGAGAAAAAATTATTTTTAAACTGCGAGGAGCTGAAAAAGTATATTTTGTGGAGGTGCCATGTGATGCTCTGACTCTATCTTAGACTTTAAACAGTACCATGTTTAAAAACAATTACAGATCTGGTCATTTTTGTATCTGGAAGTGATAAAGACATGAGTGGACACAACCCTTCTGTTGTCTCTCTGCTCTTAATGATGCCACGGTTCTGCCTGCGTATTTGTTTTCATTGCTGACTGTTCCTAACTGGTGGTCTTTAAGAAGTAGGTTCAGTATTATTCATTATTGTTGTATTAATGAAGGTGAATGGTGTGAGTTTCATAGAGCTGACATCACTTTCCATCTGCTGGAGATGATCCTTCCTCAAGGCGTGCAGCAGTGTGTGTAAGACACTTAATTTTTAGCAGGAAAGCAGGAGTTTTAGGACCCACCTGTAGTTCCCTGTAATTCATGCCAGGTGTCGGTGCAAAGCTGTTCCCCACAGAACCTTTCTGATGTATCCAGACTCATTACTTGATGTTCCAGTCACTCTTCCCTGGAGGTGCTTCCACATTCTCAGATCCCGTTGTCAAGATTCCTCATATTCAACTGAAATCTTCTTGTTTAAGAAAACTTGCTTCTTTCCATTGGAAAGAGACAATGTTGGTTGCTCATATCTTGTCTGCACAGTTGGAGTAAAAAGTACAGAAAGTCAATTTTAAACCTCGTTTGGACATCACACAAGCAGTAAGGTATTAATATTGTTAGGTCTGCTCGGCGAAACATTATGTCAGTGTTATCGTGAGTAGAAACGCAAAAACTTGGATGATGTAAGATATGCATCATATTTACCCAAAACATGCTGCTCGTGTCTAATGCCTGTGTTGTGTTAGCACTTAGAAGTGAAGATTTATGTCTTCAATTCATCTTTACCCCGTATGCTTTCTTCCTTCCCAAGCTGGCAGGTTATTTTTAAACTATATGTTTAGTATTTTTGAAGACTTCTACTAAGCCTGGACAGAACCTAACTGAAGCCTGTGTGTTTATCCCCCTTAACATGGGTTGGTATATGAATGTGTAAACTTATTCCTCCAATTAATCCTCCCTCATTTCTCTGGAGGGCAGTCAAGGACTTGCTGTCAAAGTTCCTTTCCTGAAGGAAGAGTTTCTGTATTCCCTGACCTTGCAAAGGGTGGCATCTGTTTTCTCTTTAGCCCAGCGTGTGCATCTTTACTGGCGAGAAGCATTAAATCTTAGTTTAATATTTTAAGTCATGAGTATGCAGGTGTGGAATTGCTGTTGTTTAAGCTAACAAGAATGGATAGAGACCTCTGCGGAGATGACCTTGTGTTAGTTTTCATTCACGCTTATAAGTATAAGGTGTTCAGCTTTATCAGTTGCTTATAAACCTACAAATGTTACCAGGTATCACCATGCTGAATCATAGGGATGGAAGTTTTTTTGACAAGTTGCTTCGGGTTGATGAGTTGTGGGTTTTTGAGGGGGAGGAGGATTGGTTTGGGGATTTAAGGGTGGGCACAGGTTAAGGTTTTTTATTCCCCTAATATTTTTGATGTCATTAATGCTCAATAATATCATATTTTAAGTAAGTAATGACTTAAAATAGGGCAAGAGGGGTAATTGGCCCATGGTAGAGCTGGACATAGTCCCAAGTCACTTGCAGATCAGACAAATGAACACTGTATTTCCCAGCTGCAGGAGTTTCCAGAGTATGTAACACAATCAGTTGGTGTTCTGGCTAAGCTAGTGAGTGGTGACTTGATCCTCCAGTCTGACCGTGATCTGGCAAGGTAAATCTTTTATGGAGGGATTAAGGAGAGAGGAGATGATGTTCCCTTCTGTCCTGGTTAATCGTCAGAGTCAGTTCTTAACACCGTTAAGATACAAATGCATTCTTAAGGAGAAGAGTGGTGGATCAGTTTGTATTTAGCTCAGCAAGCTCATCTTTTTCTGTTTTAAGAGCTTTTGTAGGGGGTTTAATTAGAAAATCGGCAAAACAGGAACTGTTTTCAAACCCCTAAGCTTTGGGTTAGTTTTTAAAGGCTTTTTAAAATATTATTTCTTAAATCCATGCTATGAAAGACGCGTGTGCTTTTGTGCTGGGCTGGAATTACTGCCTAGGTGGGGGTGTTGCTGTTGGCGTTCTTTTGGAACACTGACTGTGCCCACATTCTCCAATTTTTCCTGCTTAGTACAATGTCTACTTGCTTCTAGTCATTGCTAGGCGTGAAGGTTCTCCTGTCTGAGTATCTGCATTTTGAACAGCGGCAGCCTCGTAAGTCCCATGTTCTATTCCACATTCATCCAAAGGGAATTGTTACCTATTAAATCTCAGTTACTTGGGAAAACTCTGTGTGGGTTTGGGTGAACTTTTACAGCCCCATTAAGACAAAGTGAGCTGAGGGCAGATTTATTAAAGGATGTTATAGAAACTTCAGGTACGTTACATGTTCTTCTGTGGTGTGCGGCAGACAGATGCAAAATGAACTTTAATCACTTCAGATTAATGGAAATTATTTTTTCAACTAGTGTCATAACAGTGAACATCAGCAGTCATGTGTTCTTTGTCTCATACCGAGGAGGAGAACTATATGAGAGTAATGTAATTCATTAAGGTTTTCTGCTCAACACTACAGCAATAGAGTCTTCACTGATGTTCGTAGAGTCATAGAATAGTTTGGGTTGGAAGGGGCCTTAAAGATTTTAACCAGTGCTACTTTTTGGAATATGGTTGTTGCTTTAAAAACCTTGGGTTTCTGATAGCTCAGGGTAAGTATAATGTGTAGACTTGGCACTTTGGGTCATGGTTTAGTAGGCACAGTGGTTTTGGGCTGATGGTTGGAGTTGATCTTGGAGGTCTTCTCTGACGATGATTCTGTGTAGTCTAATGCAATCTTTGCAACTAGCTCTAGTTCTTCTACTGCCGTTCATGTAGCACTGAGCACACTCAGAAAAGCTTTTTCCGTAGGAAAGATCTTGACTGGAGAAGTGTCTGTTGGAGAATAGGTAGTTCAGGAGCTTTTTACTGTTTCGACCCTCAGTCCCTTTGCTCTGGGCATCCTTTTTTAATCTTTGCAGATTGAGCATAGTCCTAATATGCAGCTCCTGTGAAGTTGCATTTCAGCTGTGCCTGTAAGGGGTTTAGGATTTGGAGTGATGGAAGCCAAGAAGAGTCTTCGCGGAGCCTGGTCTGCCTTCCCGGCAGTACCTGGCTATAAACTCCTGATGGACTGAGGGCTGAATTTCCCTCTCCACGTGTCCTCTGCACAGTAATTGTGAACTCCTCCCTTAAATTCTTGTCATGAAGTCATCCTGACGCTTCTGTCAGAGCTTTACCAGTATGTTTGCTTTATTGTGCTACGTGTTCCATGTTAACTGTGGATGCACTAATCCTAAACAGAGGTTTGAAGAGGGTGCTTCATGGTTGGTTGTTGTCCCATGGCATATGGTTACATTAAGATAAAGAGAAAAAAGGTAATTTATAGCAACAGATGGGTCTAAACTCTTTTTGGAGCTGTTCAATACTACTTAATTTTTAATTTACAGTGAATCTTTCATACACCAGTTAACTAACTCTGCTGTCACACTCTCTTAAAATATGGGATGCCTTTTCAATACACTTGTCTAGAAATTGCGTATGAATACTGAGTGGTTCAAATTAGGCAGTCACTGGAATGAAGAAAAGTGCTTCTACTGAAATTTTGATGCATATTTGTTGCTGTTCAGAGTGTTGCCTATAAGGAAAGAAAACAAAACATTTGTATAATCTCTTTTTTTTTTGTGGCTGCCAGTAAGTAACAGGCAGTGGAATACAGCCTGTGGGGAAAAACAAACCCAGACTGGAACAGCAAGGAAAACCCAAACCACCAGGCCCATGAAAGAGCTTAGGAGGTTTTTGTTTCTTGACTATGAAAAGTATTGCTAGTCCATTGACTCTTTCATAGAAATCATGCTTCTGCTGGTCTGGAAAATGTCAGAAGGCTCTTGAAAGTGGCCAGGGTGGAGAGGCAGAAATATTTTGGAACACGGTTCATTAGTTAAGACATTTTTTGCTGCGCAGAAATTGCCCTGCCAGCAGTTCCTCCTGAATTAATTTTAACTTGGAAGTTAAAAAACTTCGAATATTTTTCAAATATTAAATCTTTCCTGCGCTGGAAAGAAAAAACTCAAATGCTACTAAATGTTTTGCAACACTAACAATCTGAAATTAAAATGTGAAATGTCTTGAAAGGTGCAGTTAAATACTCTGAATACATTAAAGTGGTTCTGGGTGTAAACAGGCATGATGTAACTTGCATTCTCTGCTGTTGACTTTGCAAGGAATACTAAATATATTAGTGCAGGACACTAAGTCTAACTCTCTAATTAGCGAAACTTCTGATTACTTCAGATCTGTCTCTGGTTTTAATTTACAAAATAATGGAGCTACTGCTTTTTCTTTAGCTACTTGGCATGCAGATTTCATGACAGAGAAATCCTCAAATCTTCAGCAGCTGCTCCTGTGTCCAGAAGCCAGACACTCAAGGCTGGTTTTGAGCAGTTACTTAAATCTCCCATCTGGTGGCTGGACCCATCCTGGGCTCTCAACATTGTCCCCCTGATCTGGTGGGAGGTGTCCCTGCCCATGGTGGGGGTGGGACTGGATGGGCTTTGAGGTCCCTTCCACCCCCAACTATTCTGTGATTCTAAGTTGCCTCTAAATCCCTCAAACATGGTAGCAGCGCTCACCTCAGAACAGGCGTAAGGAGCTCTGTGATATATGAAGGAGACCTTTTTTTCTTTTTTACTTTTCTTTTTTAATAGGAAAGGCTAGCAAGGGATGGCAAAAGCAGGGCATAAACCTGGGTGCAAAAAAAGGAGAAGACAAGCACGACAAGGCAGCTGTGTAGATGTTAAAAGCTCTGAAAATAATTCCTCATCAGTCTGTGGTTGATTGCAGCCACACGCCATAGTTACGGAGAGAAAACCCAGCGTACGCTGCCGATTGCTTGGGCTTGGATTGTTTTGGTTTTTTCTATCTTTCTTTTTTCCCCCATATTTGAGGAATCGCTATTCATACAAGAATTTTTCAAGTAGTGTCTCAATGTGCCGGTGATTGTTTAGCTCGGCACGGCGCCTCCCGTGCTCCAGCTGATGCTTGAGAAATGGTGAGATGGGAAACTCGTAGCAGCAGTGCAGCGTGTGGCTGTATGAACAGCCTGATGCTGGCAGAGGCGTCCTTAGCACAGGGGGTTGCTGTAATTCTGATATACTGGGGAAAACGTCGTGTTGAGAGACTTTTTTTCCCAACGATGTATGGTGACAATATGGGAAAAGATAGGAAAAGGGTCTTAAAACTAGGAGCTAAAAGCAGGTTCTGCCCACAGTCCCTCAAACCCACTGCTCTGAACCAGGCGAGTGCTTTATAAATTCATAGGTCAAAATAGATCTGAACTGAAGACGATTTCACTTAAAGAAGTTGTGATGTCTCCTAGAGTAATACTCTTCATAGGTGAAGTTCTGCTTTAGGCAGTTTTATGTGGGGTTTTCATCTAGTTCGATGACTCATTTCAGCAACTTGCTCAGAACAAGTAAGTTTTCAGTTAATTTTTTCTATTTATCTAGCAGTTATACAGAGAATTACATACCCAGTAACCAAAAGCAAAGGGTTAATTCTGAGTGAAATCCAGGATCTCTGGCCCTGAATTGGTTCTGTTTGTTCTGAACTCCAAGTTCTAGGTTCTAATTCCTCAGTTAGATGTCTTGGTACCCATCCTTCTTGGGAGTGTTTTACAGGGTGTTTCCATACTATTATGGTATGTACTTGCAAACAAATAATCGTGATTAGGTGTTATGGGAACTTGATTTCATGAAGGCGTAAGTTGAAACGTAAGTAGCTTTATGAAGACTCTTAATTACCAATTAACCTACTAAAACTGTAGTGCTGTACAGCCTTTATACAGCAGCACCAGTATTGTCGTATCTATTCCTATGCTGGACTGCTAAGAACCAACAAGATTCTGTCCCAGTGAAAAACAGAAAAGCCTGACGGAATCAGTGGAAACATAAATAAAATGCAGGTTGTGTCTATTTTGGCTCTCGGATATCTGAATTTGCACTGTGCACCAGACACCATCTGTGCCTCAGCCACCTACCCAAGAAACGCTCCGGAAGCGACGTCTTTGTAGGTGCTGGAGACTTCGTAGCTTTTAACCCTCTGCAGCCTCCTGATTTTAAAAAGGGAAAGGGTAATTCAAGGGGGTTCAGCAGGCTGAATCAAAAACGTAGTCCTAAATTACCTATGAATCAGTGTGAAATGTGGCTGAGCTATAAAAAATACCCACTGGTCAGTACTTCATCCTCCAGACACACGGGTTTAAAAAATAATGAAGACATTTACTGCTGTGGGTGATGGTTTCTGTTTAAATATATGCATGTTAGGAAGGAATCACTGTTGCAGCTTTTGCCTTTCTGATGTGACAGGGAACAGGACGATCATAGAATCCTGGAATGGTTTGGGGTGAAAGGGACCTCAAAGCCCATACAGTTCCACCCAGGAACACCTCCCACTGGATCAGGGGCTCCAAGCCCCATCCAACCTGGCCTTGAACCCCTCCAGGGATGGGGCAGCCACTGCTTCTTAGACCCCTTAGTACCTTGATTATATGTAGAATTATAGAGTCATTAAGGTTGGAAAAGACCTCTAAGCTCCTCCAGTCCAACGTTCAGCCCAACCCCACCGTGCCTGCTACGCAACATCAGGGAGCACCATGGCCACGTGTTCTTTGACCAATATTGACCAACACGGTCCTACATTTAAGGAGAAAAAGTGGAGATGCAGGGAACCATTGTGTCACAGGAAGAGTTTGGCAACTTCAACTAAGCTTGCTTATTAAAGCACTGGAGGTACTGAGCTGCTTATCTGTCTGAGATAGCGTTGGTGTGTATCTGGGATAATCGGAAACAGAAGGAACTGAGAAAGATAAAACACCCTCAGCGCTAACAGCTCTCCTTTTCTAGAAGACATTTGAAACAGAGTTGTATAAACAGTATGCTGCAACAGAGGGCACAACAGGAGACAGAATCATTAAACTGAAAGAGTTCTGAGTACACAAACTCCATGGGAGGATAAAAACCTTCAGGCTATGGAAGCTGAAAGGAGCACAAGGAGAATTAGGAAGGAATGGAGGGATTGAAGCCACATAGTTCTTTTTGTTTGGTAACGATAACTGGAGAGAAGAGCCTTCTGCATGGTCATGGAGTTCTGACAGGTCATTAATTCTGGAGAAATTGCTCCAGAGCCACTGATATGCGGGTGCTGTTTCCAGGTATCTCATTAACTACTGTCCAGGATAAATGCTGATTTTTTTCAGTGGTGTAACTCCAGCTATGCAGCTGGTCACTGTCATGAATCTGAAATGCATATTAGATGATGTGTTTGACTGAGGGGGAGGGAAAGGAAAAGGAATAATTTTCAGTGGCACAATTATAATTGTATCATGTTCTGAAGTACAAAATAAATAGCTCGTACTTCAAGAGGACAGTGAAGTATCGAGCTGGTAGAGGCATGTTCAGGTGTGCTCACTGACCATTTCAGCAAGTCCCTGGGTGGTGTGTCAAGGCACTAAAGCAGCCAGGAATTCATGGATAGCCTTGTACAAAGGAATATAGTTTAATTGTACTGTGTTGCTGCCTTTTCTCCTATTGAAAGGAGGGAGATATGGAGCACCTTTTCCTCATGACAGAGGTAAATCCAGTTCCAGAGGTAAATCCACTTCCAGAATTGAAGCAATAATGAAAGAAGGAAGCTGTTGCATGATGTTGGCTACCAAAATGACCTTCCACTACCTACATCTCCTTAGTCAACTCATAGCACGTCTTTTGCCAGTTGCAAACAACAGACTTTAGGAGCGTGCTTCGTTCTGGGCTCAGAACTGTATCTCCCATTGCAAAAACGAGAAAAAGTGTTGATAGTCTGAAAAATAATAGACAATTTCCAAACTGTTGTTCAGTTCCTTATGTGCTAGTTGGGCCCAAGAGAACATCTACCATCTCCTCCAGTTGATTATGCAAATATGAATAAATATGTGAATACCTATTCCTACTTTTTATCCTCTGTAATCTAATGTCTCCCCTGACACAATACTCTCAAATTATCTTCAGTGAGTAATGACTTGCATTTAGCATTTTATACCAAACTGCCATATAGATCATTTTCTGTAATACTTTATATAAATTAGGAGTCTTCCCCCATGGAATGTGTATGGCTGCCAGAGAGTTTTTACAAGATTAAAAGTGCAAACAACACAGTTCTGGTGTAATTTGGAAATGCACGAATGGAAGGAAGTGGTAAACTTGGAGGTTACAGTATATTACAGTGCTGTTAGTCAAAACCATTCAGGGAGTTGTTTGGCTTTTCCTGAGCTATGGTTCTTTTCTTTGGTGGTGTAAACAAGTAACTCATCATCATTATCCTCTTAATTGTTATTCACCAGCCATTATAGGTCTGGATGAATGGACCCCAGTGCTAAAAATACAGATGTGAGCGCGGCTTTGTCTTGATAGTTAGATAGAATTATGGAATCGTTGAGGTTGGTAGTACTTGAGGCAGTTTCCTCTCATCTTATTACTTGTTGCTTGGTCAAATTCAAGGCTTTTACCATTTCATATGTGCAAGAGAATAAAATATAATTTTAAATCAGTTGTTTCCTTTTAAGAAATTCTTTTATTCAGGGGAGAGAATTTGGATTTTCATCTAGCGTTAAATGTCAGGTATTAAAATTTTAATCAAGCATGTGGGCCTTAGGAACAATACTGCTCATGGGGATGGGTTCAGATGTGGGCACTGAAGCCGAGCGTTGTGTTGGCCTTTTCTCCTAATCCTGGTATAATGAAGTTGCACTTGGGGACTCTTAATACTGGGGAAGGTAAGGCCAGGAGGCTTCTGGTTGTTGTTTCAGTGCAGCTGAAAAGTGTCTTGGTGGGTTTGTGGTACCTGGCAATCCAAGAGGAGCATGTAAGCAGGAGGCTCCAGCAAGCTGTCCCACGCTTGGCTCCTCCTTTTTATTCCACTGTGTTGATTTTCCCGTCTGGTATTTCTGTTCTGCACTCCCACTCCACTGCTGCGTTGTGTGGAAATGCTCTCAGGATCTGGGAATTGCACTGCCCTGTCCAGAGGGGCAAAGCCACTGTCACCGGCCGTACCTTCGACGGTTCGCAAAGCTCTGTGTCCTTTAACTCCAGACACGCTTCCCGGGCTGTCAGAAGTATTTATGAACTCTAAAAAATGCCTTTACGTGCCTCAGTTTTGTACTAATGAATACTAAAAGGCAGCAATTCTTGCATGCAGCTTTCCTCTTGCCCTCCCATCCTTTCTGTGCCCCCTGTTCCTTAATAGCTCCCAACTGTTATCTTGGTGATAAGGGGAGGTTATTACCTGCTGGGTCATCACCAGGAGGCCGATATTTCACTGTGATAATATAGTTCCCATAAAATGTGACGTTTAGGAAACAAACTGGGTCAGGCCATTTGAATTTTCTCTCATGTTCAGCTTTTCGTGCTAGAAGAGATAAAAATTTATATTGCTTCAAAAAAGAGATAAAAGGATCTGGGAGTGGGACTGCCTTCCATGGAAAATGGGGAATAACAAGTGTAGGTGATGGAAGAGCAAGCAGAAGGGAAAGAGGAAGGTTCTGTGGAACAGCAGGAGAGGAGGGATGGAGCAAGGGAGCAGCAGGAGAGGAGGTGTTGGAGGAGGGAGAGAACTTGTAGTGTTCATTGGGAGGAAATCTGTCTCCCAGAGGCACAAGCAGCTGCTGGTTCAGGTCTGTGCTTGGTGAGGGGTATTTGCCTTGCAGAACTGGAAGCAGTGAATCCTCGTTTTTAAGTGCAGGAACATCTTGATCACCATAGAATGGTTTGGCTCAGAGAGGACCTTAAACATTAACCAGTTTCAACCCCTCTGCTATGGGCAGGGACACCTCCCACCGGGTCTCTTGGCCTGAACTGCCTGGCATTTGGCAGCATCACAGCAGCGTCTGGGTGATTGTGTTCAGCACAAATACTCTCACAGTCACCACAGCCGAGTGAGAAGTTCAGAGGTTGGGAGGTCACCTTGTGCTGTGGAGAAGCTGGATTTATCTCCTACTGCCTCACCTGGAAGAGCCTCCTCTTTCTTTTGGTCAATTCACATTTTATTAACCGTGTAATGTGGAACAGATTCAAGTAGAACAGGTCCAGCAGGGGAGGGGAAAGGAAGGCAAATCCCTGACCCAGTGGTTGCAGCTTCAACAAATCATCATTTTCAGACAGAAGTTGCCCAGTGAACCCGTGAGAGCTTGACAGTCACTGATGCCGGTGACTCGAGACAGGGAGCATCTTCCATTTTTTTACCTGGTCGCCTGTGTCAGGTTTTACAGCCTCAGCTAGTTTCTTGCATTGTCCTTTGAAAAGCAGAGTAAATGCCTGCTCAGTAGTTTTGTGGGCAAGGTTATCCCAATACTGAAGTTTATTCAGCCGAGAGACTGGGATTATGGTTCTGTTCTTTTCATAGAATCGTAGAACAGTTTAGATTGGAAAAGATCTTAAAGCCCATCCACTTCCAACCTCCTGCCTTCCTCAGATCTCGTCTCAATCTCCCCATTTCCACCTTCAAACTCTCCCCCCCTTGTCCTGTCCCTGTGCTCCCTGATGAAGAGCTTCAAAATCTCCATTTCTCCCTCCACAGAAGATGCCACTGCCAGATAGAAAGTTGTACTTGGGTGAAAATCTATTCTTGAACCCAGTAAAAGATTACACAAGGGTATGACTGTCTCTGTTCCCAGTACAATTTAAAATCCTGCACTTCTAATTGAAATGTAATAAAAATAAGAAAGATGGGACTGACTTTGATAACTCTTAGGCATCAAAATCACTTGCAAAAGAAACTGTGTTTTTACCTTGAGTAACTGCGGTTTACACTAGTTTGTAATTGAGGATTTTAAATTTTGTTTTATTTTATTTTAAATTATATGGAATTTCCCTGCCTCGCTCTGCAGCCAGACCAGAAGGACCTTATTAAAGACTACTGGATGCTTTTTCCTCATTTTGCTACTTCCCTACTGCTACTTTTATGACTTTTCCCTGTGGTGCTTGACAATGCATGTGTTTTGAGTAGTGCATTACTAAGTGTAATAGGAAAGCATGTGGGGAATAAAAAGAAGTTCTTCAAGCATCCACAACATCAGCTAATTTATGTATGAAATCTGCCAGCGATATAAAGAACCTAGGCAGTCGTGGGTTTTCAAAGATGCTTCTGCATGTTGGTGATAAAATTCTACAAAGGAGTCGTTCATCTCATCACTTGGCAGGACCAGGAGTGGCTGCGGTGGTGGGGATGGGTGGGTGATGATAATCATCTGTAGAAATCACTTGGATAAATCCCTGCCTTGATAGCATTGCTGCTTCCTCCTTTAGCCTGTCCCTTCGACGTCCCTTCTTGTGCTGTGCTGGACACCCTTTGCTGCTATATAAATGTTTATATTACCCTCTTGGCTGATGCTAAACCCCACAATGAATTTACCACCTCCACCCTGAGACGACTAGAATGTAATTTTGCAAGTAAAGCTCTTTCTACCCTAGGTTGTAGTTATGATGTTTAATACCAGGAGAAAACTCGATCTGCTCTTACGCCCAGTGTTTGCAACCAGATCCCAAAGGCCACTCCTCACCCCTCTAAGATTCTTAATTGCAGAAGTGGTTTAGCTGATGGATTCCTTCATGGCCAAGAGGAAATGAAACTGTTCCTTCTGTACAAGGAGTTTCAGCGTTCCTGCAGGAAAATGACTGTTCGTTACGAGGCTCTTGGCTGATTTGTTCCAGACATTGGATGCACCGGACACAATAAGTTGTTGCTTGGTTGTTTTTTTTACCAGAGCTGGTAACTGGTTTCTTCTGTAATGACGCTGTGTCCATAGATGCTGAGCACTTCTGAAAATCGAGTCTTTGTGCATCTTTTTTCTTCTTTTTATATTGTTTAATGGACATGGTACTAGATTTTATATTAACATAATAAAAAGATATTAAATATTCACCACCTAGTATGCATTAAAAACAGATCAATAAAGAAATGACCAGAATGAAAAAGCCTCACAGTTGTATAAGAATTCTTGTAACACAGAGCCCCTTGTCTCGCCCGTAGTGTTTAATTCATAAATGGTGATTTCATGGTGATTTTTTTTCCCTTGATATTATTCTTAATTAAGCCTCAGAAAAAAGAGACAAAACGTGCCTTTGGGGGCTAAACTGAATTTAATTAACGATATATTCTACCAGATTTCTTAAGTATTACTACGCTTGTGCTCCTTCCTGCAGGAGGCATGTTTCTTGTTTACGTAGTCAACAGATTAAATAAAACCATAAAAAGGGTTATATTTTTAACTCCACAGTTTTCTTACCCCCACATGCACCTTTTAATGTTGGAAATTAAACAGCAGGGAGATTTAGGCTGGATGTTTCCAGGCCATTATAGCTCGTTATACCTCAGAGATCCATTTGGCAGCGCGGTGCTAGCAGAGCACTTAATCCACGTCACGGCGAGGACTCTCGGGTGTGTGCCCAACGGAAGGCATTTATTTACCAAATTAAAAGCACAGCAAGCAAAGGCCTGGGTGGTATTTAAGCATATTTTATTGACTCCTCTTCCGCTTCGATTTACTAAAGTCCTCACTGATGGAAGATGATGGATGAGCTGATTGCTTGGCTTTCGAAAAGGTGAAATACATCTTCTCTGATTTATTCTTCTTGCATTGACAAAACAGCTTTTGGTGTAATTGGAGACTGTCCAAGTCTAGCGAGATCCGTAGAGCTCTGGCAGCTTCTCTCACTGCTGTATTACACTCTGGCTTGCGTATGTCTTGTAATGGGGACTCTGACAGATTTCAGATTTAATGTCAAGTCCAGCATTAAGGCAAGTTATAGACGTATATAAATCTATAAGCCTGTCTGTGGGTAATAAAAAGATTTGTGTATTCAGTTCTTGACTTCAATGAAGCTCTGTACCAGAGAGGGATCTGGCCCATAATTGCTAGGCTGATGTGATGTACAGTTATATACATTATCAAATCTTCAGGATTTGAGCAACCTGATCCAGTGGGAAGCGTCCCTGCCCATGGCAGGGTTGGAACTGGCTGATCTTCAAGGTCTCTTCCAACCGAATTCTATGATTCTGTGATCATACCTATATATTATATTATCCAGATTGGATTTGGATTTATGTGTCTTCTATAAAATATATTAAGTATATGTTAAACACGTGCGAGATCTAGTATTTCAGTGTTCCATAATGCTTTCATGTCTTTTCAGTCAGTCTTTTTCTATGGAAATGCAGGTTTTTATCTCAATATCCAGTTTGTCTCCTCCTCATTTCAAGTGTCACACATTGCCATGATTTTGGCTATTTCCTACAGCTCATGATTTTGTAAATTCCTTTTCAGACACTGATGTTCACTGCATCAGAGCTGTCAGACTTGACAAATAAATCTTCACGTCTTGGAACAAAAGGGCTTTCAATCACAGAGCTGGCGATAAACACAGTGGGTTAATAATGCTGCTTTTCTGAAGGAGAAGATGACTCAAACTGCAGTGAAGTAACAAGTGATTTTTATCACCTCGCAGATATGAAAAGGATATTGCTCATCGAGCACTTGAACATGGTTCTTGAATAATTTGATGTTCTTCTTGGTGCTTTTCCTGAAAGATAAGGAAAGGCGTTCTGAACGTAGCTGATGGGGCTTGGTGCAGCCCAAACCCAGCTTGTGATCATTTACCAGATGCAAGGGGTCAGGTTTGATGTGTGTCAGCGTGTGCATGTCATTAAATACACACAGTAATTGTACACAGGCACATTCTGAGAGATGCAGCTTTTTTCCTCCTAGTGTGGGAATCAACTCAAAGGAATAGGTCAGATTTTGGTGGTACCTGTTTCCATCGAGTTGGTCCAGTACGTACAAAAGCTACAACTTTTCTTTTCTGCAGAAAATCCTTAGTTTTGTGAAGTTTCCAAACAGGCTGCGACGTTGTACTGGAGTTTGTGTTAAATTCTCTTCATTTCCCCTCCCTCCCATTCCTCTTCCAGTTCCTGAGCTCTGTGGTGTGCAGAGCAAAGGGCAGCTCGCTGCCGCAGCCCTGGGCTGCTCGTGGTGGCTTCCAGCAGAAAATACAGTTCGTATTGGGAATTGTCTCATAGACATGAATTTTACAAGAGATGCTCTAAGGTCTCATTGAAACGCAGGTTCTTTTTGTCACTTGACTTGGTGATGATGGATGCTCCATCCCTGGAGGTGTCCAAGGCCAGGTTGGATGGGGCTTGGAGCCCCTGATCCAGTGGGAGGTGTCCCTGCCCATGAGGCTGGAACTGGATGGGCTTGGAGGTCCCTTCCGACCCAAACCATTCCATGATTCTAAGTTTTGGCCCAAAATACTGTGATGATTGAATTCTCATTATTTATGCCTGAGGATGTTAGACGCTTGCAGAAGCTGTCGGAGGAAGTGATACGAGAATGTTGGCAGCTATGTGATCCAACCACTATATCTATTTCTTAGTTCACAACCAGCACCATGGAAGTGTTAATTATAATAGAAAGCTGGCTGAGATTCCCAGCTTTAAAAAACCAACGCACAATGAATATCCCTACTCGAATCCTTGTTTCTCAAAATATGTGCTGTTCGCGCTTCTACCCATCATATTTGTTCTGCTCTCTCCGTGGTGCTCATTCCCTTTCTGACGGCTGTAATGGCTTTTTTATTCGGTATGCTGGAGTTTCCAAACATAATTAAATTACAGTATGCTGTGTTAAGCAATACAAGTCATTGTACTGACAAGAGAGCTTTGCTGTGAAGGGATTGCACCACAAACAGCACAGAGACTGAAGGAAGAAAAGTTCTGTTCTACAGATCAGCAGCTGAAGCTCAAAAATGGGGCACCTGCTCAAGCCCACGTTCCCTTTCTCTCTGGCAAGAGCAAGAAACTGAATTTGCCTCATACACAAGGCCACTGTTGTGTGTTTTGTATATTTTTTGTTTTTATAAGTAGGAAAGTATTTATTTATGTATAAATACAGAGCTTTTAAACATTGAGAAATGCAGAAAGAAGCAAATATTGCTGAAGCTTTCAAGGAAAAGTCCCACACCACAGTCATGGGCAGGGTCACCTCCCACAGGATCAGGCTCCCCAAGCCCCATCCAACCTGGCCTTGAACCCCTCCAGGGGTGGGTTCCACAGGGATGCCACCACTGCTCTGGGCAACCTGTTTCTGTGCCTCAGCACTCTTATAGTGAAGAAATTCCTCCTTATGTCCAGTCTAAATTGGCCCCTCTCCAGTTTATCCACATTGCCCCTCATCCTATCACTCTGTGCCCTTGTAAACTGTCCCTCCCCAGCTTTCTTGTAGCCCCTACAGGGGCTGGAAGGTCGCTATAAGATTTCCTTAGAGCCTTCTCTTCTCCAGGCTGGACAACCCCAACTCTCTCAGCCTGGCCTTGTATGGGAGGTGCTCCAGCACCAGAGAAGTTAAACACCTTGTTTTCATCACTGTCTTGGAAAACTTTCTGTGGTGTTAAGGGCAGAAAAAAATCTGATCAGAATCCCAGTGCGATTACTGTATTTTTTTTGTGCATAGCATTTACTTAATTCCTTTTTCCTATAGTCGCATGACTGTAAAGTTCCTGCCGTTATCTGAATCTGAGGGGTTCATGGTTATTTTCCTCTCTGATTTCTTTAATAATAATAATAGTCATCATCATCATCAAGCTTGCCTCCTTCTGACAGGCTGTGAGATGGAAATTTCCTTGCAGCGATTTCTTTGAAAGGTAGTCAGATTATCGGAGACTTCCTAAATAAAAGGATGGATGTAACAGAATGGTGGGGGTTTGTTGTCAGTGCCATCCCTCCTGACTTAGTTCAATGAGTCGTGGAGCTGTGGCAATGTGTTTTTATTCAACAGCCTTTCTTGTTCAAGGTAACGCAACAGCAGCGCTTGCAAGACTTTGCAGGATCAGTTGCCACTGAGAAGGGAAGATAAAATCCTCTGCGCTTTGTTCTGCTTTTAAGACTGAAAATGTCTTTGTCTCTGACAGCCTATCTGAGATTTCAAGGAAAGGCTTTGTACATTAGTAATAAAAAGATTGTTATCTGTATAATTTTTTTCTGCTCCTACTTCCTGACATGAAATGCTTGAGTACTTGTTGATTTCGCAGAGCTAATTCAGTGTGTGTCGAACTTGCTGAGGTTTTTAAGCATCAGAATAGATTTGCCAACTTTTGTCATAGGTACATGTCATTTTGAATATATTGTATATTATATATTGGTTTTGTATGTACACTGTGTTGTGTTTCACTCTCTTTCCCATGACATAGATCAATGGAATCAAGCTGGGAAGCAATTAGATCTTTGAGTATTGCAGCGTAGATGAGTGCCAGGGTCTCTGTTTCACCGGTACCATTTTCCGTGCTGCTGGTCCGGATTGTTTTAAGGAGATAAAATTGACTCCAACTCTCATTCATGTATCTAAATAAAACACTACTTAAGCGTTTAATACCCTGTCATAAAGTGGTACCAGCTTCAGGGAGGTCAGAGGCATCAATCCCGATAGAACGCAATTCTTCAGAGTCACTAGACTTGGCGAATGAGTTAAGCACAAGTTGTAAGTCAAGCATGTGCTCAAATCTCATTGACTTTTTAAAAGCGGTATGAGTGCTGTTCTGTGCTAAATTGGAAACTTAATGCTGTTTCGCTGTCATCAGTTTGAATTTATTTTTAGCTGTTCACACAGTACTAGGAGAAGAAGGTTCTAGACACTTAGTGTCCTCATAATGATGAAGAATCCAACTCAGACTCATCTTAAGATGTTTGTGCTGGTATTTCTCCTTTTGCAAACTGGTCATTAGAGGCATCAGATAAATAGTAATAGAGTAGAAATATGGTGTTTGCAGGGCATAGATATGTGCCACTTGTAAATTAATGAATTGGAGGAATATTGTGGGACCAGATTCCTTGTGTCCCTCTCCCGGATGTCACTTTACCAGCCAGTGAAAGGCTTGGCAGGTGGGGCATGAGAAAACCCCATCTGTACCGGACTTGAGTCTGAAGAGCTGTCACTGCAATCGGTATCTTATCCATCAAATCACTAACCGAGTGGTATTTATTAGCAATTTATTATCCCTATAATTACCACCGTGTCACTTAACATTGAGAAACTGAGCTTAAATAGCATGGGTTTGGATTTTGACAGAGATGGATTTTAATGTCATACTCTGTGATTTTTGACATGCTGGGGAAAAAAAAAAAATGTAAGTGTTTCGGGGCGTTATTGCTGCTTTTGGTTTTGTGAGCAGCTCTTGATTTGTGAGGGCTCAAAGGTGGCCATCTGCCCCTCTTCAGCTCCCCTTTTGGGGAAAACCAAGTAGGTTGGTAGCAGGTTTGGTTTGTGGCTATGGGTTGTACATGCCAACGTGGGCATTATAAGAATACACAGCATTCAGTGCAGTATTTCTGACCTGTTCTTGGTTTGTTCTCATAGTTTGGTTTGTAGGTTATGTTACATGTAATGACGCCTCAGGCTGCACCAGGGGAGTGTTAGATTGGGTACTGGGAAAAATTTCTTTGCTGACAGAGTGGTGAACCTGGACCAGGCTGCCCAGGGCAGTGAGGGAATCTCCATCCTTGGAGGGGTTCAAAGAATGTGTAGATGTGGCTTGTAGGGACATAGTTAGCAGGCACTGCAGGGTTGGGCTGATGGTTGAACTGGTTAAGCCTAGAGATCTTTTCCAGCCTCAATGATTCTATGGTTCTGTGTTCTATTCTACGATTGCACTGGAGCCAAGAAGAGAAAGTAGAATCCAAGGCCTTTAAAACAGAAAACCAGCCTCCTCAGGAGTGCCCTCGGTGTCTGAGAACATCAGAGAACATTGACACCTTTCCTACTGGAACGCAGGGAGGTGAGCGGTTTAATGGACAGTTTCTGCTCAGATGATAAGCATGAAACAAGTGCTGCCCGTCTCCCCTGTGCTGGTGGCCAAGAAAGACGTTGACATGCTTTGTTATGCAGCATCTGCTGTCAAGAACGTTAAGCATTATCCTGCAGTGGTGGAGGAAGAAAGGTGGTTTTTTTTCCCCTCCAACACTTACAAAAGAAATTAAACTGACATTTGCCTGCAGAACAGCTTTGATGCTGCAGTAGTTTAGAGTGAAAAGCAGTTTGGCATCTGTGTGGGTTATTTTCGCCCCCTCTTTTTTAATACGTTATCAGCAGTTGTACAGCAGCCCCAGTACTTGCTTGCAAACAAAACAAGAACTTGTCTGTAGTCCAGTCTGAAGCAGAAGGTGAACGGCTCTGCAGTCAGCATCTCCTCCAGCGTCTGTGTCGGCTGGGCTCATCAAAGCTCGGAGCCTTAATGATGACAATTGATGTGTGAATTAAGTTAGAGGGAAGAGCTCTGTGGCTCATGCAGTAAATAAAATTCTACTGTAGCTAAGTGTAAGCATTGTACCACAGGCGCAGCTCTGAACGGGCTATGAATTCATTATATTTGTTATTCCTTGGTTGCTGAGTGAGAAATACTTGCATCAGCAGGTACCGTGTCTTGGCCCAGGGGTTGATAAAAGGTACGTGAAGTCAGTAACTGGAACTTGGGAAAAAGCCTAGTTTACTCTCATTGTTTGTAAATAAATGGAAGTTTTTGGTTTACTTCAGGTTAGTTGTTCCCAGGGAAGTTTCTTGCTTTGGTATATCATGGATCCAAATGCTAATTACAGTCTTGCCAATCAAGAGATTGCAATCAAGGTGGAGAAATTCCTAGTGGTTCTGGCAACTGAGGAATCCCATATTCGTCATTTCAAAGGTGACTTCAGTCTTTGAGGCGTGGGAACGTGGAAAGAGTGCAGCAGCATAAAGCAGTTAGTGAATATCTGATTAGATTTGGAGCCATATATTCTGCAGATTGCTGGGTCTTATAAAAATGAGTTGGTGCTATTTAAAAACAAGTTACTTATGATCATTTCCCCTTGACTTTTACACTAATAAGCACATTAACTTAAACTGAACATAATTCACTTTCTGCTGGTGAATTATTTGTCATCCTTGAAAGGAATAAACAGTAACATATTTTATTTGCTGCACTCTTAAGTATCATTAGTAAAATATTCATTGGATGTTTTTACAGCTGGATCTCCACCCCCTGCCCTATTTTTCCTTCATCACTGAGGTTCAAAATGAACATTTTAAGCCTTGCTCTAGTTTGGTTCCAATTCACTCCCTTTATAGGTCATAGTCACTTGAAGCTCAAAGCTACTTTTACTATATAAACTGAAAATTTAATTTAAAATTTCTAAAAGTACCATTTGATTAAAAAAAAGAACGTTAAATTTAGACTTTAGCAAGACAGTTTATTTGCTGTTGCGGTGCTGGAGACCGGTCTGCTAAAGAAATATGTGCAGAGCTGTCAATATAAGTGTGAGATACCATTTAAACATACAGAAGATCTGAGCAGAGCGCTCCAGAGAAGCTTCTGTATCTCCTGCTGTATCTGGTGCTTCTGTGCTAAATTGTAGTAGTGACTTTCTCCAGCTCCCTGCAAGACCTATTCCGTAGAGTAGAGACTATAAGTAAATATTTGATTTTTTAATGGCACCCGTTACGCTGGCAGCTTTGTGAGGCACCTGGAGCAGCAGTTAGAAAAATGATACTGGGTAATTTATTCATTTCTTGTCACCTCAAACAGGCAGGGTAACCTAGGCAACAGCAGAGCTTGGCTCTTCCAGGCGATTTGTTGATCCCAAGGGTGATCAGCCCCAAGGGGGATGCATCTGGTGGCCCTATTCCACCATCTAGGAATTCATGGTCGCACAGTGAGGTGGTTGAGCTTCCTCCCTCTTTCCCAAGAACTGCCTGATAAATATGAAGTGTTTCTGGGAAACTGGTGATAAAATGTGTGTAATGAATGTTGTTGCCATGCGGCCAGGTTGGATGGGGCTTGGAGCCCCTGATCCAGTGGGAAGTGTCCCTGCCCATGGCAGGGGTGGAGCTGGTTGGGCTTTGAGGTCCTTTCCAACCCAAACCATTCCATGATTCCATTTCCATGTACAGGTCTGGTATCGCTACATATTTTTCTCATAGCATTTTTTAAGTAATTTTTTTCTTCTAGCTCAGTACTCTACACTCGTTGCGTGCTGGAAGACTTTTTGCTACAGGTTCATCTACTTAGAATGCTGAAGAATCTTTTCTTCCTTTAAAGATTAATATTACTTGCATACTACTTAAAGAAAAAACCTAGATGTTAAATATATGTATGAATGCATGACAGATTCTTCAAGTTTGTAATCCGCTTAATATTTAATAAATGCAATATATCATTTTTATAAATATGTATACGTTAGATATAGATAGATTTAGAACACATGAGGGATTGCAGCAGGGTAACACATTCATCTCTGACAGCACGGGAAAGACCACTAATGTTTTATGAACATATTAATCCTCATTGGTGAAAATAAATGTCCTGCCCTCCTGCAGCCCAGTAACGACGCGGTTTAGGGAAAGTTACTTTTGTGGGTGTTATTGAACTGTAAGATCCTGCTGAAATGGCTGAAGAGAGGGCACAATGATGTCAGCCAACTATGAAATTCTAGAGGGAGAGGTGCCAGCAGAAAGGGCTTTTTTATTTTTTTTTTTTCCCTTTGTTTTTCTTTTTCTAAAAGGAACCTGCTGGAGCTGTATAAATGGAGCTAGTCTCTGCTGCCCTGGGTTGCTCCACTGGGACTTGACAGGGTGACGTGAGCTGATGAGTTCTGGTTGAGGCTCAGTATGGGTGGGGATGATGGTTGGACTCAATGATCCGACGGGTCTTCTCCAACCTGGTGGTGGTGATTCTATGATGAGAGGCGACTGCTTTCATTCTTAGTCTGTGTCGGTGATGGAATTGGGAAGCCATATGCGGAGCAACTGAAGTCACTTGGTCTGTTCAGCCTGGAGGAGAGGAGGCTGTGGGGAGACCTCATCGCAGTCTTCAGCTTCCTCATGAGGGGATGGGGGTTTGTTCAGAGAAGGGCAAGATTTTTAGGGAAGCGCAGCTTTCCTGCTCAGTTACAGCTTAGGGATCCCACGTGCTCCTTGTCAGTGAGAAGATGAGGTGGTTCAGACCAGTACATTGATTTGCTTAATGGACAGATGGTGTGCCCATGGTTGGCTACTGTGGGTTTTGAAAGAGCAGTGAGTTATTGAAATGGGCTCACTCGGTTGCGTATAGGGGTGGCAGATCGTTCCATCATTCTCCAGGCAATTCTATTCACCCCATGCGGTCTGTGGCTGGTCTGTCGTATGCTCTGCCTTTCTCTTACACATCTGTTCTGTGGTATTTAACCTTCTACAGCTTCATAGAGATAAGGTTAGTTCTGTAGGGAAGGACTGGTACAGTGAAAAGACAAAGAAGCACTTAAAAGTCTGTATATTATACTTCACAGTTGTTGTAATAGGATTAAAAATCAAGACAACTTATTTCCATGACTGTATATTGACTTTCACTCTCCTTTCCTGCTAATAAGCTGAAGACAATGTCATCCAAAGCCTTGTAAATAACAAGGGAATAGTGTATGCAGCTTAGCGTGGTTTACTAAGTAGTGGAACACAACTCTCTGGTGTTGGGTTCCTGGTTTCATGGCTCTTATCCTCATCGTCCATTTTCAGACTGAGTGCTTACCCTTCTGTAAAATCAAATTGATAATATGTGCTTTCCAGATTTGTTGTCAGACTTCCTTGATGCATGCAAAGGAAAAGTAATGATCAAAGAAGCCACAAACCAAAGCAAAACCGAAAACCCCCAGGTGCAGAACTAATAGCTTCAAGTAGAAGCATCCAGCTTAATATCCAGTCCTGTGCACGGAGAAGACGCAATGAGATTCTTTAAAATTCAGATAAGCAGGGTTAGTTTGCAGCTGAAGATTCTCAGCACACTGCTTTTGTGTGATAGTATTTTAGATTTATTTCCACAACTTATTACACATTCATTTTTTTTTGGAGTTTTCATTGCAAGAAATTGCCAGGAGGAACGGATTTTGTCTTCCTCACTTGGCAGAACAATTTTCCACCTGTCGCCCAGATATTTGATGAGAAGGATTATGGTGCAACTGCTTGGAGTTTATACTTTCTATCCATAGGAAGGAAGAGAGTCTGATGAAACTAATACACTGATGTCAAAAGTTGGATTGCTGAGATGTACGTACAGCACTTGAGATTTTCAACATGTGCTGAAAATTTAGGGAACCCTGTCTGCTAAGAGGTGAAGTCACCTTCCCTGGGGGTCTTCACAAAGCACGGCAGTTCAGGACATGGTTTGGTGGGCATGGTGGGGTTGGGCTGATGATCTTGGTCTTTTCCAACCGTAATGGTTCTGTGATTTGGCATCGTGCTGTAGAGAAGCCAGAAGGAACCAGGGATTCAATTTTAAAAGAAAAATCTAAAAAAAATTCAAGTATAACTCCAATTTTACCAATTCTGACTTTAGGGAAGATACTGAAGTAGGAAAAGCATGCAACAGTGAGGAAACACAGACTCTGAGATTGCAGAGTCTGGAATGGAGCATCAGTTATTGCCGCTTCGCTTCTCCACAATTCTTTATCCTATATTGATGCTGATTTGGCAGCAGAGGAAAGTGGCTCTACGGCAGGTGCTCTGTGGCGCTCATTCCAATTAAGCAGTTCTGTATCATTTACCAGGAGTGCTGAATAAGTAGTAATTGGATTCTCCTTCAATGTATAGAGTTTAAAGAAAAATTATGCAGTGCCACTCATTAGCATGCATGTTTTATTACTTACCATTCTCACTGCTCCTGTGTTGTCAGTCTTTGCTAAATACCATGTCCCTGTATGCTTTAGTAAATCCGTGTACTAGTGGAAATAACAAAGGCATTAAAGGATTTTGTGTGGGCAAGAAAATCTCCTATTTCCATCAATATCCAAAAAGAAACCCCATTGTTTCCTGTGGGGCAGGGTTATCTGATTAGAAGAATGTAGACAAATCTCACTAAGTTGCTTTTCTGACTGAATAATGACTTAAATTCCATCATGAAAACCATTCCATGCATAAAGAAGTTATGTATTCTTGTAATATAGATTTTTTTTTTATCTCCTGGCTTTCCTGTAGGAAGTAGCAGACACATAGAAGACAGTTGGGTTGTTCAGTTTCGTAGACAGTAACGACTGCGGGTTTAAAGTTGAACAGGAATCAGCAGCATCAGATCCACTGAAAGGGAAGAAAACAAGTGTCTAGAACATTGATCATCACTAACGTTGTTCGGCTAGTGCATGGATCTGTCCAGAAAGGGTGGTTGGGATGTTCTCATCAGGAAAAGGCTTTTCTTTTTTCTGAATTGCCTGCAGGGAGTAAGGCTTAAAATGCAGAAAATATCCAGAAGCCCAATGAGGAAACCAAATGGTGATGCCAAATCTTAGAAACTCAAGGGGCTTGGAAAAAGGAAGTGAAGGGAGAGGAACTTTTGAGCAAGGCAGGGAATTAGAGGGACTGCTGGTCTATCAGACTGGCACTTGTCTCCCTGAGGACACAGTTGATAAAGATGGGGAATCGTCCGCAGGCTGGTTATGTAAAAAGACCTAAACCAAAAAGTAATCCCCCAGCACAGAGGGAAATCGAGCAACCTCTGGTCTTGGGAACACTTGACTGGAGAGGGAGGAAACTAAGGGAGGAAAATGATCTTGTTTGTTATTTCATCTGGAGCTTTATTTCTCTTGCACCACCAGGATTTTCAAGGGGCTGTGATTAGAAACAGAGGAGAGGTCTCTATCTCTCATTTCAGCAGGGAGACAGCCTTTTTTTTTTTTTTTTTGTAGGAGGTGGAGAAGTGAATGGAATAGAGAATACTTCAACTTGGGTTGGGGTTTATAATCTGAAAGTGCTGGTAGTGCTGGAATCTTCCATTACGGGTGGCATGAGGGGATGTAGTTCTCTTGTGTGGATGATTTTTAGAAAGGGCTTATTTGTGTTTCTTGCCAGCAAGTTACTAAACTTGTTCAGGACAGTTTTAACGTGATTTTTTTTTTGTAAAAAGAAGTTCAAAAGTTCAGAACTCATGATTTCTCATTGTTGTGAAATATCACCTTAACGTCTACATTATATATTAACGAGTTTTGAAACACTGAAAGATTCATGTCTGCTGCCATCGAGATTTTCTAACGTGATCTGACAGCCAACAGCGGGATATTTATTTGGGTAGAAGAATTTAGTGTTTGTCCCTAACTTTTCTTTGTTTTTCTCCTTTCTTTTTTGTTTCTACTATTGTCATAAAAAGATTTAAAGTCCCTGTTGGACTTGCGTGCAGAACATAAAACACAAAGCACTTCCTGAAAGGTAATTTTCCAGGAATGAAAAACACAAGAATTGTGTTTGATATTTTGATCTTCTGTCATTCGGTGCTGCATTAAAACACCTATTATTCTGTAGCTATGAATGGCCTGAATCTTGAATCTTGACAGTTATAGATGAAAAACCTTGATAATTTGAAATCAAAATCCTTACAGAGTTCCTGTAGGCTTTCAGATGCATTTGAATACAAAAAAGATGATGCACAAAAGAAAGATGCATTAAGCTAAGAAATCCAAGTGTTAAAGTGCACTTGAGGAGAGGCTTTGCTTTGGTCAGCAGCTGCTGGAGCTATCTCAGCTACAATATGGTGTGTCCTGAAAGGCTTTTATGTTTATGTAACATCAGTAATAGCATTCTAAATAGTCATTTGTAGGACTTGACCTTGGGATTTGTTCTACTTGATGAAGAACAGGCAGTGTCTGGTTCCTAGAAGGTCAGAACCTCAGTCTAGGCATCGTCTTCCTGCAGTTTAGCTAATTAGCACTGGTGGGATTAACATCTGTGACAGCTCCTGTTATTTATGTATTTAATCATGTGTGTGTACGCCTGTTCTCATAGCGACATAAATAGTGTCTTTATTTTATATTCCGGAGTGCTCAGATTCTGTACCAGCAAGAACCGTGCATCATAGAATCGTAGACTCGTGAATGTCCTGAGTTGGAAGGGACCCACGTGGAGTCCAGCTCCTGTTCCTGAACAGGACAAGCCTGGCATTCACACCGTGGGGCTGAGGGCGTTGGCCGAAGGCTTCTTGAGAATTGTCCCCTTGGCACCACGACTGCTTCCCTGGGAGCTGTTCCAGTGCTCCAACACCCTCTAGGGGAAGAACCTTCTCCTGATGTCCAACCGAACCCTCCCTTGGCGCATCTTCCCTCCACTCCCTCCAGTCCTGTCATTGGTCACCAGAGTGGAGAACTTCTCCGATTAGGTGGCCATATGGAGGAAAGTAACATCTACATAAAGAAAAAGCAAGGAGTGCAAGTCCTTCATGGATTTTCTTAGAGGCACAGAGTTGCTCTCCAGCCCAGCCTCACACAGGACAGGGTGAGGAGCTGCTTTGCTGCCCTCTTGTACGCAGTGAAGTGAATTCTTGCCAGGTGCTGACTTCATATGGATTATAAAATGTTGTATGACAGCAAATTTGAGCAATTACATTCGTACAGTGTGCAAAAATATGGTAGTATCTATCTCTGAGTCTGTCGGGGATGGGAAAGTCAGTCCTTTTTCTGGTACTGTGATCTTAGTTTGATTTTCAAGGGCACTTAATGCAGTGCTGGTTATATCGAAGAGATGCCCCTTGGCTTACCTCTTTGCTAAATGTTTTCTTATGAGCGAGTCACTTCCACAGCCCCAACTGTCTTGTGATTCCCTCAGTTCCTCTGCAGGTGAGGAGCGTGGCCATCCCAGAACAGGTGTGGGAACCCTTGTTTTCGAGTTCTGATCAGTGACACTTAAGAAGAATTTAAAGCTGTATCATTAAATCCAGATGCCACTTGGCCTTAATTTCAGCGGGGCTTGGATTTCATCCTTTGTGTCTTGCCCTAAATAGCAAACTTAGTAGAATAACAATGGGTCATTCTGAGTTCTCTCACTGAATGATCCATATAAAAGTGACCACTGTTCTTCCTCAATGCAAGCGTGTTGCTGCCCGGGGAAGCACTCAAAGCACCAATGGGAGAGTGGGATTTCCAAGCCTCTCCAAAATCTTATAATGACATTTTTGTTATCTCCCATAAAGCGTGGATTTAACAAAGCCTGCAGGGACGCGGTATCGTGGAAGATTGACAAGATGGAAATTGGCATAAATGTTCAGAGGTAAAAAAGCTAAAAATGATGATATTTTAGAAAGTACACTGTGAATGTGGCTTAAAACACTGAGCTCGTTTGGAAAGCATAATGGTCTCAAAGCACATACACAGCGTGTGTTTGCAGACACGGATCTACTGAGTACTGGAAGACAGAGACCTATTTTTAGTAGAAATAAGGACAAAGCATATTCTCATTATTCCATAATCTGCCAGACCTGTGAAAGCTTTTACACTTACTCCAAATAATCGTTACTTACCTTTCATCTAACTTAACGTCATTGATTTTGGTCAAATCATGTCTGTATTGCCCTCAGCGATTCTTCTTTCTCTGCTACTGTTCCCTTCTTCTATACTGTTCTCCTCTATTATCAATTGGCTGCACTGTATCTATTTGGTACTTTCTGTCTTCCTTCACAAATTGATTCCTCTTGACTTGTTTTTCTTGCTGTTCTCTGAATTTTTTCACAAAACTGACAAAACTACCTGAATAAATCCCAGCGTTCATAAAAATCAATGAGAATTTCCCCGTTTTGACAGCAAGCAACCAGAATTTGACTGAATTAGAACAGTTGTAGTAAAGGAAAAGCTTGTATTCCAGTGGTTCAATGTACATGTCTGAGCACAGGAACTCAGAAAGAAAGATACCCAGGCTTATACATTGCGGAATGAGTGCCCTTGGATCCTGCCGTGTGTGATATCAGCTGAGAAGACTCCCTATCTTGCAGTTTCTGGCCCTACAGAAACCACTTTTCCACTTTCAGATCACCTTAAAGGGGCTGCAATAGATAGGAACAGTGCAAAAGCAGATTGAAAATTTCCTCTAAGTGGGTATAAAATCACAGTTTGCTTATTCCACTGTTGGATTGCTACAGTAATGCTGTTCATATCAATACAGTTCTCTATGGTTAACACTCTGATCCCTGTTAAATCCGCAGCAACTGTGTAAAGGAAATTAAATTCAGGGAAAGAAAGGAAGATTTGGTAGTTAAGGCTCTGGGCTGTCACTCAAGAGAATAAGGTTTAGGTTTTTTCTTCTTCCACAGACTTTCTGTGTGACCTTATGTGACTTGTTTAATCTTTCTGCACCTCAATTCCCCATCTATAAAATTGGCAATAGTGATGATGCAGTTTTTGATGCTTCTTTTCTGTCAATTTTCTTGGCAGTTGTTAAACTTAAATGATTTCATATTTTTGTGTGTGTACGTGTGTGTCAGATTCCTTGCAAAGCCCAATCCTGATGGCTGTCGAGTTCTGCAGGTGTTTCTCGAGCAAAATTATGTTTTTAATAAAATCCAAAATGATGTTTAATTGATTAAATGAGATTATTAGGAAAACGTTCTTCACCGAGAGGATGGTGGAGGACTGGAAGAGGTCCCTGGGGAAGCAGTCATGGTGATGAGCTGGACAGTATTCCAGAAGCCTTTGGCCAATACCCTCAGACACAAGTGAACCCTGGGGTTGTCCTGTGCATGGACAGGAGTTGGACTCAATGATCCTTGTGGGTCCCTTCCAACTCAGGACATTCTGTGATTCTATGACAAATGTGTGTTTTCCTTTCCTTCCCTTTCAGGAAATGAGAACAGTGAAGCCCTTCCAGAGTCTATCCCATCTGCTCCTGGAACGCTGCCTCATTTTATGGAGGAGCCAGATGATGCCTATATTATAAAAAGCAACCCCATTGTCTTACGCTGTAAAGCTATGCCAGCAATGCAGATTTTCTTCAAGTGCAACGGTGAATGGGTTCATCAAAACGAACACGTGTCGGAGGAAAGCATGGATGAGACCACAGGTAAGGGCTGTCCTGTCCTTGGGGAGGTGTGTCGGAATGCTGCGTCCTCCAACAAAACACGAAGTAGAGCAGGGAAGAGGAGATTGCATTCAGAATTGCGCAAACAAGAGGTGTGTGTGTGGCTTGTAGGCTTGTGTGGAGCTCAGGGAGAGGGAGTCAACGTTAGTTCAGGAGCCCTATGGCGATGCCGGCTCTGAGCCGTGGTGGGAGAGCACTGGGAATCAGGATAATCTCACAGCCAGACTCCTGCAACAGCGTGTGTCGGTTGGCTTGGTGTGGGTAAAGCCGACTCGCATCTGCTTGTGCTGTACCGTGTAGACACAGCTCTGCAGAGCTGGGAGTCCCAAAAACGCCAAAGGGAAGCCGGTGGATGGAAGAGAGAAAGAAAAGGATGGAACTGAAAAGCAGAGGAGGGGAATATTGATCCTACAGCATCCTATGGGGCTACAGGGAGGCCAGGAATAGGACAAGGGGGAATGGTTTCAAGGGTAGAGAGGGGAGTTTGAGATGAAATATTGGGAAGAAATGTTTTGCTGTGAAGGTGGGGAGGCCCTGGCCCAGGTTGCCCAGAGCAGGGGTGGCTGCCCCATCCCTGGAGGGGTTCAAGGCCAGGTTGGATGGGGCTCGGAGCCCCTGATCCAGTGGGAGGTGGTGGAAATGTGCTTTAAGGTCCCTCCCAAGCCAAATAAACAGAGACACATATGCTTTCATGAAATTCCTATCAGGAGGAACACCAGAAAACAGCCAGTTTGGTGGTCGAAATTTGCCTTCAACCCCACGCAGTGATAGGTGTTTGGTAGGGACTGAAGCTATGTAGGAGAAATCCATTGTGTGAAGGTATAGGAAAGAAGAGAATGAGAGGGGAGAAAGTTGAAAATGATCAACAGATTTAATCATGCTCGCAGCACACCCTCTATCTTTTCTCATTTAGAAGCATCTTGATAAGTATTGCAACCCAATTTAAAGCTGCATCGTCTTGTAATTTCCCAATTCTGTTTTGTTATTGCTCTCCTCCTCTTTTTAAATTCCAAGATTGCTAGGCAACTCCATGTCTTGGAAATGGCAACGTATGCATAACATCTTCCCTATCAATACCAGAAATTCCTTTGGAGAGACAAAAAATGCCATTTAAAAAGAAGTTACATCTCCTAAAGTGGTGTTTGGCATTCTTTTTAGGTGACACATTCTGAAGAAATTTCAGACTGAAGACTTTGCAAATGCTAATCTGGATGAATTTTAATTTTTACAGTTACCTTTTCAAAAATAATTTAATAAGCATAACCTTTACTTCTAAAGACATTGCTGAATCAATATAGAAGAAATGTCGTCCCTAAATGTTTTCCTTCCATATGGTTAATGAAAATCTGTCTTGTGAATATGGCAATTACGTTTTCTGTGTCTTGGATTAATAACAGAGTAAGAAAAGTTGAAGTAACGTTAGGTGTCTTTTGAATAACACCAGTGACATTGGAGTTTGAGATGTGGAGGTATAAAATGAGCAAAGAGGATCTGGAATATAAACATTGCAGGCTTGAATATAGCCCAGGGGCAGATGAGACCTAAGGGTACTGTTCTCTAAACAGAAATGTGGTCCAGACAGTTCAGTGGGTGCCAAAACCTGGTCCAGAGTAACATTCAAGGACAGGCATGGATATTCTCTCACCACGATGTTTCCATATCCATAAATTATTTTGGAACTCTTCCTTAGCCTTCAGAAAACAGGAGACTGTTGGAGTTTATTAGACTTAATGTGCACACTGGCAGTGCCCTCGTTCGTGGAGCCAAATCTGGGGCATAAACACGTCTGTTACCAAGCGTGCAGCGTGTTCTGTGTGGGCTCCATCTGTGATAAACTGCACTGGAACTCACGCCAAGAACAGTGCCTCTGGTTAAAGGGAGAGGTTCTGGTGTGCTCCCGAAAGGGAGGTTACACATTGCAATGGGGCTGTCCCTTTCCGTCCTTCTACGGGTTGTAATCTGATTAAAATTCTGAGAGGATGTATAGAAAAGTGGTGAAAAATAGCAACAAGAAACTCAAACCAGGGGAAATTCAATGCTGAACACAAGAAATGTATCTTAGCGTCTCTATAAATTCCTGCTAGTGAGCTTGGAGCCAGGCACATGCAAGACGTGCTTGGCAATGGCACTTGAAGGAGCACAGTTCTGATGGATTTTACCTATGGCACCACACTGTGCATGTATAAAAGGACAGCAAGGACAGCTCTTGGCTGACAATGGGTCTGTTTTGTCGTTGTGATGAATACGGGATCCAATTTTGCATGATTCAGTCTCTGGGGAGACCTTGTAGCAACCTCCCAGTACTGAAAGGGGCTCCAGGAAAGCTGGGGAGGGGCTCTGGATCAGGGAGTGAAAGGATAGCACGAGGGGAACAGTTTTCAGCTGAAAGAGCGGAAATTGAGATGAGATCTTAGGGTCTGATCTCTGCGATGCCACATTTAGTTGGTCCGTTAGAAACCAAGTTATTTCATCTTCTCCTGCCTTATTTCCCGAGTCGCAGAAGAGAGAGAGTAATCCATAGTCTGCCTTTTCTGTTTAATCCATGAACGTGGGAGAACAGGAACTTTTCTCTGCACTCTGCCTCATAAAGTGAGAGCCTGGGCTGCCAGGTGCTACTGGGATGAAGTTATAATAATTACAGTTTGATTCATTTCCTTCTGCTTTATTTTTCTTCCCTGAACATCACAGCATCAGAATTAGTTTACAAGCATTTCAACTTTTGGTTTCAGCAGAGGATCAGCCCTGCTAAAAGTAACTAGAGTTTTCTTGTCTGATAAATAAAAGGATTACAGCAATAACCGCTGTCAGTGTTTTTCTCATTTAAACAAATAAAGCTGACAAATGCTAAAGTTCTGTGCAGCTCTGTTATGTTTCGTACATGGAGAGCAATTATTCATCTGCTGCCAGCATTAGTCTATCTGCAGCTAAACCATCCAACAGAGCAGAAAGCTTATTAGCATATCAGTACCAAAGCCATAATTTTATATTCTGTAAGGCTGTACTGTATAACAAAAGATGATGGTTATAATTTGCACAATAATTTACAGGGCTGGACTCGCAGTGCTTATTAGAGTTCTACAAGTCACAGGTAAAATGTTGCTCTTGTTTATTACGTGCCTGCTTTTATTTGCATGGATTTTTCATTCTGTGTCACATCTTTTTCTGGCCTTTCTTGAGATGCAGAGGGTAGGTGAGTATATTTGCTGGTGAATACAGTGATGATGAATGAAGAATATACACCTCTATTCCCAATGGGTTTGCTTTCTGTAGCTGTTCCTAAAACAAATGGAAGTAGGCGTACTTTCTCCATAAACAAAATATAACTTTCCCCGAAGACTGTGTGTTCTCCAGAGCTCCCTTCCAGCCTCAGCAATTCCTCAGTTCTGCTCTTTTGGATGCATTTATTTTAACTATTAGCAAATTGGGAGACTTTCAAAGGCACCTGAATTCCTACCTGTCCCATTCCCAAAATGCTGAAGCACCAGCTTCTCGAAGTCATGTGCTGTTTGTTTGCCTGTTTCAAGCCACATTAAATGCTGCTCTAGAAAATGTAGGCTGATGTATTGGCTTGGGTTGGAAGGGACATCAAAGCCCATCCAGTTCCACCACTGCCATGGGCAGGGACACTTCCCACTGGATCAGGGGCTCCAAGCCCCATCAGACCTGGCCTTGAACCCCTCCAGGGATGGGGCAGCCACCCCTGCTCTGGGCAGCCTGGGCCAGTAATTCCAGAGGGGTTAAATAACGGAAGAGCTGGGCTGGAAAATATTCTGCCTTAATAAATCTGAAGCTCTTAAGTGCCTGTGTTCTCTGACGTTGCTGTTCAGGTTTGTACAGTACTAGTGAGTCTATAAATGGCTTCTGTTTCTCAAAAAAATCATCGTTGTGTGATGATTTTGTTGTTTGGCATCAGCAAAGGTTCTGTCGTCAGCATGGGTGCCCCAGTAAGATGTATGAAATGCAGTTCTCATAGCTTCATTTTGATCTGCTGCTCCCCAGGCTTCCTGGGGTCACTCAGACACTGTGAGAGTTCAGTGCCCAGAGCAGTGGGGCGAGCGGCAGCGCTGTCAGCAAGGCTGCAGGTAATGGAGATGATGGAGAGGATTCTCTTCCCCAGGAAGATGCTGCGTAGAGGTCACGGTGGGAATAAACTGGTCATGGGATGGAAGGATAGCTGGAGATACTCGGCTACAGCGAGAGGCTGTGCCTTCACGGCGATGTACAGAGCAACTCCATGTTCACAGGCAGCACTGTTGCACAGGCAGATGTGATGCACGTGGCTGCAAAGAATGCCTGTCAGCTAATTCTGTGCTGGATGAGTGATTCTGAACTGGTGACAGCCCATCTTGGAAAGGTCAGTGTTTGTCAAGGACTTAATCGTCTCACGCCTTTGTCGAAGAGGTCTTTAAACAGATGGGCTGCAGTCCTGTTGGACGTGGCTGTAAATTAGCTTTGATGTGGAGGCTCTGGTGGAGCTTTGAGATGCTTTGTAGCTTTGATTGAGATCCTTGAGGGCCTGCACACGGCTTGATGAGTAGGTGAGTAGCAAGAAGGTGCGTGTCTGTCAGTGTCGGATAGCATGATGGGTGCCACGTCTTCCATCAGCTGAGGCAGTATCACCAGCACTCTGCTGTTCTCTGATGGAACTTCAGTAGCTGCTCTTATCACTGACCCATAAAGACCACTCTACAAAAAGGTTTTAGACTGAGAATCCAGGATTTATCGCTGTCAGAGGAGCTTGGATGTTCAGATTGAGGTGGTGCAATTTCATCATGCGTTTTCCAGTCGGTTGTGTCGGGAGTGTCTGACAGAACTGCCGAGTTCCATGTGCCATCTCTGCTTCCGAAGGGCTTGATGAAAACACAGCGACGTTTTGTAAACAGTTTTGCTGAAAAATGCATCAACACGTTTTTTAAAAAAAATATATAACTAGGAAACCTCTGTTTGTTTATTCCAGAGTCAATAAATATTTGAGTGACTGAAATGATGATTGAGACAGCTTAGGAAGCTGCTGTAGGTTTCTCCATGCCTTCAGGTACCATTGTGGAAAATGGGAAGCCCAACAGCCGGAATGAAAAGAAGTAAAGATCCCCTTTGCCTTTTGCTGGAAAGGCAGCCCAATTTTTGCATTGCTTTATTGTATTTAAAGCCTGTCTGACCCCCCCCACCCCGCTTCCTGAGCCTCCCCAGCGGGCCTTCTGGCTCCTGTTTACCAAAGGAATGCGTTGATTTCCGAGCGCCTTTCCAAGTGAAATACCCAGCTGTTAATGATGCCTGAGATTAAGTGGAAGCCAATTTTTATGGAGTTCAGGTTTAGAAATTTCTTGCTGCTTTATAAACTTCACAGGCATGAAATATTTTAAGATTGAGTTTTCATTCATTTCCAGTGAAGGGAAAATACGTGTCTTGGGACTGCGCAGGAGGAAGAAGGAGAAAGTAGTAGGCATGATTGTTTTCTATTTTCAAATTAATGGTTTTCTGATGAGCTCTTCCAAATGATTCTTACAGCCTTTCAGCCTAGGCTCAGATTGTATTTCCTCTCCCCAAGGTTGTTATGCCAAGGAAGTCACCGATAGGGCAAACATCCCATGCCCACGTCAGATAGCCTGTGTCAGCTCATTTTCTGTGTCTTTCTCCTCCAGGGCTGAAAGTTCGGGAGGTGTTCATCAACGTGACGAGGCAGCAGGTGGAAGATTTCCATGGGCCAGAAGATTACTGGTGTCAATGTGTTGCATGGAGCCACCTAGGGACCTCCAAGAGCAGGAAGGCATCTGTCCGCATAGCTTGTGAGTAGAATCGTGTTCTGCTGTTCTGGGTTTTATGAGGTTCGGAAACGTACTGTTCCTTTAAGGCTGAATATAAATGGAGCTGCTGGCTGGTAGAATTGTTCTGTCTTGCTGTCCTGGTTGTGACTGGAGGTTACGAGAGCGAGATGGGGATGGATTGCTTCCTACTTGAAAAGAAGGGAATAACTCTGGTCTTCTAGGCTGATGAATGTTAAGTTTTAAATGGCGACGCTGTAGATTAATTAAGAGTTATGGGGCAAGAGGGGGTTAATTGGTTCAGTCTCTTCTAGCATAGAAGACTCATTCCAGATTTTATAGTCCAGTGGCAGAACAACTGTTGTCCCCGGATAGGAAACGTTCAGTTTGCCTCTGTTCTTTATACCTGAACTAGTACACTGCAACGTTACGCTCCCCAACAACAGATGAACAGTTGAAAGGCACGAAGAATGAAAAATGCAATAAATGCCATTGTAGCAAGAGGGACAAAAAAGAAACAGAGCCCAAATACAGTTGTTACTGCAAAACTGTGGAGATACTCTTCCAGTTTTTACCTCACAGTTAAATTTGCAGTGTTGTTCTAACAAAATGGAAGCCTGAAACCATCCTTCGCAGCAGCGCTGTCAGCAGAAAATAAAGGAAATTACTTTCCCCCAATCCATTGTGAACCCTTTTCCTTTAAATTACTACTTCAGGTCCTTTAAAGACCCAGTCACAGGTAATGATGGTAACAAGCTGCAAAGAGCTTGGAGAAATGCTCCTTGGGAAGAGCTGAGGGGTAGGAAGAAGGGTTGGGGTGGTTCAGGCAAGAAACTCTGAATGGTGACTTAATCAGGTAGAGTTCTATCAATTCTTGATCAATCTTTTTATCCAAGATTATGCCCTTTTAACAGGATAACTCAAAATAAACATTTGAGATCAGTAATAGGACAGTGTAACAACTCCTTGATTTTATAAATGACAGGGGGTTTTTTTGTTGGCTGATGTGGTTAGAATGTGTAAATATGTGAAAATTCAATTTTTTATTTCACTGCATTAACTGTCATAACACTGAATGAGCTAATAATTCCCCTGTATCGCTAGGCTGCAAAGGACTATTATTCTGAATTGAATTTTTATTGGCTTTTCTCTGCACTGTGATTTCCCAACCCTGTAATATGGCAATACGAGTAAAAATCAGCGTGAGCAGAAGCAGGTGGAGCTGTGTGGTGGCACTTTTAAACCCATCACTGTGGTACCAGTTCTGCAGACCACGACCCCAGCTGCCACTAGTACCTGCAGGTATCGCACTGACTGAGCAGGCACTCCAGAGAGAGCTCGTCCTTCTGCTTTATGTGATGCACTGAGTGGGACTCAACGTTTCACCCGAGAACTATGTTCCTCTACTGGCCTTTGCTGTGCTGCTTTGACTGGAAGTGACGAAAAGAACACAGTTCTTGAGCACAGAGATGATGGGATGTTAGTCCAGATGGAAAAAGCACATCGCTGCCAGCAGATGTGTATAAATAGACCCCAATGAGCTTCCAGGACTCGCCCCTTCATTGACCTGTGTCATCCTGCCAGAGGTGGACAACCCAGCAACTTCATTTGGGACATGGATTTCTGACTTAGGGGGTGCCTCGCAGAGGAGCAGAGGTGCCAATGTGGAGGTCCAGTTCTTGACAGCACGCAGAGCCCATCGCTGCTCCCATCACTGCAGTGCAGGCTGTGGTAGTGCCGACTTTTTCTTTCTTTCCTTCCTTTTTCCTTTTTCTGAATAGTGAGTCAAGTCCAAATCATTACAGCACTTCATATTTCTCTGAAAAAGCAGGTAAGTATTTCTTTATGATAGTGTGGAATGCAGAGAAAATGAGAAGATGGATCTTACTCCACTTTTCATCTTAATTAAGGCATTTATAGGCACAACTGCAGCCTGACTGTTAATGAATGGCTTTTTAAATAGGGTGTTGGAAAAGATATTGGTTATCTGCATGAAAAAATATCAACATTAACAAAGACTCATAAAAAGGAGGATGCGTGTGCTCTGTGCATCTTTCTCTAGTCACCGCCTTGCTGAAATAAGTCTTAATGTACTTTATAAAATATATTGAAGTGGAACTGATTCAGAGCCACTGCCGGCCAAGAGGGTGTATTTCATGAAGTGTAAGCAATGGAGAAAATTAAATCAGTAAATCCACACTGTGGAATCTGAGACACTGAAGAAAAACGAGTATGTCTAATGGAAACATCCGAACTCTCAAAGCGCGTGGTATAAGTAGCATTCCTTTGCGTTTGTTTTCAGTTCACAGCAGCAGAGCTGTACATATTCATGGGTGTTGGGTCAGGTTGGGGTCCTGGAGTACAAGTTTCCTTTGTGTCTGCTCTGCTTTTACCCAGACACTCGTACACGGAGCGTTGCAGCCACGTCAGCGTGACTCGCAGGCACCATGCCCTGGCTCTTATCATGAATTATGAGCTTGGCCATGGTACCTGAAATAAAGCAGCCTTCTACCGAGCCAGTTTGGGATGTGTGGAATTGCTCTCACTCCTTCCCTTCTGTTCCCTACAACTCACAGTACGTAGGAGATCTGAACAAAGCATCCTGCTTAGAGCACGTTGTCTTATACCCGGGTGCTCATCACAAGTGGCACCTCCTAGAGAGATTGTCCACCTGGTCGTGGGTTCAGTAAATTGGTTCTACCAGCGCCCCAAGTGACCCACATTGCTCTCAGCATTGTGCGTGATTCTCCTCTTTTGGAGAGGCCGTGGCTTGAGAGATTGGATGCACGACCAGAACGGCAGCGTTTGTGGGTTCCAAAAGTCTCTGCAGTCATGCAGATTGTTTCTTAAAGGTGGAGAAATGGAGCCACAACCCAAGTTGATAGAACGTCTCTGCCTCTCATCTGGGGAAGAATTAGTAGCGCTGATGGCAAAACCATTTTGATTCCTACACAATATTGTTCGGGGAGCAATGGCTTTTGGAGGAATAATGAATTCTTGCATTAAACTCCTCAGATTTACGGAAAAACTTTGAGCAAGACCCTCAGGGGAAGGAGGTTCCTATTGAAGGGATGATCGTCCTGCACTGCCGGCCACCCGAGGGAGTCCCTGCTGCCGAGGTGAGGCTTTCGTGCTCGTGGCTGATGCCTCCTGGGCTGGGGAGGCATGAAGAGAGGAGCAAAAAGGACTTTGTTACTGTGTGGTTTGTGAGGTCCAGTGTTCTTTACAGTATTCTATCATGGAATGACTTAAATACGTATTTTTTAATTTTATAAGTTTTTTTAAAAGTATAGCTTTTTTACAGAAACCAGAATTCAGGTTTCGAGGGAAAAATAATGGTGATTCTCAGTCAACCCTGTTCAAAATTTACTGAGAATTTTAGAATTATTTAAACTACACTGCTTTATAGTCAACAATTAATCAGGATATCAGTAAGTATAAAGTAAGGAAATCTTTCCAGTGAAAACCTGACATTTTAATTGCTTTCTACAGATAAAAATTGTAGAGTTCTCAATAAACTCTGATTTTACTGATGTTGACTGTAAAATTGTTATTGCTGCTAATAAAGCCCGTAAATCTGAACAGGTCATATTTGCTTTGGACAATAAAATTTCACATAAAGGCTCAGGATAGAAGGCTATTTCTGTGCTTGTCAAGGTAAACCATCTACTGGAAATAATTCATTGTCATTAGAAGCTGGGTGGCAGATTCAGATCAGTGACGGCTCTGGTCTGTGGCAGTAAGCTGAGGTTATAAACTCTTCTGATGTTTTCAAGTTAAAGAGGACTTGTCCTGTTAAAGATGTGGATGAGAAATGACTGAGGTAGCCAGTAAGTCTTGCTCAATAATTGTTATGTCAATACTAAGAAGTGTAGAAGGCTTCGAAACCCAGGGCTGGCAACAGATCTATGGTTCTGATCCAAGAATTTGTTCCATTAGAGCTTGGATGAAGCCCTAGATGACAACATAAGGCTTGAAATAACTCCGGACAAAGAAGCTCGTCTTCTGTTTCATTAGATGCAAAATAGATGCTAATTGTGGCATTGTTGGGTTTTGTTTGCTTAATTCATACTCTGCCCGGACCTGGAAATGCAAACTGAAAACAGAATGGATGGGAGATTCCAACCCCATTCGTGTTCCCGTGCCAATATCTGTCTGAATCCCTTGGGAAGGTTTTGATTGTTCCACTGGGTGCCGAGGTTTGGGAACATTATCTTCCTGAGGAGCGCATGTTTCCTGGGCTTGCGGGAGTCACCAGTCAATCCAGAGATTTATTTCTGGCAGGGGCTGTGAGTGACTGCTCGAGTCAAACCCCTCGTCACGCACAGCGGCTCGGTAAGAGCCAGACACTTCACAACTGGAATGAAATTTAAGATCAGCTCAATTATTTATGTGAGCCTGCCCCATTATCAAGAATATAAATCTTCATCTCTGCAGCTCAGAGGTGCTGAAGATTTCTTAAGTCTAAGGATGGAAGCATTAAAAGTAAATGTTCTCAATCTCCACTACAGCTTGAAAATCTTGTCGTTAGTCCCATAAGAAGGAGAAAGCAGGGATATTTTTTAGTGGTGACTGACATCATAGGTTCCTTCTCCTCTCAGGAGGGAGAGCCTTTCTTTCCCAGTGTTTCTCTTCACGTTTCTAGTCACTCCTTAGATATTTTCACTAAAGTGACATTAGCTCCTGCTAATATTTCCATGTTTACAATAGGTTCCTAGCAGGTCTTTGTAGGCAGAGGGTTTTGTAGTAAATGAGTCAGCATTTCCCAGGCATGTTAGAGGGAATGGTTTTCAGCTGAAGGAGGGAAGACTGAGATGAGATCTTAAGAAGAAATATGTTACTCTGAGAGTGGGGAGGTGCTGAGCCAGGTCACCCAGAGCAGGGGTGGCTGCCCCATCCCTGGAGGGGTTCAAGGGCAGGTTGGATGGGGCTTGGAGCCCCTGATCCAGTGGGAGGTGTCCCTGTTGGTCAGCCTGTTGGGGTTGGAACTGGGGAGGTTTGACATCCCTTCCAACTGAAAACATTCTATGATTCTAAATGTTGCAGTACCAGGCGCTGTCTCTTGGAGCATCGTGGCACGCAGAATGTGCTGCCTTTCAGCTTCTGTGCAGATCCAGGAGAGCTGTCTTCATCCCAGAAGTGGTCCAGCCTGTGTTCTGTCTCTGCAGCCTCTGTTAGCAAGTTTCCCATCTCCAGAGCCTGCCTCTTTGCAGAAGGCAGCGCAGGAAAATGCCGCACATCTCCGCTCTGGGAGGTTGCTGAGGGTTTGGGGCATTCTGGGTGCGTTGCCACAGCAGGAGGAGAGTACAAAAACCCAACTCCTAACATCAGGCAGGCTCGGAGAAGATTTTTAATCCTCTTCTCATGCATACACATGGCAAAACAGAGCTGATGAGCAGCTGTGCTTGCAGGCGTCAGCACCCAACCCAAATAAATCCAGTTTTTTATGAGTTAAACTTCAAAATAAAAAAGAAAATCCAGCATTTAAGTAGAGCATCTGAAAATCCCTTGCTGCGGCAAATGTTGATTTAAATATAACAAAGTGTCTGCTGGCAGTGGCTTAATGGGACCGGAGCCATTTCTTTCACTATTGATGCAGAGTTGGCCTAGGGAAGAGGCAGTTCTGGCTTTCAATCCCCACAACAGATTCTCCCCATAGATACGTTTATTAATTGTGTGCAACAGAGGCCTCATTTGGTTTGGAGTGTGTGCAGAGAGGCAGTTGTTGAGGAGCGCTGGCATCGGCTGAGCTGTGATGAATCCTTGTCCGCTGGTCATTTTTGTTAGGCTGCCAGCTGGGCACCTTGGGCTTGGATCTCTGGGACCGATGATGCCGTGGACACTTCCCACCATGCCAGGTTGCTCCAAGCCCCATCCAACCTGGCCTTGAACACCTCCGGCCAGTTTGTATTCTAGTGGGCAGCCAGCTCCCTGTACAACTGCCTCAAATGATTTTAGGTGATTTTTAGAGCGTATCCTTAACCCGTAGCCTTGCATAATATACACTCTACATTCTGCTTTGGCGCATGGTCTTAGAAATTTAGGAATGGCTATTGTTCAGCCTGGAAAAAGTGACATTAGCCCATTTGAAAGAAGAGAGAATGGGTTGTATAGAGCCTGCTGGAGTTGGGGAGTCTCTCTGTTTGCTTCTCCACCACTGCTTCTCAAGTTCTCATGCATCTTTCCTTCCTTCATCCCAGTCCTGGAAAGTGGCTTATCAAGAGGGAATTGTGCAGTCTGCCTTGGGATCATGCAAGTAGGAATAAGCTGAAGTCAGAGCTTCAGTCAACAAATGGCATAGAATGATTTTGCTCCCTGTTCAATTAATTCTCATGTTCTTTGGGCAGTGCTCTGTTTTGTAGTGCACAATATGTAGTTTCGACAGGGGACAGGACGAGAGGGAATGGCCTCAAGCTCCACCAGGGGAGATTTAGGCTTGAGATTAGGAAGAAATTCTTCACATAGAGGGTGGTTAGGCATTGGAACAGTCTGCCCAGGGAGGTGGTTGAGTCACCGTCCCTGGAGGTGTTTAAGGTTAGGGTAGATGAGGTGCTTAGGAGCATGATTTAGGGAATGGTGGGAATGGTTGGACTCGAGGATCCAGTGGGTCTCTTCCAACCTGGTCATTCTGTGATTCTGTGATTCTGTGATTCTTCTCCTGTACTTCTTCTCAAGTGGATTTCCTGACATGTTCTTCCCTTATCTTCTCATCTAACCTTTTAGTCTTTCTTTAAATAGTTTTTTCTCTAGTCTGTGTTCTCAGTTTCTTGAAAATCTTGGGGTTTGGGGTTGGGGAAGGAAGACATCAGGAACAGAGTCTCGTTGCTGCTTTCAAAGAACTCATTGCTCTTTGTGTGTATGCTGAGCATTAGCATTTTCAGTCTCTCCTCCGTTCTGTTTAATACTTCCTCCTTTCCTCCTTTCCTCCTTCTGCCTTTAAATAATTCTTCTCTAAAACATATAGTGGTTTAGGTCCTTTATCTTTTGTTCACCTTCAGCACAAAGCTGGCTTCCCCTGGGGCCCTGGTGGATGTAAACCAGCTTGTGTTATTCGGATTGCAGGGCTGGGAAATTCCACTGGGATTTTGTGCTTGATGCCATGTGTAGTTTGATGATAAGAGTTTCAGATACTACCATATTATCTAAGGTTCTGTAACCCTTTGCATGTAGATTTTCAAAGGTGTTTAAAGGAGTTAAAAACATCGGGGCCCCTAAGCCAGCCCGGCCGGGTCACCCAGCTGCGTTACAAATCGCAGCTTCAGAGCGAAACACACAGTGCGAAGCTATGGAGAAACAAACTGTGGTTTCTAAATAAGTATTAAGCTCTCATCCCTGAGAAATACATGTTGTACTTTCATTTCCTATGTATTACAGTCCAGCCATTAACATGATATAGTGCTGTTCGTACCTATTACCTTTGCTATATAACGCGACTTTGGTAAGATTTCATATCCATAATGCTGGCAGGTTGGTAACCCTAATCCTGCCTTAGCGTTTCCCTGTGCTCTTGCCAAAGGATATTTCCCTTTCTATTCATTTTAAGAACATACTGAGCGCTGGAGTCACCACTTCCAAGTGACACAATCATTTACTTTCAAAGTGAAAGAGTGAGGGATGCACACGACTGGATCCTGTCGTTTCCTGCAGCTCTGTTCCAGCTTAGGTGCAGTATCTGGAATTGATGAGACTAATAGATCCTGGTGGTTTGCAGCCAAGTCAGCAAACAGAATAAATTATACCCTCCTCTCCAGTTCACTGACAGGAATTCCTTCTTGCTGTCTGGTTCTTGATAGTCATGATGTGTTTGGTGACTGCTGTCACGCCAGTCTTGAACTGTAATCTGGGAAAATAATCAATATACGTTAATTAAATTTAAGATAATCTCTTCTGTATGTTCTACTTTATTAGTGCCTCAGAGAGTAAAGTATTAATTATTTTTGGTACAAGAGCAAAGAAAATGCGTGCTTTTGTAGCTACTAATCTTTTGGGACAGGCATTGTGGTATGTTGGAGGCACGTTACTGAATCTTCCACCAGGAGCAAAAGGGCTTTGAATTTCTCTATCTGTCATAGATTTTTCCTGCTTAATTTGGTGGTCTTTGATAACCAGGCTTTAAAATGTTTCTGTAAGTGGATAGCGGACTTCCACATTCTGTACTGAAATTGGCCATCAGAAGGACCTGCTGTCACCTTGAGACCTGAGCTTAATGTGAATGGGGTATGTTTTAAATTTAAGAAAGGTGTGAGACTGCTGTTCCTGTGAACAGAGCATCTTCCCAAACTGTCTTTGAAAAACGCGTGGTGAGTTCGATGGATTCTGTTGCCTTTGGTAGTTACTGTAGATTTCTATTATTTCTTAGAAGTGCCAGTCCCTTCGTATTGAAGTGCCATATAACAAAACAAACCCAATCTCAGCTTGCTAGACTCTGCCCATCGTGTTTGAGCATTAGTAGCAACTTGCAGCTCTGTCTACATCTACTGCCTGATTTTGGGGGTAATTTTGCAATAAGAAGGTAGCTGTTGTGCTAAACTGTCGCTTATGAGTGTAAACTTGGGTTGAGGGCTCTGCAGAGGAATGTGGAATACTCAGAAGTATCTTTATCATTTAGTATATGCATATATTTAAATTTTAAATATGCTGTACCCAGTGCTACTTTTTCAACTCTTTAACACAGATCTCGACATTTTAATGTACTGCTGTAGCTGTTCCAGTGAAAATCTGCACGGGTCCTGATGGTTTATTTACCGCTGTAGCTTTTAATGCAAATGTAAAATCATTTCTCTTCTGGGCAGCACATATTCCATCGCAAACACATCAACAAAATGTGAAACCCACATAAAATTCAAAAGCAGCAAGTATTCCAAAAGTAGCATGAGTCGTTGCTGCCTGTTTTACATAGGCTCGGGTATTTATGGTCCTTGTACACATACAGTAAAATGTAATATGGCAGGATAATGGTATTGTAGTAAAACACTATGGCAAAAAAGGCCGGTGAATTATAGTCTTCAATGAATCTTGTTTCTGGTTATAGAAAACAGAGTATGATTACTAAATGCAAACAGCAAGCATTTTATACAGTTATACAGTTATAGATCTTGGGTCTTGTGTCTGGAATATCAATATTTGCTTTGCTTTTAAGGCACATCAGTTACAAATGCAATAAATGTGTTTCATTTTTCACCAAAGACATTTCACTTCCAAGACCGAGCTGAGGTCTGTGCAATATGGTTCAATGATTATTTATCTATGTGTAAGCTCTTCCTGCAGACTGGTTTTACTCTCAAGCAACCACTACAACCAACGTTCACGTTTTCAAATTCATAAAGTTATGTGAAGCTGTGAGAATTTATTAGTTGCCTTGGACAACGTTAGATGACATAGCGTTTGGGACGGTGGAATAAATTCCTTTGGCTTTGTGAAGGAATTACGCAAACTCGGTGAGCAATAGGAGTAGGTTTCAGCATTTCAGAACCCCTGACTCTTCCTGTAGTTGGTTGATGCTGTCAACACTGAGGTCTCCCTGCCAGAGGGGATGTTGTCCTACACTGTAGATCTTCAGCCTTCTACTGGAGTATTATTCCCAACTGTTCACATGGAGAATGTGCTGGAGGTGTTCCAGAACAGGCTGGATGGGGCTTGGAGCCCCCTGATCCAGTGGGGGCTCCCCTCTTTCAGCTGAAAACCCTACCCCCTCATCTTATCCCTGCCCTCCCTGATCCAGAGCCCCTCCCCAGCTTTCCTGGGGCCCCTTTCAGCACTGGAAGCTGCTCTAAGTTCTCCCTGGAGCCTTCTCTTCTCCAGGCTGAACAGCCCCAACTCCCTCAGCCTGGCCTCATAGATTAAACGTAGGGCTTCTTTACTCAATAAGCATCTGCTCAATTAAAACCTTCCTTAAGCCTGTGACTTACTCACAGAACCATGGACAACACAAAAAGCAGGACTTGAAGTTTGAGTTTATTTTACATGCTCTTTCATCTCTGGTTTAATCTGGTATTCATTTCTTGCCCGTTACCACCTGTCTCCTTTGAGAGGAACGTCTGCTTCATGGATACCTGTCTTTTTATTTTTTTTTTTTTTTTCCTGAAGTACTTGATCTCCAATGCCCTGAACCTTTTATTTTCACTCAGCCTGGATCCATGGATGAGGTGTTCTAGCAGCAGCTGTGCTGCACACAGCGCGGTGCCTGCAGGACTGCTCTGTGGAGGTTCAAACAAAGAGCAGGTTTCAGAGGCAAAAAAAGGCTTGTGATTATCATGCTTGTAAAATCCACTTAAATGCTCGTGTTCAGTATGCTAAAAGAAAAAGCCTTAGATTTCACGGTCACTCCATGTAAGTGAGGAATAAAAAGGATGTGGTTTTGTATAGAACTTGTAGTCTTTTACATATGTTACAACTGTTTTAGTGGGTTTGTTATCTCTGTATATCTCAGGGCAGCACAGCCAGTTGCCCACATGGGGAGATCTGCTTGTGTGGCTTGGGTTGATGGTGAGGTTATTTATTGTTATCATAGAATCACCGAGCAGTTGGGGTGGAAGGGACCTCAAAGCCCATCCAGTCCCACCCCTGCCATGGGCAGGAACACCTCCCACTGGATCAGGGGCTCCAAGCCCCATCCAGCCTGGCCTTGAACCCCTCCAGGGATGGGGCAGCCACCCCTGCTCTGGGCAACCTGGGCCAGGGCCTCCCCACCCTCACAGCAAAACATTTCTGCCTAAGATCTCATCTCTATCTCCCCTCTTGCAGCTGAAAACCTTTTACTTCATTGTGATCCCCCCCTTTTTTTTTTCTTATTATTTATTTAATTGCTACTCTCTTTAACATGGAACTGGCCATATTTTGTATGCTCCTTTTTGGACATCTCTGAAATGTTACTAAGAGCCCAGGAGATGCTTGTTTTTCTTGCTGTTTGTCCTTTTTTCCACTGCAGACAGCTGACAGGCAAACAAACAGCTTTTATAAACCAGACCTGAATGAGCAAACAGAGTCAGCCAGGTGTGCTGAGGGAGTCGCACCCAGTCGACTATTGAGCCTCTATAGAGAGTTTGAAGACTCTGACTGCCTTGTAGTGTTCTAAACTGCAATGTAAACAAAGTGAGATAGGCAGATAAAATAATGCCTTTTGAGTATTTGAGTCAAGAGGAATTTCTAAGTTGCTTCTCGTAGGGATGCCCTGAGCTTTTTTCACGTGTTCAATGTTGCTGCCAGTTCTTCAAGCTGATCATAAAAGACCTGCCAATGTCAGTAGCCTCGTGTACAAAATACTTTGCATTTTGTTTTGATAGGAATGGTTGGACTGGATGATCTGATGGGTCTCTTCCAACCTCATTATTCTATGATTCTATGATATGGGAGCATTCTTGGGGAGTCACAGATTGTAGCAGATCTGCATAAAACTATCCTGTTTATTCAGTTAGATCAGCACTTGTTCTCATTCTGGAAAACATCTGTCACTTAGGTTTAGTTTTCACACCTGTGTCTCTGATGTAGCCTCTTTGCCTGGACCTGTCATTCATCACTAGTACGTCTGCCGCATGGAAAAAATAGCCAATATACTGATGTGGAAACTCGGCTTCTGGGATGTGCCTATCGTTTAGTGAAAGGATAATTAGGTTCCAGCAGGTGCATTCTGTGACATATCTTAGAAATCTAGCTCAGGGGTGTTCAGCGTGGTTGGAACTTTACCAGGCATGTGCAGAACTCTACCGAGTCGCGGTGGAGATCTCTGCCTTCAGCTGGAACCCACTGCAATCTTTTCATTCCCATCAGACAAATAAGTTGTGCACGCTGCCCCACTGGAAAACAACCATGTGAACCCACATAAGAACCCTTTTGTTTGTTAATGTTGATTCACTCAAAATTTTTGCATGGGGAATGAAAAACAATTTTCCAGTTAATGTTAGACACTTATTCTTCCAAAAATAGGAATAAAGATAAACTTATTTGGGGATCTGATTATATCTTTTAATAATCAGACAATGTACCATTAGTAATGGCATATTACAGCAATTTATCTTTATAACAGTGTTTTAAAATAGCGCGTCTGAGTCAATCCTTGCCCACCTCTAGCATTATAAATTGAGATATACCTACAGGTTGTCACCTTTCCCATTATACTTACTCAAAAGCGTGTTCTAATTTCATTTTGACTCACGCCCTCCCGTGTTAGCCTTTTTCCTCCTCTGGATTTTTCAGCAATATGAATTTTTTGTTGTGGTTTTAGCTGCTAACTGGACATGAGCCACGGTGCATGGAGTGAAGATCCTCTCTCCTGGCTCCTCTTGCTCTTGGAGGTTTGCGTAGCAAATGCCACATACACTGCATGCCACATAAAGTGAAATAATAAGAAAGAAAACACGCATCAGCAGCACGCAGCACTTGGGTTTTCAGGTGATCTCTCCTGCAACAACTGAATGCATCTCTTCAAAGAGAAAAGTCCCGAGCTGCTTTCCCCCAGCGTAGCCAACAAAGGCTCCATCTGATTGATGAGTTCGTCAGTGTGTCAGATTTATGTAATGAGATTATATATTCAATGTAATGAAGGAAAAACATGCTTACCAGAACAGTCTGACAGCTCTGTGATTAAACGATCCGGTAACAGTATTCCCTTCGTGGCTTAATTTAAAGAAATGCAGCAGGTGCCGTTGACCTGCTTCTTGTGTGCTGCCAGCAATAGCCTCCTAGCAGTGCAGATTAATGCTATTTGATTGTGTTGATAAAACAACCCTGTGATCGTAGAGGTAGATACGAAGGGTTTGTATCCAGCAAACCGGCTTTTATTTTTTATTAATCTCCCGCAATGATTTACTCTGATGGAGGCTTTGCCTACTTATTTGTTAGAGTCCTAGGGTAGAAAGCAAAATAAAGCTGCAACCAAGGGATGCCGCTGTTTTAATGCATCACTGGAACTGGAGTGCATGCCCAGCCTGTGCTCGTCCATTCTAACTGCAACCCCAAGGACGATTTCTCAAGCTCAGACACACTTGGGATTTTAGAAACAGGAGCTTGGTGCTAGATCTGAAAGGAATTGAATGTACCTCTCTCTCTTCCACTAAACATTATATATCTGAAAAAGCCATTTGAAATAAGGCATTTAAAGAGTGGGGACTATGGGACCTAAATCAATGATAAGGTGGAAAGAGTTTTTTCTAGCCAGAGGCCTGAGCCGATTAGTGTGGAGGGAATATTCATAAAAGCCAATGTTAGCAGAGTGGTGCAGTCGCCCTGGGCTTGCTCCGGAGTCGGTGGAGACAGTAGCAGAAGCCTGATATCCCTGCTGTTACTGGTAATTCAGAGGAGAATCCATTGCAGACATTTTCATTTAAAAAGAACTTTTTTTTTGTAGAAAATAAATTGGCTTCAAGCACATTGTCTTCTCCAGTCAACGAAATTTTCAGCTAGAAATTAGATGTTCTGAGTTTTAGAACTTCTCGACCTTTTTCTTCCTTTTTTTTTAGTGCAAAGTCAGATTCTAGAGGGGAAAATACGTTATTGCTTTGTTCTTATATATATAACAGTATTATTTTTGTTTATAGGGAAGTAAGAGCTCAAGTAGAGATGTCTTTATTAATTATATCGAATTAATTGTCTTCATGGGCAACAGCAAAAGTAGCTACACTGTGGGGCAAGCAGATGATCTTGGAGAAGAGTGTAGTAGTTAGTGTAAATATCTACAGTCTCAGGAGCAGCAGTACTCCTATTTATTATTGTTTTCTCTATTATGCTGTCTAAGCATGAGTGTGTTGTACTTACATTTAAAATATTAAGCGATTCTAAGACTGACAGAAGAATTTTCTCCAAATGATACAAATATTGGCGTGTTCACTGCTTTATCTGAGAGGAAGAGTATTTAAAATCTGTACATCGACGGTGCCATAAGAAACATTTGTGCTGCCATAAGTCAGGTGTTGACCTTTCCCATCTTAAAATCATGAAGCATTTATCTTACATCGAGAATGCAATTGATCCTCTCTTCAAGAGAAGCTGGCAATCTAACCATATTAACTTCGATGGATGTGTTATTGACCACACGAGAAAGTCAGATGTATTTAAAGGGCAGGGTAGGATGATGGAAAAGCAGGAGTACCAAGGTCCTTGTCTTCTGACCTACAAAATTATCATGTGTGCCCAAAGAACTCTGAGTTGTATTGTTCCTGTTGGATGTTAAATCTCTTTAAAAGTCTCAAACAAGATACATGAGAAAGAATAGAAGATTTCAGCCATGGGCAGCCAGCTCTCGATGTATAAATTCAGTTGAGCAATTGATGAAGAACTCTTAGTGCACCAAACCATTTAAGAGCATTAAGTGGTACCTGAACTCCTCTGATCTTCAAAGTTTAAATAATAACTTGACATTAAACCAGCCAAACAACGAAGTAATGCTTTCAGCTGAAAGAGGGGAGATTGAGATGATATCTTGGGAAGAAATGTTTTGCTGTGAGGGTGGGGAGGCCCTGGCCCAGGTTGCCCAGAGCAGGGGTGGCTGCCCCATCCCTGGAGGGGTTCAAGGCCAGGTTGGATGGGGCTTGGAGCCCCTGATCCAGTGGGGGGTTGGAGCTGGATGGTTTTTACAGCCTTTTCCAACACAAACCGTTCTGTGATTCTATGGGCAGAGTTGTAAGGGAACCATAGCAACCTTTGCCAGAGCCTCTCTGCAGCCTCTAACTCAGCTGTGTTCCTGCCTCCATCAATATTCTCATGGATTTTTGCGGCTCCCTGGAGTGCTTGGACTTGCTGTCTGGCAACTGAAAGATCTATGTCTGTAGTATCTTTATGGCTACGTGCAGAAATCAGGTTGATGTGCATACGTTATTTATTTTGCACATACTAAGCACAGCGAGGCTCCTTCACCTCGCTCAGCTGCTACAGCAGTCGTGCTCCTGTGATGTGAAGCTGCAGGCTGGTTTAATGCTGTAACCAGCAGATAGAAATATGGATGAGTTGGGATAAGGGTTATTTTTAACAAAAAAAAAGGAGTTTGCTAACTCCCATCGTAATCTGCCTGGGATATGGTGTATTTAACTGATCTGACTTTGATAATGCTGTAAGCTGGTCTTTGATAATTGCTTTCTGTAATTGGAACAAATTTATGATTATGCTAATTCATCTGCTGCCACCCAATATGTAGCAGCTGAGTTAATCCATATCGGCCCCTGTGCTTCTGCTGTAGATCATTACGTGATTAGCCTTTGCTGGAGATTGATAGGGGTATTTTAATTCTGAGCAGATTTAATTTCAGAAGAAATAAACCAGGTATCTTTATATAAGCTTGTGGCATATTATCACAGTTTTTATGATTAGCTCAAGATAGAAACATTTAAGATCTACAGATAGACTAATTCTTAAAAAGAAATGTATTACAAGCACTGTGTGACCTCCAGTAATGATGAAACGAGGGGAGTTAAGGGCTAACGAGTTTGGAGTCTTCGAGTATTACATGCTGGCAATTCAGAGCGCTGTGCCTTGTTTCAGTATGGAGACAGTCAAGGTTTCTTTATTGCTGGTATTTTGCTTGATATTTTTCTGTGTGTGTATGTCATAGAATCGTTTGGTTGGAAGAGACCTTTGAGATCATCAGGTCCAACCGTACTTGTCTAGTACTAAACCACATCCCTGAGCAACTCATCTGCTTGTCTTTTCAATCCCCCCAGTCATGGGGACTCCGCTACCTCCCTAGGCAGCCTCTGCCAGGGCCTGAAAACCCTTTTAGTGAATAAATTTGTTCTGGTGTCTCATCTTAGCCTGCCCTGGTACAACTTGAAGCCATTTCCTCTCATCTTATTTGTGTATGCACTGAATTTTTCCAAAGGTTTTATCCCTGCAAGTAACAGCAACCTTCTGTCACCACGGTTCCTTTAAATTTATCCGTTTACTATATGAATTCATCCTGTAGTTCTCCATCTCTGAGAGCATTTGTCTGCTGCAGGGAACGCATTTGAAGCAGCCTGGTTTTTCCTCCAGGGAGGGAGGGGCTGGAATTAGCCGTGAGCATTCACAGTGTCATCAAGCCTCCAGATATGTAAAAGGCAACGTGTGGCCTCGCTTACAAATCATCTTTTGGTCGCCCCTCTCAACACTTCCATGTTTATGTTCTGTCTGTTTAATGTTCTCCCTTCGCCATGATCATCATTCTTTTAAATGCTTTGCATTAATGGAAATGATTTTCCTTCTCCGAGCCTTGCAGTCCTGACTCAGTAAGCAGAGGAGCAGCGTGAACTCTCTGCTGGAAAAGTTGTCTGGAGGAAAAATAGCCTGGAGTGCTCGGCCAGCAGTGAGGAGGACCCTGGATCCACCCGCGCCCCTCTCAGCACCCCACAAAGGCCTTGCCCCAATGAGAGTCAAAATGCAAAATATATATTTATATATCTATATTGTGAAATAAGGAACTCCGGTGACACCAGACACATTTGTCATCTCTCTGAACGTTCCTGTTTGTCATTACACTGCACATCAAGAGAGTTTAATTCTCGCTGCGGCCATTGAATTTCTGTCACTTGATTGATGCTGGTGCTGCTGTTCCATAATTTAAATTGCATTCCGAGTTTCTTTGCTGAAACCCCCTCTAATAATTAGTATTAAAGTTAATGGCAGAAGGGAAGCTGAATAGTAAATGGATTAAACCATGTCCTGGGCTGCATCTGAAGCAGTGGGACCAGCAGGGTGAGGGAGGGGATTCCTCTGCTCTGGTGAGACCCCGCGTTGCACTGTGGAGTCCTGAGAAGGAGAAGGATCTGTTGGAGCAAGTCCACAGGCAGATCCACCTTGATTTCCGACTGTAATCTTTGATGGTGACGTTCTGTCTTTTTTACCGTCTTTGATTAACTGCAGTTTGAGGAGAAGAGTCCATAGAGCTAAAATCTTCTAACTGTTAGGTGTTTGATAGGAATGGTTGGGCTCGATGATCCAGTGGGTCTCTTCCAACCTGCTGATTCTATGATTCTGTTTTTGGTATGAAAGGTATAATGTGTCACTCAAGTAATGCCTCTCTTGCCCAATATAAAACAATCTTGGTGTAATTCCATGGTCACCGTGGAGGATCACGGTGCCACAGACCCCGATTCTTTTCTACGGGAGTTCCCAGGTGGCTGTGGTGGGACAGGGACATCAGAAGCCGTGGCTACGTCCATCACGCACCTCCTGTCCCCCGCTAACCAAAGTGACTGATGCTCCTGGAAGGGGAACCTGCTGTCTGGCGTGAAATCTAATTGGGTTTGATGGTCAGCTTTTGCAGATTTGTTTATAAACTGGAAAATCTACAAATTGCCGACCATCTGTGCAGAGCGGAGCACTAATGAGTGCCTGTAGCTAGCAAATCCATAAGCTCATTACCACAAAGTTCCAAGTCCTTCCACAAGTTTCTAAACGAGGTTATTCATCTGAACTGAGATGAGAAGGGTATTTGACTTCAGGGTACAGCCAGACCTCCTCCAGGTCTAGAAAAGCTATTAAAATAACTCACATTTATTTTTTAATAGAGTCTGTTGTTTCTGCTTCTATTTTTAATTTTTCACTTCTCTAACAGCAGCTTACCATGACCTAGCTAATTTTTTAATGTTTTAAGTAGAGAAATGCCTCACAGATAATTCCTGGGTCTATTCAGAGATGTATTAGTTGGTAAACTAGGAAGGAGGTTTTGAAATATATTATATGCAACATTTCACAGCATCTGTGGATGTTGAAAACAAACTCTAATGGCCGCTGGTTTAAGAATGTTTGAGTAAATTGGGAATCTGCTGTGACGACTTAGCTTTTCCACTTTGTATGATGTCAGGCAGTTGCATCCTTCTACCTATTTCTTTCTCAAAAAAGTGGAATTAATGTGTCATTCTAATGTATTTTTATTTGTTGTTTTATTGTGCCCTAGCATTTCATTTGGTGCCTTTGTTTTTTAAGCTCAAGGGTCTTCAGAGCAGGAATGGTTTTTCTTTAATTATGAATATCTGTATCTTGGGAATCCCATCCCAGCTTCATTTTTATCTTAATGTTTCTAGTTAAGATCAGAATGACATTTATTAATGATATCGCTGATATGAAACTTTGCAGGCTTTCTGCTTCCATCTTTGCTCTTCCTACTCCGTGTTCTTCTCTTCTCCAGGTGGAATGGCTAAAGAATGAGGAGCCCATTGATTCCAACCTGGATGAGAACATTGACACCAGAGCAGACCACAACCTCATCATTCGACAGGCACGGCTCTCGGACTCGGGGAACTACACCTGCATGGCAGCCAACATCGTGGCCAAGAGGAGGAGCATGTCTGCAACCGTGGTGGTGTACGGTCAGTGATAACGAGGGAAAGATTTAGTTATGTGTACCTTATACTTCTACCATATAACTGGCTCACCTCATTCCTGTTATAATGAATTTCAGTTCTGTTGCTCAAGGCTGAGACCGTGCCTGCTTTTAAAGTGGTTGGAATTAGGAAGGGTTTGTCATGATGGATTCCCAGAAGTTATGTCAATACCGACAGTTCTTGCTCCAGATATTTAGGAGATCCCATTGTAAACTGAACCATATAAATGAGCCTTGCTTGTACTAGGAAGCCCTAAAGCCCGTGCCTAGAGAGGTGTATAAAGAGCTGCCTTGATCTGATACTGCAGTATCCAGCACTAACGAGTGAATCCAGGTGTTACACAGCAAAAGGGAGAAGAGCAGAACTGTGCTTCGTTACCATCCTCTGTTGCTCACCATGGTTCTTACTGCATGTGACATTTTATTGGTGGAGGCAGAGCGTTCCTATATCACCCTTATAAAATAGAATCTTGTTTATGGCTTCCAGGTTGTTTAGCCTGGAGAAGAGGAGGCTGAGCAGAGACCTCATTGCTCTCTACTACCTGAAAGGAGGTTGTGGAGAGGAGGGTGCTGGGCTCTTCTCCCAAGGGACAGGGGACAGGACGAGAGGGAATGGCCTCAAGCTCCACCAGGGGAGGTTCAGGCTGGACATTAGGAAAACATTTTTCACAGAAAGGGTCATTGGGCACTGGCAGAGGCTGCCCAGGGAGGGGGTTGAGTCACCTTCCCTGGAGGGGTTTAAGGGACGGGTGGACTAGGTGCTGAGGGACACGGTTTAGTGATTGATGGGGGTGGCTGGACTTGATGATCCAGTGGGTCTCTTCCAACCTGGTGATTCTATGATTCTGTGAAAAGCATATTCCGTGAGAACTGAGATGCCTGCTTCCTCTTCCCTTAGGCTCTTTCTATCAGTCATTGCATATTACTCTTCCAAAACAAACATTCGTTGTCCCTGACACCATGGCCTTCATATGGTTGTGTCCTGATGCTTTGCCGGTGGCAATGCTCCTGCTCCAGCTTGGAACTCACCTGTAGAATGTAAAACCAAAATCCTGTCTTTGAATGAACTGATCTGATCAGATTTGTTGCTTGCTGTCTCTCAGCACACCTCCTGCAACCTCAGATACGTTTGTGTTTTGCAGTCAATGGAGGTTGGTCGTCGTGGACCGAGTGGTCGAACTGCAACGCGCGGTGTGGCCGGGGCTGGCAGAAGCGCTCTCGGACCTGTACCAACCCTGCCCCGCTCAACGGAGGAGCGTTCTGCGAGGGGATGTCAGTGCAGAAAATCACCTGCACTTCTCTCTGCCCCGGTGAGATAGTCACAGCCTGCTAAGGAATAACTTGAAATATCACGCGTGTGGGAGAGCTCTTTCAGTCTGAAATGCCAGGTAAACAATCGTGCCTTGAAAAGCCCGCTGAGGTCAAAAAGAAAATTGGAAATACTTGGATCCTTGTTGGGACTGCAGCTCTGAGCCTCATGTAGGGCTGATCTGCCAGGTTTGTCAGTGCTTTACCTTACACTGTTGCTGCCTAAATACTGAACAACAAAACAGCGCCTGGTGCCATGTGAGAATTCCTGTCAGTGGGTGGGGGTAGAGGGTAAGCGGAGGGGATGTTGGTAATGTGAGACAGAGAAATGCAGAAACCTAAGATGAGAACTTCACTTAAAAGTAGAATTTAGCCTGCAAAAGTTTGCTTTCAAGTATGTTAACCTTCTGGAATTGAGCTTGTGCTACATCCCTGGTGTTACATCCCTGGTCACTGCATTTTGACACATTCTGAACTGTGATTTAAAGAATTTAGTATTATTTCTCTTTGTGTCTGTATTCATCTGACTGCTCTTCAATCCAATTTATACATGGAAAAGAAAGGGAACTGTAGAATCCCTTCTCGTTCAGGACAGTGTCAGAGGCAGCCGTAAAGCAGTCAGCAGAACAACATATTGATCTGCTGTCTTGCTCAGGGCTGTAGCCAGAAGTCTACAAAGCCAGCGATGCACTTTATGTAGATGTCAGCATCATTTTATCTGGTAGGAAGATGTGTGGCCTCTCTACATCAGCCTGTTCTAAGGCAGAATTTGACTGAAACATTGGAAGCTAATGTCCAGGTGGCAATGGGAATGCTTCCTCCTGCAGTTTTAATTGCCTGTATTTGCAGAATATCGTGCACTGGGGCTGTTTTAAAAGCTTCCGTATTGCACGCTTGAGGAGGGATTGCCGATGCTGGATTTCAGCTTCGCATCTGATAAAACTATGTTTATTTATCCTGAGAACTAGAATTTGTTTCACTTGCTGTGACCTGAGGAGAGCTATGAAACACGTGTTCCTGGTAGGACCCCTTAAATGCCCCACATAGCTGTCTGGTGATGATGCTCATTTTTTCTTCCTCCTCACTCAGTGGATGGAAACTGGGAGGTGTGGAGCGAGTGGTCTGTGTGCAGCCCGGAGTGCGAGCACCTGAGAGTTCGGGAATGCATCGCGCCGCCTCCGAGGAATGGCGGCAAGTACTGCGAGGGCTTGAGCCAGGAGTCGGAGAACTGCACAGAAGGGCTTTGCATTCAAGGTGAGTAACAGTTGGTGCTTGACTGTATTTAGGAGCCGTGGCCTGTAATTCCAAGCAGTGCAGAGTATCTGCCACACACCCACCCGGGTCAGCAGAACTCTTCTGGCTGAAATATTGCTCTGAAAAAAACAGACTGTTTTCAGAGGGTTGCCTCTGTCAAGGTTGAAATCCACAGAGGTTTCTGAGTCTTTGGATTTGTGTTGCCCCCACTTAGAATCATAGAATCGTTAAGGTTGGAAAAGACCTCTAGGTTCATCCAGTTGAACCATCAGCCCAACACCACCATGCCTGCTAAATCGTGTCCCAAAGTGTCACGGCCACACACTTTATTAACCCCTCCAGTGAAGGACCCCTAAGATCTTTGGTTGCCGTGAGCCTGATCCTTGGCCTCTCTTCAGGGGTGAATTATCACTTCAATATCCTTGCAAGTCCTCAGGTGTCACAGAATGTGAAAGGTTGGTGCTGTGCTTGCAGGACTACCTCAGATATTGATTGCTCGTTCCAAGAGTACCTTTTCAGGAACTATTCTAGGATAAAGCTCTCTGTAGATTTTTGTATCAACGAGAGTTTCACTTACTGGTCAGATGAAGTCTCTTTATCCATGTTACTGTACATGCAGGGAGAGGGACTGGTGTTTGGATTCACAGCCACCTTACCAGTGCAGTGTTTGATTCGAGCTTATTTCACAGAATCATAGAATCACCAGGTTGGAAGAGACCCACCGGATCATCAAGTCCAACCATTCCCATCAATCACTAACCCGTGTCCCTCAGCACCTCGTCCACCCGTCCCTTAAACCCCTCGAGGGAAGGGGACTCAACCCCGTCCCCGGGCAGCCTCTGCCAGTGCCAAATGACCCTTTCTGTGAAAAATTTTTTCCTAATATCCAGCCTGAACCTCCCCTGGTGGAGCTTGAGGCCATTCCCTCTCGTCCTGTTCCCTGTCCCTTGGGAGAAGTGCTCAGCTCCCTCCTCTCCACAACCTCCGCATTCCTCAGAGTAAGACATAAACCTCACAGTAAGAAATAAACGCTGCCGTGTAGAATTCTTCCAGGAGAAATCTGCACAGGTCAGTGCGTTCGTGCAGTGTTCTGCACTGTCGCTGAAAACAAGCTCTGCACGGGGCTGCTTTCTCTTAACAAACAACCTTTCACCCCAGTCCAGGTTACCCTCACTGAACTCTGAATAAGGATTCAGGATTAAATCTGTCCAGCCTGCAGCTTTAGTGGGAAGTTTGTGTGCAGGTTCCTTCAGCAGCAGGGGGCTGGGATGACAGCTGGATCAAACAGCTCCCTGGTTCTCAGAGGGGTGGGAGACAGGGGGGTTGGCTTGCAAATGCAGTAGTTTTGGCTGTGGAAAATAAAGCAGGTTGCCTTCTCAAAAGTCCTGTGAAAAAACATCACTAGGAGTGGGAAGCAAAAAGTTCCAGGCTGTAAGGAGCCAGTTGCCAATTCGCCTTCCTCTCATAAATGAAGTTTTAAAATGAAGAAAAAAATAAAGGAAGGAAGGAAGGAAGGAAGGAAAGAAAGAAAAGGCATTCTGTGACAGTCCTATCATGATAGCGATACGCATAGAGGGCAGCCAGAGTATTTATTTTTTCTATTTTTAAATGTGGTGCCTATAAAAGATGTCATGTTGGCAACCCTGGAGACGCAGTTTCTCTGTTTATAGACCAGATTCTAGTGAAGTTACAGCTTCCCAGCTGCTGCTTCACTTCAGCTCTGGGAAGGTGCTGAGGAAGGTGCACGAGAGCAAGCACTGAAAGAAAGCCCTTCCCACCAAATTATTTGATAAGATGGGCTATTGGAATAATTAGATTTAATAATTAGGTGCATTATTGTTATTACTGCTGTTATTACTGTTGTGTGTCATGTGCTTTGTATAAAACCAAGCTCATGTACTGCCCCAGCTGCAGTTAATGGAACCAGCCCAGGTTGCCTTTTCAGATGTTATTTACTCTTTTTTTTTGGCCGTGACATTTAGAATCACTTTATAGACACAATTTTAAGAAAAAGTGCAAACAGAAGCGAAGTAAACAGTGCGTGTCTGGAAACATCTCTGGAGAAGCAAAAGCTTTCTCCTTCAGAAGCCAATAGCTTTGCTACACATGGGACTTAAATGCATTTAATACACGATGTGTAAAGCCCTTGCCTTCTTTAAAATAAGTAAGGGGATCATTATGGGTAAAAAGATACAAAAAGCATTTTTTAAAATATGAATAAATTCTGTACTGAATCAGTCAACTTAAGTGTCAGCTGCGAAACACAGACTCTGCAAAATAGAACTTTGATGTTGCAAATGAACTATCAAATCATTTTACAAAGGATAAGTGGCATAAGCGATAAAAACCAAATTTGGTGATTGAAATGGAAAGCCATTCAAAACCTCAGCCTCCCGGGGATGCGTGTGTTGACATCAGTGCAATGCTATTTAAAATTACAAGAATTAAATTCTCAGCTTCTCTGAATGGCTGGGGTTGGGGGGAATCTGCCGCCGCTGGATTTTCCAAGCAGGAATCTCACTGGGTAACATCTTCCTATTCCTTTTCTAAGGGGAGGTGGGAGCTAAGGGAGCCGTGACCTCACAATGATGCTCTAACAGTAACTCACAGACAAATAGAACACCAGATTTCTCTCTGCTGCACACACCCCAGGGATTTTCCACCTAATACTGGGATCAGAAACTGATCTGCAGGTATTTTGTGGGGAAAGAATATTTACTCCAGTGTCATTGGAGGTGAGCGTGTGGTCAGTGTCGCCCCTTGTCTGTGGCAGCACCACCCTGGAACTGCAGGAGCTCCCTAGGAAGAGAAGAAGCAAAAGCCCTAGTGGTGTGAAAGCTGTTCCTGGTAGGTAACGAGTGGAGCCCGGATTGTTCTTTGTGTTTTAATTAATCCAGTCCCCTCTGTTTGCTCTGCTGGGTCATCGCAGGGACAGTGCGTTGGTCCTGAAAGCTGAATTTGCTTGTCCGTTCAAATAGACCGAAGGATTAAGTGTTTCTTTCATCTCAGAGAGTGATGTTGTTACCCCTTTATGGGTCGTGCTGTATGGATATACTTGCATCAAATTATTTTTAGGGCTGTAATCACTTTCTCAGCTAATAAGGATTTATGCAATTACCCTATTTTTTAAAAATCCTTTTCCCCTGTTCATCTTCTACCGTGTGCCTTTTCTGCTCTGCTCTTTGTCCCGTGGGGAACTGGGGAAGCAATGCAGTGCTGCACTACAGCAAGCTCATCTCTTGGAAGTTATTTATCAGGCACGACTTGTTAAATCTGTTCCTTTCATGAGGCAAAAGTAGAAATGGAACATCTCTTTAGTTAACAAATAAGAAATTAAGCTTAACTAAGGGTGAGAACATCGGGTGCCCAGGAAACGTGGGCCTGGTTCTGAACTGGAGAAAAAATATTAATCCTTAGTGTGAATGTTCAGATTTGGGGTCAGTAAAGGAAATGGTGATTTCCTGGGGTCTGGTCTCCGGTTCCGTTCTCAGTCCCGGGCAGGAGAGGCTGGCAGCAACACAAAGGTGACACCTCTTCAGACCCAGGAATGTCCTTTTCCGCACTCTAGTTTTTGATGTTCTGGATGCATCCAGGTGGTCCAAGTCCAAACTGACAGAGAAAAGAGAGGTGGGTTTTTTTTGTTTTTTCACATTGTTAAGGTTGGAAAAGACCTTTTAAGATGGCTAAATCCAACCGTAAACCCAACACTGCCAGGATATTTTGATATAAATGAAAGGTTGCCAGGCTGGGAGAAACCCAGAGATTGACTCCATCTGAATGCAAAGGTCTCGTTCACTCCTGACAGTCGCAATAACTTAACAGTTTCCTGCGTATTTGTTCTTCCATTGTTTATTCCCTACCAGTACTCTCAGTAGTATTCTGTGTCTTGCAGAGGTAAAAGCTTTTTCTTTGCTTAATAGACAAGAGAGGTTTGTGGAGTTTTTTTTGTTTCATCTATTTGCTTTAAAGTTATTTTTTTATAACTTCAAAAACTATTGATTTCTTTTCCCAGTGCCCCCAAAAAGAAACAAACAGGCAGGCCATAAACAGATGAACTACAAACATGTTTGTACTAATGCATCACAAATCACAAATAATTTGGTTTTCCACTTTTCAACGAGCTGCGATACTGAATATTGCCAGGAGGCTTCTGGATCTGCAGTCGCACCAGTTTATATGGCAAAAGCATTTGAATGCTGCTGCCGCTTTCTGTAGAGAGCAGTGTATGTCAGCAGCATGAAAATGTTTGTTTCCGATGCAGAGCTCAAGTTTAACGCTGTTCTGTTGGTGTTTATGTACATCATTTCGTGGCAGAAATAAAAACAGGAGTAAAAATACCCCCACACTCAGCTTTTTGGCAGAGCTGAAATCCAAGAGTCTTTTGGGTTAAGTGTTATTAAAATGATCATTTTCACAAATAGGAGAAATTAGAGAAGGTGCTTCATAATTAGTTTGCTTACGTTATCACTAAGCTTAACATCTTGTACCTTGATGTGGTTTCCATTAAGGCAGCTGTTTTCCAGTGTGGATCACAGGGCTGTGGGACGGTGACTGTGCTGGTAACCGACCTCCAGAGGTAACCAGGGCCAGGTCCTTCACGCACCAAGAAACGAAAAAGATCGTTGATTCATGGAATGATTTGGGTTGGACGGGACCTTAAAGCCCATCTAGTTCCAACCTCCTGCCAAGGAGGCGTCTGTTTAGATACATAAATGTGAAAATATTGTACATTTTTCTACATCACGAACATTTCCATGCATCAAACACACAAAGAAATAATGAATTCTTAACTGACCTTCCTTGCCAAGTGATCCACTTCAAAGTCTCAAACTGCCTTATTGCTGAGATGTATCATATTCTAAATAAAAGCATCCAATAAGGCTAACAAATCCTTGAATTAACCAAGTGAGAAATTACTGCAAAGAAACATCTTGAAATAGATTTAGGAAAAAAAAAGATGAAGCGAAAAATATGGACAACATAAAATATTCATATTGTTAGTAAACAAGGAGAAAATGTTTCATTTGTAGAGCTGGGCAAAAGCAATGTAGGAAATGGATGTGCTCCATGTAAATTTATTAAGTGCAACTTTCTCTCTCTCTCTTTCTCTCTCAGATAAAAAACCTCTTCATGAAATAAAATCCCAAAGTAAGTTGTTTTTTTTTTTCTCTTGTGAATATGATTTTTCTCCTCTGCCATTGTTTTATTTGTTTAGGAGCTAAATTAAACTGAAGGTTACTTGAAAAGCTTTCACCTCTGAAAGCATCATCTTGGCAACTTTGTGATCATAGGATTTAGACTAAAAATAGAGAAGTGACCGTTCTCCAGCAGTTTGCGTCTGACTGGGAGCCCTTTCTGCAGGCAGCCTTGTCTTGGAATGCATCTCTTGAGGACTTGTAATTGGAAAAAAAGCAATTCGTATAGGCTGCTTGGTTCAAATCTGGGTCTGCTGCTGGCTCTGTAATCTTGTTCAGCTCCCTTCGGCCGTCATTTATCAGCTGGTAAAGGGTGTTTATATGTATTAACCTGCAAAGGGCATATAGACATCATTTATTTACTGCTTTGGGAGGCTCCTGTCCTGCTCTCTTTGTTTCTCAGCCTTAGACTGAGATCAGTGGAATTTTGACTCATGCCTGGAGTGAATTGACTGAAAGATTTTATTAAAAAAGAAAAGAAAGAGAAAAAAATACCCCACCCAACTTCATCAAACCCACGATTTCCATGAGGCCTGTCTGTTTTAAAGTGAAGACATTGCTTTTTTCTTTTGTAGATAGTACACAGAGTTTTGAGGATTTTTAAGTAATTTTCAACAAAAAATTGCCTTTAGATTCTGACAAATAGGTAAATAAACACAGTGTTGGCTCAATGCCTTTGAAGAAGCTAAAAAAAGAATCTGCCTGTCCTGAGGAGTAATGGTTGTGATTGTTAGTGTCTTCTTTGAAGGCTGATTCTTCTATTATATATTATAAAATATTTAAGCTTACGTCTTAAGCATTCCTTCAGGATATAGGGGCATCAGGTTATTTGGCATTTTATAGAACTTGCGCCCTAAATCATTAGGAAAACATAGAAATCCTGACCTGAACTCTATTACCTGAACGGGTATTGTCCAGGGTGGCTTTTTAAGAGCTCTTTTGATATGATGTGGTTGTGTAGGATGCTTGGTACCACCCAGCTTCACCCACTGAACTGGCCTGAATGCACGTAAAGCTCACACAAGAGTGCTTCTTCCCATTTCCAGCGCTTAAGTCTTTCAGATGAAAGGCATGTAGATACAGGAGATCAAACGTACGTAGCTCAATACTGCACTGTGGTTGCCTTGGCTGCTTAAGCCCTTTTAATTTTGTCTTGTCTTTGTCTCCCTGGAATCATCTCCTAATTGGACACGTCCAGTCTGTCTGTCTCATAACTTAGTGCAGGCAATTGATATCTTTTTGTTTGATTATCTGTGCAGTTCCCATTGAATTAGAGAATCTTGGCAGAGCATCAGTCAAATCACTTTATTTTCTGATTTATTATAAGAAGTAACTTTAATGGAATTGATTTTAGCGTATAAGACTAGGAGAGTTGAAGGGTTTCTTTGTGGGGTTAGGCACGTGTAACACAGCCTGTTGTTCTTCAGCAAAATAGGAACTGAGTTAAGGACCACGTGAATCATCACTGATGCAAAATCAAAGTCAGTTATGAAGAAAGGAGGACAAGTTTTTTTCTTAATAAAATAACCTCTGACACGATTGTCTGATTTTTGGTCCTTGTTCTCAAAGACTGGCTGGATGAAGAAATGGACTTCAAGGTATGGAAATGGAGAGCAACAGAAAACTGGGAGAGGATGGGAAGCTGGAAAAATCTTCCCCATCTCCTAACAACTGTAGTGGCTGATGGGGGGAAATGTGCGCCCTGCATAGCTCCTGGAAAGCACTTACAGTAAATGAGATAATTTAATCAATTACGTTTCCTAATGTACTAAACCAAATGTTTCATTTTCTGCTCCTGCACATCTTAAATTATCTTCAGGTGCTTTATGAAACTTAATCATAGTTAATAGAAACTTCATTACCATCAAATGTGCTTTCAATAAATGTTGTGTAACAGTGTCAGGAGGTGGAGTGAAATATAGGCTACAATTAACCACCAACATGGTTCCTGTAACTGAAAAGTACGGAAATCGTAGTGCTTTACGGGAGCCTTTCGCTCCGCTGGGCTGGGAGGATGTAGTTCATTAAAGAATAATTGGTTGACTATACATTTTTTTTCTTTTTTTAGTTTGTTTTTCACTTTGCTTCCTTCTGGGAAAAAATAAAAGCAGAAAATCAGCCCGTTCCCCAAATTTATCATGCTTTTCTTTTTTTCTTTAATTGCCAGTCTCCCATAAAAGTAATCATGTAGCAGACAAGATGGAAAGAGAAAAGAATTAAAATTACTTAAAAACACCCTAACAGTATTTGTTTATAAAGAAATAAGAACTTCTGCCATAAAGATGAAAGCCCCCTTTCTGAAGCAGTTGTGTTCCATACGAGCAATTCAAAGGAATGAGGTGTTAGTCTTGGTTGTACGTCTTTTAAGATAAATCATAGAATCATAGAATAGTTTGGGTTGGAAGAGACCTCCAAGCCCATCCAGTCCCACCCCAGCCATGGGCATGGACACCTCCCACTGGATCAGGGGCTCCAAGCCCCATCCAACCTGCATTTTATTAATGATAAGGAGAATCAGAAAGAATAAATTTAAGAGTTTTAATCTCATAATTTCTAGAAAAGTGTCGAATTTGAGTTCTAGGGATACTTAAAAGCGTTCACTGACAACGAAGTTCTCTCCAGATGAATTTTGAGTTAAACTGTTGTTATTTTGTTAAATGCTGTGCTCTTGCTCCCATTTTAACCCCCGTGTCCAAGTCTCGTGCAGTCTAGGAGGATAACACTTATATTTTCTGACATCTGAATCGACTGAAAAGAAGCAGCTAAACTATTTAAGGTGATTTAGAGCAACAAATTACAGTTGCTTACAGGTGAGAGCTTGAGGTGTGTCTTATGTCCTGGTATTGATGGTGAGAGATCGACTCTTATATTTGCTACCTGTTGCCATCGTGGTGGCAATGGTTTATGCTGGTAGGTGAATTGTGCACGTTTCAGCCTTTGTAATTTATTATCCCAAGGAGGCAGAGAAAGGTAATTCAAATTTCTAGCACTTTTCTGTTTTAAAGCAATGTTCAAAATGGAAGACTTAAAGATAACAGCTTACACTCTCGTTCCTAGCTTTGAACTGAAAATGCTTAAAATTCCTTTTACAACATTCTTAAGAGTGCATCTCGTGAAAATAACAATGAGGGAGAAAAAGGCTTCAGGAAAAAAAAAAAGGTCTTCTCTCTAGTAATTGATGAAGTGAAACCATGTGGCAATTGTGATGTTCTAAGAAGCTGGTTGCTTACAAGTTTATTCAGTTGTGATTACTTGTGATGTGCTGCAGGAGATGAATTTCTTCTGAAAGCTGGTATTTGCATCGAAACTGTGGGGTTTCCCCCATCATTTCTCAGGAAGTTCTAAATGCTTTAAAAACTGAAATATGTTTCAGTATGAGGTTAAGGAATCTATGTAGAATCCTGGCTATTTTCTTATCTATGTTCCATGACACCATTCAGGAGGTTCCCATCATTCACATCTGATCCAGGTTTCCAAACCAGGGTCCTTGCTTCCCAGCGCTAACGAGGGTTCTGAGTCAAACTGATTTCAACTCATTTGGTTTGGCTTGAGTGGGATGTCGGAATGTCCTATTTGGGGTTAACTGGGAACAGTTTGAGAATGGGGATGGGAAGGGCATTTTCTGTTGGGGACATTTGAGCCAAACAGTTTATTTTACTTCTGATTTAACTGCCCAGCTGAAGAATCGGTAGCATTGCCTTATTGGCAGCAGATCTGCCAGGTGCTGCAGCCTCCTCAAAGCAGTGTTGGCCCCTCGTTTCCTTGCTGCTGTGACTCATACAGCATCTCACTAATGTTGGGGAACAGCCGCACTCGGCTCTTGCCCACAGCAGCTGCTCTGCCTTCCCAGGAATTCAGCTGCCCGTGCTGTTTGCATTCAGGCATTTCGTTTGCGTAAGGAACTGGTGAGCCAGGAAAATTCGCTTTTCTGATGCTGCCCGTAGGTAATTCATTCCTTTCATCTCAGTGGTCTGAAGTTGCACCTTCATTCTAAACATTCAGCTAAAATGAAGTTATCTGACTTCCTGCGCAAGAGAAGCCTTCTCCCAAATACTAATTAAATACTTTCAGTAATTGGCTATTTATTAAATGCTGAATTTAACTTCCTACCCTATTTCTGTACATTGCAGATTGTTTACTGATATGGAGTAGTTATTTTGTCACTGTCATGTGTTATAAATAAATGCATTTCTATACCAAGTGCCTCTCACTCGATAGCAGAAGCTACACACAGCAGGATAACGAGTGATGTATAGGGTGAATACATGATCATCTCTTCCTCTAAACTGGAGTTTGGCACTAAGGGAACTATCTAAGGACTCACTAAGTTTACTTGCCAAGTAGTTTAATTTCATGGTCCCAAATCCCAGAAGATCCAGAATAACGGGACTGGATAATTCAATTGCATAATGTTGTGGGTTTCAAAGAACTGACAGAACTCTCTGCTATAGAAGTTTGAAATTGTAGAAAACTTGGTTGTAGGCTTAATGCATGGATGTGGTCACAGAGAAGGATTGGTTTCCAGCCGGTTTGTAAGGACTGAAGATACTTGAAGGAGTCTGAGATCTGGCAGGGTCTCTGAGCAGTAAGAGGACAGTCTCTTCCTTCTTAGAAAATAAGAGGAGGAATGGGAAATCTTCACTAAGATATTTTTGAGGCTTCGTAACCTCCTGTATTAGCTCCAGAATTCAAACCTAAAACTTACAAACTAGCGAGAGACTTTTAGTAGGAAGCTCTCTGCTTCCAATTGTCACAAGTTCAACTCTCCCATTTGAAAACAAACTGAGGACCGTGATGAAATCCCTAAAACGTGAGCTCACCTGGATGGAGCGATGCATCAGGACATCAGCTCATGCTTTCCAGTGTCCCTCTGCTCCACTATCCTGCTGTGTTCCGCTCCGTATTTATGTCACAAGCTCTATCTCCCTGGCCACGGGCCTCATGCAATGCACTTTGAGGATGGTTTGATCACTTTTGTGAGTGTTGCTGACTTGCTACCCGCTTTTTCTCCTTCCAGACATCGAGACTGCCAGCGACATTGCCTTGTACTCGGGCCTGGGAGCAGCAGTCATCGCTGTCGCGGTGCTGGCGGTTGGCGTTACTCTTTACAGACGGAGTCAGAGTGAGTACGGCGTGGATGTGATTGATTCATCTGCACTGACAGGAGGCTTCCAGACATTTAATTTTAAAACAGTCAGACAAGGTTAGTGTTGTGATTTCATTTTCTTCCCTCAAGAGCTCCTACTGCAGAGATACTAAGCTCATACTCAGTGACTGAGCTGTCTTGGCTTAATGCTGAGCAGATGTGGTGAAAGCCAGGGATGGGGAGCTGTGGTTCAAGGTAGATGATAGCTGGAACTGTTTCTTACTGTCACTGCAACATGGACAACACTTAATCTTCCACGACCATGCTCTTAAGTGCTTTAGAAATAATGCCATTCCCTTCTAAACTGACATTTGGGACTTACAAAACCCCAAATAAACCAAAAACAAAGTATGTCTGTAGCGCCTTCCTGGTCAGTTATGGATCTTCTGTTTATTCCAATGAAAGTAATTAGTATTTTGATGTTAACCTGAGAAACTCAATTTTAAATATTTTTATAAGGTGCTGCTAGAGCACAAACACCTACATTCTGAAAAGGTTCAAGGCCAGGTTGGATGGGGCTTGGAGCCCCTGATCCAGTGGGAGGTGTCCCTGCCCAGGGCAGGGGTGGGACTGGATGGGCTTTGAGGTCCCTTCCATACCAAACCATTCCATATTTCTATGTTTTCTGGAGTATTACTTACTCCAGACAGAAAGGCGAGAAGGAGTGCAAATGTTGATTACTTTAAAACTGTGTTTCTTTAATTCTGTGCTGATGTTCTAACGTAGAGCCCTGCCTTACTGTGGGTGAGTGGGCGTGTTGGTGGGGTTTAAAGTATCCCCTTGTCTCTTCCTTCTTCAGAAAAGGGGAATATGATACAGAGTTTTGTGGTGGGGTTTTGTGAGTGGTTTGGGGTTTGGTTTTGTTGGTGGTTAGTGGTTATGTGTGTGTGTGTGTGGTGACAATGTTGTTTTTACAGTTACTTTATTTTCCGGGAGGCATTCCTCACCAAACATAAATCTCAGGAAACTGGAAGAAGTACTTGGTAGACAAGGATGTTTGAAGGATGTTTACTCATTCAGTTAAAAAGCCAAGCCTTTAATTAGAGGCTGCAATTCTCACTGGCCGTCTCCAATAGTCACTTTATCCTCTGTTGTTCGTTTTGCCATGAAAGTCTTGATTTGAGTCTGGGGAATTGCTTGATCGACTTAGTGTTTTGTAAAAACATTCGTTCTGGACCCCTCAAATATCTGCGTACACCGGTTTCTGTCCTATGCCAGGGTGCTGTGAGGTCAGTTTGTTACTTTGGGTTCTCTGCCTGTGGGCTTTTTAAATAAGAGCATTTCAAATCTAAACAATGCAGCTGAAAAAAAAGGCCAGTTCCCCATTCAGCCTGGTTGGAAAAGAGAGCACAAAACTGACCTATAGACAAAGGAGATGTGTAATGCAAATTTTGTTCTTTGGAGGAAAGTATTTATAAAATATAGCAGATAATATATAATAATATAATTACATTATATAAATTCTGTAAGCATATACATTATAAGGGGTATGTTCATATAATAATACATAGTAATATACTATATTGTTAGCAACCCAATCTGCAGTGTCTTAAAGTGATCAGATTTTCAGGGACACGGTACAGATAATTTCCAGAAAATCAGTTACTTCAGAAAACTTTTTATTTGCTGAAAAACAACCAACCAACAAAAAACCCCAATGAAAAACAAACAGAAAGAACCAAAACCAGCTAAAGGATTCGGACCCTAAATCTGTCCTCTCCTTCTCTTTTTTTCAAGAGTGTTTTGCGAGCTGAAACGCTCCTAACTGAAAAACTGTGGTATTTTTCCCTACATTACTCTTGTCCCACTTCCTTTTCAACCCAGTTTCCCTCAGGCATGAAGCTGTTGTTTCGTGTAAGCTCATGGAAAAAGTCTGCAGGAAGATGCAATTTCACCCACTGGGCTTTAATTTAAAGAAAGGGACAAGCACAAACCTAAATCCAAACAAAAAAGGAAGCTCCTTCTTGGATTCACACACTCTGGAGTTGCCTGAAGCGTGGAAGTGTAGTGATCAAGCACTGTTAGATCCGTAGCATCATTTCATGTTTAACATTACCTTCTGTGGTTTGGAGCCTGGAGATTATTGGGAAGGATGAGCAAGTCAAAAAGGGAACGGTTGGGGAGGTCAGGAAGAGAATTCTGATTTAGCATCTTAATGCAGTGACCAAGTCCCTGCTCTGTTTCCTCCTGCCAGGGAACTCCCTGCTGCTGAACTCGTCCATGCAGCCTGACCTGACGGTGAGCAGGACGTACAGCGGCCCCATCTGCCTGCAGGATCCCATGGACAAGGAGCTCATGACAGAGTCGTCGCTCTTCAACCCGCTGTCGGACATCAAAGTCAAAGTGCAGAGTTCGTTCATGGTGTCCCTAGGGGTGACCGAGAGGGCTGAATATCACGGAAAGGCGCATTCCGGAACTTTTCCTCATGGGAATAATAGAGCTTTTGGTACAATACAGGCTAGGAATAAGGCTACATACATTCAGAACCTGTCTTCTATTTCAACAAAAAATGAGCTGAAGACAACTGCCATTTTTGGACACCTGGGTGGCCGTTTAGTGGTTCCAAACACAGGTGGGTAGTTCCTTTATCACTAAAAGCATATAAAATAATTCTAGATTAAACTTGTTTTGCCTAATGTATTACTCTATAACTAAATAAAAGGATAAAAAAGGAAAGAAAAGAAAAAGTAGGAGCTCCCTCAACGCAAATTTTGGGAAGCAGAGCATGTAGCCCACACAAGAGATTACTGATCAGAACAAAGCTTAGGATGAGTAGTCAAGAGGCATTATGCCTATTTGAACTGTTATAAATTAACTGCCTCTCTTGATGTCTTCAGCATGAAAGTCATGTTAATCAAAGCCATTGCTTGCTTAGATCCTGATCCAAAAGCGGGACTCCCCAGGAAGGAGGTCGATATTGGATCAGCATCTTATATAATGGGCCCTATTCAAAGCAGAATCTACATGCATCAACATCTGATTGCGTTAACGTTGTCAGACTTGGTTATGTTATTGAATTCTGCAGCGTATAACAAACAGACGTCCCTGGAGAGTAGCCTCCCCTCTCAATGAAAACTCCCGTGTGCCTTTCGTTAACATTTACTGCTGGCTTTCTAGTTTTCTCTTTCTTTTCACTTAATAGCTTGACAGATTTCCATAGCAGGGCACCCTGAATCGTCGCAGCAGAGACTCTCAATTTGCATTGTTTAAGAAGTAGAGTTTGTTTTGTAACTTCAGAGTATTGTGAGGCATCTCTGAGACTTGAGAAATGGTTTGTGAAATTAGCTGAAACCATACAACACCAAATTGGAATCAACTGAAGGACGTTAAAATCCTAGTCCCAGAGCGTGTTGCGCTACATTGCTTTCTTCATACCATGCTGAGTGTGATTCCTTGTACCGAATACTTTCTTTTTCAAAATGCCCAGCGTAGCAGAAACAGCCAGATTCCACCACTGAGGGAATCTTGCAAAGTCTGGTCATCTTTATTCACTTTGAATCCAACTTTGATTTCATTTGACCAGCGTGTCCAGGCTTATCTCGTGGTATCTCATTGAACCGAATGCTTTAGAACCTTTTCTGTCATGTTGCATAAAATGGATGCTTTAAAGGTTACTGTGAAATATACGGTCTGTTTTTAGAGAAGTTTGATAACATAATAGAATTCAAGGGTCTGATATTTAGCACACAATCATGAGTAATGTATGGAATGTATTAATTTCTTCACAGACTGTTTTTACGTTCAGGAATGAATATAACAAAGGCAGAACCACTGAGTCAGTTAAGTCATAAATGAAGAAGTCCCTCATACTATACATTTAACTAATTTGTATAATGAGAGTCCCATCAATTAGATTATTTAAATACACGTTTGGTCCATTTCCAGCTTAGGCGCTTCCTTCTGGCTGTGTAAGATCAAATTTGCCAGCCAGTTGTACACGATCGTGCAGTCCTGCTGCGGCTTAGCTGAGCTCTGCCTTGTGTGATGTAAAATACCACCTCCCAGCACTAAGTGTGCTGTACAACACTTTAATTTCACTGGTACCTGGTGGAAAGCGTCCTTCTTCATTTCCAGTTTATCCTAGTGGAGTAGAAGGAGCACATCCCTTGGATTCCCCAATTATTGTGTATTTGTGAACAAAAAGGCGTGATGATTTGTATGCAAATTTGGATTAATTTGGTTCAGTAGCCTCTCTGTTGGGAGATTCCTTGTGATCCTAGAATTACCAGATTTGATTTCAAGTTAGCAAAGTAACTTGTGCTTTTGACTATTACAAACCTCTCTAGTGGAAGCCATAAGGAAGCAGCTGATGGAACCTTTTTGTTGCCATAAATTCCTTCCTTTTGGTAAGTGGTGAAGTAGGCAAAGGGTCTACCTGTGCCCAAGGATGAAGAGCAGCCCTCAGTCACATCTAGTCCATGAATCCAACGTCACTTAGTGATGCAAAACATTGGGAAGTCAACGGTAATATTTAAAAGCTCTATTGGAGCATGAGGTTTATAGGCACAAGTCTGTATCACTCCAGGCTCTGTCAGTTAAATATTAATAATTATGTGGATCATGTTAATAACGTCTTTTCGTTTCGCTTGGTGATGTTGTGGTCAGAACAACTGTTTTGGAGGAGCACTGTTCAGCTCCAGTTGATGGCCATTCTTGGTCTTATAAGTCAAAGACCGATTGTGCATTGTTCTGTACGTCCAGAGCCGTTCCCGAAGGTAACCTCTGCCTCTGCTCTTTTTGCAGGAGTCAGTTTGTTGATACCACATGGAGCTATTCCTGAGGAGAGTTCTTGGGAAATCTATCTTGCCATCACTCAAAAGGAGTCCAGGTGAGTACTACAGGCATGGAATCTGTGGAACTGAATCATTTAGTGGCCAAATGGTTGCTGCAGTTTTCCTTTAAGAACTGAAAGACGTGGAGTTGCCTATAAATTTTAAAGCCTGGAAATATTTCTCAAAACTTAAAGTGAGATCTTTTTTATTTTTTTTCCCTCCTCTGATATCTGAACTCCTTTGTGAAAACTTTCATATTCCATCCCCATCTGCTGCCAGAGGGTTTTGATCATTTTCAATGAAAGATTAAGATATGTAAAAGGAAAGGAGAAAAAAACCCCACCCCAGCTGTTTCATCTGCAAGGGTTCTGCAGAAATGAATTAAAATAGGTTAATTAAAAACAAGCAGCAATTTTTGCCTGCTGTTTTCCTTTTTTGTGGGCAGAAGCAGAGGTAGCAAAGCAAACCAAGATTATCACAGGGAGATTGCTCCTTCTTCTTTAAACTGAAATTCTATAAAGTGAAACAAAAGCAAACTTTTTTTTTTTTTTATCAAAATACAGCATTTTTTTTCACATCGTCAAGGCAAGGTTGATGTCATCTTTCTTCCATCTGAACTGGGGGGAATAATATAGGCTTTCCTAGCAGCTGCAGAGGGCACTGGAATCACCCATGGACTTCATGTTCTGAGGGTGGGAGAAAGGTCCAGTGGTTCAGAATTAGTGCCTGATACTAAAAGTGAGAAGATGATCAAGGTCCTGAACATGTGACAAGATGAGAAGGACACGTATGTGGGCTTCACTGCATAGATCCACCAGGATGCTTCTTGCTAGAATTTCCTGAAGCATCATTCCCGGTGTTTGCAGAGAGAAATAGCTCAGTTCAGCCTTCAAACACCACACACGCGCTTTGATGCTGGCAGAAGGGACAGGTTATTGATGTTTGTGAAGGAAACAGCAAAGCTATTGATTCTGGCTCAGGTGAGAATTAGTGAACTGTCTCTTGCCTAATTCTGGCTCCGAGCTTAAGCTGAGGATGAGCCAGAGCCTGTAGGTAACTTGTATAGAAGGACCCCTGGGCCGTTGTTGACATCACACATCCCAGAACCTCCCACCAAGGAGGCAGATCAGTGTCTGGCAGCAAATATTTGTGCTCTCCAAGGAGTGAACTGCAATGAAAAATCCAGGCTGCAGGCATGGATGTGTTCAGGACCAGAGAGTCCTCCCTTCCCAGGCGTCACGGTTCTTTCAGGAGCCTGTTATGCTCTGAGGTTCGTGTTGTCCAGGTTCTGCAATCACTGTCCTCAGGACTCTGTGAATAATAAGGGACTCTGGCCTTTTCCCCTACTCCTTAGGCAAAAACTGAGACAAAGGCAGGTGAATTTGGGCTGTTAGAGGATACTGTTCAGCTGTGACTTTAAATGGGGACATGGTTTAGCGATGGAGTTGGCAGCATTAGGTTTACAATCGTACTTAACAATCTTTAAGGGTCTTTTCCAACCTAAACCAATCTATGATAAGGCACTGGGGGGTAAGTATTGAAAGGAAGATCTAAATGCCAGAAACCTCATTACTACAACTTCCCCCCCACAACATTCTGCCTTCTGCAATTCCTGATGTTCCTTCCCAGTGTGGTATTTTTAATAAAACCAATTTTTAAGTTCTGCTCAGCAACAGGGACTATTTATCTTTCTTTTACTGGAAAACGTAGACCTTTGATTTTGATGGATTCGAGGAGACAGAGCCAGTTACTGATTTGTTTTACCTTGAAACAAAGGGAATGTTAAATGCTGGCATTTGGTAACATTTCCCTTTCTCTAATAAATGGCTCAGAACTGCACAAGAGCCTTAATACCATGTCAGCTCTTGCACAGAAGGCTCTAGCTACTCGCAACAAGTGTGCAAGTTCATCTAATTAACTGATTTCAGTTCATTTGGCATTAAATAATTCCCAGACCCTCCATATGTTTGCCCAATATGTTCTACGAGGGAAATGAGTCTCTAAATGCAATCGCGTGGCTTCTTTTGGGGTGGTCAGTCACGCACAGCCCTGCTCTTGCTCTCTCCGGGGTGTGTGACAGAGTGACCCTGTGGATCTGCTGAGGATGTGACGGTGCCAACAACCTTTCAGTGACTCTGGCTTTTTCATTTTTCTGTTAATTATTATTATTTTTGATAAGGTTGCAGACCACAGTCATAGGCTCCCAGTCACCTTTCACAGCACCTTTGCTGCTACAGGACACTCCTGACTTCATTACTTTTTGCATCTTATATATTCGTGTGTTGCTTCGTTCTTGATATTTGGAAAATATGAGCTATTTCTGGGGGGCATCATCACCAGCAGCGTAACTAAAACTCTGAATTCTCATCTCTCAGCATCCTTGTGCTGAAAACAAAATAATCTACCTTTTGCTCCCGTAATGAAGATGAATTGGCAAGCTTTGAAGGTAACCAGCAAAATTCCATCACGACCACCTCCCCGTAGCTGAGGCATTTGTTGACAGCAGCCACTTGGCAAAGGAGGTGTGTGTTGGGAGAGAGATAGGATAGAAATGCACCAACCAAGAGAAATTATGAAGGTTGGGCTCGCTCTCTGAAAATCTGCTTTTGTTACCCCCTTCCTGCAGCTGCATCAAAACAGAGATAAGGGAGAGGAACGCAGAGAGGAATCATGAGCTGAATAACTAACTGAACAATAAACATGTATAAAAGTTGGCTTGAGGCTTTCTAATAATTCTGAGCCATTTTTCTTTGTAGCTAACTGGATGATTTCTTAAATTAGCTGGAAAGAGAGGTGATTTGGGGTAACTGCTGGAGGGGTTTATTTGTAAGGAAATCAAATACCATTTGAAAGGGTAGCAGTGGGTAATGTTTAGTATTTTCTGCAAAAACGATGTTTTCCTCACAGTGCGGGAGTTGTGAAAAATAGTTATTTGTTTGCATGCGCAGGTGCAAGTAGCTTTTTGCTTGAACTGTCTGCTTAGAGTAGAGCAACAAACCTCAGGTGTCTCGATGCAGCAGGACTGCAGCCTCAGCCGAGCCGCGTTGCTGCAGCAAGGCCCGCAGGCACCATCTGCTTTGCGTTCACTGCTCTCCCCTCCCCATCTCGTGCCTCCTTGAGGGGAGTTTTTTTAGCTTGAGAACCCTACAGACTCTTAGCAGCACTAAGGCTGTGGGAGCGTTTCTTTTTATGATGCTTGAGAGAGAAAAAGCAGAATTGGCCTTCTTTGTTATCACGTTGGGCCTTCTTTGTGTCGCTGCCGTCTTCGTCTCGCAGATACGTGTAAGTGTCGCCTTTGGTAAGGGCTGTTACTGAAGTCGTTGGAACTTTTTAACTCTTTAGCAAGAACAGTGGTTTTTAACTGTGTTTTCTGAGCACTTGCTATTCCAGTTACATGGAGAACGCTGTCCTCAGGTGTTGGGGGATAGCTGGGCAAAGGCAATTGGCAGGATTGGGATGCGATTGATTCGAGTGCGGGGCTGCACCTAAGTGTGCCTGCACGAGAGCTCCATTCACTTAAACGCACTACAAAGTCAGCTTGGGTAAATTAGAATTTAATAGCCTAGCTGTGAAGGGCTGGGCTCAGCAGAGGGAGGGTTTGGTTTGGTTTGGTTGTTGCTCTGCTGCTACTGCAAAGCTCTACAGAGCGATGCTGCTGTTAGCTTGTGGTGGCACTGGAAGTACATCCTCATTTTTAAGCAGGGATTTCTCCCTTGCTTATATCTTGATTTTATTATTGTATCATCTTATTTCTGTCTTCCCCTTATTTTTATCTCGGAAACACTGGTTAGAATCACAGAATGTCCAGAGTTGGAAGGGACCCCCAAGGACCATCGAGTCCAACTCCTGTCCCTGCACAGGACAACCCCAGTGCTCACACCGTGGGTCTGAGGGTGTTGGCCAAGGGCTTCTGGAATATCGTCAGGCTTGATGCCGTAACTGCTTCCCTGGGGAGCTGTCCCAGTGCTCCACAACCCAGTTGCTTTAGTTTTAAGAGTGAATTAAATGCCCATTAATTTAGAAGCCAAATTTTCAGATCATACAACCTAGATGAAGGATTACAGCATCAAAAAAACACCCACACACCCCAAAGAGGGCAAGATGCTTCAGTTTCTAGTTTTAATGTGTAAGAAATCAGTCTCATCCCTTTTGCCACTGCACAGGTATTTATTATAAGAGATAAGGAAAACATATTTATATGAGATGGGGTTAGATTTAGGATTGAATGGAAGAGATGAGAAGAAGGTTCTTGCCAGATACTTCATCTTTATGACTTAGGAAGCAGTTAATCTAACCAGACGCGAGTGGTTCCATTAGGATTGGATGAATCTCTAGGTCTCAGTTGTGCTGGTGTGATCTCCATCGACTGTAACGGAGCCCACATGCACCCATCTACTTTGCAGATTTCTAAATTTAAGCAAAGTCATCCTGTCCCTGATGTGGGTTAGAAGTTACCAAGCTGCTTTGTTCTGCCGAACAGAAATGTGTTTTCAAACCAGGGAGATCACACTCAATTTGGGAAAATTTATGAGACTGTTTTTAAACCCTAATTTGTTTTATCTTCGCTACTGTACAAACATTGTTGATGGCAGTCTTTGAAGGCAGAATTAGATGGCAATACCACCAGCTGGTGCGTAAAGCAAGGCTTACTTGCAGAGAGTCATTTTAGTGGTGTGTTTTGTTTAAACAAATCAAAATGTACTTTAAAAACTAGAATCCTAAGCTGACCAGCCAACAATTTGAGTAGATATGCCCTAACAGAGGTGTTTCATCTCCAGCTACTGCTTCTACTTGAAAATTAGCACAGTAATTGGTCTGCTTATACTTTTCTCTAACAGATGAGCGAGGTACTTAGATTTTAACTAAAATAAATTCTCACTCCATATTAAAAAGAGCCTAACAGACATTATTGTCTTTCCCCACACAAAGCCTACAGCCAGAAGGCACAAATGTTCTTCTAGGACCAGAAGTAACTTGTGGGCCCTCAGATCTGTCTGTCAGCACGCCGTTTGCCTTGACGATACCGCACTGCGCAGAAGTCAATTCAGACCACTGGAATATTCACTTGAAAAAGAGGACGCAGCAAGGGAAGTGGGAGGTAAGTTTAGAATTCCACTTCAAAGCTGATAGTAATGATGGAAACATGATCAATGCAGGCACGGGTCCAAGATCGTGTGAGAGAAACAGACGTCTTAAAGAAATTGTTTTAATTAACAATCAGCTAAACTGTTTTCAACTCTTCTTACCAAGATGTGCAAATGGGACAACTTTATCAGCTGGCTCATGTGACGTGAGAAAGCGTTTTCTCCGATCACTTCATAATGGAGCCAGTAGCCATTTATTTGCAAAAGCTGTGTTTTGGTCAACCGTAGCTCCCAAAGAGACTCACGTCAAAACAGATCACGATGCCCACGTGAGAATTTAGCATGGCATAAAGAAAGTTACAGAACCTGTTAAGAATATACACTTGATCTTTAGGGGCTTTTAGCCTAGAAGGATCCTCCTGATTTAAAAATCTTCTCTGCCTCTGTGTCATTTTAATGGGTGTGCAGTGACCACCCTGCACTCGTAACCACTGAACGATTAGCCTACGTTAAATGAAGTATCCCACTTTTTTAGCTGAACGTGTATTTTCTAATCCTGATTTACTGGGGAAATTAAGCATTGTTCATTCGTGACATGGGCATTCGATCTTTTGTGCCTACATTTTTTAAGCCCACTGGCCACCTTTGACTGAAACTACTTGTTAGGGAGCAGGATCCTCGAGCTGTGAGGGGAAAAGCCAGGAGCTAAACCATTCCTGAATGCCATGACTCACACTATCCCTTTCCTCCCCTAAACCACTATGATATTCATTGCTCTTATCCAAACCATTTCAAATTCAGCTTAGTTTTCCTTCCTTAGACACACTTGGTCCTAAATCAGCTCCATCCGTGTTGGTTCCAAACACTCTGGCGTTAGTGAGCGTAACCCTGGGCTGTTACCCTGCTCAGATACCTCCTCTAAGGATGCTGGAATGCAGGTCTAAGCATGAAAGGCAGAAAAGCAGGATAGGTAGTTTTTTGATGAAGATAAACACGACTGTAATGAATGTGCTGAAAGGCAGTCAAATACCAACTATTGTTCAAGGTTTGCTTATTGACTTTAATCTTTGAGGTAATTTCTTAACTTGACATTGGGAAAAAAATCAGCTAGAAAGTCAAAAGCACTTGGAAAGAGATGCTCAAATTGCTTACGCATCATTATTATTATATGCTGTACACACTGAATTCTGTACAATCTATTGCTATAAATCTCCTTGCTGACTCAGGGCTAAATTGGGAGTATTTACTCATTTAGGTCTGCCTTCTCCCTTTCCCTGAGGGCAACGTGAGTAAAGAGTGTGCAGCCTGGCTCTCAGAAATATATTACATTCCAGTTCAATAAAAAATTAACAGATGCAGTCCCGACTCCCAGTGTCAAGGCCTGTTGATTCTATTCCTTTATATTTTTTTTAAACCTGAATTTCATTTTGCAGGAAGTGATGTCTGTGGAAGAGGAAACTACTTCTTGCTACTGCCTGTTGGATCCTTATGCCTGTCACATTCTCTTAAACAGCTTTGGAACTTATGCTCTTATTGGAGAACCCATCTCTGACTGTGCCGTCCGACAGCTGAAAGTCGCCGTTTTTGGCTGCCTGTCTTGCAATTCTCTGGATTACAATCTGAGAGTATATTGTATGGATAACACCCCTTGTGCATTTCAGGTAAATGGTTTCAATTCATTAATTTGGGGGGTTGTTATTTTTCCAGTCCCAGGGCCCCAGCGATAGTCCAGAACACTGAGAACACTCTGGGTTTTTTATGCCACTGCTGCATGACTTCTTATTCTATGTCCTTAAACCTCTCTGTTCTGTTGTTCCACTTGTGAATTTAGGCTGCAAGAGCTTTAGGATAGCCAAAGTCTTCATTTTATTGCCTGGCAGATGGAAACTCCCTCTGCCACCATTCTAGTCTAACCAAAAACCACGTACCCGTGGCTAACACAGCCCAAAGCTGCAGCTTTTGCGATACACAAAGTGCGTTAGGCTGGACTCGGTGCCTTGGCTCCTCCGTGATAGGAATGGTTGGACTCAATGATCCAGTGGGTCTCTTCCAACCTGGTTATTCTATGATTCTATGTGTCCCAGAGCTTTCTTGCACCCAGAGCGGGGTGCTGCTCCTCTACGAGCAGAAAATGTCAGTCATTATCATTTGATGTATAGCATTTATCACGCTTATTACCCTTACACTTCATTAGTCAGCTCAGGATTTCCTCTTATGTTTACAACTTGAGCAAGAAAAAAGAGATTACCTCACCATCTTTTTAAACACAAATTAAACTATAATCGTGTATTCCCCCTTTGAAAAAAAAGTAAACCCACACAAACCAATCCCCAAGTGGTGATAAAAATTAGCATGATTTTTATACATGGCATTCCAAGACAAAACAATGAAATTCCCTGGCTTTTGCAGCCTTGGTGAACTCAGAAGCTTTAACAAAATGGTTTTCTTTGGGGAACTGAAATGAAGACAGTTGTGACAGATGAATTTTTCCTTCCTTTTCCTATTGTACAGAATAGAAGCATGAATCTTAATGAAGCATGCAGTGATGTCTGTGTGCTTCTAATAAAAGCAGAGCCACTGAAAGGGTAGTTAAAAGACTCACAATGGCTTTGTAATCATACCCTTTATAACAGTTACACAATTCCTGGGTTACCAATGTTTTCCTGGATGAGTCTATGGAAAATTGTGAGAAGAATAATTACCAGTTGTGCGTATTCACAGAAATTAGAACAGAGTGGATGTACATAATGAGACAAGTGTTTATTTAGGCAGTTACAGTTCCCTTAGAAGTGCAGCACACCAGTCCCATTATAGTGTAAATACTAACTGGTGAGCATGGAAAATTAAAGTATCGAGGTTGGGCTTACCAAGTTCTGTTTGGCACTGTCGATCTATAAGATACAAACTTCCTTGATTTTTCACTTTGTCCCTGTGTGAAAACTTCCCTGACTTTTACAACAGATGACTTTGCCCTTTATGCAATTCCTAATGTGCTGGGAAACTCTTGGGTCTCAGAATATAAGAGAACCAAGTCCTTTCTGGTTTGCTGTGACGATGCCATCACCTGGCCCTTGGGATAACGTCTCCACTGCCATACCCCGACAGTTTGTAGGTGAACCAGGCACCTTTCATAAAGAAGAACTTTCATTAGGTGTTTATTTGCTCCTAATACTGAAAAAAATCCTTCCTGCTCTGCCATTGCAGGAGGTGGTTACAGACGAAAGACTCCAAGGAGGACAATTACTGGAGGAACCAAAACTCTTGCATTTCAAAGGGAACACCTTCAGCCTTCAGATATCTGTCCTGGACATCCCTCCGTTCCTTTGGAGAATCAAACCATTTACTGCATGTCAGGTACCTGCACATTTTATCCGTCTGCATCTGAATTCAGAGGCACAACCTAAGGATGACAATGATCCTTTTTATTTTTGAAAGGTGGGGCATTAATCTCAAGAATGCAACAAAAATGCTGTGCCTTATGATTTCGATAAGCACAGATTTGCACAGAATGCTTTAAGTTTTCATTTTACAAAAATTCATTTCAGTTACCTCCAACAGAAGGGCAATATTCTTGTTAAGTTTTATTACTCATTAAGATGTTTTTGATATCTCTGTCATTCTGATTTCAATATAACTAAAAATACACTTCTGAAAATGACATTTAAATGTAACACTTTAAATGTCATGAGTTCATATTACAGCACGTATATATTAAGAATTAGAGCTGAGGAAGAGCAAATATTTTTTTCTGCACCAGGTTAATTAAAGAGGCTGTTGAAGACAGGAAAGTAAAATCAAAACAAAAGAAGAATTTCTAAGTATATTGGCTACTGGAAATTATGAGCAGTGTGCTGGCACATAGAGTGGGCTGGTGTTTTAAAATACAGAACTTACTTAGACTCCATAATCTCCCTTTTCCCCAAAGCACATAGAGAGATGGTTACCGATCAGTCAGTATTTTGGCAAAAAGATAGATTTAAATGTGTTACTATGTTCTCCGGGTCATGGTTGTTGATGGGCTCTGAAACTTCTAAACCCTGATCTGTATCCAGGATGTTTAGATTGGATATTGGGAAAACTTTCTTTACCAAATGATGAAGCCCTGGAACAGGCTGCCTGGGGCAGTGGTGGAGATTCCATCCCTGGAGGGGTTCAGAGAACGTGTGGTTGTGTCACTTCAGGACAGGGTTTAGTAGGCACGGTGGGGTTGGGCTGATGGTTAGACTGAGTGAGCTTTCCAACCTTAATGGTTCTATGATAAATGAGGAAGAAAGGACCCTAGGAACCCAAATAACCCTGTGATGGGATAGAGTAGGAAAATGGCCTGCGGAAGACAGTGTTTGCTGTGCTGTCTGCACCCAACGCTGCTGGTAACTCAAGGAAGGGGATTTACTACTCCAGCCTTGTTCTCTGTTGGCAAGTAATAGTCTAGAGTTCTTGGTCAAAACTGAACTGCAGGGTGCGGTTAAAATAAGATGTTGCCAACGCAGATTTGTCTGTATTAATCTTCACGTGTCGCAAGGACCTCACCTTCCTGAACCTAACGCAAGTGGCACAGTAGCTATTAAATGTATTGCTGCAAGATAAAATCAAAAATAAGAAGTCAGATGAGAGACCCACAAGGATGCTGAGGGGCCGTGTTTGCTTTAGGGAAGATCTGATCACAGCCAGCACATCACTCGTGCTCTCAGCTGCCACTCCGAGTTAGAAAGCAGCTCCTGCAGAACCTCTGCTGACAGAAAGCACTGATAGCGGGGCCAAATAAATATTTACATTTTATAATTGAGTATGTTTTGCATGACCTGGACAGCTGAAACTGCAGAACAACTTAAGCTGGCTTTGGATTTCCTGCTCAGGAAAATGTTTGTGAAAGGTCCCAGCAGCTCTGCTTTGCTTCCAGCCTCTTGATGTATGAAAGAACCTTCCAGTGTTTCCTTGTTTTGTCTCCTATGTATCACGCTTTAAAAACGTCTTCTGGTTGTGAAGAACAACTGAAAACAGCCCCTTCTGTAACTGCCCATTTGGTCCATCAAATGGAACCATTACTGGAGGGTGCAATGAGGAAAGGTTTATGTTAAAGATTTCTCAGCTAAGTAAATATCCTGCGTGAACAGATGAATAAATCATCACGTAGAGCTGCGGCTTGAAAGCAGTTAATGGCAGGTGGCAGTCAGAATTTCTCTAGGCTGCGCTTGGTGCCTGTGTTTGTCCTGGCCATCGTGCAGGAGCAGATGCTGAGTGCTTGGCATCCTTCCCACCGTCTTCACAAGGAACAAGGGGGAACCCTTAAAAACTGGTTGGGTGTCATAGCAGGAGGAGGCTGTGACAAGCGTGTTTGGAAGCCAGACAGGCACCTTTGAGGGTTAAAAGCAGCTGTCTTCCCAGAATCCTGTGTCTTTTGGAGGAGACAGATTCTGTCTGGGGCTGTGAGATGAATTACATTCCCTCTGTCTGCTAGGAGCTTAATTATAAACGGTGAATAAAATGGAAAGCATTTCTGGAATACTTTAAACACTCATCCTTCCACCATGCTTCGCCCCCCTCTATTATCTTTCATGCAGTTCTTTTCAGCTAAGTGATTCTGAATGAAAGCAGAGATGATTACTCTGGAAAAATCTAATTACAGTTACTCCACTTCTAATATTTCGCTAATGTTTTCTTTGTCACTGTTGGTATCTCACAACTGCTCGGGGTCTGAACGCCGTGCTTATCGCTGTTGCTCAGTGCATCATCACAGAGCCCAAGATAAGATGCTGTAAAGTGCACGTCAGCTCTGGGTACAACAATGCTCTCCCTAGTTTAGTGTTGACTGCACTTTACGTATATGTGCTTTGCATATAGTAGTTATTGCGTTTTCTTTCAAGGGTCAGCTTCACATGGCATTGAAATCAATTCTAAAAATAGTGTGTCCTGAAAAAGGGACAGAATAATCTGAGAATTCATAATCCTTTTCTAGAAAAAATAATGTAAATATATTTAAACTAGTTTTCTGGTATTAGAATCACTGCTTATTGAAGCTGTTTAATGCTGTCCCATAATCGTGTAGATGAATGTTAGGATATAATAGAACAAAATATTAATATCGGTCTTTTTTTCCCCTTTTACAATATTCTCCATGTTAGCTATTCTACACCATTTTCCAAAATTATTAAATTAGTAGAGAACATGTTTGGTTTAGTTGCATTTTCTATTTACACTCCTTCACGACTACAGCGTAAGTCACCATAGTGGGCTTGTAGCTGATTTAGGCTGGACCTTAGTAAAGACTAAAATAACATGTTCTGAAAGTATAAAGAGGAGGCCAAGAACAGAACTTTGGTATTTAGAAAGGAATCATAGAATAGAAGTTAATTCCCTCCATGTACTCCTCCTTTCTATTTTAACATGTTTATAGGAACTCGGAGCAACCAGACATGCCAGCAGTCATTGATGATTGATTGCTCAGTTGTGTCTGTAGCATTGGGTGAGGGCGTTTGTCCCATCGATGCTGGTGCCTGGAGCAGAGGGGTCACTAAAGCAGCCACGACATGGAGCAGGATGAGCCTGAGAGGCAGAGCTGGGACTAGGTGGTTTGAATTCGGATGGGACATAAATACAGCAATAATGCTGCTGTGCTTTGTGCTGCATTAACGTACAGAGGACGCACAGGTCTTGATGGGACGATCCTTATTGTGGATTCTGGAAGACAAGGAGACACAGATCAGAGTGAGAGCTGTGATCTCTGTGAAGTTCATCTTCATTAAGTTCCATCTTCATTAAGTTGGGCGAGAGTCTCTCATCGCTTGTATTATTGGATGAAATCAAAGCTTTCAGTAAATGCAATATCTTAGTATTTATCCACCTAATTGTCATTTATTAGCTTAGTCCTACTTTGAGTTTGCAGAGATGTTGGTGAAAAAGCAGCTGCAGAGAAAAATCCTGGATTTTTTTTTCTCATTTTGTGGTTCTCACAACTTCTCTCTCTCTCTCATGCCCCTTTCCCCACTCTGTGGGATACGTTCCTCTCCCAGGAAGTCCCGTTCTCCCGCGTGTGGTGCAGCAGCCCCAAGCCGCTGCTCTGTGCCTTCTCCCTGGAGCGCTACACTCCTGCCACTACCCAGCTCTCCTGCAAGGTCTGTGTCCGGCAAGTCAAGGGCCACGAGCAAATCCTGCAGATCCACACGTCCATTCTAGAGGTAAAGTGTTTTCATGTTGTGAAGTTGCTGTGTGGTAGCAGTTGTGATCCCTCCCTGGTTTTGTCCTTCTTATCTCTGTGCAGCTTCTTACACCCTGTACAAAACTGTAACTCGTCTATAAAGCTTTAGAGTTGCCATTTCCAGCAGAAATCAAAGTACAGAGATTCTGTGACCCTAAAAATAATTTCTGTTTGAGTTGGTGGCAATAGTTTTCTTGTAAAAAACATTTGAAGATCTTGCAGAGCACTGAGGGTTGAAAACAGAGGGACTCTCTGTGCGCTTTTGGGCTCCCGACTGTTCACTTATTAGAACGTTTTTCTACGCCCAGAATGTCCTACAAGGTCTGTATCTTTGCTTGTAGGTGAAAGGAATCAAACCTGAGTCCAGCAAGCTGGTGATGTATCCCACAGCAATGAAAACTTGAGATTATTGAGCATCTTTCTTCGTTAATCCAGATCAATACTTTTGGATTAAAGATCTATGCCCAGTGCTAAATGGACAATGCAGAGAATGCAGCAACTAAATAAGGAATCCACAAACCTCAGTGTGTGCAAAAACATCCTCAGAATGTGGCCAAGCTTTTCTCCAGTTCTTTATTTTTCTTTCATAAAGATCTTCTGTCATTCTCGACCTATCTCAGTACAAAGTCACTGCTGCCTTTTTTCCCCTCTCTCTCTCTTTAAAGGAACAATGTCCACAAGTTCCCAGAGCATGTTACCACTCTGTCTCCAAATAGACTTGGTCATATGGAAGCTTTATTATGCCTGTCTCAGAAAGTGGTTGAGGAGTGAGGATATTTTGACTGTAAAATAAATATATAAATAAAAACGGAATACGTGAATTGCTCTGTAATTCCCTGAGCTAACTAGGTAGCAGTGGCTTATCTCAGGTGTGCAGGATATGCTCATAAATGTTATGTGAAGAGCATCACTGTTACTTAAGATTTATGCTGCATTGCACTGAAACGAATAACATATGGATTTGTGACTCTACTACACAAGACTGGTATAATTCCGTAGGAAAAGAATGGGCCAGGTGTACGAACAGACCTGGATCCCAAGGAGTTTTTTAATATGGAGGAACTGGGGTGCTTACGAGGTTTGTTTTTAAAAATCACAAATGAGAAATTTGTGTGTCCACATTTAGGCTTAGGCAGTTAAAGATTCAGAAACTCATGTGCTTTTGTGTCGTCTCACCACCAACCCCTGCCCTACAGGAGTTCATCTTAACACAAAAATGAACAAAAGGAGGAAACCTGTAGAAGGAAGATGGCACTATTTTAAATGCTTTTATATATAGGTTCTTGTGATGTTCTAGAAGTTCCTTCCCAAATTAGGAAAATACCTCTCAGCTGTTTAATTTTCTCTTGTCGACTCTGCAAATTAGAGGGGGAATTTCAGGCTCAGGTCTGATTTTTTTCTTCCATCAAAAGCAGCCTTGGTACATCACTAGGGATACTCAGACAGGCTCTCTGCGGGGGGATCCCTGCATAACAGGGCAGCAAAGAGAGAACAGAGCTCTCTGCTCCCACCTATGAGATCTGAAGAAGCTGGGGAGAAGCCTCATCTTGGTCCCCATTTCTAGATTGGAGTGTGTGGTGGGACTCCAGGCGTTGCCCTGTTGCTGTGCTAAGAAGAGCCAGGTGCAAACCGACGGTGGACAGAGAGCCAGATGCCCTCACTAACCGCTCTGCTTTTGTGTTCCATGCAGAATGAGAGAGAAACCATCACTTTCTTTGCACATGACGACGGCAACTTCCCGGCGCAGATGGGTCCAAAAGCATTCAAAATCCCCTACTCCATCAGACAAAGAATCTGTGCAACATTCGACACGCCCAACGCCAAAGGCAAAGACTGGCAGATGTTAGCACAAAAAAACAGCATTAACAGGTAATGGAAGGCAGTTCTGAAAGGTGAACATTTACATATGCAACAGGAATAATTTGTTGCTGTTATGGGCGTTTTTGTTTGTTTGCTGGTGTTAAAGATGTGTGCAGTCATTAACAGCTTACGCTCAAGGATAAACTGTCATTCACACAGAATTTTTTTTAGATTGGAAAAGGACTTTAAGATCATCCAGTCCAACCATAAACCCAACACTGCCAGTTGTACCACTGAACCATGTTCTGAATTGCCACGGCCACACGTTCTTTGAGCCCCTCTAGGGATGGAGACTCCCCCACTGCCCTGGGCAGCCTGGTCCAGGGCTTCATCACTCTGTCAGTAAAGAAATTTTTCCCACATCCAATCCAAACCTCCCCTGACACAACTTGAGGCCAATTCCTCTTGTCCCATCCATTGTTACTTGGGAGAAGAGTCCAGCATCTGCCTCCTTTTCCCACCACAACCCCCTTTCAAGGAGCTGCAGAGAGGGGTGAGGTCTCTATATAACCTTTAGATCTGATAGCTCTTGCAAACAGGACCTGCTTTCTCCTTTGAATGCACCCCTGTCCTCGTCCTACCTGATGTTTGCTTCTGTGGTCAGATTCCTTGTTCCAGACTGGAACTTTCTTTGTTCAGTTGCAAGAGTTGGGTCTTGGTAAAATACAAGACAGCATAAGCATTTTGGCACTGTTGTGTGTGTGAAAGCAGAGGTTAAAGGGCTTGGGAGGTAGCATGTTGTCTCAAAACATCACACAACCTGTTCTCTTGGCTTCTCCTTACATATTTTGTATTCCAAAATGAATGGCACACTTCGCAGATTTATTTTTTTTTCAAGCAAAAGGCATTTTTAAAGAGAAAGTCATTCTCTACTGTTAGGAGTAATAATATTATGATTATTAAAAGTGAAAGATGCTGTAAAAACTAATTTACTGCTTATTTTCCTTTTTTTCCGCCTGGCTAAATTAAATTGTTGGAGGCAGCTCACTCACAGAAATATTTAATGATCATCACAAACACCATAAATATGTTCCCAAGAGGGTAGAAGAAAACTTAAATCAAGCTAAATAACTTCCCATTGACTTCTTGCTTTGCATGGGAATCTCAGTAAACCGCAGCTGAGCCAAAGAAAAAAGTAATTTATAGTCTTACAGAAGTGAGAGAGTCAGAAAATTCTGCTTCAGTCATAAGTGTTTAGTGCCCATTGTCTGGTTTCCATTCCTCATACGTGGAAGAAGCTGGAGATTTCTCCTTTCTCAGGAAGCTGCGAGACAGGGCACTGAGGAGTCTTGTGCGAGACAAGCCCTTGAACTTTTGATTCTGTGTTGGAGACACCTGCCAAAGCCTTTGTAAGAGCTGGTTTTATAAAGTCAGATTCACAGATAGAACTTGTGGAGCAGCTGAAACAACCCAAAATGTCATTATAAAACCATATGGTGGAGCGTAAATACTTGACTTCCTGGAGTTCCACGTATCTGCTGTGCAGCATAACCCGTTGCTGTCATAATATTTCCCCATCTATTTGAAAATACAGGCCAATCCGTATGAGCAGTGCTGCCGAAGTCAAGGCGTTACTTGACAAGAGTAACAGCCTGGCTTGAGTTCCTCGGTTTCGACAGTCATCTGCTCCTCCCAATGCGCCGACACTATTCATATCGCTGCTACGAGCAACTTCCAGCGCTGGCGCTGTAAGGTGCACGCACAAACTGTTCACTGCGTGTGAACTTTTGATCACCGATAGAGATGGAAATGCTGAGGGGAGGTAATCAGTGAAGCCTGAGGGGAAAATGGTAGCTCCCTTCCAGAAATGCTTATTAGAAAATAGTTGATTATCTTGGAATTATTTAAAAAAAAAAACCCAAATGCTAGCATTCAGGTCCAAATTTCCTTTTCTGTACTCCAGATTTATTTGTTTCTTCGTGTATTTATGTATCTATACATAATGCAAATGCGACAAATCGCATTTCTGCGTATCAGCGTGAAGTTAGTGTATTTATTCAGATGATTATGTCCAAAGCCCATCAATAGGAAGAGCTATAGGGTGATGTGTTTAAGATAAACTCTGCTTTACCGAATTCTTTGCACATAGCGCCTACAAAGTTCTAAAAACTGCATATCAGTAAATTATATACATAGACCTCAAATGATGTCATATCTTCACGTAATTGCTCTGCAAAGGGACCTGAACAGGCTGGACTGCTGGGCTGAGACCAACGGCATGAGGTTTAACAAGGCCAAATGCCGGGTTATTCTGTGATTCTGTGATAATGCTGAGCTTCAATTTGAGTTCTAAAATTCCCTCTGCTCATCTCATTGAGGTCTTCACAAGTGGTTTTTGGTTTTAAAAACATCTGCAGCTCTAGGTACGACTGAGGGCACGCTCGCATTCACGGTAGCTACACTGTTCCTCATCCTTTTCGTTTCACCTTCTTTTCCCCTCCTTTAGGAATCTCTCCTATTTTGCTACACAGAGCAGCCCATCTGCTGTCATCCTGGACCTCTGGGAAGCCCGGCATCAGCACGATGGTGACCTTGACTCCCTAGCCTGCGCCCTGGAAGAAATAGGAAGGACACACTCCAAAATCTCAGACATAACAGAAACTGAGATTGAGGAGCCTGACTTCACCTGCAGCAGACAGAATGGACTTTAGCCACTCTTTTCCACTCAAGAAGCGATGGCCAGCTTTGGCTATTCCACTAGGGATTCCCTTTGGCAGGGAGGGAGCGAGGGGTTCTGCACACTGTGTGATTGGCAACAGACACACGAGCCCACAATGCGGTTTTCAGTTGGAGGAGCAGAAGCAGCCCTATTAAAAATCATCCCTGGTAATAAGGAAAACACGAGCTTCTCCCTGTCCTCTCTCATTTAAAATTCACGTTTTAATGTCAGAAACCAAACCCAGACATCTATCATTCCTGGGGCAGGGAGGAGCGAGATACAGAGCCATACAAGGTTAATATTATGACATAATGTATTTAGGAAACAGTAACGTTAATAGGATGCCTAGTGAAAACCAGCAAATATGAAATGGAATATTTAGAGCCACTAGAGGTTAATCCTAGCTGAAAGGTTTGTCTCCTCGGGGCCTGGGGTCCCCAGTGTCCTGCATCTCTAATTACCACACTCAGAGAATGGGTTTAAAAAGCCATTTGAGAGTATCACGTTGTCATGTGCCATCTATCCGCTACAGGAAAATGAAAGATCTGGCCTTACCCTGGTTCATATGTTGAAGAGCTCGTAACTATTTAATTGATTCCGTGCACATTCCAAAAAATTGGTTTTAAATATCCAGTCGTTTAATGAATGTTCATTTGCTGCAGAGCTCTCCTGCCTGCTCCCTTCACAAAACAACAGAGAGAACCCCTTCTCTGGGAAATCAGTGCTTGTGCCTGAGCGAGAGATGTTTGCTAATGTTCCCAGTCTGCAAACTTTCACTTAGGCAAAAAATGTTTCTTTGGGGGGGATTTAAATAAACAAATAAAGCACAAGGAATCGCCACCCCTAGTTTAGCAAGCTTATACTTTTAAAAATTATTATTATTAGTTCTCTTCTAAACTAAAAAGCAAAAGTGAAGCCAATCAGCGCAGCTTAATTTTGGTTTAGTTTCAGATTGAAACAATAAATCCTGCATGGAACTGCCAAAAATCAGCTTGATTTCTTTGCACAATCTGGAAATGTTGCAGGATATAAAGCCGGCTGTGTTACCCGTGGTTTGGTTACAAACGTGTTGTGTTAAAACCAAAACCTGATCGAGCTGGAGAATTCTCCTTGTTCTTTATGCATTTCATACGACTGAACCAAAAAGAGAGCGTTCTAGTGGAACCAATACTGAGCCAAATTTAATCATTATTTTTACTCGTATATTCTATTAAATTAGCCAAGGTGCCTGTCGGCTCTGGCCCTGGGCTGTCAGCTTTGGTGGCAGGAGGACAATCAGTGTAAAGCAGGAACAGAAACAAGCCTTTATGATCTTTATGGAAATGCAAGAAATCAAAACCCAAGCATTCTTGGGTTTGATTACCCCAATATTTGGCTGAAAGCAGCTTGACAAACCCCTGGGGCAGGTACAGAGTGTGCAGCCTGTAAGAACCTGAGACTCTCTTTACCCTGGTCTGAAGGGTACGATGAGCAGCTCTCAGTGTCGGACTTTGCTTGTTCTCACTGATGCAGAATCGCAAATCCCATTGCTGCTGCAGCTCAGCAGGCTGCAAGAGTCGCAGGCTCATAAACAATCAATCAGATTTCCCCAAACATTTTCTGCCCCTGCGTTATCTCATGCAGCCCGACATGAGGGTTCTTGTTTGCAGTGGGAACTCATCGTGGCTGCGAGCATATTTAAGACCGAGACAAAAATACCAGCGTGTTTGGCAGCAAGCTGTCAGTGTTTTCAACAGCACATGGTTCTCTCTCTCTCTGTTTGAGTTATATTTCTAGTGACTTCCAGTCCTCCTCCTCAGAAAGCTGTTCTTCATTGGACAAAATGTCAAGAATTAAAAAGAAATAGGGAATGGCATCCGCAGCGAAGCGGTGGATTTTGTCACTGAGCTGTTGTCATCTGGGAAACCAGCTCCAGGCACTCGTCAGCAGTTAATTTGTTCTTAGCCCCTCCTCAGTTTTAATTTCCAAGCTCGCTTTGGTTAGCGACCACAGCAAAGACTGAAGTGCTGGCTGGAACACATCCGTGTCATCCCAAATAGCTGTACCTATTTTCTTCTCTTGTTTTCCACTACATGCAAGCTACACACAGCATGTGGGGTCAGAAAGAGCTGCTACAGGGAGCTGTAAAGCTTTTTCTCAGGAAATGCAGAGCGTTTATTTTCACAGTTGGGGTGGCTTTGACAAACCTCAGTGTCCAGCAACACCCAACTTTGCCTACTGAGTGCTCAGTAAAGCTGAGAGAGAAACCAGCAGCTGCCTCCAGAGTCCATCTAAAAGGGCCTCGGGCTGAAGGGAATTGGCAATCATTATCTACCATTACATTATATATCATTATCTATCTGCCAATCCAAGGCAGGTCCAAATCCAACCAAGTCCCATGTCTGAGTTAACATGCTGAAAAGGAGAAATGTCAAAGTTTCTTACAATGCCAGAAAAGAAACCCTTCAGTTTGGAGCCAGAGGTGAGATTTTATTTTTACACTGCTAATAGAAAATTATTTTCTCCCTGTAAGTTTTATTTCCTTGCTCTTCTTCACTTTTGCTAAAGCTGCTGCTTTATCACTGATCTTGCTTTTGTGAATCCAAACCAAGAAAGCCACCTTTTTCTAACCTGTTGTTGTTTTGACTCTCTTCCAATGTTTCAGCGGAATAGAAAAATCACAATTTTCCTTATTTTCCTTTTCTCCCACTGGAATGGGGCTTGGAACAGTAACCAAACCACTGGCCTACATGTCTTATGTGAACTTCTCTACCCGTACAGCTGAGTCTTACATGAGCTGCTGTCCTGCGTCAGGTGAAACTGTGCAGAATTGTGTGGCTAATAGCGAGCAGGATTAAAGTTTAGGGAAGAGCACCGTGCCCTGTACTAAAGGATTTCCTCAGAAGGGGGATGCATCTATCCACCGTGTCTTGGAATCATTGACTGTCCTTCAGCCAATTGACTCATCCCTTTGGAACCCACTGAAACACGTGGCCTTCATGAACAACATTTGGGAGAAACAAGTGCCATAAGCACCTTTGTTTGTGTTTTAAACAGCCCTTCCTTTCCACGCTTTCCTTTGCTTTAATGCGTGCTCCCTCATGACTGCCCCGGGTTCTCCTACGGCTGTGGGATAAGGAATACTGAGAACTGTTACCACATCACCTTGCCCCTGTTGTTCATTGTTGTACAGGCTTCTCTTGTTTCATTTCTGCTCACACTCATCTAGGCTGAGAAACACCATTTTATTCTACTTCTTTGAACATCCTTGCCGTTATTCTCTGTATCATCTCTAGTTCCGTGTCTCTTTGGAGATGGAGTGACCAATAATCTTTTCAACAGGAACGCAGGCTAAATTACATATTTCCTCCATTTCCTGCTGTTCTCACATTCAGCATCAATCACAGAGGATTAAGATCTTGCTGTAGTGTAAAGCCACAAGAAACGCCTGCAAGTGAGTGCAGGACGCCTGAGATTACAGGAACCACTTTACCATGCAAATTGCTCAAGCTAATACATCCTGCACAGAAAATAAAACCTGTGTAGCTGAGAAAAATAAAAGGACTGAGGCGACGGGGAAAATATCAAAATCACTTAAAAATAAGAAGCATATAAAGGAAATTATTTCTTCTCCATGATAATGATGGATGTTGGTAGACAAGAATTGGACAAGAACTTAAGTTAGACTTCTGAGTGGAAGATAGGCTGCGGTTTATTCCTATTCCCCTTCCCCACACCTCACCCGTGGTTACCTGCGATGGTTGGTGCAGCCCAGCCTGGGCGCAGATGCTCTTTCTGCTGCTTTGTGTTAGCATCACCATGTGATTTTAATAGCACTCAGCACTTTAACATATAATGGCTCATGCCAGCTCTCATCCCTCTTTTATGCCCAGTCCCCACTGCAGGGACAGAGAAATTAGAACAGTTCTTAGGTAAATATTGAAATTAAACTAGTTTTTAGGTAAGTGTTTCTGCTGCCGTATAAGTGAGGCAGCCAGGTGGATTTTGTTACCATTAACAAACAGCTGAACCATATCAGTGACTGATGGCAAATGTTGGCTATTGACTTTCTCCTTTTGTCATCTCCCCACAAGCCTGCTCCAAGCCTGCATTGCAATGCAGGATTCTCTCAGAATGACAATGTTGAATTTGTATGCTGATGCTATATCAATAGAGATGGGGACTGTTGTTAGCAATGGCAAAATTCCAGAAGCACATTTTTAACATTTATGTTTAAAGAGCTTTTGGCAATCTGTATACAAATAGATAGGATTTGATCCAAAATCCAGATGTAAAGGAGCATCTGAAGCAGCATCAGAAGCCAGAAATTAAAAACGTATTCCTTTCCTCTATTTTATAAATTATGACTTTGGAAAAAAAAAAAATCTCTTCACAGCTTAGAAAGTAAAAGAAAGAGAAACATAACGTGACACTATTCAGATCCCATCTGGCTGCCCCGAGCCTGGTGAAAAAGCCATTGTGGTTTTACATCACTGAGGAATCTGCTCCGGTCTATTTTCATCTTCCTAAGCACTTTTCCCAGATATTTTTGCTCTGTGAGTCATTTCAGACTAATAGTTGCGTTTTAAAAGAGGAGTTAGGGTTCTGTCAGCGGCGCGGAGCACGTCACAGCCCGCAGCTCCCTTACAGCCTCTACAACAGCATTTTACGCAGTCTGACTGCTTTACATTCAAATCCTTTAAGCCACAAGGAAAGGAACCCTGCACTGGAGATTTAAATTCATTTACCAGCACAAGTTCCATAAAGCCCAGATGTCCTCCCGTAAAAATGGAGTTTTGTAACAGATTAAAAGATATCAGCACCGTTCTCTTAAAATACAGGGAGGTGGGTTTGTTATGGCTTTTCTGCCCTGGTCTTCCCTCCTGGCCTGGGCTCAGATCGCTTCCAGCAGGTTAAGAGAAGCTTTTTCAGCATAAATCACTGAAATGGGGATCCTGTCACAGCACCTTGTGGTGTTAACATCGCACTAAAGGTCCATTTGTTGTTTTTTTTTTTTTGCACTGGAAAGAACCTGCTGTGTGAGAGTTTGAAACATTTAGTAACTGATCAATTCTAGACAATAATTTCCACTACAAAAATCGCAGCATCAGTGTGCAGCGAAGCCAAAACAAGTGAGGAACCAGAGTGGACTTGTGTCGCTGATTTGGGTTTATTTTTCTCAGTCTGTTTAACAGAATTAAGCAAAAAGGGCTGCGACATCTCTCGAATGGTAACAAACAGAGTGGAAACCAGGAAATTCTAAGCCCTTAACAACTCTGATTGGGCTGAGATTTGTCTTTCTAGCCTTTCTGTTCCTATTTTCAGTTCTATCTGGGAGGTTCTCCCACCAGAGACAGTTGACATTATTCACTGAGAACCTTTTTCCTGTTAAACCTGCTGAAGGGTGTTTTCCATGGGCTGTTCCTTTGTGGTACGTGCTCTGGTAAAATTACTCCCTTGGCACTATTTCACTTCAGAGGAGGCTGCCGGGTTTCCCCAGCAGCGTGTAAAATGGCACGTCTGTCCTTTCCTCGATATCTAATGATTGCCTAGTTAAAATTACTTAAAATGTAAAGGATTCTTAAGTAAAGACAGTAACTTAAAATACTGGGTATATAACACACAAACACCTGAAGCAACAGATAAAACTCAGTAAGCTGGCAAACACGAATCATTTTCTAGTAGCGTGCTGTCCAGCCAATGTGAGAATAAATGGTAGCAAAAATCTCCTTTCCAACATGGACAAAACTAAAGAAAGCGCTCTGAGATTAAAGAATCACCTAGAGAATCGTTTGATAGTAAAAGCTTTTGCAATGCAGAAAACAGAACTAGCGTTCTACTCGTTGCCACAAGTAAAAGGAAAATCTGTGGGTATCCATGTTCACTGTTCTGTCCAAAAATAAAACACACGTCTAGGACTTTGCCACTCTTATTTTTTTGTATTAGAGGTGAATAGTACAGATTCTACTCGTGTTTCTTGTCTGGGGCTCGGGTGGGTAGGGGTGTATTGTAATTTTTCAAGCTATTTGCAAAAGCTGCTTTTAAATAAGCTGTCGAGTTGTCTTGACTAACTGGTTTGTGCTTTACGAGGGAATCCAGGTGAGACGAGATTCGGTGGGTAGCCTCCTCGCCTCGCTGTCACAGGGTAACTAGAGCTAAAGTCACTTGTGAAAATTTAGCTAAGGGACAGGGAGATTAGCTGCCCCGTCCCTGGTCTGTGCTGTAGTGTGCTGTAATCTACTGAGATTAGACACTCACCTACCGTAGAACCGTGGTTGTGTCAGCGGCTCCGTAGTTCGTCTGCCCCTGGTGTGATAACCTTGGTTGAGAGTGTCCTTCTGCAGAGTTAAGAAGATGTCAACCCCCTGTGTTATCTGGTCTCTGTATATAAATCTTCTTGTCTTATCCCGAAAGGGAACGTGTAGCACAAAATGAAGTTGAGAGTGTTCTGCACCAAGCCTGGGTAAAGTTCTTGCTGGTACAGCAGGGGGAAGGCGTGGATCTAACGGCAAGGGCGCTTGCCTCAGAAAACAAGAAAAAATGTACAACCTGGTATTTCCCGTACTGGAATTTGGAACATTAACCCCGTGGCAATACTGTCGATTCAAGCTGTTCCCTGGTTTGTGCACCAAAGGGGGAGGGAGGGATCTTTTTACCTGAAGATGTAGATCTTTGCATTTTTTCCACTTCCAATCTAAAACCCAGATAGCATTATCATTACTGCACCTCACAGAGCTCCCTGCTCTAAGGGGGTACACAAGCAGTGCACATACAAATATCTGTGTCTAAAGGGGGTGGGGCGCATCCGTACTCCTGGTGTATGTTGATAACAGCAAACTGACACCGTATGATTTGTAATTTGGGAGATGTAGCTGCCTCCTCCCTCTCCTGAGTGAAACCCATGCTCACTGTGGCTGCTGATCTCAGTTCACTCCTGCGTACAAACATGGTACATGTCCACCTTCTCTTAATTCGGATTAAATACAATGGGATGCTGGTCAGTCTGGGGAGACTTTATGCAGTGTTATGCACGACCTGAGTGAACTGAAAAATTGCCGTTGCATTTCGACTTAGCAATCCTTTGACCAGCCTTTTGGTGAAAAGACGAGAGGGAACATCAACCTAATCAAATAAAATGTAAATAACAATATCTTTAAAAAGAGAAAACCACAAGTATTGCCCTAAAGACCTATTTTCTCTTCTGCTCCTTTGTTTTCGCAATGAACAAGTTCTAAAAATGTTGGTTCTTGCTCATTTGACCGAGCATTCTTCCTCCCCCCCTGCTTCTCCCCACGGTTTCAGTGTGTTTAGAACTGAAAGACGAGCAGAGGTCTGAATGCTTTCTTTTGTATGAAGCTGAAGGAGTAGGGAAGAGAGGCAGAAGAACGTTAAATAAAAAAGCATGGCCTTGGCTTCATACCACACTTTCTGTGCCTTGTTCTATCAATGTAAATTCTGAATGTTGTACAGTAAAATACTTGGGAAAGACTCCTTGGAAAAGGCTGCACTGGCTTCTTTTTTCAGCACATGTACATATATAAATATATATACATATATATATTTGGTAATGCCAAACAGCTGTGTTATATTGTACTGAAAAAGTAATAATGGACAGTTTGGATGTTTTATGTAGAGTTTGCAAAACTTGTATGGCTCTAGCCTTTTGAAGATAAATGTACAGACGTAAATTACTGCATATTTATGAATAAAGAGTCTTTTACTGACATCTTAGATGAGTGTGTACATAGCATCTTAATTTCTGTGATAAAACAAGAGGTTCTGATGCTGTGGGACGCTTCACAGGATTTACGGGGAGCCTTGGAGGAGAGTTTATGCTGAGAAACTCTACACTGGCTACCTTTCTTCAGAAAACCTGAAAAAGGGACCAGAACCGAGGTTCATCCTTTACTGACAACATTGAAACCATTCGAGAATATCATCCAGTTTTCATGTAGTCTGAACTAGGGTCAGAGAATGCCAATTGCATTCTACCTAAAATAGGTATTTCACTAAAATGCCTTATTTATTTGTCTGAGCAAACACACAAGCCCTGCTCTGGGTCTAGGATATCTTTGTCCTTTGCACTGCAAACCCAACATGCATTATTCTGATTTTCACAGGGTGGAGCCTCTACATATGCACGTACACTGACAATTCCCTCTAAAATGCAGGTAACTCCAGTGCTGCATTCAACAAGCGGTTGTACCTTGAATCCTGTATCACTGGGAAGAAAGCTGAGTTCTGTTCCATTTCCCATGTTAATGCAACCTTTTGATTTGAAATACATTTTACTGAGCCGCACCAGATAATAACTCATTGTCTTGGTTAACCCTCCCCACACAGCTGAGCTCGTTACCTTCCATCTCACAAAAAAAGAACAGAGATATCTGTCAGCGAACCGAGGCTGGGGTTTGGGTTTTGGTTTTAATAATTTAGGGTCAGGCTTACCCCACTGCCTCAGGAATAGTGATGCCGTCCTCCTTGAGATCCTCCCCATAACTGTGCGAGCCAGATGGGAGCTTCACAGAAACAAAGACTAAAAGATGAGACAAAACTTTTGTTTTTCCACTAGACATAGTGAAAACCCCATTTCTGGGTGGATTTGATCATCCAACAACCACAGTTTCTCATTAACACATACAATTAAGCTCCAGCTACAAATACTTCAGCCTGACAAAATGGGAACCATGAGATGGCCCTCGCCTTAAATGTGATGTTCTAAAATGTATTCTTAATATATACATAGCAGGGATGCTCAGTCGAGCTGTTATATATCAAGATGTACTTCAAACACTTTATTACATGCATTTTAGTTGTTATCATCCAAGATATCATACACCATATAATGTAATGGCCACCCTCTATAATAAATAGGACTATCATGTTAACCGCCTTTGACATTCATTGTAAAACTGTATGTGATTAATTATGTTTGCAGAGAAACAACGTATGTTATTGTAAGTTCATTGCATTGTGATTTAATGAACAGCCACTTAGAAATTGTGCTGCAAGTGGAGGCTGCTGTCAGATTATTTTGAAAGAGAATGATGGTCTGCACCGTGCATAGCAGGGTGGCACCTCATTATTTACACACCACATTCCCTCACACGTGCAGAGCTCCCCAGTCCGTATCTCACGCCCTGCTGCACTCTCAGTACATCAGTACCCAAAATACAAGGGTCTTTTGCACTAATAAAATGATTTTGCTTTTTTTTTCTCTGATTAGAAAATTGCTGTAATAAGATACAGCTCCTTTGTTCTTCGTGGACAAATTAAATTGCCTTCCTTCCTTCATCAAGTTTGATTATTCGAGAACCAGGTTATCATTCTGTACAAAGCGCCAGCTCTCCGCCTGTCATCCTCTTTCTGGTGTAACAGAGCCATCTGACCGCAGATGAAAGGTCCATCGCTAGCATCAGTGGTGGGTGAACCGCAATGAAAACCTCCTCGCTGCTCATCTTCGCACACACGCAACGAGCAGAAACCCAACAACCGGTGCTCAAGGCCAGGTTGGATGGGGCTTGGGGCCCCCAATCCGGTGGGAGGTGTCCCTGCCCATGGCAGGGGTGGATCTGGGTGGGCTTTGAGGTCACTTCCAACACAAACTATTCTAGGATTCTATGATTCTAACTGCCTTGTAGGTTTCCCTATTTTTAATTCGTGCTGCTTCCAAGTGCCCAGACCTGTCCCGTTAATTTCCGACACAGAGGGAGGTCCCAACCCTCACCCATCGTCAAGCGCAGCAGAAATTATTGTGTAACGTGGAGTCAAATTTTCAACCAATTCTGAGAGATCGCAGTTAACAAAGCATCACTTGAAAAGACTTTCCTTGTACTTCAAGCCCAAATACATCAACAATAACTGAGCAACTGACACTGCTTAAAGGACACCTTGAAAGTCAAAAAGAAATCAGCTTACAGCCCCAAACACTCGCCTGCAGCCGAGTCACTGTAGCATTATGAAGTTTGGTGTAATTGCAAAATTACATCGTTTCCTGTAACTTTTATCACCCTCCTACAGACTAAAGGCTTTTTGCAAAGCAAATACCTAGTAAAATAAGCATATGGTCATTTAATGTACGACAGCTCATCCAAAGAGCACCGACAGCTCCACATACATACTGCAGCCTCTGCTGAATTTTCAGTCCTGTTCAGTCTTTACAGAATTTAGAAGGGACAATTACAGAACCAGCGCGGAATGACGAAGCTCTGAGCTGCCCTCACAGCCACGGCTGGTCGTTCGAGCAGGTCACAGACTTGTTCAGTGACATGCAATTTCCCCCGGGCCCTGTTGCTCGGACCAGAAGTTTTTGTTACAGAATGTTCCCGACAGCTGCTAGCGGAGCTAATGCCGCATCCATGGCAGGAGGGACGGCTTCGGTTGGCATACAGAGAAAAGAAACAGAGAGAAATGGATTCGCTCCCTGCATGTGTTTATTTTTTGTTTAGTTTTAAGGCCATTTGGTTGCTTACTCAAATCCTCAAACCCTTCTGTTGTGACAGGAGGCAACACTGGAGAGAACTACTCCTGGTTACAAACACCACAGACTAATTTAAACGCGACGGAATAAATCCCAATCTGTCTTCTGAGAAGGAGCTTGTGCTATTTTGCATCTTTTATTTCCTCTTCTACTTGTGAGATACTGCTTTGGTTTTATGTAGTTACTATACCAATACTTAGTGCAGTGTCAAGGCTATTTCCCCTTATTGTTATGTTGTTTGTTTGCTTATTTGATCCCTATCAGCTTTATTTACTAAACAACAGCAGCCACCAGCATATTCCAACCTTAGGAAGTGGTCAATGCCTGAATCCCACAAAAGCTCTGGCAGCAAAAACCCCAACTAGCCCAAGCACTGATGCGTTGCTGCATTTTCCAGAGATTATCAGTGCTTGACATTGCAGTTACCCAGCAATTTGACATTCCAGCGTTTCCCACAGTGACGCCGTTTCTTCCTTCAATGGGACGGGAAGAAAATATTAATATAGACTTTTAATTAAAACTTCATATTACATTTGGAAGCACTACACTTCCAGAAAGCCAGGAGAGCTGCCAGGGGGCTGGGAAGTCCTGTCACTGCTCTGCACCTTTGGAAAAGAGACCTCTAAGAAAGGGCTAGGAATTGCTATGATCAACTTAGAATCATAGAATCATAGAATCACTAGACTTCACACGTATTGTGGCATCAAAACTGTCTGCCCTGCAGTAACTTCGTTCCGTTTCTTCCAGTGTGGGAGAATCTCTAGCAAGTGTTAGAAAACCAGACAGACTTTCTAAAAGCTGCAGCCCCACTGTCACGTTGGCAATTCCCACTCTGACACCAGAAGCCGTGCTGAAAACATTCAGCGTATTGGTTGGTGTTTGATCAAGATGTTCTGTCCTCTCAGAGGCAGACATATGACATGGTGAATGCCGTTACAATGAGTTGTTTGGCTCCTGTCCTTGATTTCTAGATATGTGATTGATAATATAAAGAAAACAGCTCTCCTGCTCGATGGTCTCCCCACCCTGCTTCAAAGCACAACGTGTGATGTCTTGCAGATCAAAGAGGAGGGACCTGGAGGGCGATGGGCTGGCACAGATCGAGCGCTTTGAACTGCTGCGTTCTCCGCTGGTTGTAGTGGAGAATTGCCAAAAGACATCTTTCCTGAAAAAAAAACCCCTTCACTGGGAGCTGCCAAGTGCCACACTGGGCGATGGTTAATCCCCCAGCGCACTGGTATTCTACTGCTAGCCTAGAGAAGTCGAATGACATTGCTTAAGGTAGGAAAACCTACTGAATGAGAGAGAGTAGGAGAACAAACACCAGGGCAGCTCGGAGTCATTCTGTGCTACATCTCGTATGTTGTGCCAGTTGTCTTATTGGGGGTCCTCAGAATTCTCTCTCTAAACTGAATGCAGCAAAACTTCCAACTCCTCCAAAAGAAAATATTATTATTTAGCATTTTAACTCTTCAGAGGACGGGCAGTCTCATACAGGGGTTTGTACCTCAGAGGCTCATTCTCTAACTATAGTGTAATTATTAAGTCATTATTTACTAGCACTGCTATGCCATGCACACTGTAAAAACCATGTGCTGTGGTTCTCAGAGTGCTAAGGCAGCTGAAAAAAACAATAGGGCTAAGACAGCATTTTGAGATTGCATTTAGAAGACAGGACCACATGACGAGTGCCTCCCGAGTGTGGCAGGGAGTTACCTACTAGAACAGGCAAACCACGTTGTTAGTGTGGCTGGTTTACATATGAAACAATCATTTGCTCTTAAAAAATGCCTTCAACTGAATTCAGAGTTCAAAGCAAGCTTTAAAACAGGCCCTTTAAAAAGTCCAGTAGCTCATATCAGAAATACGAAGTGTGTTTTGAATCACGTAGGACTGGAGAACACATCACTGTGAATAAGGGCTCTTAGTTGTTAATCACACCTGCCACCAGGATAATTTTCTGCATAGTTAATGAGAAGGCAGCTGAAGAGTAAGCACTGAAATCAATGCGAGAACTACGAAATGCTCGTGATGGAAGGAAGTAAACTTGGCTTTCTGGGAGTGCATAAACCCCAAACATTGCTGTTTCCCGAAGCCTTTAGACTCCCTGTGTGACCACAGAGAGTATGAGTCCTGCTCCACCTGCAGAGATGGATGTTTCCATACAGCCTCAATTTTAGAAGCAGGAACCATCACACTAGGAAGGAGGGAGACTGCACTGGGTATAGATGTGCACACACACCCCCTTCACCCCCTCTAATGCCAAAAATCCCTGGGATCTGCAGGATGATGACACTTTCCTCCCTCTTTAGCTGGACACCCAGCTCATTAAATCTCAACACGAAGGTCGTTTTATTACGAAGTGACAGATCTAAAGATTTACCTCCCCATTCTTCACTCGCCTCCTCCCTTTTGCTTATTTCTTTGTATTTGTTAATGGCCTTTCTCTCATTATACGATCCTGTCAGGAGCCAGGACAGCCCATCTGGTCTAAATCATTCCTCCTATACTGGTGACAGGAGAAAGTGTACATGATGTGGGGAAGGAGCCCTGTCCTACGCTCCAGTAATTGTCACTGCATGATAAGAAAGTGTAAGATTTAATAAGGTCATAAAATAGAATGGCATGAGCTGGTGTGATAGGTATTTTTTCCATTAACATTCACAAGATCTAGATTCAGCAGGACAATAAATTACAGCAACTGAGCAGAAATGACCCATTTGGTTATTCAACACTTCCCAGCAAACCCTTGGAAGCAGTGGGGCTGGGAGCTGCTACCATCACGACAGCAAGAGCAGTGTCAACATCAACCTTCCCCAGGCCACCGAGCTGCCGCTGGTGATGTCAAGAGCAGGAATTGTCATCTAAAGTAGTAAGAAAATCGAGTCTTTGATTATATTAAAAACTGAACCAGTTGCAATGTAGTGAAACCTAGTATTTCTATAAATCATGATGTGCATCCCCTTTAAAGTGCTGAGCACTGACTGTTGGTGGCCACGTTGTGGCTGTTGTGTTCCCTTCCCCACACACAGAGTCACAACCAACCACTGGAACTCCTGTTATTTCATCCCGTCATGTCATCAAGTCTCCTAGAACAACTCTCAACCAGAAAGACACACACATGCCTTAAAACCACACTCATTTCCCCTGGTGGGAAGGTTTATCTTTCACGTACACCCCCAAGGCACATGTTGCACCCTCCCTTCCACACACAGGGTCCAGGCCTTCCTGCAAATATACACGAACAATTATTATCTCTCTGGTGAGCAACAGAAGTCACTGGGACACGCACATCTTTTGAAACAAATCTGACTTTTTAAAGGTGCTAATTAGAAGCTGAGGTCTCTGGGGAAACGTCATAGCGTTCGTGGGCGATGGATTCTTTTGAACATAGGACCCTCACTTTCTTTATCCTCATTTCACATATATACAGATATATTTTCCCTCTCATTACCTGGAAACGTTAGGGTTTAGTTCTCAGAAGCTTGCCCACATCTAGCAATTATTTACTACTCATTACCACGATTTTCTGCTTATCACAGCCACCTACAAAAGTGTCAGATTGAGGGAACTGGGACTGAGTAGGAAACAAGCAACATAGATCTCAGTTTTATGAAAATGCTAACAATATTGAAACTCAAGAAAAGAAAAAATACAGTGAGTTTAGGCTTGATTTACAAACTTTTCAAGGAAGGAACAGTCATTCAATACAGGATGTGTTGTGATCAAACTAATTCATGGGGCTGCAAGAGTGATGAAACCTCTGTACTCATCATCTGTGCAGAGGAAGAACTTAGCAGATTTACTGCATGCAAATTCAATTAAAATTTCACTCTAGGAAAAGGTGCTGTGGGGTTTTTTTCCTTGCATTTTGTCCTTCACTAATTACTTTTTTCTTTTTAATACTCCCTGCCATATAACACGCTTGGAGAAAGAGCTTTGCAAATAGCAGCCTCATTAAAACCCTGCAGTACAGTTTGCAGAGATTACAGATGTGTACAAAAAAAATGGATGTTGGTCTTTAAAAAGTGCATTTCCCTTCCCCCAATACCCCTTGAAGAAGAAGTTACGTGCTGAACACATTGTCATTTTTCTGAGCAGGTGAAGGAGCCGTTATAAAACATCCCAGACAACAGAGCACAGGTTTTATCCGCCTTTATTTTAATCCCCCAGTACACGGTGCTATTATGCATGCAAGAAGGTAATGAGGCAGGCAAAGGTTATTACCAGGGACACCACTGGAATGACGAGGGGCTGCCACAGCGGAGGAGTAACCTCGGGCTATCTGAAATTGAAATTTTTGGTTAAATTAATAACTCAACGTGAGCCCAGACAGTTATGCTCTCTGTCCCCTGCAGGGCTGAAAATGTCTTTTGACATTAATAAAAAAAAAAAAAAAAATAACACAGGAGAGAGTGTTACCTGTGAAGGCAGAGAGAGAAGCAACCCCCTCAGCTGCCTTGATGCCACAGGACTGGGAGAGGTGGGAAACAAATGGAATAAGACAGTGCCCTTCCTGGACTACTTGACAAGCCACGCAAACGCTCCTGCTGACTCCGGAGAAGTTGCAGGAGGAAGCTCATAACTCCCTCCAACCTGCCCAATACTTTCAGGATTCTTTTTTTTTTTAATGCTAATGAGGGAAATTGCCTCATTATCTTCATTATTATTCATAACAGCACCAGGAATTTTCTGAGGTGTTTTATAGAGCAGTCTAAAGGAAAGAAAAAAATAAAAAATGCCCTGCTCCCAGAGCGGAAGAGTTTGCAGCCTCATACACACACGCAGCTCCAGGTCAGGGGCACAAACATCATCCAGGAGGGTGGGTGAGGAAAGACAAAGAGTAGAGTAATATCATCACACAGGGAATTTGCTCCTTCTTTGTGCCAAGCTAGGTGCAACGCTCAGCTGAACCCGTGGTTCCCAGGCACCCGAGATGGAGCTCTTGTCTTCGAAAGCCACGAGGAAGGTGAAGGAGAGTGAGAGGGGAGGGAGACGAGGAAATCAACATGGAGAAATCAAATAATACTGCAAATATAAGCTGGTAGGGATTCTAAACTGGCCAAAACTCAGAACATCTGTGGGATTATGTGGGGCCTTCTCTCCAGTGAGACAGCTCCAATAATACAGTGCATGGACACCAGCATAGACAGACTAAAGATAAATAAGACCAAACACAAAACAGGTTTTCTTTTTGAAAGAAAAGAAATAAGGAACAAAGAGAAGACTAAAATAACTCCTAGTGGCTGTCAGAAGCCTGTGATACAGCTAAAGATGCATCCACTAGAGCAAAGGCAAGAAGCCGGGAGAAAACTAGATGAGAAACTACTGCGTGAGTGACAGGAGGGAGTAACTGGGAAAAGGGACATTGCATCCTATCAGTTTTCTTCTGGAAGACATCTGTGAGTGCATCTACCTTGTATTGCAGCAGTCAGACTGGTCCCGAAGCTGTGCACAGTCACATCTCCACTCTGGAGCGAGTCCAGAGAAGGGCAGCGAAGCTGGTGAGGGGCCTGGAGAACAAGGATTACGAGGAGCGGCTGAGAGAGCTGGGGGTGTTCAGCCTGGAGAAGAGGAGGCTGCGAGGAGACCTCATTGCTCTCTCTAACCACCTGAAAGTAGAGTGTGGAGAGGAGGGTGATGGCCTCTTCTCCCAAGTGACAGGGGACAGAACGAGAGGGAATGGCCTCAAGCTCCACCAGGGGAGACTTAGGCTGGACATTAGGAAAAAATTTTTCACAGAAAGGGTCATTGGGCACTGGCAGAGGCTGCCCAGGGAGGGGGTTGAGTCACCTTCCCTGGAGGGGTTTAAGGGACGGGTGGACGAGGTGCTGAGGGACATGGGTTAGTGATTGATGGGAATGGTTGGACTCGATGATCTCGTGGGTCTCCTCCAATCTGGTGATTCTGTGATTCTGTGATTCCTACTGCAACCACCTCTAAGAACTGTCTGGATTGTACTGGAAAAAGTACTGGCTGTGGATATTTGGAGGTAACTTATCAATTTAAGCCTCTCAGTTTTTAACATTTCAAATGCAGGGCTCTCAGTGTCTACAGCAAAGGGCTTGGTGCACTCGGATGTTTGGGTTTTTCAGTGCTACCACACCACCCGTTGTCTCTGCTGCACAGTTTGCATGCACGGTCTCTGAAGCCTCACTCATTACTCTATTAGACTTTAACGATGTTCATAGGTTGTTCAGGATTAATGAGGCAAAGGTCCTCAATCAAGGAGCAATTTAAGAGTACATTGCTAATTCCACAGAGTTCTGTAAATGAACTAATTCAATACTAGTTGACCTTTTTATTTTGGGGGATGATTTGTGTCTGCATTTTCCTTGAGCCGTGCCCTTAAGCAGTGACAATTTGGAAGGGCACTTCTGGCCCAATGACTGAAATCAATCACGTTACAAGCAACAAGAACACACAAATCAGGAGCAATACACTTTATAAAACATACTGGCACACAGCCCAGTGGCATGAGAATTGTGGCAGTGTCCATCTGGCCAGGTGAGGAACAGAAGTCCTTCAGATGGGCAGCAGGAAAGGCAGAAGAACCCAACTGACACATCTCTAAGTCATAAGAGGGTGTGTTAGGAACGTTCCGCAATGGTCCTTTCTGGCTCAGTGTGGAAAGATGCTGCCTTGTAGTAGCTGGAAGGAGTGGGCAGCACTCGGAGCCAGCACTTCTCATTCATCATAGAACCATTTGGGTTGGAAAGGACCTTAAAGATCATCCAATTCCAACCTCCTGCCATAACAATGGCAAGTGCATTGGGCAGGCACATGGTCTGAAACCAGACAGAGAACTTGCAGAAACTAATTCTGCCTTAGGCACAGTGTTCCAGCATGACACTGGCTGCAGCTGGCTGCACCAGGGAATGGGATCCCTAATCTACCCTAAATTACCATCTTGCCATCAGCAAAAGACAGAGAAAATATTGTTCTTGCTTTTGCCAGGACGGCAGCACTTGGGTGTTCTTCAGCTCATCCTGTTAAACACTACGGTAAGGACAGAACACCGACAGATATTTGGAGACACACGCTGATTAGAACACATCAGAAGATAGAAACAATTCTCATCTTTTAAAACAACGAGATAGGCACCTCTTAGATATGCTCTCCACTACAGATGCATGCTAACATTAAAAAATGATGAAGCAAGTAATGATGTGAGCTAGACTAAAGCAATACCTAGATTTGGAGAAACCTCCTTGCTCCATCATAACCCCCTGAAGCAGAGTCAGACGTTGGGTTTTTCACCCTCACGTGAAGGGGAGGAGAGAAAAGGAGAAAACAAGCTTCACACAGAACTAGTGTTAAACAGCTTAGGGAAGCGATGGTCTTGTCTAATCTGAAATGGTTCTTCTATTCTCTGTGCTTCTCATTGTAATTAGGATGGGATCTGCTGAAATAACAGCAATAGATACCCAGCATTGTGTTAGTCTCCAAGAATACAAGGCAGATTATTGCTTTGTTCACATTCAGTTTTTCTTACAATAGCAGTGAGGTGGTGAATTAACAAACACAATTAGGGCTTCTCAGTTCTCTATTCTTTTTTAATATGATAAACCTTTACAAATACTCATTATTCTATTAGCAGAAGGTAGCTAATTTTACTCTAAATTAACGTATCCCTGTTGTGACGTAGATTGTGGTTTATACTATGATTTAGATAGCTTTCTCCTGCCTCCTTTATGAGTTGATTTCAACAGCCTTTGTGGATAATGCCATTTAAGTAACAATTAACAGTAAGATCCTACAACTGGAGACAGGCACTTCTCCCTCCTGGCAAGCATTTATCATGCCTTTGCCTCCCATTTAGCAACTAGAAAGCTAAATAAGCTTCAATATGGGGTTCCATCCCACAGACCAAACAGCTTTTCAGGTTTCATATCAACGCTAAGCAGATGCAAACATTGTTTGAGTGCTGTCCAAGACAGAGGAAAACCAGGAGATCCCATCTACTAGCAAGGATGTAAAAATTCTACTGACAAGAACTGCTATTCACAGTGGCAGGGAGGGCAAAAACAGTTTCTGTCTTCTACCTACAGAAAATACACCTTATACCAGGGAAGCAGCCTCCCCGCAGAGGTCCAGCTGGGCAGCAACCCTCAAAGCACCAAGTGACTCCACTCGAAAGTCCCACTTTTGTGATGCTTTATACTAATGCATTTTTCACTTCGCTTCTAGTTCGTGGAACACAGGACTGAGCTGCGTTATAATCAGTCAGCTTGAGACTTGTAAAGCCATTCCAGCTTAATGGCTTGCGACAGTTCTTCCTGGAAGCAAGATTAGGTGGTAATTCTGGCCCTGAGAGCGTGTTGTTAAGAGGGAGTGAGGAAAGGAGAAAAGGCAGGGGTAAACTCTTAGGAAATTCAAAGTGTAATCACACATCACGTTTGCAATGTAAAAGCTGCTCTGCAAATGCCAGTTTTATATAAACTCAGTGGAAAAATTAAAAAGAGTAAAAATAGAATCTATCTTATTAACTCATGATGAACAGATGGATCGTGGAATAAAACCACTCCACTATAAGTAAGCTCACTTAAGGGAAGATTTTTAGTTGCCAAGACAATTGTTCTAATCACTAGAACTAGAGTTTATACCTGAATCAAAACCATGCTTCCCACAATGCTTGTGGGAGAGGCACGATCAATGTGGCCAGGGCAGAGCTTAGCAGGAGAAAACAGGGAGAGCACCAGAGCTGCAGGGAACGTCTGAGTGGAGATGATGCACAGAAGGTAGAAGGGAGCAGAGGAGGTAGAGAAGGGGCTTCCTTATGGCTAGAGAACAGGACTGAACTATGAAAACAAAAGGCAAAAAAGCTGTAGCAACACCTTAAAGAGATTAAAATAAATCAGTGCCCTGAGTTGTGGAAGAGATGCAAACCTAAAGGCAAAACATACGGTTGGAGCTTGCCTTTATCTACCCAATCCCATCACAAATAGAAGTCAAGGCACCAAAACAGTTGCAGTGGGCAAAGCAGACACTCTGAGCACCCACTGAGCACACAACTGGGGCGACTCTGGATGGGTACATCTAAAGGAAGGCTCTCTCAAACTTCCCTTCTTTCCCTGACCTCCTGGACGGGCACCCTGGGCTCAGCCAGACCCAGTAATTCCACCTGCAAGTGCCAGCAAGGAAGAACCTAGAGCTGAGACGGCTGCTCTGACAATCAAATCTCTGATTAAACGGAGCAGAACTTCACAGGAGAAGGAGAACCCTGTGCAAAATGTCAAACAAGAGCAGAGAGTTTCAGAAGCTCAAAGCACAGTAATCACGCTACAAAATCATATCGGCTTTCCTGGTAAGTGGCCAAGTGTGGCTGACTTTTACACACTTACTTGCCTTGCAAACATTCTCCAGTGTTGAAGCTGAACACCTTTTGCAGTTTGTATTTAGCCTGCGGGACTTGGTAGTTTGAAAAACATTTTGAAATTGAGGGGAGATTTTAAAGCTATTAACCATATTTTTCTTCCTTTTTACAAGACAAAACACATTGAATGCCGTGCTTCCCAGCCTAAGTCACCATGGGCTGGACAGAATTACTGCTCTTACCCATTATACGCATTTACACAGCTGGAAAAGCCTCTAAATGCCACATGAAGAAAACTCACAGGAACTGGGATTCAAAATACATTATTTCTAATTCAGTTCAGGTATGGAACACGTGAGTGACTTGAGCAACTCTCTTCCAAAAGAAGGGATGTTTTCCTACATCACCAAAGTTTAACAAGCAAGGACAGCTATTTTATCTCATGTCATGTATAGATACGTATATTGGTTATACATATAACTGTATATATCTTTGCATTAGTTCAATTATAAAGAATAACTGAACATGCCAGCTTTCAAGCAAAGTTTATGTTAGGTTAAATGCATGTATTTCTGCTCATCCATCAAACCAAGAAACAAGTTTAAATGAGTAGTTTTATTGACGTGTGCACCATTATGTTCTCTGGGAAGCCTTTATTGTACTTAGCTCGAGATCAGCCTCCTGCGATATGCAGTCACATTGGATTACTGCTCCGCCAAGACTTATGTAATGAAATGGACACATCTCCTTCTGCTTTCTCTCTGCGTTCTCGCTTTAATTATACACATTGTCTGTTATGAAACCTTGTCGTGTTGTCACAAGTGGCCTCTGTGCTGATCTTTGCCTTGTCAAGATAGCTTTATCATTCATAAATATTGCAATGAGAAGCAAAGACTGCTTATGAAAGATTGATTTCTTACAGTTCACTGACCCTTCCTTTGAGGCCTTTTATTAAAATTAGAGGAAACCCATCCTAGAAAACTGAGCATTAATTGTTAATATTACAGGCTACTGAAACACAGAGGCCTTAAGGAGAAGAGATGCACTGCTGGCTTAAAGTGATAGAACACTGTAGAAATTAAAGGCAGTCGACAGCATTTAAATATGTTAATTGTCACATTCAGAACCAAACCGAGGTCTTTAACAGACTTTGAATTAAATCAGGCAGGTCAAGTGCTTTGGAGGCCTCTTGTCAAGATTTGCTTTGGAAAACTGAATGGCAACCAGTTAAATGTTTGGGCACCCAGGAGGTTTGGCCACATCATCAGCCGCTGCCTCTGTGCTCTCAGACACCTCAGGTAACCCTCCTGCTAGGAGAAGAGCCGAATGTCACTGAGCAGGGCGAGGGCGAAGAGCCTGTTCTTTGTTGGCTGTTTTCTGCAAAGCTTGAGCTCTCTGGGCTTCCTGGGAGCACAGATGATCTTGATCCAAGGCAGTGCTATGTTCTCCTCATACTCAAATCTTTCCCTGCAGACAAAACATCGTTAACATTCAAAACTTAAGGTGTGTCCTCTTCCTACAGGCACAACTCCAATGGTTTGTTCCACACGAATGAGATGCTGGAGCGTGTCCAGAGAAGGGATTGAAGCTACTGAAGGGTTTGGAGCAAAAGCCTAGTGAGCAGTGGCTTAGGGAGCTGGGGTTGTTTAGTCTGGATAAAAGGAGACTGAGGGAGATCTTTTTGCCTGCAGCAGCCAAAAGGAGTGGGTGCTGGTCTGTTCTCCCTGGTGGCCACTGACAGGACAAGGGGAAATGACCTCAAGATGTGCCAGGGGAGGTTAGGTTGGATTTTAGGAGGAATTTCTTTACTGAAAGGGTTGTCAAGCATTGGAAGAGGCTGCCTGGGGGGGTTGAGTCACCATCCCTGGAGGTGTCTAAAAGATGAGTAGATGTTGTTCTTGGGGACATGGTCTCATGACAGACTTAGCAGGGCTGGATCATTGGATGGACTCAATCTTAGAGGTCTTTTCCAACCGAAACCATCCTATGAGTCTAACATGGTTAGAGAAAAAAAAACCAAAACCAAACAAGCAAGAAACAAATCCCCCAAAACCCCACACCGAACACTTTCAGGAATCAACCTAGGATGTCGATGAAACATAGAATTTACAATACTCCAAAGTTACTTGTGACACTTATGTTTAACTTTGTGCAAGAAATAAAACTGTATCCAACATACTGATTGCTAGGTACAATTTCAATAGAAAACTTCAGGTCTGGAGAGAGGGTTGAGCTGGATATTGTACGGAACCTGTCAGCTTTGACATCTAGAATCTCGATGAATGCAAACAAGCTACTCTTTTTTTCCTGTTTTGAATCACACTTTGTAACTTTTCAACCTGGACCAGAAGTTCCCTTTCAGGTGGATAAACAAACAGGAGCACTTTCCACCTCCCAATTACTCATGCATGAAATTTCAATTCCAGAGGAACTGTGAAACTCTGAGCTTTCATGATGAGAAGCAAATTGGCACTTGTAAGTCCTGATTATGGTGAAGTTCTGATTTCAGCAAGAGAATAAAAATAAATGGCACATCCCAGCATTATTTCGTATGCAGCTCATCTCAGGGGAAGAGATTGCATCATGAAGATAAAGCTGAGCTGCACTCTTAAGTCTTCAGTCTTCCTGTAGAGGAAGCTGGACTTCTGATCATGGAACCCAAACACAGCAAGAAATAACAACTAATAAAATAAAAAGAGAGAGAGGCTTACAATATGTCAGCATTGCTAATCGCTCTGGGGCCTTTTGTCACCATTTCCTTCTTCGATTAAGAAAGATGTAAAGTACTCTTTTGTCTCTTTGGTGTGCTAACCATGGAACACATTAATTAAATTAATATGGGGGCTTCTTGTGAATTCCGGGCACAGCTCATTAGCACAGGGCTGCCCATTGCTCATTGTCTGCTGGCACAGGAAGGACCTTTCCTACCTCTGAGCTTCTCTCACACCCTTTCATAAGCACATCACACAAATCACTTAAATGAACTTTGCTAACCTGGAAACTGGGGCCACCAGGCGAGTAATCCAACAGTCATGAGTGTTAATTTGAGACCTGGATAATCTATTTTCATGTCCTTGCACTCTTTTATCTTACGTTTGTTCTATTATCCTCTAAGCAGCTTATCTCGCCGTCCATCACCTCTGCCAAACAGGAGCACCCCAAGTGAGCTTCCAAGGTCAATATTTCAAGTGCTACAAGGCATTCAGAGATGGTCAGGGCAGGTCATCTCAAGGTTCATATAAATATTTTAGATAGCTAGTTACTACATATTTTAGATTTTAGAGACAGTGACCTCAAACACGAAGGTATTAAAATGACTTTCTAATGGTCACACAAGCAGTACCTGTGATGACCAGCAACAGAACCTGCTTCTCACAAGCCCTACCCTCTGAAAAACAAATTAAAAAGCACACAATTCAGGGGAAAAGTCTGTATGCTTTTCTAGAAAAAAAGAAAAGCAAATCTATAAACCAAAACCCCACTAAATATATGGCAAAAAAACCTCAGAATCCTACTTCCCAACGTTTTTAGAAATGTCTTTTGTTGCAAGACACAGAAGATATAGACAAATACCAGCTGGCAAATTCCAGGGTTCTCAGCAGTGACGCTGCATTGTTTCAGTCCCAGTTTAAACTCTGTAAGACCTCTGGAATCAAGGCACTCAGCATTTTCCAATATTCCAATTAATTTAACTGAGTGAGCTTCGGAAGGAATGTTAAATAGTAATGACTTGGGTCATTAACTTCAACAATGTCAGGGTGTTCGCACCACCATATTTACTCTAATTAGCATGCATATTATTTAATAGTATGCTACACCCTAAGAAAAGACTTTCAATGGTACCATCCTGAGAAATATTAGGGACTCAAAGTCAGATGCCTACCTGCCACCACTGCTCAGAGCTCTTCATTTGCAGTTTCTAAATTGTGTGGTGGCTGAACAGAGGAAATAAACCCAGGTTATTCCTGCAGGGGAAGATTCAGCTACTCCCCTGCTTGGGAAAGTGCTGCTCTGCTACAGAACAAGCACCACAGCAAGAACACAACCCCCAGCATGGTCATTAAGCGCCTGGATCTGAGGAAAGGATCATATATACCACAAAATGGCTTAAGCGGAGTCAACTCAATCAATCCACACGTTCCCTCCAGACACGGAACAGCTGGCAGGAGGGAGCTGGCTGCTGCCTTTGCCCACGGCATTCCACGGTTCTCCTGTCAGCAGGGCAAGAGGAGCAAATTGCAGCTGCATATTTCTGCTCTTGTCTTTGAGGTGGCTGCAGGTTATTGTTTGAATTCCCTTCTCCGTGCAAGCACCTTGGGTCTGTACTTGCATGGACCTTTGGCACTGTAAAACATGCACTGTGGGTGCCATGAACCAAACAGGATTCCCTCAAGCCACTTAAGAAGACAACGAGCAACTGTTGAGCAGATGTCACCATCTCAAAGTTTGCTTTATTAACTTCTGTGAGTTTAAAGGTGCAAATTTATCAGATTTTTTTAATAAATCCATTTAGTAGTTATGAAAATCACCACCCCTCCTACCAAAGAGGGAAGTGGTCTGACACAAAGACACCCCACAAGGAGCCCCTGACCAACCTGTCCTCCTGCTCTGGGCTCCTGTATGACGCCCAACAATTAGCTTGTTTCACAGTCAGGAGGAAAAGCAACAAAGAACACATTGAGGGATGTTTTTTTCCTTTTCCCAAAGTAACAAGTAGTTGACACCCATTTAAATATTCAGCAGTGCAAGTGTTCTGCCATTTAGTCTCATCACGTTGGAAACACTGGCTCAGTTCACCTCTTAGATTTCCCAGCAGAAATAACACAAGTCTGGTGTGAACTGAACATTTGTGATAAGCAAACTTCCTCCTGCTGTTCTCAAACTGAAACCTGAACACAGTCGGCAACGCACAGCCTCCTCCTTTCTCCAAATGGCTGTTGCTTCCACCTCTTTTCAGACAGCAAAAGCTTAATGCCCGTGCACTTACTCTCATTTCCCGAGTTCTGCCCCTTATAGCTACTAGAAATATCCTAAGGAAAACTATCGTATTAGACTCGCAAGCAAAAGTTGGACTGAGGTGTGGGGTAGCATCACAGAATGGTTTGGGTTGGAAAGCACCTCAAAGCCCATCCAGTCCCACCCCAGCGCTTTCTAAGCGCTATTCCATTCCTCCCTATTATTTAGTAATTTTATCATCGTGTAGTCAAATGCACTGGGGATTTCTAAATGAATTGCCCCTGCTCTCCCATTAAATTCAGGTAAAACGTTTGCCCTCTGTCCTACAGTCAGACCCTTCTGTCCTTGTGTTTTCTTCTAGGTGAAATGAATCCAAGAACACGTTCAGCTTTGCAGTCTATCTCCCTCTCTGCAGCCCAGACTCCAAGGCCAGCCCGAGGCAACACTCCTAACTCGCAGCAAATGCCAAGAAAATTAGCATGAACTCTTTTTCCTTTTCTTTCTTCCTCATTTCTTTTTTTCAACAAGGTGCCCATTGAAATTCCACTTACATTTTAGCAAAAAACTCTGATGCTGGGTGACCTTTGTGTGACATTTTCTTTGCCTATGTGCACCAGGAGAGGCCAATCCACCCTTTAACGACTCCGTAATAGAGCACCCTGGCCGTGGCAGGGACCGCTGTGACAAGTGCCGATCCCTGTGATACTGGAAGGCTCCTTAAATCAAAGCACTGAAACTGAGAAGTGAGGTGCATAAGTACAAGGTTTATTGATCATTCGTTACTACACGAGCGTAACTCTACCCTGAGAGCACTCCACAAAGCCCCTGGATTTATGGTACCAGGGCACCCACAACTCCTTACCAAGGAAAGGCAGCAACTGTTTAGTAAAGTTGGCAAAAAGAAAGGAAACGTCAACCTTAGAGGCTACATCCTTTGAATATTTAATGTATTTAACCTATACCTTGCTATTCTACTTCCGAATGAGTCTCAGTGTTGACGAGCAAGTGATAGTTGGACTCAATGATCTAAGAGGTCTTTTCCAACCTAGTGATTCTATGATTCCCCCTACTCAGAGCAGGAAAGAAGTGAAACACTAACCAGGGAAGACAAGTGCAGCAAATCTGAGAGTATCCACCTCTAAAACAGTAGAGATGATAATGGAAAAGAATCTGGTTGCCAAGACTGTTATAAATCATAAATAGGTCACTATTTGGATAAGTTTCACAGGATTCTTGATTCAAAAATAAATAAAGATAATTAGAAAAATAAGCCTTTAAAGCGATCTCTTACAGATCTTTTTTTTAAACTACTGTCTTAAGTAAAATCATCTGCTTCAGAGACATGAAATCCACCAACGGAATCTTTTGTGCATTACCACATTAGGAACATCTGACCTCCAACACTGGGAAATAATGAAAAATTAATGGATCCAGATGTGCCAGTGCTGCCAACAGACAGATGTTCATTTCACACACCATTTAGAAATCCCCAGTGCATTTGACTACATGATGATAAAATTACTAAATAATAGGAAGGAATGGAATAGCGCTTAGAAAGCGAAATCTGCCTTTTCCGATATATGGAGATGCACAGACAGGCATGTGAAAGATTACACTGAGAACATGGCACATGTATGGCAGCAGCTTTAACTCAGGAATTTCCAACAGAACAACTGGAAATTGCCACTGTCAAGGACTCCCTAACAACTTCGCTCAAATGATACATAAAGGTTCCATCTTCCCTGTCCACTTCTCCATAAAGATGTGACAAATAACTTCAAGAAACGTAAAAGATGCTCAAAATTCACCCCTCTGTTAGATACGTGGCCAGCCAACCTGACTCTATTCCTCTGCCAGCAACTATCAACTATTCTCCTGTTTGTGGAGCTCTTCTGCCCTCTTGGAGATTGTTTTTTCTTCTATTATGTTTGTCCAATGTGGCTCTTCCCCTTTAATGACACACAGATAAAACTCTCCCTTGTCAGTCATTGTTTTTCATGCCTAGAGAGGCTTTTACTACATCATAAAACCACAACACACCCCAGTATTCAAGAGACCTATAATTCCACCGTTCATCCAGGTTCTGCACCCAGCTCTTCACAACACAGCAATAGATCCCTGAGTAGAAAAACAATAGAAAATGCTGCTGCTCCACATATTTCTATGTGTTTGGAACGTGAAGTACTAAACACTGACAGCTCATTACCAGCTGCAACTGCAGATAGTGGTGCTTTAACTGCTGCTGCAGGTTTGGTTTGGAACTGTACATCCCACATCGTTTTGATATGCCAGCTAGGTGGGGCCAACCCAACCATCCAGTGATTGCCACTGTGCTTGGGATCCCGAGCATTTTTCCATCTATATTTGCAGCCACTGGGATCTCGAGCATTTTTCCATCTACATTTGCAGCCACCACCACCTCTCACCCACTTTGGGGAAGCTTTCAGTCTATAAATGAGCATCTGTTTATGTGGTACTGAGCAATTTGTCACACTAGATTCTGAAAGCATTTTACTAAGGAGCTTATTTATGCTTCGTGCTTTGATAATGACTCTGATGAACAAAATTCCAGAAGCAGAGAGAAAAAAATGGAAGTTGATGGTGTTTGAACATAACTTCAGTGCTGACTGCATGAAACTTAACCTTTCAGTAGCAGTTCTGCCTTTGTCCCTTCAATTTTGTGAACAGTTGACAAAGACAATTCTATTGACCAGGCAGATTTGATTAAAATACTGTATTAAAATGTTCTGTAGGGCGCTCAGTTTTGTCATCCCTCACCCATGGGTTCCTCTGCCTCAGTACGATAGCACAGATTCATCTTAGTAAGTGAAATACAGACTGATCTCCTGCTAGAGCTTGTGGATGATCCATCTTGTCTCTCATGTTGACTGGTTGCAAGCCCTTCAAGGAAAGAGGGCACAAGCAAGTTCTCAAAGCATCTCTCAGCTGCTTGTGCAAAGGAACACACGTGTAGTCCCACAAATAACACACAGGAGAGATTCTCCTCAGTCCCACAGAGCTCACCCAGTCCAATCCTCCTGCTAAAGCAGAGCCACCTCCAACCCATAAAACTTATACAACACCAGCTTCTTGTCTTTAGAGATATCACTCTGTTACTGATGGACTCATGGATTTTGTTCCGCACTGACACGAAGCCCAGCGAACCGGGATCACAGCATGGTTATGGTTGCTTCATACAAGGACAGATTTACCTTGTGGCAGAGGAAGAATGGGCACACAAGAGGCTATTTAGTGGCTTATTTTGTTAGATCGAACTGCAGACCTGATAAAGACAGAAGAATAAACACCGTGCCTCTGTCATATTACCCCAGGGTAAGAGATCTGCACGGGCAGTCACCCAGTTTGTGTTCTCACATCCCTAAAAACACTCCCAGAAAGTCCTCAATGCTGTGCTTCTCCCTTAGCATTAGGTCTTCAGTGGACTTTAACTGCAAAGAGTTATTATAAACAGTGTAAATAACAATGATTTAACAATTCCTTAAAGAAAAACAAAAAAAAAGACCAATTCCTCATCTGAGATTGGAAGAGAAAAATAAGGAAGGGGCAAATCCTCTGAGCACGTACAGATTGCACTATTTATACATGAAAATGTTTTCTTCATCTATAAACTTACCATGCCCAAGTACTTTAATTAATCGCAGCGGTTGCTATGGTAACCTTCCTAACTCAATTATAGATCTACAAAGAGGTGCGGTGCATTTGTGGCAGAGAAGCAGGTAACTCTTTGCTAAGACTGAAGCAGAGAGCACGTATCACAAACACAAAAGCCTCGTGCCGTCGCTGTCACAAGGTACACGGCGGCTGCAGTGGGTTTTTGCTTAATCACCTCTGACCTCCAAGGTTGCTGCCAACTCAAATTATCCCATGATTCCACCCTCACTGCAGCCTCTTGTGGGATGATACAACCTGGGAGCACCCTTGACAGGTTTGTGCCAAACTAACTGAACAAAACAAAGCTGATTTCATCTGCTCCATCCTGAGCCGAGCAGAACAGCAATGGGGCAGGTGGAGAGGAAGAAGATTTTTGGGAGACAATAGCAGCATTTGAGGGGGTGAGTTAGCTCATAGGACCTCCAGCTACTGGGGAGTGAAGGTCTCACAGAAGGCTGAGCAGCATGACATGAACATGTAGAGCTCAACTACTTGACCCCAAAAGACAGCGTCATGCTCTACTACAGATCTTCCCTCTGATGCAGCAAAATACACAGGCTCTGACTGTCCTTTATTCCTAAACAACTTGAAGAGCCATAAGTTATCACCAGCTGCTCCAACTCAGAACAGATGAGAGGGAATGGTTTTAAGCTGGAAGAGGGGAGATGGAGATGTGATCTTGGGAAGCAGAGCAGCGGTGGCTGCCCCATCCCTGGAGGGGTTCAAGGCCAGGTTGGATGGGGCTCGGAGCCCCTGACCCAGTGGGAGGTGTCCCTGCCCATGGGAGGGGTGGGACTGGATGGGCTTGGAGGTCCTTTCTAAGCCAACCCATTCTATGAGTCTATGATAAAGTTTAGTTAAAGGTTACTATCAGATTAGTGATGCTGAAACTTGATGCTTTATGACCAGTTCTCTCTCCCATCAAGTACCGTAGGCTATTCATCTGCAGAGGCACTAGAGAAGACTCAAAACTCTCACTAAGACCTAATTACATTCCTGCATTAGAGCAGACAAACGCTCTGCATCACAATCAGCATTCAGCCTCCAGTGGTGTGTTGGGAATATTTCAAAAGCAGATGCAGCGTTCCCTGTTTGTGCTACAGCACTGAATGATCAACAGAAAAGGAAAGGGAGGAAATAAGAAGTGAGAAGAAAGATGGCATTCCCGTATCTCCTGAAATCTGAGGACTGGTAGCCTCTACATGTGTTATGAAAAATAATCTTGCCACGTGAACTGGGTTCTAGTCCTTTTGATACCTGCATTCTTGATATCTTCAATTCTCTAGCATCTTTTTCAGGAGTGGACTCGCATGATAAGACAGACCCTGCTTTTCCAGCTCATGTATCTCTCATCTATTGTCCCAGATGTGACTTTCGTCACTGTGGCAGATTTTTTGCCCCCCTACAGATCTTGTCACTTACATTAAATGCCCTTCTCTCCCATTTTACAGTAAATGCCTTGTTAGATCTTTCTAAAGGTGTCTTCAGTCTGACACAATGATATTTCTCACCCTCTCGGCCCCCATCCTTCAGGGTCACAGAGAGAGCCTTCAGCTTGTTTCTTAAAGGTTAAATGCAAGTTCCAGAAGAGCAACTTGAACTTTGGAGAACTAAAGCATGAAGAAATCAAAACCTTCAGAGAACACAATACCCTTATGTGAGAAGCAGGGAATATGAATGATAAACCCGCAGTCGGAAAAGCTGGTCATAAAATAGCAGTTCCCTTTCTGAACAACTTTATCTGTCTTTGCAAACCGACTGCTGGTTTTTCATATGTTTTTTTCAAGCCTGCCCTGCTCTGAAGAACATCGCAGCCTGCAGAGCAGGATGTTGCCAGAGGCTTTTTACTTCAGCAAAGCCCCCCACCAGCTGTGACTGCTCTCCCTGAAGGATATCGAGTGTTAACTCTTCAGAGGGGGGTATTCGCCAGTTTGCCAGGCAGAGAGATGCTTATTCAAAGTCAGAGTGCTTAGAGGTTGAACAAATTTTGCTCTCCTCTTCAACAGGCTCCTTCAATCATTAATTCCTGCTCGGTTTTCTACACAGTCGTTAGTCTTTTAGGGCTGAATTAGCCCAATTCAAAGGAACGTATTTCCTTTATTTTATCATTTTTATTCTCTACTTTCTCCTGCGCTCACCATTTTTAGCACGGGCTCTTCCAGTTTACTGGGCTTACAACAGGTAACTGCATAAAATGATACGGTTTGCGTACACACCAGGATTCAGACTGGGCAATATAATCTCTGCTGGCCTTCACCTCATTCAACCAAACAACTGTTACAGTCCACAGCTGAGCTGTGCAATGCCTCTGCATCCAACCTGCATAGGAAAACCTGGACCTCCATCCAGACTGAGAAAATTAGCATCCCAGTCCAATGGATTGATCCTGCATGGATTGTTATCAGTGACAGCAATTTTGCATCAGCTTCTCAGGGTCTTGTGGCTTTTCACCTTCATAAAACACGCAGAATGTTAGAACCTCCAGTGTGTAAGTGGGTGCTGGGCAGCCACCTTCCTTCCAGCGCACCTGACCTGCAAAACTGATGTTTTGGTTGAGTCTGGGCTGTTTGGATCTGTGTTCTTAGGGCACAGAACCTTTCAAGAGGAAGCTACTTGAAAAACCACTTACATTTTGAGTCTCACTTTGTGTTTCCCAAAGCACAGACTGATGAGCATTCAGTCTCCCTCTTCCAGGTTCTTCCACTTTGAGGAAATCCCATCTGTAATCCTATTTTTCATAGATGGATCTGCCACGCTCAGGCAAATGCCGTGACTAATGAGAGACTAGAGTGGCAAAAAATCACAAGCTTCTAGTGTTAAATGAAGAAGAAAGCAATAGGCTTTCTAAGGATAAATTGGCCAACCGGCTCTCAATAAAGTCCTGAATGTTCTTCATCCTATCTAAACTCCATCTTTACAAGTATTTTTCTTCTCTTTGACTTTTGTACTCAAACAGTTCTGGTAATTGGACGTGATTTTTACTTTGGCAGCGTTTGTGGAAGCAGAGTCCGATGGGAAATTAATCCCTGCCTCACTAGCACAGCAACAGTCTCTCCAGGCCTGGATTATCAGGGGTCGTTTAGCAGCGAGCTCTGCTGGAGCACATTGGACATGACTGGACACCCCTAAGGGCTGGAAAGCACTGCTGCGGAATTCCAAAAGCATCTCACTGGAAAGCACAGCAAGAGAAAGGCTTTTTGTTTTCCTCATCACAGTATGTTTGAAGCCACTAAAGACAGAGGTGACCTCTTGTAGGCGTCAGCCGCATGCTCAGCTATTTCTGCAAGTTCAGGGATGACTACAGGTTCTCAAAATTTTATTGAACTACGTGAGATTTCTCCTCATCAACAAATCAATGACTACGTTAAGAGCACCAACAGAAAGATTTGTAGACAGTGAGGCCTTTTTATATTTGTTTTATATATATCTATAGGTGTAAATAAAAGAGATGCTGACTTAAAATATATAAGAAAGCCATAGATCAAACACTTCCATTTTCAGTTCTCATTATTCAAGGTCAAGGGGGAACAGTGAACCAGAAACAAAGAAAAATTACAAGATCTAGGAAAAGTACTGTCCTGTGCCATTTGCTGAGAAACACTAATCAGATATGAAAATTATCAACAGGTTAAAAAAAACCCAAACATGTTTCTCAATATATGCAGAATGAGAAAATTCTACATTCGTACAGATTTCAGAAAAGAAAAGAAAAATTGACCGTGCTTCAAGACATAAATCAACCTCTATGGATTAGGATTTTTCCTGCAAGCAGGTCTTATTTAAAAAGTGCACAAAATCACTTTGTGGCGTAATTGTTAGTGGTAGCCACTACTGGGGAGGTTATTAAATTAAAGTAGCACCAGACTTCATAGCACTGTATGGCCACTCCAGTGCCACTAAAGAAATTATTCTTACACACCCAGAGTGGAAGCTGATCACATTAACTCGTTGCTGTCCTGTCCAGAAAGAAAAATCTAGACAAACCCCACCCAACTGCCCTCTCCATATATTCACCATGGAAAACGGCACTCTCAGACCATGCTGGAACCATGCTGATCATAGAATTATAGAAATAACAAGGAAAGGAGGGATGTAGGACACTCGGAATGGTCATAGCAGTGAGGCTCAGTTTGGAGCCAAACCCAGACATTCTAGTGATGCACGGAGGATCGTTGTCACTCAACACTGTGGTCATGGATTTGACAACAGACACACATCCAGGGCACCGAGAAGCCCAAACACAATCCCTTCTGTTATTCACAGTTTATCTGTTCAGATTTCCTCTATTCCTCATCGTCTGGTTCTTCTCCCCAGGGACATTAGGTGAGGGAAACAGCAGACTGACCTTTACCACTGCACCTTCTCCCAGTCCTTTACACAACAGCTAATTAAACCTACCGTTCCGCCCAGTACGACACAGAGAGCACCGCTCCCAGCACTGGAGATCCAGTTCTCCTAATTGCATCCTGTGCCGCACATTCTAGCCGGTCAGACTCTCTAAATCAGCTCCTCTGCCCCGGAGCGCAAGGAGATGTTGCACCAGTTGGGGTCACGGCTCTCTTGGGTCAAAGGGATTCCTCAGAATTGTGTACAAAATCATTAGGACTGTTACTATACAAAGCATTGAACGTCTTTCATATGGCACTAGGAAACCTGTAGAAGCAAACATAGAGATACCGACAATCCAGCTAGTGCCATTAAAATAAGGTCGTACGGGAAGCTGGAGATCACAGCCTGTGTCAGGATTATCCCTGTTCCCATCTCAGTTCTGCTTTTTACAAAAACAAAGGCAGTGGAAACTTGAACCTCAATACTTGATGGAAAGGTAGAAGCCCATCTACATCAACAGCGCTGCCTTTAGAGCATCAATCTCTGCATGTAAACCTCTATGTGAAGCTGACACTTGACCCCAAGCTTGTATCTAGCAGAGAATTACACGCGCAGCATCACCTGCAGATTTCAACAGGTTCTGGAAAGGCATTTTAAGCAAAGTCAGTAAACAGTCATGCAGAAATATTCTGAAGCTCAGGTAAAACAAAAGCCTGTGTGGGTAAGATCCTGTAACAAATGCTAATAACCAGGAGACCATGAACTGACCTTATTACATACGAACAGTTCATCTATAATGCATTTAACTCAAGTTCTTCCCCTTCTAATGAATTAACCACGCACTAGCAGTCTGCATGAAGAACTTGTTTGGGAAAACAGTTCCAATAAAAATCACATCAATTGCAACACCTCCAAAGTGTTTAACAGCCAGGAAATGCTGAAACAATTATTTTCATTCCCTTCTCTTGTCAGAAAGTCTTCAGAGGACACATACATTCCAGGAGAATCTTTTGTAAATTCAGTGCAAGCAATGTTTTCTTTTTTTGAAAAAAAAAAAAAAGGATTCGAAAATATCAATAAATAAATAAGAAAAACCAGGCCCGCAATGGGATGCAATTTCTTCTTCATGCTTAGAACACCATGTCCTTAGACCACTTAATTACTCCACCAGAGTAAATTCTCTCTTAATAGGTGCTGACAGCAGAGGGCATTTGCATTGCAAATTGTCTCAAAACTTTGGAGAGGTGCTGAGATTTCTTAAAGATGCTGCTAAGCTGCTGTTTGGCTGAGGCTAACAAAAAACACGGCACCATCTAATTGTTTTCACGAGATCACCCAGTGAGATTCTGTTATATTATTTATATTCCTGGATGGGCAAATGGCCGGGTAAGTGCTGTATGAATACATAACGGCCGCATCCCCTCTCCTGGGTAAACCATAGAGATCTCAAGCAGAGAAAGCATTTAAATATATGCTTCATGTTAAAAGTGCATTTCAAAAGTTGTTGAAGTCAGTCTTATTTCTGTAAAACATGTTCATCATCCACCACAGGGTATCCAAGAGAACTGCAAGATCTTGCGTACTTTCCTGGGTACTCATGGCTGTAGTGTAATTGCCCTGGATACAGGTGATGTTCTAGCACACAGACAAGCTGGGAGAGTTGGGGTTGTTCAGCCTGGAGAAAAGAAGGCTTCAGGGAGACCTTAGAGCAGCTTCCAGTGCTGAAAGGGGCTCCAGGAAAGCTGAGAAGGGGCTTTTGAACAGGGAGGGCAGGGAGAGGATGAGGGGGAGTGGTTCTAAGTTGTAAACCATTAGAAGTTCACTGCTGCAAAGCGATCCATTCTAGATGCAACCCCATAAGCCTTCTCCTGCCTGTGAATAAAGATTGCAGTAGTAAGACAACAACTCCATCTTACGCTTCGCTTTCAGAGCAAGGTCGCTCTGAAGTGTTGAACAACCAGCAGCACAACAATCACAGCAGACAAACGCAGCAGCCTTTGCGTCACGGGCTGTACGGTTCATACACAGCCGAGTACATTAGAAACTGTTCTTATGAAGGGAGTGAATGCTGAGCAATGATGAAGAGGGTCAGAGAACTTTCTCTGCATTCTCTTCGTATGACCAAGTGAGCATGCGAGAGCATCGGCTTTATCCAGATTGCAGCTGTTTGGCTGCTCTGTTGATAAAAAGCACTCCCATTGCTGCACGTTCATCCTGTGTGGCTCTGTATATGTCTCCACAGCTTAGAATCATAGAATGATAGAATCACCAGGTTGGAAGAGACCCACCGGATCATCGAGTCCAACCGTTCCCATCAATCACTAACCCATGTCCCTCAGCACCTCGTCCACCTGTCCCCTTAAACCCCTCCAGGGAAGGGGACTCAGCCCCCTCCCTGGGCAGCCTCTGCCACTGCCCAGTGACCCTTTCTGTGAAAAATTTTTTCCTAATGTCCAGCCTGAACCTCCCCTGGAGGAGCTTGAGGCCATTCCCTCTCATCCTGTCCCCAGTTCAGAGAATCATAGAATGGTTTGGGCTGGAAGGGACCTTAATAAAACAAAGATCATCATTAGCTACTAAAAAGAACAAAATGCAGTGCGTAAACCAGCAAGGATGGGGGTGGGAGAGGAACTGGTGAATAAACTTGGCAAAGCCAGACTTGGATTTCATAGTTATTCCTCATCTCTCTCTCACACACCCACCCTAAAGCTGGGTGATTACAGAAACAGATGTAGAGTTTGAGAAAGCCAATGAATCAATGCACAGTTAAATTACACAGCCCATAAAAATCAATGGAACCTCAAGATGTAAGACTAGGATATAAAAATCCTGCAAACAGTAAATAAAGCAAAACCATATTTAGGGACCGTCTTGATATCTGCATCTAAAGCAAAGCCCTGGCACATTGTCAGCACCTTAGCAAATTATATCAAAAAATAAAAGCCCACAAACAACACAGCTGTCCAGATTCCCATTTTCCCCTTAAATGCCAAATGTCTCCAGATTTACAGCAGTTTCCTTCATTTACCTTAGAATTTCTGAATGCAACACATACACCTCATTCCTTCTCTCCAGAACATCCCTGTTGTGTAACCAGCACTCCCATACGGATCAGGGAGTCGGTCTGTACAGCAATCGGATCACACCAGACTCAAAAGATGCACATGCTCTCAACTGCAACACCTCAAATACTTCAGAATTCTTACTTTAAATTCTGCTTTTTCTTTGATCCCATTTGTTTTTCAAGACAAAGGGAGAGAAAAGAGAACTGCAGTCAAATTATTGCAAATTATTTGTAGAATGTATTAATTGCACTGCTTCCTCATAACATTTCTGGAAGCCAAATCAGACTCTATGTCCTTAAGGGGCTTGATGTCCTCTTCACAGATTCATCTGTAACAGGGTACTTAGCTGTGTCTCTCAGCATCTCTGTTGTCACATTGATTGCAGGGGGTAACTTATTTCCACACACGTTCATACTTGTCTGCCTTTCAAAGCTACTCTCAACGCCAATCCTGCAATCTCTCTACTCCTTCTGGAGCACGAGTCTCATGAGGAGCAGCTGAGGGATCAGCCTGGAAAAGAGGAGGCTGAGGGAAGACCTCATTCCACCCTGCAGCTCCTGGAAGGAGGTTGTGGTGAGGTGGGTGCTGGGCTCTGCTCCCAAGGAACAAGTGATGGGGTGAGAGGAAATGGCCTCAAGTTGCACCAGGGGAGGTTTAGATTGGATTTTAGGAAGAATTTTTTTCACTGAGAGAGTGGTGAAGCACTGGACCAGGCTGCCCAGGGCACTGAGGGAGTCTCCATCCCTGGAGGGGTTCAAAAAGCAGGCAGATGTAGAGCTTTGGGACGTGGTTTGGCAGGTGCAGTGGGGTTGGGCTGATGGTTGGACTGGCTGATCTTAGAGGGCTTTTCCAACCTTAACAATTCCATGATTCCACGGAGCCTGTGTACATTGCACGTGCACACCCACACTCCTATATTCAGACATGGACCCTTCACGAACACAACAGACATTCTGGATCCTTTTCTCATTATCATTTCATAAGTTGCAGGATTTAAGGCTTGTTTGTGTTACAGTGCCTGATGTTAAAGTAACACTTACCCTGAAGCTTTCATAAAATTTTCAGAGCTGCTATTATTTTTAACCTACTGCCAGAGGCAAATCTGCCAGCAGAAGGCAGCTCTAAGAGGTCATCTATTTCCTCGTGGTAAGCAAACTCAATTTCCTTATCAGGGCAATAAATATTACCTCCAATAATAGAAGTTCAAAACTGTCCCCACGCTTGTTGCCACCATGGTAGAACATTGCTTTGATGAGGATTTAGTCAGAAAAGCACTTGCCCCTACTGATCTCAGTTTTTAAAGGAAACAGGACAAATTACAGTGAAATTAAGCAGCTTCCCATTCAATACTGGGAATTTTTTAAAAGCACTCTAGGTTAACACCTCTTGTTCTTGTTACAAGCTGCACTGAAACCCTCAGAATCTGTTATTTAATTCTAATTGGGCTACAGAAATAGTAGGTTCTTTTGAAAGCTGTAATGAAAGATCATTAAAACATACAAAAGACTATCTATTGGGGGAAAAAATATGTATATAAAGGAGGGGGAAAGAGGAGATCTCAAACACAGGGAAATGACAGTGTTTTCTACCTTAACCTCTTCAGCTAGAGTTGCTAAGTAACCATGACACACCACCGCGTATTCTCTGCGGCGCCTGACAGTTTGATTAATTCCTCCGAGTACCAAACCTGCATGGTAAATATTTTAAATACTTAAACACTTCATATGGGGGGGCCTACCAAAAAAAATAAAAGAACATGTTTGATTTATGAATTCACTTTTGTTACTAGGCTGCCATATTTATTCTGGAAACAAAAATCCCCTTCCAAAAGAGGGTGGTGGTGTATGTGGTGCTTTCTTCCTCTAACATTTTTGCCTTATGGACCACTCTCCATCCTCAGAAGCATGATTAATTATGGAGACCGTGCATCAATGTTTGCAAGGCAACAGTAAAAGAACTCTACAATATCATTGCCTCATCCTCTAAGTCTGCATTTCTACCTGAGGAAGTTCAACAAAATCAACAAATACTGCTGTGCCAGTGTACTCATGAAGAAAAACTCTCTGGATTTTACCCATTTATATCAACTAGCTTCAAGATTTCCACACTACATTGCAGCTGATCCGGGGACTAATTAACAGAGATTTCAAAAATCATTCTATCTCAAAAGTTTCAAGCATTTACAAAATTATGCCTGCCTTCCAATCCAAACAATTCCATGATACTGAGATTCTAATATACGTATTGAAATCCTTCCTAGTTTGATTAATCCAGTACATCACCAGTAAATCAAAATCCCAGAGTGAAATTCAAATGCATAAGGTGGGGATTATCAAACTGCAGTTTCATTCCAAGACATTGACGTGAACGCTGTTCACACCAGAGCATCACACTAACGCGCCTCTGATTAATGAGGTGACAGTTTTATGCTGTGAAACAGCAAAAGGACTTGACAAGACTCACAGTTTTGCTCATTGACTCTAACAGCTGGAATGATGTTTCCTAACATTCTCCCAAGGTTTGTCAGTAATAGATTGTCCTTGTCACCATCTCCTCTGAATGGATTCTCACATCAGACCAAGCAGCAGCACAGTGAACTCCAGCAAAGCAGAAAGCAGAACTGGAGTGGGGTCAGCCAACAGAGAGCATCTTCCCACTCATGCCAGTGGTTTACATCAGAGTGGACAGCTTTGGCTTTATTTTCTTAGAATCATAGAATCACCATGTTGGAAGAGACCCACCAGATCACTGAGTCCAACCATTCCTATTTCTTGACATAAAGCACTGCATAAGCAACCAACTGCACTGGATATTTAAACAGGGACATATTTAAAAATGCACAATATAGGGAAATAAACATATTTTCAATGTCAGAGATTGTATGTCAGAGTATGTTCCTACCACAATTTCTAGAAGGTTTCCACATCATTGTACAGGGGATTTCAATCCCAGACAGGCTTCTATAGAATAAGTTCAAGCCTAATAAGTTAGTACCTATACATTTGAGTTATACCCCTGTTCTCAACACCAGGTGTCAACTCTCTCCAGTTTTAAACTCTCTCCTGTGACAAAGCCAGGAGGACTCAAAGGAAAGACCGAGCACAACCACCACAATGGTGTAAATGTCAGGAGGCTCACTAACTAAAGGATCTGGCTCTGCACCTTCTCCTTTCATGAATTCTCAGCATCAAAATTAAGAGGAAAGCAAACACATACAAATATTTAAAAAAAAACAGTATTTTCTGAGAGTTTTTAACATTCCTTCAAGTCAACTGCACTGGAAACAGCTGTGACTTTTTGCTGCTGGTCTGAGCAATCTTTACACTTCCCTTATGGGGAATAAACAGGCATAAAAAATTACATGGAAATCGGGGAAAAAAGGTTCAATCACCTTTTGAGTGCTTAGGATCATCTGAAACCTCACGTTTCCTTTACAGATGTGGCAATTACACCTCTGGCTGAAGCCAAATTTAACCCCAGAGTTGCATGTCTTATCCATGGATGCTGCAAATCATCTTAGCTCCTGTGCATTTCTGTTCATTTCCTCTGGGTAATGAAGGTGGCTTGGAAAAGAAGTAGTAATTCATTTACAAGAGCTGCAGGTAAAAACCACAAGGTGCCTTTAACTAAGCTGAGCTGGAGGAACATACAGGTAGCAAACTGCATATTGCTGAACAGACTGAAGTCCTCAACTTCTTTAATGTTAAATGAATTAATCAAAAAATAATTAAACATCCTGGACATACTTGTGTTCAATAAGTGGGACAGACTTAGTTTTCCTCCACATGAATTCCTACTGATGAAGCGATTTCTGCTGTGACACAGAAATAAAACCATGTCTCTTGGTGATTCGATGCAGATCCAGCAATTAATTCCACTTCTCTGGGATTTTGTTTTAGAAGTTCAGGTTTATGAAAAAAAAAATCTTAATTTAAATCTCTCTGTGATAACTGATAATGATTTTCTGCTGCTCCCACTGGGGTAGGATAGTGAATGGATTTTAGGAGAACACCAGAGTAGTTAATTTAAATAGCTTCAGTGCCCAAATTCTTTTTATGAAGGTTGCAGAACGGTTGCCTCCTGTATATAACCTTACACCTCTCTATAAATCAGCTTTCTGCCTGGATCCCCAAGTGCTGCAGAGCTGCTCACAGCTCCTGCTTGGTGTGGAGCACACTCTTGTTTCTTTCACTGCTCTAACAGTTCCTTATTATACTGTATTAAAAAAAAAAAAAAAAAGCTGCAAACCAGGTCAGTGTCATTGGGGAGAAGCCTCTCTCAAGAAAGCTTATGATCAGACTAGTCGAGGCAGACCGAAGTGAATCAAGATCAGCTGGATGTGGGAAAGGAATGGAAAATAATCAAATGAAGAAGGTGGTCCAGCCCAGACACCTGAAGGAGCTCCTGCTCAGCAGTGGGAGGTACAAAACACAACCAGAACCCACCACTCGCTCAGCTCACACTTATCTGCCAGAAAGCAGAAGGCACAGATGATTTTTATATGGCAGGTTTCAAGTCAGTAACTTCTTCAAAGGCTGCCAGGGAGGGGAGGTGCCCTTCCACTGCATCTGCTTTCCAACGTTTAAGCCTCTCAGCCCTCTTAAAAAGTTCTGATTATAGGCAATATGCTAGTGAGCTCAGTTTTGCTTTTAGTCATCTAACTCAGCGATAAGTCATAAGGACTGAAGCTCTCTGACAATTCAGTGCTCACTGTGGTTTCACACCCACACACGGAGGGCCCCACAGAACAAACTCTGCTTTTAAAACATGAGTTTGGGCTGCACGGAGATCACACGGGAGCTCACAGAATCACAGAATAACCAGGTTGGAAGAGACCCACTGGATCGTCGAGTCAAATTATTTCCACCAATCCCTAAATCATGCCCCTAAGCGCCTCATCCACCCTCACCTTCAACACCTCCAGGGACGGTGACTCAACCACCTCCCTGGGCAGACTGTTCCAATGCCTAACCACCCTCTCCGTGAAGAATTTTTTCCTAATCTCAAGGCTAAATCTCCCCTGGCAGAGCTTGGGGCCATTCCCTCTCGTCCTGTCCCCTGTCACTTGGGAGAAGAGCCCAGCTCCCTCCTCTCCACAACCTCCCTTCAGGTAGTTGTAGAGAGCAATGAGGTCTCCCCTCAGCCTCCTCTTCTCCAGGCTAAACACCCCCAGCTCTCTCAGCCGCTCCTCTTGTTCTCCAGCCCCTTCACCAGCTTTGTTGCTCTTCTCTGGACTCGCTCCAGAGCCTCAACATCCTTCTTGTGGTGAGGGGCCCAGAACTGAACACAGGATTCGAGGAGCGGTCTCACCAGTGCCGAGTACAGGGGGAGAAGAACCTCCCTGGACCTGCTGGTCACACCGTTTCTGATACAAGCCAAGATGCCATTGGCCTTTTTGGCCACCTGGGCCACTGCTGGCTCATGTTCAGTCGCTGTCAACCAGCACCCCCAGGTCCTTCTCTTCCAGGCAGTTTCCAGCCAGGCTTCTCCTAGTCTGTAGCTGCTCAGGGTTGTTGTGCCCCAAGTGCAGGACCCGGCATTTGGCCTTGTTAAACCTCATGCCTCATGCTCCTCTCCAGCTATGGCAGTAGTACCCCAACACTAATTTGTAGAGCGTTTTGCACAAAGAAAGATGACTTTTTTGCACAAAGAATGATGACTTTTCACTCTGTCTCAAACTATCACACATTGATACATCAGCAACTTCTACTGCAAAACTGAACACCTGGGAGACCCTTCACCTCCCACGTCATGCAGTCACTGCCACGTCCAAGCAGCCTGACAAAAAGCCCGATAGAGTAACCCGTAACTTATTTTTCCACAAGAAATAAGGCAACAGGACAGAGATGCTCCTGTTTACTATCAGATTAACCACAAAGGCCATAAGAGCCAAAAACCAAGGAGAGAACATTAATTTAGGCCAGCTAATCACAAAAATATTCAACGTGCTCCAAACTCCTATTTATCAGGGCAAGTGCTGGAGTAGCTAATGCACAAGCAGGCTTAATTAACCCTAATTAGTTCAGAGTCATGCTACAAAAGACTTAATTAGTAGTTACTGGATACAGCTAACAAAAGAAGCATAAATAACATTTGGTTGCAAGCTATATTTAAGAATCTCCGGACTGACAGACACTAAAGAAAGAGGGAGAAAGGAAATGAACTGCTCGTTTGTGGGGACCAAGTAGGAACTGATGCAGACCTCACTTTTTAAAGTTTTCCAGTACAGAAAGAAACTGTTTTTCAGCCTGATCAACTAATGTTCATCCCTCCCCAGCAATGGTTATGTTGCTGCTGTGTACACTGAAGAATCATACATATATTCTCTTTGAAATGCTTGTATTTTTTATGAAGTTGCAAGAACAGATGTTCTCTTTATTGTGTGTTTATACCCATTAAGAGTTCAGGCTTTTAAGCTCTGCCCTGCAAGCTGAATTGACGGCTGCTTCTATCACAAAGAAAAAGGGGAGGACACACCAAATGCCACCAGTTCTCGACATTAGAGGATGCTGCTCTAAAGCAAAGCATGTTACTTTTAAAATCCTTCCAGACCCCAAAGATCCTCTTTTCTGCATTGAGCCTGACTTGCTAGACTGGTTTCTTCTATATTCACCCATCCAAATCCACATTTCTTACTACCTGATATTAAGCTGTCTGAACATAATCTTAAGGTATAAAAAGCTTTTCCCAAGAAGGAGAGATGCCATCTGCAAACCCCCTTGCTGATATGGCTGTACGCGGCTCATCTTGATGCCCTTTCCTTAATCCTGTTCAAGGCTTTTGCAGATCTTCTGAAGGCAGCAAACAAGAGGTTTTAATGAGATAAATTTGCTTTTACCAGCTTTAGATTTCAGCTTGATCTCCTTCGCCTCTTTTCTGAAGTTCTAAATGCTGAAGTGCAACGCGTGATCACTAACTATGGGGAAGCAGTGCCCTGTGGCAATCCTCCTTTCAACATTTTTGATGCACAGGGGTCTTCTTTTAAAGACCTCCTCAATTCACAACAGAGCACGTGGCTACTTTGAAGCGTTTTTAGACCCACACTTTAGCTCAAATGACAAACTGCTCCAGACACCTGGCTCTTTGTGCGTTTACACACAGAAGCTTCTAATCTTTTTCCCACTGAACCTTAAACATTAAGGTCAAATGCGACATCAAAATCATAGACCTATAATCTTCTTGTTAAAGTGATCTGGATTCCCCTTCTACTAAAGACACAGTAAAAAACTAACATCAGCTTAAAGGAGAACTGGGCTTTTCTGCCCTTCAACGCTGCTGAAAAACACACCAGCTACAACATAGGATCTGCTGCCTTTCCAACCTCCCAAAACAACATGTTCCCTAAAGAACAGGCAGGTATTTCTAGGCTGTATTTGTCCCAGTCACTGTCCGTTACCGAAACCTCATACACAGGAAGAAATTCGCAGACTTAGGCTCCAAATACAAAACCTGAAAGGACTGTGGATAACCTTAGACCCAAAGGCAGAGCATAAGAAGTGATCTGTGTGTTCTCAGCATCTCTCCCAGCTGCCCAGCCTCCAAGAGGGATGCAAGCTTCTTACTCGATACCTATCTCCTCAGTTTTGCATAGCCACTTGAGTTCTTTTCCCCCTCCTTCCATCACTGTGCTTTATGATATTACAAAACAAGGTAGTTAATGTTCGGTGTAACTTTGCTTACTAAATTTTAAACCAGACACAAATTTTATACTTGTTTTCATTTCATGGGCACCTGTAAAGAAAATACTTGTGGGATGACTTCAGCCATGACTGAAATATGCTGCACTGTCGTGCGCATTTAGATTTTATATTCTTGGCTGCAGTATATTAAAATACCCCTGAAAATAAAGTCCAACACAAGAAAAAAGTCTATTAGATGCATCCTTCAGTCAAAAGTAAATTAAAAGTTAGGATGGCCCCATTCTGAGACAAGACCGTTGTTGAACAGAAACATCAATAGTTCTATACACTTATTTGATATAACAGCAATATCTCAGTAGTCAGGGAATCTCTTAGTTTGCAGAGTCTGTCTTTAATTATCTCACACTATGAAAACTGTCTCCATAGGTCACAGTTCCATTCTGCAAGGAACTGCAGTGTAAATAAGAGCCGCCAGTGAAACCGGGTCCTTAAATTGGCGTAGTGTCTCCGTTATAGCTCTGTTCCATAAGCTACTTACACACAGTATAAAATTGTAAAAAAGGCATTTGAAAATCATCTAGGAGCTCCAAGATAAATCTCTGTGTTCTTAAGTTAAAATCCTCCTGGTACCGGTATTAAGGGAGAATTAGGTTTGCATTAATGGGAGCTTGAAAGATGCTCTGATAATGTTACTGCAGTCACAATGCAAGCACATGTAAGAATGTTGAGACAGTGGAATATCTTTCATTTGAGTTTCATTTGTAACACTTACAAACATTCAGCTAATTTGTTGAGAATATATGAAACAAAATCCAGATTCGCTTACTGCCTGTGCACCCTGGGTAAGACACTGCTCCAAGTCCTTGTAGGAATAGTAAAGTGATTACAACAAATGCCAGTCGTACCCTTTTGTTTCCTTTCTTTCCTTATTTTCTACTACAGAACTACCCTAAAGGTTCCAGATAAAGAACTTACTGGTTGTTTGGGACAGGACAGTGTCAGAACCACATCTACCACCACATCTAGAGAGATTTTGTGATGCAGATACTACAGTAAATATCATGTGTGATGCGTAACCAAGTGCCTTGGGCTTTGGACTGTGGTTCAACCAGTCACTCACTATTTGACTTTGGACAAATTGCTCTGCTCGCTTTAATTGACTTCTTCATACAGGAGGATTAAAAACTTCATGACTCCCTGGTGCTTATAACAATGAGTTTAATATTCAAAATCTTTCCCAAAGTCCACAGCTAAAAGGCACTGGGCAAGCTTCACACAGTCAGCTGTTACTACATGAAGATGAATTTCACTCTTCAAGATGAGATAAACACTGACTCTAAGGAGCATGGAAGGGAATGGTCTACAGAAGCCATTTGAAAGTAAACTGTTTGCTTCCAGGGCCAGAGATGTTCAACCTGCAGTTGGGGAGAGTCAACACTCACGAAGGGGAGATCACTGAGAATATGAGTCGGAAACTCAGAGCCATCACTATGCGCACGGTCAGACGGTTTCTAGACGTCTGGGTGGCTGGAAGCTGCACGCCAGGCCAGCGAAGCAGAGCATATGGCAGCTCAGCACGAGCGCCCTTCCCAAGGCACGAGGAGGCTGCGCAGATCACCGAGGCCGATAACCACGCAACCCAGGGTCAGGCAGCAGCTGCGGCTCTGAAAGGCTGCCCTTCCCCAGCTTATGTCCAACTGGCATTTGGAACGAGCTGCCAGCTGCCCTCGCACAAATAAGGAAAGTACAGATTGACCTGAAGGAGTCAGGGTAAGGAAACATACCAGCTCCTCCGTGCTGGTTCACTCTGCTGCCTTCGTGTTCCAGCTAAGGGAGGGCAGGAGAAGCTATACTATAAGAATACCTGTATCACAGCCAAGATTATAAAAAAAGGAATGTTTTTCCTATACAGAATTTCTGCCATCCTATCTCAAGTGTTTTAGTTAAACTGAGGTAAACGTCTGACGCAGACACATTGGGTGTAAATTGATGACTTAGATGAGTTCCACTTACGTTAAATACAAATAAGCTTAAGGTAAAATGTCAATGAAATCTTCCATCAGGTTAATAACTGACTTCCATCACACTTTGCCATATGAGCAGGTAACACCTCAAACTACTCCATCTAAAACTGCTAAAGCTTATCACCTTCGACTGTTCATTATCAGTGAGGCAGTCGCCAGCCAAAGATGTGTCTGAGCGCTCACAGACAGCTTGATTGTAAAGCCAGCTGGTGAACATAAGTCAGTGCTGCAGCCAGCACCACAGCAATCATTCCTCTGTGCTCTTTAACTAAACTTATGCAACTCTGCACACAAACGGCTCCCATTATCTCCTCTTTTCACACAAGTCCCACACTTTGCAGTTTGCAGAACCCCGAGCAGGGATCATCTCAACACTCCACAAAGCTGTTTCTCTCCCTCCATCAATAACACGAGTAACTTCAAAGCTAGGTCTTTATCTTGGAAGCAAAAATCAGTTGCAATGACTTCTTTAAGTATTTGGTTCCGGGAACCCACTGTTAAAAATCTGAGCTGTTCTATTTTGACCTTTTTTTGATTACCTGCACACTGAAAAAACCCACGCTTGGAGTCCCACTTCATTTGTTCTGCATCAGCCGGTTGTACAGACTCGAGAATCATTTGCTGATTAGGAGACACAAAAGACCTACGGCTGGGCACACACTTGGCCTGTGTTCCCTCGCTTTGCTGGCACATGGGAGCCACACAGCACAGGGGCTACACCTCATTTTCTGGGAATATCTGTCCCACACATCACCTGCTGTTACCACCTGGTTAATTTTCAGCTTCTGTTTCCAGGAGGTGATTATGAAGCTAGTATTTATAATGACCATTACACTGAGGGTCGGGAAGGCATCACTGTTTGCCACGCGGCACGACATCGATCAGAATGAGTGAAGCTCGGATCACGTTTTTGTCCTGTTCACTTACATTTTCTGGTCAGCAGGCTGTTGATGCCTGGTGTCCTCCTTCCAAGAGCAACAGAAGTTGAAGATGATTCTTTTCAGGCAGAAATTGTTCACCAACGATCCTGTATGAAAAAAACAGAGGAAAGACGAGGCTACAAGTGCAATTTCTCCAGAAGCAAAAGCAGCACAGTATGGGGGGCAGCATGTGGATGCAACTATGGATAAACGCCGTTATACTTCCTTTATCTCTTTATTCTTGAGGAACAGTCAAACAAATTAGGCCAGATGTGTCTTGTTTCATGAGCCTTCTCCTGCCTCTGTACGCTTATTTGTTTCTCAAGGAGGTTTTAATCCACATAACAGACTTTGGTCTGGTCTTCAACGTTCCTCTGGACATTAGCTGCTGTGGAAAAGCCTGTCAACAGAAGCCTGAGGCTTGCTGGAGCTTTCGCAAACTATAAATTGAAGCCTGATAGATTTCAAGTTTTCAACCCAAGTTTTTGTATCAGAATACCCAATCTCAAAGAAAAGCCAACTGAACAAAACCTCAGTTTGGCCTTCTTTTTGCCCCATTCTGCTTTGCATTTCACCTGAGCAATTTCATTTGAACCAAAGAAGTCGCATACGTATAATTGAAGACATAATTTTGCCTGAAGGACCTCCGGTATCAAGAGACTTTAGAGTGTGCTGAGCTTTAACCACATGGTTAAATACTCTGCTGAGCTAAGACTTTATTTAATGGTTCTGTGGAAGATATACCAACTGCAAGGCTCCAGTGAAATGAGGTGTGTAATTCAAGTAGTTTAAAGGTTCAGGTATGCAGACTTGCATTTACTGCAAAATATAAAGGTGCACCCGAAATAACATCCATAAACAAGGAATGCAAAGCTGACCAGAGAGCTCTCAAGGTCTTTGCAGGAATATCCCTGAAACATATACAATTTTATCATTAAAAAGCAATGCAGCTTTACAGTAATACAGGTTTGTTATGAGACTGTCCTATGTCTTCCCAGCATAAATAAGCTTCAGACTCAACTCTGCAGTCAAATAAAGGGTCTCATGTGCTCTCAAACCACAGTAACCCATTGTCCTTAATTCTATAAATATCTAACAGCAGGAAATTAGGTCCCTCCCTCTAAGAAAACCTCAGATTCTACCAAGACTCCATGTCACTGCTCAAAGGGGAAAACATATTCCATTGTACCCAAGAAGGAAAAAAACGTAACGCAAACATAAGCTCTTGAGGAGGCACAAGTGCTTCTGATGCATTAACACCACTATTCAAGATCCAGACTGACCACAACTCCTGACATACCAACTGTAAGTAAAGACAAGAGCCGCCTCACGTATTTACGGGTAGGTTTATAACAGAACATCCTTCTGAAACATTCCCCAAGTGCCTGGAGGTGGCTTAGCTGGCAGCTCATTTGCAAACACAGTTGGTTCAGCACCACAGAAAACAGCTCAAACATTTCCAACATACAAGATTTGAATTCTTCATGCAACAAGAATATTGACTGCAGCAGGCAGTGATGAAACTCATCACATCTCACTAAACAACCTCATTCTACCACATCATCATCATCATCTCATTAAAACTCAGATGATTATTAATTATTTATTCAATTATAATTCATTATTATTTTAGGGGCTATTCAGGCTTCAGCAATAGATCAAGGAGAATTTTAAGCTCACAGCATTAGGATTACTTTAGTTTGTCCTTAGCAAGATAATTGTGGGAAGAAATTTCTTTATTTGACACCAAATATTTGTTCAGGAGAAAAAAATAGTATTTCAGAACTATGTAGAAATTCTTGAAGCAGAAAAAGATAGGAATCCCCTTCTGCCCTTCCCATCCTTAATTCTGAATAGGAGTTAAACCCCTGGAAAATATAATACACAAGCAAAATGAAAAATAAATAGTTTGTTTAGTCTCTAATGCTATATTGCATCCACTTTTGCACGGGTGCTACAGTGTTTGTGTAGCAGTCAATGAGTGCTGCTTCTGCCCAGCCTTAGGAAAAATAATAATGAGATATTCTTTTTATGCATGTTTCCCTATCACATCAAGTGTCTCCCATGCCTCTTTCAATGCAAGCACACAGCGATCTGCACAGCCAGGCTCCCAGGAGCTGCTCTACTAAAAATACATTACAGCATCCCTAGGTAACAGCAATAAACAGGAGGAGACAACTCCACACAGATTTTCACAGTAGAAATTTGCACATGTGCAAGTTCACATAGTTCTAACTTCTTTTACTCTGCCATTACTATTCCAAGGATTTTTGTGGGACCCTCGGGACTTCCAGAACACACATGGAGTCTGTATTTAAATATGAGTCCAGCCACACAGGTGAATTCTGTCCTGAATGCAGCATCATGCTCTGCTTAGTCTGGTTCTCAGTTTCTCCCCTGGAACCTCAATGAATGGATTTCCCATTCCATCCAAGGACATTAGTTATTGCAGCTTACAAGTCAGTTGTGCTTCACTCTGCACAGCTGGTTTGCTCCTTTCCTGCAGGCGTTTCAATTCCTAATTTTCAGCAGCAAGCCCAGATGAAAATCACTATCAGCACGGTTAGCATTTGGAGCTTGAGTATTGATTTATGCCTTGGGTGAAGGGGTTAATTAAATGTGAATTTTAAGCCGACAACATGATTAGAGGAGTGAGGAAACCTGAATTCATGAATACTTCCAGAACTGTTAAAGTCATTTAAAATGAACAATGACTGGAAAAACCTTTCCTGCTACTGGCAACTGGATTAATGTGATTCTGAGGACTTTAAGAGAAATTACGGGCGGTCTCAGGTATTCTCATCCACCTGGGGTTTTGGTTTGTCTTTATACTGACAGTAGCACAGAACTCAACACTTTATGTAAACTGCTCTTGTAAACTCTACTTTCCTTTCTTGCCTTTTCCTTTTTCCCTTTCAACAATTGATCCTGGAACTGTGTGGCTCCACAAACCTTGAACCCAGTCCCATTGCTCTAGAACAAGCAACTGAATTACCTTTGCTGAAAGCCTGGAAAGATCCTTGCCATCACTCCAGCTGACAAATGCTCAAAGCCGGAGGAACTACGTTTTCCCAATTATATTGGAAGGAGTTCTGCCAAGATGCTCTACCTCCACTCCCATGTACAACTAGCATTACAAGTTCCACTAATTTGAACCATCAGTCCAGGCTCTTGAGTTCAACCACAACAGGATTTGATTTGTTTGAGCTTGTGTACTCTTCCCTCTCCTCAGTTTGTTTTGTTCTCTTGTTGCATCTTTACAGAGTTTCTTTATACAAGCAACGACAAAATTCTTTTTAACCTGAAACACTACTCCCCTAAGGAAGCTGCAAACTGAAAAATACCTAGAGGTGCAGAGAAATGAAGTGTATAAATCACAGAATCATAGAATGGTTTGGGTTGGAAGGAACACAAACCCTGACACAGTCAGGTACAGCATGGATCTACAAGCAAGATTCCAGCTGGGGAAATAAGAGAGGAATAGGAAATGCCAGCAGTTCAATTGCTTTCGGCACGGTTACCTCCTGCCATACAAACCATTCAGCCCATCAAGCAGCTCAGTAAAACAGCGACACCTCCGAGCTCCACATCGGCAGACAACAACCCCACAGCGAATGCAGCAATCTCATTCCACTGGGATTTCTCAGCACCACACTGGTACATTTACAGTTGGGAAAACAATCACGCTTAATACCATTCATCCTGCACATCCCACAGCAAATGACCACCTTGCAATGAAAATGACCCATCTCCTGCTATTTGTTTAGACTGCCCTTGTCTTTTCCTCTCCATCCTTCACATCAGACTGTTGCTAATAACAAGGGGCCGACAAAAGGCCAGAACTGGTTATTTATGCAGCCCGCTGCCTCAACTAACGGACAGAAAAATGTGCTCGATTGCCATTTCTTTTCCTCCTCAGCTCATATGAAACCAGAGGCTTGTGGAACTTTTTATTAGCACTGTATCTGCAGATCTCTTTGGAGCACGGCATGACAGCAATCTGCAATGAAGTGTTACATTCAGTCTTCGCCCTTGGCATACTGTGCGTGTCTTGATGGAGAGACCGAGATCGTGCCTGAGCCACTTCCAGATTTGTAACAGGCTGCTGATATTTGTTTTCTGTTGACTAATGGGGGGAAAGCCAACAAAACACTACTGCCTTTCTTTCATTCCTTGGCCTCTCACACCAGGGCTGCTTATCTATTATTTTAAAGGTTAAACTGAGAAAGATTAACCTGCAAATAGGCAGTGCCTGATCAACTACTGAAAAAATGGATCCTTGCATAGATTTTGAGTAAAATCAGAAGTAACACAAACAGCATCAGCAAGGACAGAGAGAAAAAAATCTTGAGCCTCTTGGCCAGTTTTCCAGGTGCTGATAGGGATCCTTCAGTCCAGGGCTGTGTCCAGGCTAATGGAATCTTAGCAAGAAGTGGAATAAGACAAGAGAAAATAGACAAACCCCACCAGAACCGAGCTCAGAATCCTCTTGGCCCAAACCAATGCCTAACCCACTTTGTCTGATCTTGTACCATCAGGTTTATGTCCACCAGGTTGTGCTCCTTTCCATGCAATACAGATACCAGAATTCCTTTTAAATCCACTGCCTGAGATCCCAAAAGCCATTTACAGATCTGTTGGTCTGCACACAGTGCTTCCCAGCTGTACCAGCACAGAACACGTGGAGTTTGTTCAAAGATCTCCAACATTACTACCCCAAAGCTGCAGCTTTTTCTCCCCTTGTTATTGATGCTGTAGGAAATACGGGGTTTCTGGGTGTCTCCAGCATCTGTTGAGCTCCCACACTAGCGCTAATGAAGGGTTTCATTTTTGCAGGATTTCTTTTAAAATTAACTAAAAAGTTGAAGTCTTCAACTTTTTTAAACTTTTAACACAGTATTCAAGATGATCCCTTACTGTATTTTCTGCAGACAAGATTTAAACAAGAAAAAAAATAGCGAATTAGGTATCAAAACACCAACTGTTACTACAACATGAAGAGGTGACCAGATTGCTCTTGTGACAGAAGCGGTCACAAATTGTCGACAAGGGTAACAACTCATCATATGTTTATAATGTTTTCTTTCTGTACATCATCCTCCTAACAGTGGGGAAAGCTTCTATCAGATCCTGGGCCGAGCGAGGAAACGGAGCCCATCTGGGTAGGAATTCATTACCGGTCCAGAATGACAGCATCATATGGAGGAGTTCACTTTTTGTAGTGGAGGGCAGTCTAAAAACACTGGGAAGTATAAATACATATCAGAGCAGAACTATGACACCCCTAACGAGGCAAATTAACAAACACGTAATGGTAAGTTGAGAGTCACTCAATTCCTTGGTATGTAAGGACTCAAAAGGAACCAAAGACAGAGAAAGAATTCTTGAGGAATCATTTGCGAGGTGTTTCTTCAACTGTGTCTGTCCTCAAATACGGCTGTTTTTTATCCCTAATTACAATAAATTAACATAAAGATACTTTCACTCCAGGAAAGAATATAATTGGAACTGATAAACTACCACGGGAGTAAGTCAACCATAAGATTCAAGGAGAATCATCAGGAAGCAAGTGATGATCCATAAGCCAGATGTTTAAGCACGTTCAGGTACCTGAAGTCTGACAAAATGATGAAGAACATTCTGATCATATACACTGAATAATCTAATCCCATTTCCATGTAGATTTCTTAATTCTTTTCCCAGAACGCTTGGTGCTAGCACGGAGCGGGGCTGGTAGCCTGCATGGATCTTGGCAGCGGTGCTCCTGAAGCCTCTGCTGGGGCTCTGCTCTCTGGTGCCGACGTCGCATCCCACTCAAGGTAAGGTTTATCCACAGGCTTCTCTTGAAATTAGAACAGAAAGAACAGTTTCCAGATGTCCTCGGTGCTAGCAGAGACACACAGGGTAGGAATACTGACCATGACTGGCAACTTGAGGGGTTTAATCTCCCAGTGCATTTATTTATTCAACTGACTATCACAAAACTCCCGTCACCTTGACAACAAGGCATTTATTTACCAATCTGAAAGCATGGAATGGCATAAAGATATAAATACAGAGCACAACACACTGGGAAAGGGCTGTGGCTGCTTTTTGAAAAGTGACTCCAAAGGAATAGCAGGAGGAGGGAGCCACAAGAAGAGGGAAGGTCACACAGGAGAGGAACTGGGGTGCAGCGTGTTCTTGCCATGCTAGGAATTCGTGGACACATATGTCTGGGGGTCAGTAACTGCCTGTGCTTAAATAGGAATCAACTTCTCAGCAATCCCCTCTATGCAAGGGCTCCAACAGGCATAAGGAGTAAACAGAGATGATCTTTAACATTGGAGGATGAGGAAACCTGCCCAAAGCAACATCAGAGGGTCTCTCTCTACAGCTTCAGCTGGTGATTCAGGATAGGGGACACACACTCTGCAGATTGTTCAGGACAATGCACATTGTAATATTTCTTCCCTTGGGGCCCAAACTTAATCCTACCTATGCCCAATCTACAAAAGAGTCCAAGAAACCTAGACTTCCATTAGAGCATCTGACAAGTCAGAGTTTGTTAAAGGCACTACAGACAAGGCATCACAACCAACCACCTGTATTTGAAACAAAAAAAAAATGCAGTTTCTCCTTCCAGTGACATTTTTATTTTTTCTAAAATGAGACTAATTATGCTGATGAGGGCAAGATCCAAATGGCATCCAAGCCTGAAGATCTTGAAATCCTTTTTATGTGTGTGAAGTTCATGCACATTCACACATGCAGGAAGATTTAAATGATGTAACAAAGCACTCAACCTCCCTTCTCCAGCCTTACTTCCAGTAAAAAACAAGAAATCAAATCCACTCAATCTCCAAGTCCAGCTGTCAATCCCCTACTCATCAGAACCAGAAGCTGCTCAGCACATTATCACACACATCATCCCAGAAAATGAAGAGGCTGCTCCTCACAGGTCTGTCACTCATCCAGTCTGACAAAGTAGTTTCAAACTTGTCTGGTGTCATTTATTAGTTGGCATGAATCAAAACGTACTCCTAGGCATCTACCACCCTCGGGGTTCTTCAGCTCTACAGACAAGTTGATGCATTATGACAAATATAAGGAGGACTCAAGTTCCAGTTCCTTTTCCACAGCCACGAGCCTACACTGCTGAATCTCCTTCTTATGCACAACTGGGAGAGTAGTAGCACTGATGAAATAACAACATGCAAAAATATCCAAACCAGCCAGGCAATAACTCCCACACACCAAAAAATGCTAAGGACTAGGAATTTGATTCACAGACATGAGCTGGGGATGAGCTACGGAAACATCAATGTCTAAAACTCACAATTCTCTCAAAGCAGCTTTTGCAGATTTGTATTCTCCCCTTCCAAAGCAGCTTTTGTTCATCTCTCACACACGATATAGAACAGAACATGCTGCAAAGTCAGAGCTGGTCCAAAAGGACCCCATGTCCTGCTCCTCTGCAGACACACAAGTTTAGGTTTTGCCCATTGTTTAAGATTCGTGTAACATTCATAACACAAACACCATCTGAGCGGCTCAAGATTATACACAGAGTTAAAGGCTGACAGGCGAAAGAAATCAGGACTCCACAATAGGTTCTTCTTGCATCACCACCTTTTTCCTCAGGATAGAACAACCTTTCTAAAGTTTAGGGCATCCCCGTGAGGCATTTGGTTCGAGATAACCCCCAGGACACACCTCACCTCGCTGCTTCCACAGTGCCAGGCTGTGCACTGACATCTCAGAGCAACGAAGTGGGCTCCTTCATAACACTGGGTGAAAAATCACTTCTTGCTGTTAAAAGCCCACATGCAGCATCTCAAGAAACGCACAGTATTGGTGAGCTTGAAGGGACATCTGCTGGCAAGAGCTGTTACAAGCACATGGCATCAGCCCAGTGTTACCTGGCATAGAAAGAACCTCAGATGCTAGTGCAGCCTGTGATGGTACATCAGTCAGCCTGGAGGAGATCACTGCAGTGAAAGGAATAAAACCCTCATTTTGCTTAATTCATGATTCAGTTGCTATCAGGGTGACCTTATCCAGTTGGTTTACGTGTAGTCTTAAACCATGGATGAAGCAAATATTGCATCTGCAAAGCAGGAGGATGTTATTTAGCCAGAACCCAAGTGCATCGCCAAGCAAAGCAGCTGAAACCAAGGTACCCACACCAGGTGAATGCAAGATTCTTTCTCAATAGGAAATGGATGGAGGTGACTGTGGGAGAAGAGCTGCACATCCTCAAAGGCATCCGTGCAGCAGCGGATTTTGGAGTTAGCACCTTGGAGAATTAGGACAACAATGGAAATAACGACACGTTAAGAAGACAAGACAAGACGACAGCATGTTAAGAGCAGAGCACCAGTAGCGTACCTGGACATCTCCCCGCACTTCTGCTTAAAAGATTTCTCCAACCTCATGATGATGTTGTTTGGCTGATATCTGTGAAGTTTTGACCTAACTCCAAACTCTATGTTTCCATACATTTAAAGGAGGGGGAAAAAAGCCAAAATACTTTCCTAAGGCTTTTATGTCCAAATGCAGCTGTGGGGATCCACCCCCTCACATTTTTTTTTCCTGAATGCAAAGTTTTTCAAGTCCTTTTGCTTCAAGTCAAACCTTGTAGTTAAAAGAGCTGATAAAAAACTACCCTTCTTTAAAGGGATCTCTGCATATTAGAGTTCATTAAACTGTAATTCCCACAAAACGGGGCATTTTAATCTATCCATACTTGGGCAAAGAGGGAGGAAAATTAGATATTCCCCACCCCCTCCCCACACATATCTGTAGGCCATGTGTTAATTACAATTCACTTGTCTGAATGAGAAAATTCTACATTAGCAAGTAGTTAACTAGTCATTACCTCAATTATTCTTCAGGGATTTGGGAGAAGTTCTACTCCCAAGATAAGGTGTCCATTCTAGCCTGGATATTATTATTTTGCATGTTCTTTATTCCACAGAGAAGTTCTTGAAAGGATGTAAACCATGTTAAAAACATTGCTAAGCATTGTAAGCTACACAGAGAAATAATCTTATAACAACTTTACAGGAAGATAAACTGAGGCAGAGGGTACACAGAGCCAACTCTGGTTTAATTCCGGCTACATGCTACCAAAACAGAGAACTCTCTTGAGTAAACAGAGCCAGCTTATTCAACAACTGGAAGGAGATGAGTGAAATCAGCACACGCCTTAAGTCCAAAGCTGAATGAACTGTCTGAGTTGGTGAGGACACAACAGGCAGGACTCGGAGAGACAACTGTCAAGTCTAGCCAATGGTGTTTTAGCATCACTTTACTTCGCTTGATGAAAACCATTCAAAACATCACATATCCAGTCTTTTAGGGAGGCAGACTCAGTATCTTTATATACAAAAAAGTCACTGTCTTTTTCTTTTCAAGATGCACACGGTAACGCTTTTCACAAACACTATATCCTCGGTCTAACTGGGATGTAACGAACTGTTGATAGTAGACAGCAATCATGAGCAACTGCTATTATATCTCATTCTGTGAGTGGCAGAATGAATAGCCTGAATTCATTTCAGAGTGAATGAATGCCTTCAAAGCATCTTCAATAAAACAGGAGCCTTCAAAGCGGGTTAGCGTTTTCAAGGATTCAATATTGCTCCAATTTATTTTTCAGGTGGAGGGCCAAGCTCATCCTCATCTCGAGCCTTTTGAAGCCACACACCGGAGCTGACTTCGGTTCACAAATTTTAATATACGGGGGTTGTCTTCAAAAACAATTTTTACTGTACCTACTATTGTACCGCATTGTACGGCACACAGTACAGTTCTGCTGCTGTCAGCTGGTGGTCACTCTCCAGACTGAACCCATCACTTCACTGTGCTGCTCTTCAGATGGATTTGCTGCATCTTGAAGGCAACAGCAACTTCAGCTCACGCTGAAGAGTAGGTGAGATTTCCCAGGAGAACAGCTGATAACGTGCCTTGATGAGAAGGCAACAACCCTGGGAGTCACAGGACTCGTCTTAATGTGTCTGAGTATTACCAGCTGAATATGAGCCAGCACTGTGCCTGGTTGGCCAAGAAAGCCAACAGAATCCTGGCTTGGATCAGAAATGGTGTGGCCAGCAGGAGCAGGGAAGGGATCATCCCCCTGTTCTCAGAGCTGGTGAGGCCACACCTTGAATTCCGAGTTCAGTTTGGGGCCCTCAGCGCAAGGAGGACATAGAGGGGTTCATAAAAATAATGAACGTTACATTTCCATGCACCTTCACTCTTCCATGGTAACCTTCCAGTTCTTCTCCTAATCCTCTTTTAACGTCTTTCCTGAAGGACATTGAAATGAAGGTTAAGGAGAGGACACGTGTCACTGGTGAGTAAACTAGACAGCATAAATCTGTGTCCTGCCAGTTACCTGCAGCCTCTGTGACCTACAAGACCTACAAGATTGCTGTTCCTGAGCAGTCAGAAACCTCCTGCTGGGGGAGGGAGGCACATAACGCTGATGCAATTAGAGCTCAACCTGCAGAAGTTCTCCCGTCTCCATTAACTGAAACAAACCGCTGACCAAACCAAGGAAAACAAACCCCGAGTCCGTTTTCATGGCTGTACCAATCCTATTGATTTACACAGAGCACAGATCATTCTCTTCTTTTAATTGGCATCCCTGTCACTTTTGTTAACAACAACAGCAACGAGAGATCAAACAAATTTCAATTCCTTCACACCACGCGAGGCTTATTAAAATTTCATAAAGATCTCTGAAGTGACTTACGCTGCTCAGCTACGTCCATCGCAGCAGCTGGAACACGTAGTGCCCAAAACAAAGTTTTTTTTGCCTTGGGACACTAGGGTTCAATGTATGCAAAAAGTATTCAAATATATACAGTGCCGCAGACAGTTTAAACATATTGTTCACATTTCCATGATTCTTGGCAGAACTCGCATAATGCAACACTTGACTTTCCAGATATTAAAAAACACACTGCTTGTGGTCCTGTGCTTCAAGGCTTCAATTCTTTTCATATTTACACAAGTAAAGAGGGATCTGTACCCCAAGGAATCTGCTTTTCATGATTTAGAAAGCATATGGCTTGGATTTGTCAGCTATTCTGCTGCTTTCTCCAAAGCACACGCTGCTTGACTACGTCCTACCTCGATATTGGGGGGAAACAACAAAAAATAATGGCCATGATGTAAATAAATAGTTAGGCGAGGTCTTCTGAAGGATTACACTGCTCTCATTGCTCTGTGGAAATGTCTGGGTTATGGGGTGATTGCTGTTTCCAAGGTCTTTGTCTTATTTGCCTCAGAGTTCAGAAGATGCCCTGTCCCTGGAGGTGTTCGAGGCCACCTTGGATGGGGCTTGGAGCCCCTGATCCAGTGGGAGGTGCCCAGAGGGTGGAACTGGATGGGCTTTAAGGTGCTTTCTGACCCAAACCATTCTATGATTCTGATTTATCCTGGAACACACATCTTCTCATTAAGGGGCACAGAGAAATGCACGTCAGCAGAAGATAATTTTCAACAGCATCGAGTGTCCAAGTCGTTTCTGTCACTGACATTGACATCAATTATCAGTAACCCTGACCACCAGGTCTAAGTTTAAACTCACACCACGGAAAACCCCCATGACCTATGCGGTTGGAGAGCCAGCTGCATGTCATATTAAATAAGCTACGTTTACAAATTTGATACCTTCCCTCTCCTCTCATGCAGGTATTTTTGAAGTCGTATTCCAATCACCAGAGTGAACCAGATAAAACTCAGTGGGAATTAGGAAATTCACCTCCTGCTGTGTGTATTGAATCTTAGGAGATGAAAATAAATAAATAAATAAGCCCTCAAGTTTCCCTCTGAACTGCAGTGTAAATACTTCTTAAGAGTGGAGCAAGTGGTTTGAAGAGCTTGTTTCACTTGTTCCATGCAAATATCAAGATTAACAGAGAGATTAATTATGTCCCATTTTTCTTCTTATAAAAGATACAGGCAGTTTTAGAACAACAAAAATAAACCCTCTGGATTAATATTCATAACACAATGCTGAGCAGTACAAAAGCAACTCATTTTTTATGTAGAAAGGGGGAGAAAACAAACTGTCAAGAGTGCTCCAGAAGCATAAATACATATTAAGTAAGGAAGTCTCCCAGGATGTACTTTCTCAGTCTGTTGAAAGAGGGTTGGGGGCTCAAAAAGGCTGTGGAACATACCATGGTCTCAGGAAACGAAACCAAATTACAGAATACTGAATCAAGTTTTTATTTGGGTCGTGTTAAAAGTTATATCTGTTCCTGTTTAAGTTTTCTGTTCATCATCACGAACGCAGTAACCTCAGGCTGAGGTCTAGGTCTCTCTGTGTGAGGTCCTGGGACAGGTTAGGTCTGTGTTATCAGTCAAGAAACACGGGGAACATGGGACAAGGAAAAGAAGGGTGGCTGTCACTGCCCCCCACCTTGGTGACAAACACCACTCCAGTTCTGAAACATGCAGCACTAAAGACTGAGATGCAACAAATGAAATGCTGCCCGAGACACACGGGCACTCAGACTTGTTATTTTCAGCTCACCATCCACTTAAGAATTTTATCAAGTGTATTTTTAGAAGATACTCATCTAAATAAGCTTTTTGTTCCACCTTTCACTGGTAATCAGAAAAATCAAGGTGATCATGTCATCCTTTCAATGACATTTTGACGTCTTTTCTGGAGCAGCCTAAGGTAACAGCCCATTTTATACACTGGATGCAACAGAGACAGAATTTAATACATATAATTATGCAGTTTGCAAATGTGACAGCTCTGATGTTGCTGCAGTACAAGTCTATGCAGTTAAATTAGAATTATAATGACAGTAATTACACTAATTAGCCTTTTTTTTTCCTAGTTTGTTACCAGCAAAGTTTTGCATATTTACGTAACAGCTACTTCTGCTTTCTCCTACAAATCCACCATAACCAATTCACTAAAAAGCTAATTTATCACAGCCATGTAATACACAACCAGCATTCAGAGATGAAAATGCAGATGCCAAAAGGGAAAGGCTTAAAATCCAAACAATGTTTTTCATGTTATGTGCATGCACGGTCTACAACTTAGAGGTTTAGACAAAGGGTGAAAAATTCAGCGTAATCCACAAGCATCACCACAGCTTACACGTAAAAGCACACATGCAACAAGAGACTGCTCTGCAAATGACTTGGAACCAGCAACTCGTCCTGTTCCCTGGCAAGGCAACGAGGCTTTGAGCGAGACCTGTTCATCAAAATGCCCTCAAATCATATTGCACAACTACGATGTGGAAAACATAACGTACTACGGATGCAGGGAACTCAGAGCCTGACTCCGAGTGCAGTTAAATCCTAGATACATGCTGTATTTTAGATATTTGTAGGAATCCCCTCGGTATCAGCTGGATGCTAAGCACACAAATAGGTCTCTACAACACCAAACCTACCTTCTCCTTATAACTGCTACAGCGTTCATCAAAGGGATGCAGTGATTGCTATTACTAAAGAATTACCTGCATGCCCCCAGTAGGAAATGTGCATATATACAGCACAGACTGAGCCGTCAGATTCGATGGGGTTTGGTATTCACTACATCAAATCTGCTGCCATCCCTCTGTAACTATTACAGAGTCATTACTGAATAATTTGGTTTCTAGGTCCGACGATGTCTGGAAGTAAAGCCATTACAGAGAACCTTTGCAGCTCAGCAGCGCTTCCCGCTCACATCTATTAGGACGTGACAAACCCCTCCTCTGCCCAAAGCAGTGCCGGATCAGAAAAAAAGCACCCTGGCCTTCCAAACAGGTTTTTAAAAAGGAATAGATTGCCAAGAACACTTCTGTAAAGCGGTCACAGTTCCTACTCAAGTTCAGCGCGTGACCTTTCTGGCCAGCCTGCCCTCGGCACAGGAGCACGACAGCACAGATGAGCTGTGGTTAAAGTCATGCCAGGCAGGGCCATTGGCTGCATCCAAACTTCCAGCAGCGTCCCAGGACAGCCCTTAAGTCAAAGTAGCGTCCCAGCCATTCTGCCTGGGATTTGGGATGTTGTTAGGGGTAGTGGTGGAATGACTCTGCGATGTCCTGCAGCAGGGGGAGCAGGGAGAAAGGAGACAGACGGAAAAGTTGCGTAAGCCTCGATGCTGATTGAAGTATAATGAATTGGATGTTAAAAACCTAATTTGAAAGAAGAAAAAAAAAATGCAATAAGAGATGCGCAATACATAGAAGATTAAAATTCAAGAATCTCCGTTGCTTGTAACTAGAGGCCATGAAGAACCTCCTCATCTTGCATTTTGATATTTTATGACTCCATTTTATTTGGAGTAATGTACATTACAGGACCAAAATGGTTTAAGATTCTTATTACTGCCTGATCACCCAAAATCACTGTGCTATCAAGCTGACTACTTTCCTGCATGTTCAGTGTCAACTTGGTCATAGTGACCCTGCCAATCATCCTGATGAACAGAACTTCTTGTTCTGTCCTTGCAAATGGCCTCGAATTTCTGCTGTTAAATTAGGTGGCTGTTGATATCTGGAGAGGAAATTAGAGCACCTAAGTCCTGAATCTGCAGGACATTCAGCTCCACAAGCCGCCAGAGGCATTGTTGTAATTGCTGTGGGAGATTTGAAGAGAGGTTATATATCTATTTAGATATTTTTCAGGTTAAAGCAGCAAGAAAAAGGATATCTTCTCTCTATGGTTCCATATGTGGCAACTGTCATCTTACGGGCCTTTTCCACACCACCCAAAAGCTCAGAAATAGCAACTGTTGGGGACAACAGCGGTTTGAACAACATTAGTGTCTTTGTTCTTAAGTGTAAAATAAAGGTCAAGGCACAATAACACCAGGCTGCTTGCAGATATGTAATAAAGAGGCCAATTCTTACCTCAAAGAGCTCAGTCATTTCACAGGATGTACTGAAAACATGGGAAGGAAGATCATGACAACACAGAAAAAGGATTAAAGTCAGAGACCTAATGCAACCGCAAGCCTCAGCTTCTTGTCACGTTATTCTTCACTAGACAACAAGGGTTTAGGAGCACTTCAGAACTTGTTCTACACCACTTCTATACTTCTGTTCCGTAAATAAAACTTCCCTGTGAGATATCCCTCAGACAAGACGGTTTGCAACTCAAGTTTAAACATTTGCTATACTTGTAATTCACTGAGCGGGGACAGTCCATGCATGGACTGGCACCTGTAATTTTAGGCTGTACTCGTTTCCAACACCAAGCTGCCTACCAAATGATCTAGAGTATAGTCAATGGAATTCCCTTGGAATAATCTACCCAGGGAATATGTAGATTCCTCTACATTGCACACTTTGAAGGCTCAGCTTGAGAGGGTGCCGGGCCACCTCATTTAAACCATATATCACCTTAAAAGGTTGGACCAGATGATCCTCGAGGACCCTTCCAACCTGGCATTTTATGACCCTATAACCTTCAGAACCTTCTCCAACATGAGGGAATCGCACTTTTCCTGACCCAACCTAAAACTACATCAGCAAACGACAGCGGTAAGCACTGGCTCTCACCTCTGGCAACTTAGGAGACATGTAAGGACTAACATTGTGGACTAGAATGTAGTTTGATTTCCTCAAAACACAACTGAAAAGATCAATTTAATCTCTGTGAACACTTCCACAGAAGTTTGACACTAATCTGGTTAGAAGGAAACAATTCTGCTCTGTACTGGGCTCCCCGTGCCACTGCACAATATAATAACTGAGAGAAAAACACATATTGAGACAAAGTAAATCCTTAGGCAGTGTGTCCTCATGAACCCCCATTCGATTTAAAAGCAAGCCCTCAATTTGAAATTTAAATTATATTTCAGTAGTGACACAGGATACAAAACCAACGGTAGAGCCCCGATAACAAAGCACTCATGCTTTTTACAAAGGCCTCTCTGAATTAAAAAAAAAGACATGTATTTTCCTAAGAAAAAGATCTGAATCCCTTTAAAGTCAATCTCTTATCCTTTTCTGCAAAAACAGGAGACTTAATTAAACAACAGTTTCAGCAGGGGTTCCCAAGTCCTTTCAAAAGGTAATAAAAAATAAGCCAGCATCAAAACTCCCTGCTACATTATAATTTGACCTTTTTCTCTGATGAAGCTTGTTCAAGGTTGCTAGAATAGTGCTAAAATGTCCCGGTTTATGAGAACAATTTGCAGCGCAGTCTGTCATCTCTCTCCTATAGGCACAATCCAAAAACCTGTTAAAGCCTGTAACGGCACGTGTTTCAATGACTTTACCGGGCTTTTTACTGGCAAAACGAAGCAAAAGCTCACTTGATAGGATTCTATTAAATCAATTTTTATAATTAGCACTGTCCATATCAATTTCCTGACCCCTGTAATATCCACACTGGAGAGCGAAGCCCAGTGCTGCTGTACAGGGTGTTGTCCTTTAGCCTGCAGCGTGCAAGCTCCAGCCTACGTTCCAAAAATTCAGCAGGATGTGGGTTTTGAGAACATGATTTTCATTAACCAGGGTGTGAAGTTGTGTAAATGGCTTTACAGAAGACTTAAGGTCATGTAATGCTCCATTTAAAACACGTAATTCATTAAGTAAGTCCGCTAACAAATCCGGTTCAAACATTATTTGAAAGACAATTAACACACTGATGAACATTTAAGATTGACTGTATCTGAGCATTAACATAAGAATTCTGGAAATGAAAGTAAACGTAAGAATGGGCATGTTTTGGTTTTCAATTAAAATAGCAAAGAAACGGTTCTACAAAGTTTTATAGAACCTGTGTGTTCTAGAAGGATCACAAATCAGAAAAAAAAGTTAGCATCAAATTATGTGCTTATCCTCAAAAGAGGGGAAAAAGATTGAAAAAGCCAGAAGTTCGGGTCTATTGGTCATTGGTTAATATATTATACAATAGCCCAGATTATACCAACGCACTCAACACACCATAACGTTTCAATGAAGCCTGTGAATATCACACATTTTTGATGAGCGGTTGCTCTGTCTTTTTGATAACTCTATTACCTGAGTTCAGAGAAGGTTTATAGACTAGAAAGCTTCAGCCATGGGCATGAATGCTTGATGCCTTCGCAGATTCCGTTACTGCTGTAACATCACTACCCATAGGAATGATTATGTTCTGCCAGCCTGTGGTCATTCCAGGCCAAAAAGAGCACTGTGAGTATTGAAATTATGTCCTTCTGACACCACTGGATTATTTTTTGCATCGAAATCGGCACTAACTCATTCAGTGTGGTCTTTGAAGCTGCAAATGGAACTACAAGCTATCAGTACCTTCACAATGCCTACAATCAAGCCTGTTAGAAGGAGACACCTTCAGGTTTATTGCAATCTATTTGGAATGACTAAAGAAGGGAAAAGTCAAAAAATACGCAGGAGTATTTGAATACAGCAAGAAATTCGCCATTCATGCCTCTGTCATACTGACTATTTCAGCACAGACAGACACTCAAAATTCCCTGTCAATATTCCAAGGAAAACCAATTTTGATTCTAGTCTGATACCTCCTCTGGAACCCCACCAGCACAGAGATTGATTTGGTCCAATCTCTGTTTACAATCTCTGCGCTTCTTTGGTTGCAGTATTTAGCTGGGCTGACATCTGCTATCAGCACCAGAGGGTCACACAGATTAGCAGGTGAGCAGGTCCAAAATACAAGAAGAGGCAGTATTATACAGTAAAAGCATGTCAGAAACAAGGATTCTCTTGAACACTATCCTACCTTTTCCTTTTTAGTTTGTAGCTCCCAATCCTATAAACCTGTAGTTTTGCACACATACTTGGTCCCCCTTTGCTTCTCTTCATATTCTACCTTAAAATTTTGGTTCTGGAAGCTGTTTATGTTCATGGCACAAGGGCAAGCAGGCACAACTAGGAAAAAAATAACCCCACAGCAGGGTTTGTCTTTCTGCATCTTCCCCCTACTCGAGTTGTAGTGCACACGCTCAGAGATTGCTTGCACGCACTCAAAGAGTTGTGCACAAAAACTGATCAATGTTTTGCAAGAAGAATTTAAGAAGTATTGATTCTTGCAAATGGAGCAGGAGGAGCAGAAAGACAGAGAAGACATAGACAGACAAGAATAGCGCGATACCGTCTCAAGGAGCCATAGATAATCCATCTGAGAGACACAACAAAACAAGGTCTTTGCACCCTCAGGATGCTGCTAAGCCAAGATTTGTGTTTGGAAATGGATCAGAACTGCATGTGGAATTCATGGAACTCAAGAGGAGGAAAAGAAAACACACAGACTTTATCATTAGGACCATAATCCAGCAGTGCAGCGGTTGTATTTCTTGCAGTACTTCTGTGAGACTCAAGTGCAACACTTCACACAACTAATCCTCATTCCTGAAGTGTCGAGGAATGCTTCACCCCTCAACTCGGGGAAACACCAAGTGTCAAGAGCCCTTTGCCACCCTCTCTCTTCTCCACAAGAAATTTCATTCCCTCACACACTTCCAACCCCCGCTACTTCCATTGTTAGAGATGAATAAGCCGGGTGACAGAAAGCAATGTGACTTCCCAAAACAAGATGCGATGAGAATAGCAAAGGAAGGTACAGAAACAGACATTCAGATACCAAATATCCAATATCCAAAACTGACAGCCCAGAGAGCTGGGGTTGTTCAGCCTGGAGAAAAGGCATCTTCAAGGAGCAGCTTCCAGAAAGGGGCTCCAGGAAAGATGGGGAGGGGCTCTTGATCACAGAATGCAGGGAGAGGATGAGGGGGAAGGGTTTGAGCTGAAAGAGGGGAAATTGAGATGAGATCTTAGGCAGAAATGTTTTGCTGTGAGGGTGTGGAGGCCCTGGCCCAGGTTGCCCAGAGCAGTGGTGGCTGCCCCATCCCTGGAGGGGTTCAAAGCCAGGTTGGATGGGGCTCCAAGCCCCTGATCCAGTGGGAGGTGTCCCTGCCCATGGCAGGGGTGGAACTGGGTAGTCCTTAGTGTCCCTTTCCAACCCAAACCGTTCCATGATTCTAGTAGAGACACACACATGGTTCCCAGAGGAATTAAAGCTGTTGAACAAGACCCTGACTTGGTCTCCCTCCCCACACACCACCCAGCGCCCGCACTGCTTGTGCATCCCGCAGAGCACTTGCTTTCAGCCCTAACAAGTGCTGACAGGGCTCAGCCCAATTATAACCAAACAACCCACAGGATATTTTTTATTGCAACATTACCTTTAAAATGTTTGAGTCATTTTTTGTCATTATTTGTCATGGCAACGAGAGTTGAAGCTTTTGTTCCCTGGGCCTCCTATTAGTTTCACTCTTAACTCTCTGCTCTTTGAACAAGAGGGATATTGATTTAGGGAGCCCTTAGCTCCCTTCTTGCGTGCTTGCCATTCATCTTCAGCCAGATCCCAGCATGTTTTCCTCGCCATCATGTCCCCATTATCTGCACGGGGAGCCAGCCAGCACGTCAGTGCAGGCAGAACCGAGGTTCTTCCACTGCCCACCAATTCTCTGCCCTCCCACAGATACAGAAGGGGGGTCCAGGAGGACCAGCTGTAGCTCTGCTCCCATCCTCAGCCACTTGTGTCCCAGTAGCAGGGAACAGGAGGATTCCTCATCTCCCAATTCTCTACTGTGGACATGACTCAAGGAGGACTTTTTCTTTTATGATTGTCAAATTAGATCACATTGTATGGCTTAAGGGCAATTCAAGTAACTTTTACTAGAATATCTTTATTTTGCCTTTATTCTGGGAGATGAAACATCACCATAGCGCTTCATCTGTGCAGTTCACCATCCTCAGTCTTAATACCAGACTGCAAGACGATCAGAACATTATTATAAAACCTCTTAAACAAGGGCACAATACCCACTGCTCGCACTTTATCTTTATTAGTCTCATTTTTAATCTTGAGCAGTACTGAGAAACGTAATCATTTTTTAAACAAACAAACAAAAATAGGAGCACCTGACTGCACAGGGTTGGATCGAATCTAACCGACTGGCCCTGCCCACTCACCACATCCAGCAGGGGCTGTTGCAGCAGAAACAAACCTCACCAGGACCCGACACCTTCTGCAGGACCCACAGCCACGCAAACTCAAGCCTGCAAGAAGTAAGGCTGAATTTGTGAGATTCTGCAACAAGCTGATGAGCTTGGCTGACTTTCCAGATGTGTCAGCATAAGCCACCAGCTCTCCACACGTACGGGGAGCCAGTGGATGCCCAAGGTTGTGCGCTTCACGCTTCCTTTAAGCTAAACTTTCCACGCCTTTCGTGCTAATCCACACCACAAAAACTATAAACACGACACTTCAAAACTGCAGAATCTCAGATGTGGGCTGCTAAGAGCCAGGATCTCCTTCTAGTGTTGCGGTTTCAGGTCACTACACACCACATCCAGCAGCTCACCCAGCAAGGCAGCGCGCTGTGCAGGAATGTTCCAGCTGACTTCTGAACTAAAGATGTTGACCATCTCCCTTTTCCTGAGCCATTTCCACCTCATTCATGGCTCTTCAACTATTCATGAAACTGACCATCAATGAAAGCAAAAAATTGTTTCTTCCTAATCTGCTCAAGTAATAAACCCCAAACTGACCTTCCCCTAGGGGCCATTTTGTTTACTCTTTTAACATTAATAATCGGTTTTCACAGGAATGGACTACTCTTTATATCTGTCTCAGTCACACATGCCCAGCTAAATGCTCTGCCTGGAATACACTTAACTTTTCAAATCACAGAACCATAATATAGTTTGGGTTGGAAGGGATCTTAAAGATCATCCAGTTCCAACCCCCCAGCAATGGGCAGGGACACCTCCCACTGGACCAGACTGCTCATCGCTGAGAAAGAGATCAAAAACCAGCCACACTCCTACTGGTCCCGTGAGCAATGAGCAGGTTTGGTTTGCATTCTGCAACATAATTGGAGATGCACACAGTACTCTTATGATAAAGTTTCCTTTTTCTTTCACAACTACAGGCTTGGATTTGAAAACAGACCACAAAAAAAAAAAAAAAAAAAAAAAAAAAAGCAAACATGCACATTTAATACTTCAAAAACTTCTCTTCCACACACCTACAATTCACAGCTAAAGAAACCTCAACACAAAATGCCTCTGCGCTCTCAAAGATGGCAAATCCAATTCCAAACACAGATAGAGAAACACACAGTTAATTAAACATGATTAATCCCCCACAGAGCTACCCACAGCAGCTCCTCTCGACACACTGAGCTTTTTCAGAACCTTCCGGAACTCAGCTGCAGGTGTTCCCAGCCAGTAACCACCCTCAGCACCTGCAGCTGGGAGCCCCAGCCAGGTAGGATGGCATCTCCTTCTCCATGCTCATCTGCTTGACCCCCTTGTTTGGGGTTCATTGTCTTTCTCCCCCAGTTCTGCAGAACTAGAGCCCCCAAGAAGGAACCTCGAGGGCTTTGCCTCTGCAAGTGAAGCTTTGTGGCAGAGATGGCTAGACCCACGGCTCGGCCACCAGCCCTGCGTGAAGCACTTGTAGCTCTTTGCGTAGCTCCTGGTTTCTGCTCCCAACCCTTCTCCCTGCAACCTCGTGGTGTGCCTGGTGGTGCCAATAACAAGCCCAGCACAGGGGCTTTGGATTGCAGCACAGCCCCTGCCACCATTGCCAGGGCTTCTGATGAGCTGCCCTCAGCAGTGGTGGCTTTTAAAAGCAGAATTCCAGGTGTGGCCTCACCAGAGCAGAGCAGAGATCCATATTGAGATGGTTTGATTCAGAAGTTTTATTGCATCTGCTGCATGCAGAACTTTAAGGGTTAAATTGATCTGGCATACATTTTAAGTAACAGCAATTTTAGCACCTTACTGTGCTATTGATCCTATTTTCTTTAAGGAAGTTCCACAAATGGTGTGTTTTTAAGCACTATGGGAGTCTTTTACTACTGCTGTAATGCAAATCACTCAGTTACGATCACCACAAACTGATGTGTCTCTAAAGAGATTAAAGCCCCAGGGACAGAATTAACTTCTGATGAATTTGACCAAACGCATTTTCAGGACTTTGATGATCTTGCCTGTGGGCGTGTGTGTGTGTATGTGTCATTTTCCTCCGGCAGGATTTACGTGGAGGCAAATGAGAGATGAAAAAGTAAACCGGGATTGTGGATGCGATTCTGTCAGTATAAACATACTTTATAATTAGATAGCTATTACCGTGGAGTAGGGGAAGAACTAAACCAGGATAAATCACTTTTATATGAACCAGAATGCATCCACCGAGGAGTTCAGAGCAGCATAACTCTTTTATAAAAAAATCATACCCGTTACCAACATTATTATTCCAGTAAAATGTAAATGCAAACGAGGCCTTAGATACCAATTAGACTGCAGTTGACAGAGATGTTATCATCTAAACAGAATAAATGCAACAGAACAAAGAACAAAATAAATAATGAAATAAGAAATAATAGAAACATATATCTGTGCTATTGTCAAATCGTCCAGTGAGCCAATGAGAGGATTTGAGGGGAAATTATTATATAAATCATTCGAGCAATTTCTTTGCAAGAGCATGCCAGTAGTTTGGAGAGAATCTATTAAATCTAAATGCACTGAAATTAATTCTTATAATCTGCTGTGTGCATAGATCTCTCCTTGTGAGTTACTGTGTTTGGAACTGAGAATGGACCTCCAGAGGCCAGTTTCATCACTTGCCCATGGACCAAGTTTACTCGTGACATACAGTTATTCCAAAAAGTGAATGTAATTCTCTTTCTTTGAAAACATACAGCTACTCAGAACACTGAGCGATCTCCGCAAAAGAATCTGTAACAAACTGAGTTACTCAGACCAAATCTATGGCTCATATTTTATGTAAAAGAGCTTCTTGTCATCTCCAAGTAATTCCTAGGTTGCAAAGTACTTTAAAGAAGTAGGACTCAGTATCCACAGTCAAGGAATTCATAGCTGCATTTACCTTCAGCTTTCCCCACAAAATCTGATTACATTCCATTTCATACTTTTTTTTCTCTCTTTTTTTCTTTCTTTCTGGTGGAACTGCGTCTTCACAGCACAGAGAGGGTGAAATGGGAGAGAGGAAGGGAGGAGAGAACGGAAAGAGCAGTAAAAGAGCCATAGAAAAGCATGTCAGTAAGATTTATGGGTCATATATCACCAGAGAAAGGCTGTAGGTGGTAAGGAGCACCCTGTGGCAGTAATTTATAGTACCTTGCTATGACAGACTCCTAGACTGAAGATGAAAAAGGTGCTATTAAACCCAAACCAGGCTATCTAGAATGTTGCTGTAAACACGAATCCTCTTATCAGAGCTGCTGCAACCAATAGCTGATCACTCACTGAGAAATTAGCTGAGCTGTTAATGTTTTCCAGGTTGGGTCTGGGACCCTTTGAGTCAGAATTCATCTGATTGTGCATGCCACTTACTGGTATAACTCAAATGATAAAGATAGAACAGAATAAAGATGATTGTGCTGCTTTGCTATTTCTCTCTAGCAGGAATAAAAATAGACCGGTATAAACCATCTTCTAGTCTTCTGTAACTAGGAGAGTATAGATTTAATGTTTTAATTAAAGACAAACCCAAACATCTTTAACTACAAGAGCCGTACAGATGCAGCTTTTAAGGCTTGAGCTCTGAATTGGTCTGGAACACATAGGTTATAAAATTCCAATGGGCTTTCCTAGGATTTTGGTGTTAAATTCAGTTTACTTGTTTCTAAAATCTTGCTGTATTATTCAAAGTGCTGTCTTCAGTGCGATGCTGAGCATTGGTTTCTTGGAACACCCCACAAGACAGAAAGAAGTTACGGTTTATCCTAACAGCGAATCATGAAACTACAGCTATTTGTCTTCCATATTTTTCACAGAGATTGACTTACTCAGGTCTGAGGTAGGGTGCCCAGAAGTGTCAGGTATCCTGAACTTCCCAGGAAACAGTGGTGACTTTCTAAGAACACCTATAACGTGTCACAGTGTCTGGATTAAACCCCAGGTCTTCCAAAGCTCAGTCTTCACTGCGAAGCTCTCTTACCCGGTGATGACATTACGCACGCATCCTCACATCTTTTGGAGCAATGTTTGCAATGTACAAGCTGTATCTCTAGATAGTTTGGAGCTTGGCCCTCCCAAATTTGTTCCAAAAGTGGCATTTAGGCAGAAGCGGCTGTTGTTTGTTAGCAGATACACAGAGGATTTCAGTCTCAGGGAGTGTCAATCCAACACCTTTCTACCGGCATCATGTTTCCTTTAATTGAAGTACAAAGCTCTGACAAACTCTTAATAATGGAAGCCCTTGCAGGCAACTACTATTAAATTAAAACCGTTTGCATGTCCCTACTGTTATTATTATTAAGTATTCAGTGCAGGGAACGCATTTACGTGAGCTTTGCGTTCTGCAACAGTCTGCAGTTAAATTCCAAGAGCAGCGTTACTACTGTGAAGAAGATTAACTAAACATGTACACCCTCAATCTCTGCATTGTTCCCAGTGCAAAGTGTCTCTCTGAGGTGTTCAAATACTGCTCTCTTCAAAGCACAGTAGCATCTCAAAGCCAGGTTTCTGTCTCTGAAATCTCTTCCGATTTCAATGACATTGGTGGAGCACCTAAGAAAATTTTCAGTGAGAGCCTGCAGGCAATGTGCCCCACACCCTTGTGGGTCAGAGTATACTGCTCCCTATTTTGGCTAAATCAGCTCAAAGCTCTGAGGTGTACTCATGTTCTGAGTTTATTTTTCTTGATAAAATAAGATTGCTAAGAAAATTTCCCTAGATTTTTAAAACTGCAGTCACAGACACCCTCTCAGCTTGCAAGTTCTTGTGACCGGTATAAATTACATCTCTAGGCATTTGAACACGGAGCCCACATCTCTACCACGAATAAGGAAACCTCTCACCTAGAAGAGACTTAAAAAATATTAGAAGCAAACTAGATATTAGCTGTAAACCAGAAAGTAAAGCACATTTGGAAATGCAACACTACTGTGCTTTGTTTTCTCCTTCCTTACTGCATTTCAGTTTCTAGCAGCCAGAGCTGAGGCACAGCAGATGCCAGCCAGTCCTGAGTTCCCTGCACAGACTTCTGCTCCGTGGCTGAGACCTGCTGTGTGCTAAATTAAAAACAGCATCTCAAAATTAAACTTTGACAGCTGTGAACGGGGGTCTGGTTTGGTCTTTGATACTCTGGTTATCTACACTTCGATGCGATCTGGAATCAGATCTTTCTTAGTAATCGGTGTTTCCTTCTTACTTGTAATCCATCTATTCGAAAAGCCCTCCTTGGATTCCTCTGAAGAAGGATTAGGAAACCAGATCAGACAGAGCATCTAAAATAACACGATCTGCAGATGGATTAGGAATCAAAGAAAGTAAATTGTCAGTAGCCTCAAAATCTTCTTTCTTTCCTTGTTCCTGGGGCCTCAAAGAAGTCTTGGATAAAACGTGAGCGAATAGTAGGAAAACTATTGCCATCACAAAAAAATTAGAGGGGGGGGAGAACTCATAGAACCGGTGAGAAAGCAAATATTTGAAGAAAGGGATAATTATCTTTTTTGGGGGAATACCTCTTGAGTTGCTCTTCGCGGTGGGTTAGTGGCATGAGTATGACACTCCATGTTGAAAAAGAAACTCGTTAAATCTTCCTTTAACAGCATATTTGCTTTCCTATTACATTACCTGCCCAGGTTTGCCCCCACACACTGATAAAAAGCTTCCAGAACTGGATTGTTCCTCCCCCCCCTCCTACTTCTGTTCCCTGCTCACCTGCAGCGTGATCCATTTAACCTGCTCTGATTTCCAAACTCCCGTAAGTAATAAAAAGAGAGACCTGTGCCACTAACAAGCAATCCTCAGCAATCCAAGAAAATACACCAAGCGAAAAAAGGATCACAAAGCTTGCGAGTGGCACAGCTGAGAGCAAACATCCTCTGCCACCAAAACATCATGTGACATAGGTTTGTCATGGAGAAGGAAGATGCTGGATTGTAAACGCAGACACTGCAACCAGTTCTATTAGACAAGTGTGCTTCAACATAAATCTACAGTTATTGTTTGACTAAAGTAATTGTTATATTAACTTAGAATATAATGGGTCATACTGAAAAGGCTGGCATTGAAACCTTGGAGGAGGGAGAGAGGAAGGAGGGAGGAGAGAGAAGGAAGAAGAGAGAGGAGGAAGAAGGGAGAGAGAAGGAAGAAAGGAGAGAGGAGGAAGAAAGGAGAGAGGAGGAAGAAAGAAGAGAGGAGGTAGAAAGGAGAGAGGGGGAAGAAAGGAGAGAGGAGGAAGAAAGGAGGGAGAGAGAGGGAAGGGAGAAGCGAGGGGGGAGGGAGGAGGAGGAAGGAAGGGAGAGGAGTGGGAGAAATGAGGGAGAGGGGTGGGAGAAATAAGGGAGCAAGAATGTAGGAAAAAGAATTGAGGAGAAAGAAGGGAGGAGGGGGAAAGAAGGGAGAAGAGAAAAAGGAGAAAGGGAGATTATCCTATTAGATATTAGGAAGAAAATCTTCACAATGAGGGTGGAGAGGCCCTGGCCCAGGTTACCCAGAGCAAGGGTGGCTGCCCCATCCCTGGAGGGGTTCAAGGCCAGGTTGGATGGGGCTTGGAGCCCCTGATCCAGTGGGAGGTGTCCCTGCCCACGGCAGGTGTGGGACTGGATGGGCCTGGAAGTCCTTTCCAACCCAAACCATTCTCTGACTCTGTTGATTCCATCCTGGGTCACTCCCTGTGCATTGTAACAAGGCTGGCAGTTCTGGTGCCTCTGCATTTTTGTGGATCCAATGCAGACATGGTCCTTTCAGGCCATTTCACACAAGCTGCTGGGTAGGCAGAACTCCCCCGTGTTGTCTGCTGGCCTCGGGAAACATGGGAGCTCCTGAGAATGGCCAGATAGGAATTAGATCTTCCTCCTGCAGAAAGGCTCTCGCTCTGCATCCCAGAGATGCGCAGCAGCAGGGAAGTGGTCCTGCCAGGTACAGGTGAGAATACAGCCCATGCTTCGTGCTGTACGCTGCTGAATTAGATTATTCACAGAGCAGGTTCTTTTGGCTACTTGAAAATTTGACTCCCCTGCATCTGGCTCCATGGGATATGAGCTGCCTGTCTCCTGCCGTCAAAACCCTGGGAGAAGGGAGGCTGAGGGCACAACCCCTGCCAGGGCTGGCTCCCAGCAGCTTGATGTGCAGCAGACAGCAGCCTCGCCTGTCCTCACAGCCTGCAGTACCATCTGCTGGCTGACACCACCTCCGCTTCATGGTTCTTCATAGCAATAGGGGAACGTTCTGTGCTAAATTACCCTGGAACCACTGGAGAAAGAAAAATGGAAAAATGCACATTTTTACATGCTGCTTTTATTGGGCTGTGGGGCAGAATTCTGTCTATTTAAAAACCTCAGGTGGGTGCGAGTTATCAGGCACTACACACTTATCTGAAACCAAGTTAGTGCTATGCAAACACAGCAGCCTTATTCAATAATAACTTAATGGCCCATCGTGTTTAACTGACTCTTTGCTATAATTGTTTAAAGGACTAAATGGATTTCTTGCGTTTAATTATTTAATTTTTAATTATGGATTAGTAAGCTGATAAAACAAATGAGCAATGGAGTGCTCAGTTTGATCTGCCCTTAAAACAGTCATAAAAGGAGCATATTTGCTGAGAATTTGGAGTATAAAGCCTGTATGCATACTTAGAATTTCTCATTCCGCCTTACTTGTCCTGAGAAGTGGTTCTGTCTTTGGAGCTTTCCGGTAATTTTCTCTTTTTGAAGTACTATAGTCTGGTTTCAACTTGGCCCTTGGTTACTTTAGATATGCTTACAATCTTCTTTGCATCCCAGATTGTTGAAAATTGTGTTAAAACTCTGTTCATTGGCTTCCTGATATGGCATTAGGCATGGCCAGGTTCCATAGGGGAGGAGAAGGGGAGCAGAGCAAAATCTTTTAAAATCTCACTGATGTAAAGATCTAGGCTTCACTGTAAAAAGACAACAGGATACTGTGATAATGCCCTGTCCAATGCAGAGGATAAAACTCAGGTGTACTATGCTCAGCTGGCTTGTCCACATGTTGTAGCTCTGTAATGATCTTCAGCTATATAAGAAAAAATGTCATTATTAGTGCTATTAGAGTACTTCATACATCTCAAGTGCTTAAGAATGATTCATACTAGTTTAGCTCAACAGAACTAAAGAGACTTCCTCTCCTTTGCCTATGAGGAATCCTTACTTTCCATCTACTGTTGGTTCATGAAATAGCTCTGCAACAGTGAAACAAGTGTAATGGTTAAAGCAAAGTGTCCGTGTACGTTAAGCCACACAACAAGGACTTGTGAATCCCTTCTGCAACCAAGTACTTGCAGCCTTTACATGACTCAACTCCATGTTTGGCTGCATGAAAGACTTTCTGGTTTGATTTTTACATTCTAACACTTTGCTGTTGTATTCCAGTTGCTGGGACTATCTGTGAGAGCACTTCTGCTGCACAGTTTTAGACATTTTATCATTAGTCTTCATTTAAAATGTCAGCCTTGTTCTGACAAATCTTGCATGTCTGGTTTGAATGCCTTTACAAGTGTCAGGCTGGAGCTGTCAGAAATAGCGATGAAGGCTGCCTCTTTTGTTTTCTAAGCCAGCAGGCATAAAAGAATTCCGTGTAGAGTGACTGGTACTGCAAATTTCAGGTTGTTCCTGTATGGCAGGATTCCTACGAAGTCAAGCCTAGGGAAGATCATTTTAACGCAATCCAGAATTGTGGGATCCCACTGTGTAAGTGGCTTTTAAGGAAATGGTATTCTTCCTGTCTCAAATGCATCTCTCTTGATAACACTTCCATTTGTCTTCCTGGCTTTTTTATATCTAACTGGGCAAGCAGATGTGCAAGCTTACAAGAGGCCATGACAGTAAAGTAAATGTTGACTGCTTTGTCCTACGCAGGTTCCCATTCCAGGACTTCATAGAATCATTAAGGTTGGAAAAGACATCTCAGCTCATCCAGTCCAACTGTCATCCCAACGCCCTGTGCCTACTGAACCGTGTCTCAAAGGGCTTTGGCCACACGTTCTTTGAACACCTCCAAGGATGGAGACTCCACTACTGCCATGGGCAGCCTGGTCAAATGCTTTACCACTCTTTCAGTAAAGATTTTCTTCTTAATGTGCTATCCAAACCTCCTCTGACTTGTCGTGTAAGAAAGAAATGGTTAAGAACACAATCTTCCTAAGGTGAGAGTTCTGGGTAATAGCATCTAGCACACAAACCTAGAAGTTTCTTCCATTTATCTGCTTCTGCAAACTGAGCTTGCCAAAATCAGATGTCCTTAAATTTGTAGTTCAGTTCACCCTTTGGCAATAATGCTTGAGATTCAAAGTTGGGTAGTAGGGTGGATGGGAAGATGGAGTTGAAATCTGCCACAAGAATAGGGTAAAAGAGTCAGTGAACACAGGGGTTTTTTGAATCTATATGACATGAACTGTTGTCCACACAAGGAACTCTCTCATTTCTGTGCAAGGGTAGGTCTGTCCTTTCTCTTTGCTCACAAGAAGCTTCTGGTCTTCTGTTTTGCTATAGTCCTATGGAAACCTTTTATCAAGTGTGAGAGGCAGATGCAGCTTCCTGTGAAGTGCTATGGATATTGTCGGTGAGGGATGCACACTCTTACTAATCATACACTTTAATGTGCAAAGGCAAATAAACAGTATTCAGTGAAAATTGTGATAACTTTAAAAATTGTCTCAAATGTAATGCCTCTCTTCCCTTGCCTTCCCTACCAAATTGCATTTACCGCAGAGAAGCTGACTAGGCAGGAAGAGCCTCCTAAGAAAAACAAATAAAAACAAAAAGCAATTTAAAAATCAGTGCAATTTCCTCAGTTTTTCAGTATGTCCCAGTTGCTGCTCCTGAAGGAATAACTGCACTTTCTGATCAGCGCTAATACAAAATTCATATTTGTCTGGGCTATTATGTGCAAAGTAATGTGTAATCCCTCAGGTTCGAATGAAAAGCCAAGTCAAATATTACAGAGGACCTTTCAATTTTGAAAGGTTTCAGAAATAAGCACAATACAAACACATAAGGGGATCCAATTATATGTAAACAAACTGCTCTTACAGTCTCCTCCTTAGAAAACACAATTAGATTGCCAGCAGGATTGCTTTTGGATTACTTGGATTAAGCATCGTATTCAGAGGCTTAAGAAGTACCTGCAATTTCATTTTTCCCTGCATCTTCAAGTTGTAAAACTTGATTATGTGGGTCTTACAGGTTTCCAGCAAGTGCGAAGGTGCTTCTGCATGGTCTCAGGTGTGTGTATTCCTTGGGACAGATGTTGCAGGGGTAAAATGTGGATCCTGGTGATAAGGATATTATTAATCCATCTCTAACAAAGACTATGTAGTAGCTTACTGAATAACTTAAAAGTTAATTAAAAGGACCCCACAGACATGAAGAAATGCAGAATTAAAACTGCCTGCTTCTGATAAAGTATTGAAATTGTTAAGTCACCCAAGGGGGAGATGTCTCCTTCCTTTGGTTGTGAAGCACCTAGACATGGAAAAATCCCAGAATAAAGGATTTAGTTGGACTCTTCCTCTTTCCATCAGCTCATGGTGGAGCCAAACAAAGTTTAGTCTGAGCTCGTTGTTGATGGATAGAACAGTAACAACAACCAAAAGCAGAGTTGGGATCCTATCAGCTTGAGAACCATGTTTTTGTATCATTTCTTTTCTCCCTATTTTCACTTCCTCACGGAAGCTGCTTTTTGTGGAGCTGAGTGGTGAGCGATGCTGGGCAGTTCTGCAGAAAAACAGGACATTTTCTTGCGAGGACAGTGAAAATGAGGGTTAATTTCAGTTTCTATATTTGTCCTCTTGGTATTGTCTTCAGGAATACTTTTTCCTGCGTGTAATGGAACTAAGAATAGAAGTGAGTGGTGTGGGGCTGAGCAGTAATGCAATGAATCAGGTTTTTAATAGCATTAAAATTCTATTGATGGTGCTGATTAATTATTGCTGATGCTGATGGGAAGGCCAGACTCTAAGCTAGTTTAATTATTTTCCAGTTAGTGTTAATCTCAGTTAATGAAAAATCTCAATGCCAGCAAAGAGATGATACATGAAATGACTGTTACTCATGAGAGACTCTCTTAATCTATAAAACATCAAAGATGTCATTGCAACTATCTTTGCCTTGCTTGTATCTTATTTTTTAAATGATCAAAACACTTTGTTCGTAAGTTCTCGATGAGTCAGCATGTGGCAGTTCAGAGCTGATCTAAAGAGGAGATGATCACATCTCTTAAAGAAATTAAACACAGTGACTCAGGTGCAAGCCCTTATACAAGCCACGGGTGTCTGGGTAATTGTGTGATGCTTTGTTATCCGTATCTGCGCAATACATCTGTCAGAGGAAAAACAAGTCATCTGGACTGAGAGCAAGTCCTGATGCTGAAATGAAATCACATGCCTTAATCCTAAATCGGTGTCCAAGTGTCTAAATACCTTCAATAAACAGCCTCAATGACCAGGCTCAAGTTTCCTAAAAGAACCAGTCCACAGAGATATGAATTTCATCCAGTATTTTAAGGCTCCGAAGCACGCCTCGGCGCTCTCCCGTTGATGCTAGGGAGGAGATGATCTATAACTCAGGAGTTGGCTCCAGGTCTGTTAAGCAGGGCAGTGAGGTAGAGCTTGATCTGATCATATTTTTGTAAGTACGTGAAGGACACAGGAGATAAAGCAAAACACTTAAGTAAGCACATCTGCTGACTACTCTGTATTGATCAGCATGGAAGAACAATGGAAGAGAAGTTCAGAGGCAGCTGGTAATTGTACCATTACCTAGAGAAAAGGACAGTGCTTTAAAGTAATTATAAAGTACATCATACAGAGCAAACAGCACACAGCTACCTGGGGAAAAAATTGCCTCGTTGCAGAAAAACAGCATAAAGCTGAAACTTTTACTCTGCTTTGAGGAGCTGAATAAGGCAAAAGGTGTATTTCTACTAAAGCTTTCTGAGTAATTTATTGAGGCCAGACTTTGGACGTCACCATTGGGTGATGCATAGGCACAACAGAGTGAAATTCAGTTACCTTAACTCATAGCTTTAGTGGGTTGTTTGAGTAGACTTTAAATGCATTCTATTCCTATTAATGTTCTTGTATATTCATGTCATGCAAATGATCATCTTAATTTTGGAAATCCTGTTCATAGGATGGGGACCATGCAGGGAACATCACGGGTTTCTCTATTTTTCCCTAATCTATCGTACTTCTTTTGTGTGTTAAAGCTAACATCTGGCTTGTTTAATGCTTTCCATTCCTTTCTTAATTGTAATGGATGTATAAACCAGATCCTGTGGTAAAATTGAAAATACGTAAGGCCATGTCTGTATGCTCACAACAACATTGTTGGAGCGTGTATAGTTGTATCAGATCAACCCTGAGCGAGTACATCTTATCTCTGGGGTGTTCTTGTTCATCTTCGTAACGGCTCTTGTTTTCTGCTAGCAGTGATTTCTGAAATGGGTATTGTTTGTGCCGACAACCTGAGCAGCAAGTATAGAAACATCTCAAATATTAGGGATATAAGGACAAGTTGAAAGCAACACACCTACGTTGACACCTGGATTTAGGATGCCTGCTGCTTGGTTTGGTACAGGTGTGCTCTGCTGTGAGGGCTTCCTAGCCGTGTTCTCATGCAAAGCAGCTGTACTGTGGTTTGCGAGTGACACAGTGTTTGGAGGGTTTTGCTCTTTGACCAAAGCAGACCTGGTGTTACTTTCAAAATCTTCATTTTCTCCTTCTGAGTACAGAGGCGGTAGTTCCCACAGTGCAGAGTGGCTTTGGAGCGAGTCTCCAAGGGCTCATATATAGGCCTGCAGGTATCTCAACCTCAAACTTGGTGCTTATCTCTTCCGTTTCCTTTCTGACTCTCATGAACTCACCCAGCATAATTGTTCTGCCCTGGACAAGGCTCCGCGCGTAAAGGTTTGAAACAAAAATTCACCAGAACTTCGTACAACTTCATCCAGGTTTGGATTAAATAGATCCTGGTTCATTTCTGACCCAAGAACAGGTTACTCTAAGTCCCCTGATTTTCCATTCTTTCATACATGGAACAGAGCACAGCTTAAATCAGAAATTAGCTGCACCAGAGGCTTCCAAGCTGGCTAACGCTGAACAGGAGCTGGAGACAATGCACTAATGATGCTCTATTTTCAGATATCAATTTGATTAGAGGGAAAAAAACCTGTTCCATGGATAACATTTCCCATTTTCATGTCAAACAAGAACTAAATAGCACAGGTTAATGAGCATGAAAAAAGAACATGAGATCAGTGAAGTATGTTCTCTGGCAAGGAGGAAGAGAAAGAGCAGAGATGGAAATGGCAAGAGGGGATAATTTTGCTGTATTCATGTGGCAGTTTGACTACCCCTTGCGATAAGTGTGCATTGCAGATCCATGGATCCTGATGTAATTGCTGTTAATGTGATCACTTGTTCAGTACTTGAGAAGGCAACTGGCAGCTCCTGACTTAATACCCACACGCACACAAGTGTTCTCAGTGCAGCTGTGAAAGTGTCTGCTGCTGCTCTACCTCAGTAGAAAAAATTTTAGTGACTAACAATTCATTTACTCCATACTTTGTTTTAAAAAGTCTGCCTGTCTCCCTCAAACCTTGACATTTCACACTCTAAGCTAAATGAAGCTGCCACGGTTCTCATTTTGAACACTTTCTTGCTTTTATAGGAACCTTTTCTAGATTTTACTATAATCATTTTTAAAATGGAGGCTGATCTATTTGCCGAAACAGTCTTTGTGAGAACCGCTGGTTTGGAAAAGAGAATAGTAATTAATAGGGCTGTTTTTGAGCACTCCTGGCAGATCCGTCATCTGTTCCTCAGACCAAATGACAAGTGAGTTATACAGTGGGGCTTTGCAAAGTTCGAACCATATTGTACAGCAGATGCTGCCATGCTATTATTCACTAAGTCCACACAGACTCCCCATTGTCGTCCCCATCCCTTGCAGCGATTTATGACCAGCCCTTTGCAGTGTTACATTATGACTGCATTAATCCTAAAGAAGCGGTAACCCCCGCCTCTGGCTTAAATTCCTCTGAAGTTCAGCTCTCCACCCATCTCGCCGTCTTCATGAGGTGGATTTGTTCTGCACTGATCTCTCATTAGCTCCACGGTAATTAGTTTGATGTATTTCAACACTTTAAATTCACTAGTTCTGGTTCTTGCTAGGTTTGGTTGGTCTATAAACCCCACGGCAGCAGCAGCATCCTTAGGTAATGATAGTTTTCCTCTGTCTGTTGTAATTCATTTCCTAGTCTTCCCTTAAAATTATCCATATATAAAATACCAGGTAGTATCTGTGGTCATTGTTTGAAATATGTGAAATTTGTTCTCTTGTCTATTTATATTTTAAGCTCTAAGGGTCAAGTACTACGTGTTAGAATCATTATTAAGGTTGGAAAAGTCCTCCAAGGTCATCAAATCCAACCATCGGATGCTCTTGTACCACATGCAGTACCGTGGGATGCTGAGTTCTTTGAATCTTGCTGTGATAAATGCATTTGGAGCTTTGTTTTGGGTGCGCATCTGGATGTTACCAAGAGGCAACACTGAAATCAGTCATCTTGGCCAGAAGCAAGAAGCAAGAATTACAAAACCACCTAACTTCATATTAAAGTTTTGATTAAGAATTGACCTGGTTGTCCCAAGGGGCATCCCATAGGCTGTGGCTGTCTCTGAACTGTCACCTGTTCCTAATGGAATCCCTCTGTAGCAACACTCACCGCTGAAATTTCACACACCGACCTCCAGTTGATCTCGGGAATTATATTATCCCATCCATTTCCTAACAAATTACAGTCCTTTGCAGGAATGCATTAAACTATCAGATCTTTCTCATTATGGCTTTCTCACAGGGCTTTTAGCTCCAAATGAGCTTTGAGGCCAGCTAAATGTCTGATGGAGCCTGTAGTCTCCCTCACTGCATGAAATGAAAAGTGCATCCTCTATGCAATAATGTGAGAACAGGTTTGATTCTTTTAGAGTCAGGCAGCGATGGGCAGGAATTGCTGTAGCCAAGATGGAAAGACTCGGCACTGCAAAATTACAAATTAGCTCCAGCTCTGTACTGCTGGTATGATAAAAAAGAATATTGACTACAGTATATTTAATATTCACTTTCTCCTTTTCCTCCCCAGAATCACCCATAGGGGAATTCTGGAGGCATTTCTGGCAGTCTGAAACTCCCAGTAATTATCGGGGTGTGCACTAACAAATCCTGTTACAGCAAAGGAGACATGAATCCTCTCAGATCAGCTCTTAGCATCGATATGATTCTGGGAATATTTAGAGGGCAAAAAGTCCCAAAATAACAGTGTAGACTGATTTAGGAGCCACCTTATATATCTGCTCTAGCTATCAGCCTTGGCTTTGTTGCTTCAAACAAAAGCTGTTTCTTTATTTGCGTGGATGTCATTGTCATTTTGCAAAAGAAGCAAGGGAAAAGGTTGTGGAGGAGACCTTACCCTGTCTTGGTATTCCTTCAGGTAAATGCACCAGCCTAATGCTGATATTCTTTGCTGGAAATGGAAACCATGAACCCTATTTATTTCCCCAGTGCTTTCAAGTTAGAGGCAAAGAGTTGCACAATTCCTCTGGGATCCCACCTAGGGCTAAACTTCCAAGAAGTGGGGAAGGATTCGCACCTTTTCATTAATGGACATCAACCATAACTACTCTACTGAGTCCACTCTGCCATTTGTTGCTTGCACTGACACCTCCTAAAACTCTTCCTTCTTCCTCTGTGAGACAGTAGGCTCCGTTCAATAAGCTATAGCCCTGAGTGCCAACATTCCAACTCAGCAGGGCAGCTTTTCTGAAGTGTAAATGAGAGCCTTTGTGGTTGGGGCTGGGGTTCTAAATGGTCTCTGAACCTTGGAAAGCCCCTCCCTCCTCATTCTGCTGTGTTAACTTCTTTCTCTGCTGGATGGAAATGATGTCTTCCTTTGAAGTAAAAGGCTTTTCTCCTCCACGTGATAAAGCCAGGGGAGATGCTGACCATTGCTCCTAGTACAAAATGACTAATCTGATGGACAGGCAAGGAACAGGCGACGTGCACGGTGTGAAATGCACCAGGCAGTAATGCAGATGGGTGTAATGACCATCCTTCTGTCCATGGGTCTGTGCAGCAGGCAGCCTCGCCCCTTAGATTTGGCAAGATAACAGGCCTGCGTTACACCAGCCCTGGTTATGGACCTGCAGCACAGACAGATTTAGATCATTCTCCATGAGAGATTCCCAAGCTTTGCAACTGGTTTAAACAAAAAACTCTAGAAAAGCAGTAACAATTTATAAACTCCTAAGTCAGAGCTATAAATCCCTCTCAGCTTGTTAAATTAACAGACATTGTGTTGTGAAAAGGCACTGAATTTAAAAACTCTGCAAGACAGATCTTAGCAGGATCTGCTGTGAAAATTTCTCCTAAGCAGGTCAACATGGAAAACGAAACACTCCCACTTGAGGCAGGAGTAGGTATATTCTTCACATATCCTTTTCGACTGCCACTTACCCATTTCTTCTTGCATGTTTTCTTCTACTAAATCACTTGCAAAGCTCAGTACTTTGTAAATACATCTCATGAAACCACCAAAATAAAGGTGGAAAGGTAGATATGTGATCTACTAAGGCATATGTAGGTGTGCCTCATAGTAACTAGCTGTATGATTTAATTAAGGTAGATCTATTTGAGGAATTCAGCACCTGGGCTCCTAAGCTTTGTCTAGTAAAGCTCTCTCTTCCCCTCCCTGGGCTGTGATCATTGTATTTTAATGACAGTTTGTCTAAAAATCCACAACCAGAAATGAAAGTTAAGTGAAACGAACGGTTTTCCCTACTGGAGTCAGCTGGAAAGATTGATGAATTAACAGTCTCCACCGAAACAGTGAGGCTACCTGACAGGAGCCACACATCCTCTCGAAGGGCACACCAGCAAGAGTGATGCGTTTTAAATGTACTCCCCACTGGTTTGTCAGTAACAAATTAGACTTGTCACATCCTCCAAACAGTTTAGCGAGAGCATTAACGATGGTGATGATCTGCAGTCTCAGCAGGAGAAAGAAGTGTGGGTTGAGTTCCCTGAAAGCACAGGACGGCTCGCAGCTGTTTGTGCTCAAAAGTGCAGGGTTTTCCAAACTATAGGATGTATGCAGTTCTCATTTTGGGAATTTAGAATAACTGATGCCGTTTGTGTCGGCACACGCGTAACTTGACTCGCTTGGCATCAGGCCTTAAAAATGGACCAGCTCCGTTCTGCACAACCGCACAAGGGCTGGGGAGCCTTGGCGCCAGCTCTGGGTGCTGAGCCGGGCTTCGCATTGGTCTGTGTGCGGTTTCTCATTTACAGAACCGAATCCCACAGCGTTTCTTTCTGTGTGTGTGCACAAGGGAATGAGGAAAAAGGCAGGGTGGGTTGTTTCAGACTTTTATGGAAGTGAAGACAATCTGTCTTGATGCAGATTTCTGCTGAACGCTTTTTGAGATGATACATTGTGGGTTTTTTCCCCTTTATCCATAAGTTTATCAAGAAAAAGTAGTGTTTAAAAGGGTTACTAGAGTTACGTGTGTGCAGTTATGTCATCAGTGTAAAGGAGAGGGGAATAAATGTGTTTTCTTACTTGTCTTTAGCTTTCATGACAATATATCATGCTCCTCAGTCTCCCAAGATGTTGAAGCTGATCGATAAAATAGAGCTGTGTCCTAGGTGCAGTGATGAAACTGAAAGGCTCTGATGCACGTTTGGAACTCCATTAGGATGCATTTCCCATCCAGGGGAGCTTTCCTGTTGGACAACTCTAGGACTCTAACCCAGTGATCTTTGCCTGGTGTCACACTACATGACAGAGGCTCTACCACAGGTGCTCACCCAGGACCTGCTATAACAGGATCCTCACGGGGACTTTGCTGTAGAAACAGAACAGAAGTAGTAAAAAACGTCATAGTAATCATTCAAAGGTTTTCACTCTTCCTAATCCAAAGTACAGGGCAAAATTCCTGTGTGGCCTCCCAAGCACTTAAGCCTCTCTAAAAAGAAAAAACAACCCAAATATTTTGTTTTTCTTTTAACAGTCATAGAATGTTAAATCATTAGGGTTGGAAAAGATGTCTAAGATCATCAAGTCTAACCTAAGACCAACAGTCGCATTTCATTACCTTTCTTGTTCAAGGTCTCATTCAAAGTTGAATTTTTTATGAGGAAATATATTTACTGTCAAGTAGATAGGCGAACACAGAAACCAATCTACCTGCTTCTCTTAATCTCCAGTAATTAAGCAAATGACCCAGACTCAGTGCGTAACTAGAAGAGAGAGGGAGGCTTGGGATGATGAGTTGTTCAGGTTGAAGCCAGCTGGTAATTAATTCAGCAAAACAAACACTGTAATTACCAAAAAGTAATAAAACTTTACATTACATTAAAGAGTATAATAGGTTTTCTAAAAAGATTCTATTAAGTTTAGTGCATTATTAACATGCTATTTATAAATGTGAGCCTTGGAAAATGCCAATAGCTTAGTGTTTACCTAGGAAATTAGGCAACTACATTAAAAAATAAATAATTATATTTAAAAACACATTTAGAAATTCTTTGATTAGTGAAATTAATTACATAATCTTGATGAGGCCTTTGGTACATCATAGTTTTAATTCATGAAGCTCTGAAAATAAAAATGATCAACAGAAAATGAGAACACAAACCAAAGAGAATGTTCCTCTTGTGTTGTCTTTCCCAAACCAGGAGGCTGTGAGTTCAAGCCCCTTTGAAGAAGAACTCGAAACTCCTTTAGAGGTCTGGGTTAGGGATGTTGGAGTGGAAAACCCCATGGGATTGACAGAGGGTGCTGATGAGAGGGTGATCTCTTCTCGGGTTAAGTTGCTACCCTGAGACCTTTTGACTTCCATGGTGGCTTCAGCTTATCTGCTTTATTTTGAATGAAAAGGATTTTGTGGATAGGAAATGCACTGTTAATTGTTGTGATGGCTTTGTGTACCAGCAGCAGAGATGAAGAGAAAGTGGGCTGACACTACAACTCAGTCGGAAGCTCTGGCCTATGAAGAAAAGGCAATTTAAGCCATCGTTGTTTCAGCAGACTGTGTATTCCCTGTAAAAGCGATGTTCTTCTCAGTAAAGTACCCGCTGTCTTTGACCAGGTTGAAATAAATAGCAGTAGAAATGAAGCACGGTGCCTGTACAGTCAAAATATTATATTCCATGTACCCCTCACCCTGCAGTTTATCTTTACTGTTTAAACCTGGGTAAAAGCATGTTCCTTGCTGGGATTTTGCATTAAAGCACCTACTTTGGGTCAGCTATTTTGACATGGAATATTTCTTCTTTGTCCTGCCCTGAAGGTACCAATCCATCCAGTCACAAATATGCTGTTGACAGCATGCTTTTATTCTGACTTCTGTTTCTGGTAGGGCTCATGCTAAGCTGTACTTTGAGAATTGCAGTGGAGAGGAGAAGAAAATAAGGGGAATAACGTAGTGATGCAAATAAATACACAGATACTCAGCTGGACTCTCCCTAGGCTGGTGAGAATTTTTATGGGCTGGGGTAACTCCACTGTGTGCTTTTTGGTTTGCTTGGACAGTGGGACTGATGATGCCCCTTAGTCATTTACTTTGTATAAACTCGCCACTCAGAATAGCACTCAGGCTCTTGGGCCAAACAGCTCCCTGTGCCTAAGGAATGTTTTCTCGTGGTTGTTTTGAAGTGGATGGTGGTTTTGGTAGCACATTTCAACTTCTGATCCCGATGTCCAAGGTTTTTCACCGAGTACTTGTTGAAAATATGAAAAAAAATTAAAAACAAACCACAGAAATCTGAAAATGCCCCCTAACCTGTTTTACCTTTGCCTCTGAAAGCTGCCTTAAAAATCAGGATATCCTTGCAGACTGCACAACTGCTGCAATACAGTTGTCAGCACTTGGTCCAAATCTTTCTCATGTCATGGAAGGATCTGTGCTGGCTGTGGTGGGTTTTGAGCCTGATGCCTTAATTGCAACAGTGAAGAGAAAACAGGGGCAGAGGATTTGTGTGTTGCTGGGGAGAGGTGAATGGGGGAGTACAAGAAAGCAAACTCCAAGCCACCACGTCATCCAAGTGGAATGTCTTGCAGCTCCTGCTCAGAGACAATATATGTTACAGCTTCACAGAGAGAAAAAGTGTAAAGTGCCATTCCCAAAGGATAAAAACTGCTTCTCTACCTATGACAAGCAGTTAACAATATGGATAGTGTCTGCCTCGGCTTTTATCTTGATTTAAATTTGTTTTCCATTCACCAGGATCAATTGCAGGAGAGCAATATTGGAATGTGCATGAACCACTAGATACAAATTTTATTACCACCTGTGTTACGCCTGCTCTAGAGAGAGAGGTTTATGGGTGGAAAGGATCACAGGATACTTAGTCACTTCCAATATTTGCAGCCCAGACTGGAAGAAGTAATTGATTTTCTAATAACAGAGAAAATTCTTAGCTGGAGGCACAGTGTTATGGTTTAGCCTGTGTCTGGTTGATGCGATTTCCACCACAGGGAGTGACTGGTCTGCTTGGCTGGTTTACTTCTAAAGTCTTGCAGATGGCAGAGCAGTGCTGGGGCTTCCTAGCCATTGAATCCCTTAAACAATGGTTTCTTTCTTGCAGCAACAAAGTTGTTGGCCCCTTTGAGTGTTGCTGCGGTCCTGGAGGCAAAAAAATCACTAACTTTATGTGAGGTAAATCCTGTTGAACATCATTGAGCCTCGGTGATAATAAAGCAGATGCTTCCTTCCAGGAGATAAGCTGGGACTGAGTCTCTTTTGCTCTCGATAGTTCAATGCAGGCATTGCCTGAGGTTGTAGAACGCTATGCCAGCAAAGGATGCCACCACCTCTTGTGGGAAGCTCCTTCTTTCTCTCTGCAGCCTGAAAGAGCTGGTTTGTTTTCATAGTTCTGTCTGACCTGTCTCAGCTGGGACAGAAACAGATCAGAAATACGAATGCTCAGATAATGCCTCCCAAGAGATGGGAACCCCAAGTAGGAGAGGAGATGGGAAGGCGAGGAATAGGAATTCTTCAGGCTATGGTAGCTGCTTGGGAAAGGAACACATGGAATGAGGCACAACGGGGACCAAAGAATTTAATGCAGTGCATGATGACTTCTCTTGGTAAAAGCTGCCAGCTGGGAGAAAGAGCCTTCTGCTGTTCACTGCTCAGAGGTTGACATCTGTGTTTCCTTGTCCTAGCCCCAAACTTCTGGCTGTGGGATCTCATCAGTATTCCTGCTGTAAGACTTGGTGCCAAGATGGTCTTTGTTCCCTGAGCTTAAAACCCAGCCTGTTTGAGCTGCTGACAGCTTTATGGAAGCAGCTATAAAGTTTTGCCAGTGCTCCCTGAGCTTGCACCAATGAATCTACATTTCCCACTACAGAAAGATTGATAGTGGGCTATTTTTATATTCTGAGCCGGCTTTATGCATTCTGCAGGATCATATGAAGCTAACCACGTAATAAATGTGTATCAGTGCAAAAAGTTATGCCGACTCTTCCCAAATGCCTCCCTGCCTATCACTGCCACTGTGTAAGAGGACATTTGGAAGGCAGATAATGTGGCAATTGTAATTCTTTCTTTCTTACGGATGGTTCACCTACACGGAGGGAAAGACTTGGATGAAAGCAGAAAGGTGTGAGAAGAAACATGAAGCTGAATCAGAAGGACTGAGCTGCGGTTGTCAGGCAGCCCCAGTTCAGGGGCAGTTTTGCCCCCAAGGGCTTTGTCTCAGGTGAAAATCCCCTCTGCTCTGGTAATGCTGATAGTTTGACAGCTCCTATAGTTGAGCTGGAAATCTTCCAACAGAACAAAATGGATGAAAAAAATTAGAGGGAGAATGACAAAAGATATTTTTTTTTCCTCTCTACTTTCTGAGCTACCTTCCCACAGTCTGATTTGCAGAGGTCTGTTGACATAAATGCAGCAGCCAGAGATGAGAGGGTTTTAAAACAACCTTCAATGAGATACAGTTTAGACTGGGAAAACAATTATTCTTCACAGATTCCTGAAAAATAGTGTTTAGGGTGTTTAATGATTAAAACCCTGATGCCCTTGAATATAAAAGTTAGATGAAAGAACTGCCAGGGACCTTAATGCAGCTGAAATGGTAAACATAAAGGGAGCAATAATGATCAAGCCTGAGGTGATTACATGCTCTAATTAGAAGACATGTATCACTTGGGCATGTTAATCTTAGTCTGTCTAATGTATTTTGGTTACACTAACTTATATCCAGTACAAGCTACTTTGATCAGCACATGTAGCAAGAACCATTCCATGAGCAACCTGGTCTAATTAAAGACATCCCTGCTCTTACAAGGGTGTTGAACTGTAGAGGTCCCTTCCAACCCCAAACATTCTATGATTCTGGGTGTTCTTGTGTTTGGCAAGCACTGAAACTCCCTGATTCAC